>OZ007498.1:62277794-62995794 GCA_963931805.1 Microdon myrmicae
TACACACAGAAACCCAATACCATATGTCTACACACTTTGCTGCACGCAAATTACCCATACATGCTATATAGCCAATAAATGTATAGACATAAATATATTGCTCATATAAATATAATCATTAAACCCTATCATTAACCCTGCAAAAACAATATTTTCATGCATTAATTAAAAAGCAATTCTTTAAGTGTAGCATCAAGAAATTCTTGCTACAATCCATAGAATTCTTTCAGTGTAGCATGTGAAACCTTATCCCATGTCCACACATTGGTAAACACATACCATACCCCATACAAAAAATGCAATCTTGCATTCTTCCATATTTTTCGTATTCCAAACGAATAACCTTGAATGCATTTATTTTCATACTCCCACCTGAATTGCAATTCTGCAATTCGCACGTACTGACCTGGACAATCGCATCCGACACCCCATCAGCGCGCAGGTAATTCTACCTGCACATTAGATTCACGTCACCGTGAATCGAAATGTTTTCATTGCCTTGGGGAAGGAATTTTTGCAACGCTGCGGTTCTCACCGTCGTTGGCCTGGCCTTCGACTGCAGCTGGCGTCAGGTGACTGCCTGGAGGGCAGCCGTGACCGTGGGAATGCATGTGTGGTTTTTTGTTCCTTTACCTCAAATTAATTCATATAATAAGGGGAGCTCCATTAGGAAAATTTGAATTAGAATTAGACAGCCAAGAGTGGCACATAGTCTAAATATATAGTTGGAATTGGAATCAGACAGCCGAACTGTGGCATCAGTTACATAAGTGATATTATTAAATTTAAATTAATATAAAAAGTAAAATAAAGTAAAACCAACTAAAAACAAAAACAAATAGTCGGCCTTATTATTGAAAACATCATCGGGGCCCCGATCTAGACGGCCCGAAAAAACAGGGACACATCCAAAAGGTCACACACCCCCTTTTAATAAACCCTCTTACACCTCCAGCTGGACCGGGAAGTTGATAGTCGGCCCGAAGGAACACTAGGCGCCGAAGGACAAAAGGCTGAACCAATTCATCCAACCCCGAGCTTAACCCAATCAGAAGTCCCCTCAACATTCAATCCCAGAGGAACATAGGGAAGTCCTAGACCTATATAAACAATCGTAAATGTGCATTAGCACGATCCTCTGTTGATTTTTGCTTTGTGTTTCCTCTTTTGATCCTAAGGTGGGAAAGATAAAGAAAGGAAATGGCGGCTAGCAAAAGGGCCATGCAGACAAAAGGATATATCCTTCGATCTGCACGAGAAAAGCCTTCGTTCAGGGAGACTAAGGAAAAAAGGATGGAGTTGATTCGAGATAGTTGACTGGGACCATCAGGAGTTGATTCGAGATAGTTGACCGGGGCGGTTAGGAGTTGGTTTTACAATTTAGAAGGAGTCGGGCGTAAAGTGCTGCGGAACGTGGGTGAGGGTGAACTGTGCGAATTAAGTATAAGTGGACCGAACGTCCAAGTTAAGTGACTTATGTGTGTTTGATAAAAGTATATTGTTTGTGAGGACATACGGCGCCATTTGTTCGAAATCGCTGTCCTGTCCAATCAGTATCTTTTTTATGCCACGGCCCAGCCATCCTATAATTACGATAGCACGCTGAGCCAGATGCCGCCAATTGACGACCGCTCAATGCCACATCTCGGCCATTATCATGTACAAAAGCATGATAACCCAATAGCCGCAGCATCTCCATACAACACATTTTGAATGCCAATTTATGACTGGGCAATCAACACACAGTTTATCTTTATGCCGTCATCACCAACCGAGTCAATCAACCAGCACTGTATTTGTCTACAACCAGCAAATTACGATAGCCACCAGCATCAGCAACAGAAGGTGTGAAGTGCACCATCGACCACCCAAAATCATAAAGTTACGATTCTTTGTACAGGATTGTGTATTCATATTGTCTTTGTTTCTGGTGCACTCGAGTAATTCTTACTCATGTCTATTGTAAACAGGAATCTTGCAATCCTGTAGTCAAGATTATATATACGATCTCTGTATCCTATGTAGGATAATGTTCTGCACCCAAATTATATGTATGTATGTATTAATAATGCTCTGTTGCGAGCATGCATTTTGTATCGTTTAGATGTAAGAGTAATAGTGTGGGGCTTTTCAGGGCCCGAAGAGCCATACATCATTCGATCCCCACTATTCCAGGCGAACGACTTACCTCTCGGTCGAACTTCAGCAAGGTTGCGTAATCTTGCTACGGCATTTACCCCCAGCCAAATCGCTGGAATTAATACAGTTACCCAATCGGATAACTGTTTTGAATATCCGTTAGGCAGCTTACCTATTCTGTGGGGGGTTTTCCTTCCAAACCCCTTTTTCTCCAACACCACCCCTAAAAAAACATTAAGTCCACGGCAAAGCTTATCACCTTGCCGTGGCATCGAAAATTCACCCTCGGGCAGGCATTAATTCCTAAAAAAACATTAAGTCCACGGCAAAGCTTATCACCTTGCCGTGGCATCGAAAATTCACCCTTGGGCAGGCATTGATTCCTAAAAAAAAAACATAAGTCCACGGCAAAGATTATCACATTGCCGTGGCATTCGAAATCCTATCCTTAGGAATACATTCTACCCAGGGCATCTCGTTTCCTTAGCCTTATGCTATGGAAACAACATCAACAAAGAGTTCCTTGTTGACTCGTTTTATTTGTTTGCCCATGGCACTCCTTGCATGCGGCTATTAGGTCCCATTGGTTTGCCACCGCCGACAAGGTTTCGGCTGAGGCAAACCAAACATTTCCCTAATTACCAGCAATCGCTGGTTTCCTATTATCGGTCTCCACCGATCAGGGACCGCAAACAAGCAACGAATTGGATGCAGCCAGCAAGTGTTTACTTTCAACATCTGGCAATGGCTGCACCCTATATTCGTTGCAATATCTAAACATAGCATTGGCACCACAGAAAGCTATGCATACAAAAATCCCTAATAACGGCCGCCACCCGTCGGCGGACCAAAGGGAATTCACATCGTCAACCGAAATGTTGATTTATGGCCTCCCATAGGATGACCAGATCTTCGGTTCGGGTCTTTCGCACCCCAGATGTTATTGTTTGCATTCGTGTAAGATGCTGTAGCGATGTTGGCATCCGTCCAGGGTCGCCGGACGATCGTATGCGAGGCGTACACACATACGCATCATGTATGCCTATTTCCCCCCCCCGGTCCAATCACGATTAACTACCTCGAGTTAATCGTGTAGCTCCTCCTCTTTTGCAGTTTCCTTGAGGTTTCCCTTTTCTTTTGTGAGCACCAATTGAACAGTCAGATATTATACACCAAAGTGGTCTCACCAGATGAGTCGTCGTGGAAATTGCAGTTAGTTCGATTGTGCCGCAGTCGGTAGTTGAATGAAAAATCAGTTGTGAACCAATAAAGGCGCGACAAGCGATCGATTCCAATAAAAGAACAACTTATCAACCTAACGATCTCAGTGTTTTTCTTTGTCGGATTTACTTTGCTGTGTCTCCGGTTGGATTCGCTCAGTGCAACAGCGGTGGTGTTTTTTGTTGAATCCGCGTCCGTGCTGACGCACTAATAGAAACTACCACAATAGTATAGAAAAATTGTATATATAGTTTAAGAATTTGAAAATAAAGTTTTCCTGGTTTTCTGACCTTTTCCAGGAAGACGAAACCCTACTAAATGTATAAACACACATCTATCCTGTAACTCTTAAAACATTGTTTGGAAAATGTATTATAATAATAATTACATGTAAGCAATTGTCACGAATTTAATTTTAAGTCACTGTATTACTTAAATGTACAAATTCTAATTATGGTTAATAAACAGTTTTGGAAAAAAAAAAAAAAAAAAATTAGAATGTATCCGACCCGAACACCGGACGTAAACTCAATTTCTTGCTTTCCAGGTTTCTACTTTGAAATATTCAGTGGCGTTGCGCCCGAATTTTCAAAACATACCCTTTTTTAGATGTTTAGTGGCGTTGCGCCCGGACATCGACCCAAAAATTATCACACTAAGGGTGTTGCACCCTAGTGTACAGTAGGGCCTTAAAAGTTAGGTGCTTAACAAGCAACAAAAATCAGATCAAAAGAGGCCTGATACAACATATATATGTAAGGAAAGTAGCCTCAGTATAATTAAATTTAGTAATGTAAACCCACAATGTAAACCTCGTACAATTAAACTCAGTAATATAAACCCACAAAAAAACCTCCATGTAAACCACAAAAGGGCACATGTCAGTAAAAGACTAAGAAAAAACGTGTTAGCGAAATTGCATTTCAAATAGTGGAATTAATAACATTGAATGTTGTTTCTTTGTTATTATAGGTAAGAATAGTAATTAGTTTAAGCTATAATATTGTAAATTTTGTATATTTTAATAAAAAACTTTGTTATTATAGAGAAACAATTCTATTATTAATTGCACCACAGAAAAAATCCATCAGATTATATATATATATGTAACCACCAGCTAATTTTAATGACTTATGTGGAAACAACGGTTAAAATAAGTGTCAACTATCTAAAGTAAAATAAAACATGTTTGGAGTCGTCCCTAAGAACATAAATGTCAGTTTGACTTTGTTGCAATGCAACATAACAACCACCGGCATTGAACACACACAACATAACAATCACCAGCAGTGACACCCTAAACAAACAATCATCAACATGAAAGACAAGAGACCAGTCGAAAGTACCACCGTAATGCCGCCCCCGGGGGTATGCAATGGAAGGCTAGCTCTGGCAAGGTTGCAGTCGGAGCTAAGCTTTGCATGCCAATCGCCTGCTGACTAATATTCAAAGTGCTCCCTTAGACAACGGGAGGACACAGCTGTTGAATAGCAGGCCCCGTTGCTGTAACCGCTGGAGTCGGATTGGAAAGAGATCTTCACATTTGTGTAGCGGGAGGAGATTTTGTTTTTTAACGGCTTGTTCCCGAAGTTGAATGTAAAAGTTTGTGGCGGCTCAGCACAATCCACAACCTCCACGCAGTCGCCGTAAGCAAAGACTTACGCCGAGAGTAGCTTTTGACTAATTAAGTGAAGCACACTCTCGGTCACCCTCGCACGCAAAGGAGAGTCACGGCTGAATTGCCGTGGAGTCGACGCGGTACTACGTTGGTCTCGCTCACACGTGGAACGAGAACCGACGCCGGCTCTTTCCCGCCAATTTCGTTTGACACATACCACATGTGTTGACAATTGGCGCGAATACACTTCACTTTGGCATTAGCCGCCGCTACGATCGGACGTCTCTTCATCAACGTGCAGATCAGCAACCTACACGACGTCAGCAGCAGCCGCCTCGACGACGACGACGATTTGGGCCCAAGAACCCCAAAAGTTGATCAGTAAAAAGGTGGCAGTTATTCTTTTGAAAGTAATTCTGTAATTTAAATTGTACGATTATTCTGCAGTTGAACTTGTAAAAGGTGACAGTTTTGTAAAGGTGACAGTTTTGTAAAGGTGAATTGTTCCTTGAATTTAATTAAAGTGAGTTCCAATGAATCTTTCGACTATTTTTTGTTTTTATTTTACTGAGTTCTAACACCACCAGATTTAAATTAAATAAAACATATGTGGCACGTGGTGGCTAAGAACATAAGTGGTTAAAATAAGTGTCAACTATCTAAAGTAAAATAAAATCTAGACTTACTCCTGAGAAAGACGAGCGGTTTTCATTTCAAGTGATGTACAACATTTTAAAGTAACGAAAATAAACCAAGTTAGGGAGAAAAGTGTTTTATTTAAGGTGGTG
The DNA here is from genome assembly GCA_963931805.1 of Microdon myrmicae. Lineage (NCBI taxonomy): Eukaryota > Metazoa > Arthropoda > Insecta > Diptera > Syrphidae > Microdon > Microdon myrmicae. The sequence continues at coordinate 62,283,561 of OZ007498.1, forward strand.
TGTAAAGTGTGTGTGTGGCGAAGAAGTAGGTTGCGCCGACGTACGGCACAGGGTTCCCTTCTCCACCCTTCAAAATTCCACTGTAAATAGTTCCGGATACAACGACAGGATAAAAGTACAAAACGAAACTCCACAACACTCCGCTGTTCGAACAACGATAGGCTACCGTTCACTAGAAAAACATGGTGAATCTCGACCTAGGACGTCCACAAGCAGTAAAAGGGTCGGGCGATGATAAAAGACTCTTCGAGGATAAAACTCTGATTTGAATTCAATCCTCAGTTAAGGGTGTGATACGGAGGAGAAAGAGGAAATTTTCTCTTAAGGGCGTGTCCACAAAGGAAATGCGACCTTTCCTTACTGGGTGTGACCAATGGACGGCGATCTCTGTGTGTGTATGTGTGATCGTACACATCACCGTGTTTATCGATGCATTTCAGCAAAGGATAAACGAAACCTACAACGAGGAAAAAAGAACAAAGGGAGAAGCGACCTAAAGAATCGGCCTGGAATTAGGGTCAGCTAAATAAATAAGCTGCAACTCATTAAATGGGAAATGCATTGTGCTCTACGTGCGTGGATTTATTTATTCGGAACATTATTCTATGAAGAGAAGTGGTTATTGACCATTTAGTGCGGCCCCTAAATCGACGCCAATGGCGGATTAATCCACTCGGTGAGCATGTGAAGTTAATGTGCTTTGCCTCGGAGTAACCAAGGATGCCATGAAAGGAAACTCCACCTTCACTGCCAAGGAACTTATGGAAACCGAGTCCCCTGTCCGGAAGCCCCCACGCCCACCGCAGGAAGTTGCGTGGGCATACCTTTCACGCCCTCCACTCCATTCGGTAAACGAGCGGAGAAGTCACCAGCGGAGAAGCGTAAATAAATACTGTCGAGTCGAGTAATCGCGCGAGTAACATAAATAATTCGAATCCGTGTTCTGCCGTATAATATTGTGTTGCGTCTTGTTAATTATATCACCAATTACAACAAGTGTATTTTATTGTCAATTGTATCGAATGAAAGTTAAAATAAATAGCATCGTAAACTAAATTCACAAATAATAAAGTCAGTAACAAATAACAATATCAACGTATCTTATTCTTGTACTGTGTCCGCTCCGCTTGTGATCATCTGCCATACCGTCTTCTCTGTGGTGCATCTCGTGAACAATAAATGATGGAGGAAGAAGAGAAACCGAGCGCCGTACGCCGGCGCAACATGCTTCAACCCCCACAATATTGCGTTTAAAAGTGATACAAATAAAAGTGTTACATTTATGATCCGAAGACTCCCACCTGGAGCACTTAAATCTTGCAAAAAAAGCCGTATTAAAAGTTTATTAGGGCAATTCCAATTTGAGCGCCATTATATTAGCTGAAAGTAGGCATGCCAAATTTACCATCACTGCAATTACATGCAGACATTTTTACCCTCACGAGATTTCCTCACAAGATACATTCAATGCATCTTCGGAAACTCCCTGAAAGAAAAACCTCATTCATATATTGCGGCGTCATCGTGTGGCGCCAGCGATATTACCTAAAAGCATAATTGCGCCAAGCGCATCACCGTCTTGAGTAAGAAATACGGTCGCATCACCAACAAACATGATGCAAGCTTGAATTATTACGGCGCGCATATCTCTTGTTGAGTGGCGCCGAACACACATCCAGGAGATACTTTTCCTTTCTTGTTGTTCCAAGCATCTCGGTCGCTGAATCGATCGACAGTGGATGTAAGGAACTATGCCTGGGTATCAACGAAATGCTGACTAAGGATCTACAAATCGTAGACATTCAACGTCCCCCTATAAACCATATTGCTCAGCCGCAACCCTTTCGGTAGTGATTTCGGTCTACCTACCTGCGGACATGCACAGCGAAACAGCATAAATGCCGTACGTAGTTTAGCTTAATATAAACACGCAGATACCCTTTTCAGGATGACTGTCCCAACTGCGAATGCTCTTCTAAGTTGTTTATTAAATTTCATGCCATGGCTCGCATGCTGGGCGACACACTGCATGAACAACGATTCGATCATCGTGTATGTGTTGCACGAGTTACGGCTGCCATCGGGCACGCGTCACCCCTTAATACCTCCTACACCATCGTTCCACCAAGGAACATACTTAATATACAAACTCCACGTGCCCACAGGCATTTGTCCCCAAAGTACTCCTTTCCACCTGAAAAAAGGTGCCATTCATCTTGGAATCAACGACACATCCAAAGACACATAATGCAAGGCCGAACAATCGTCCTCCGCCTGCACGGCGACCGAAGAACACGACTCGGCATAGAAACTGTTTACTAATCCATTAACTGGATAAACACAAACGGTTGATTAATCTCCGCCGATAGGCTAATTGCTGGAAACCCACTTCATAAACAAAGACCCTTGCGATACCAGCGATAAAAGAAAATTCTGCTTCCATAAGGGATACGTAAATACGTAAACAAGGATAATTACATTATCCCACGATCGGGTAGAAGAAAAGGCACCCCCGATTGTTTAAGTAAACAATACATTAGAGATGTGAGATTCCGATCGCAGAGCGATCTACAGCATGCAGAGAATAACCTCTGCGACTGTATGCATGAGCGTGAGATTGCTTGACCACGAAAAAGCCACCACCAGCTAGTAAACAAAAAAAAAGATAAGAAAGAAAACTACGAGATGAATGGGATCAACGCCGAGAAAAAGAAAATCAGTTCGAGTAGAGAACCCCCACAAGGAGGTTAGAAATAAAAACCGTTACGGCAATATTTGAAATAAAAAAATAAAATTTGAAATTTAAATGTGTTTTTATTTTTTTCGTTGCACATCCGAGTGAAGAACGTAACTCGCGCCCTTTTGCTGGGACCAATGTATGGGAAATCATCCCCTTTTGGTCGACGGGCAGAGGATGAAATTGTACTTTCTGAAATTAATCAATCGCGATACAGATTCAGTGGAGGCAAGTCGGGCCGCCACGTTAAACAAGTTAATTTCAGTCCGAATCAGAATCTGAGCCGAGCCAGTGGATACAAGAGTGTTATACCTTATCAAACTAATTCATACAGTTTCAAATAAAGTAATATTTGTTCAGACCATTTAATATAGTGCCTATACCTAATTTGACGATTGTTTATGCTAATATCCTTGAGTTTATATAAATAAATTAACAGACAGATGAAGAAGCGGAATTTTTATTGAACATCACAAGGTAGACTCGAAAGAGACCAATAGAAACCCCCCCGCAGACTCCATCGCCATTCTGTTATAGCAATGGAACTGTTGTCACCACTTATACTGTTACAATTGTTACCACATAATATCAGAATTGGCCTAGCACAAGTATTGTAACCAGGGCTGTGGAGTCGGAGTGGCGGAGTCACGGTGTTTAGGCTGGAGTCGGAGTCGGAGTCGTAAAAAACGAGCGGCTCCGACTACTTTTTCGTTATAATTTAAAATACATTTTTTTAAATTATTCTAAAGTCGGAGTACCTTTAGAAAGAAGCAGTGTACGACATTTAGGAATAGAGGACGCTGAAAAATAGCAGAATGAACTTAAAAATAAAATCTCTTACACGGAAAGTTTATTTATTTAAAAATGGACACATGTACACGTTATCGGGTTAATTACTTGGGAATTAATGTTCAATTCGTTGATAATAATAAAAGAATAGTAACACATTCACTGACAATCAAAGACACTAAATCTGACCACTCAAGCGATTATTTAAAAATGCTCGTGATGGATGTTCTGAAAGAGTTTAATATTAAACTAGATCAAATTGTATCCATTGTGACAGACAACGCTCGTTATATGCTGAGTACTGTCGAAAAATTAAGTACTATTGAGGCGGAAGACGATATTGGTCATTACTCTAGTATTTTAGATTTTGTGAAAATGTACGAAACGTCGCAATAGCCGCCAGAACACCAAAAATACATGCCATAATCAAATGAGGAGCTGGAAACGGAGCGATTTTGGATCAAGCCACGAGATGGGGTAGTACATACTTAATGATACAGCGACTACTTGAACTGAAATTTTATCTTGAGGACATGGCCAGCCCGAACGTGAATATGATTGAAATTCAATGGAAAGAAGTGGAGGATCTTGAGTCCGTGCTTCGCCATCATTATATCGCTACAAAAGTAATGCAAGCGGAAGATTTGACTCCTGGTTTATTTTTCAAGGAGTGGAAAAACATCTATTTTCGTTTGTCGAAGATTCTAAATAATACTTTTGCTGGTGGAATTAAAAACGCCATGCTATGTAGAAAAAAACATTTGCTGGACAACGATATTCTGTTGGCTGGGATCTATGTTGAGCCCATGGTTTGATCCCTATTGGCGGAAGAACAAATAAATAGAGCTATAAACGCTCTGTTTGAATAAACCGTTCGCATGAAAGGCCTTCGACTAGAAAAAGAGACGACAGCAGGCAGCGTACACGAAGTACCATCATCTTCACCCGACACCGGTGAATCTGAAGACGATTTTGAAAAATATCTCAATGAACAAGATAAACTAAAACGTCCTCGTTTGAATCACAGTCCTAATATAGATGAAGGAGACAGGATTTTATGATGCATTGAAAAAAATGTACAAAATGTACCGAACTTATAAATTAAATGTTGAAATTTTCCAGCATTCATCGTTACAGTATTACCGCCAACCCAAATATCCCTAGAGAGGTTATTTTCCGCTCTTAAAATTCTGAATTCTGAATTGAGAGCCTCTACGAATACAAATTTAATAGAAGCAATAATGTTTTTAAGAAAAAATTCTAATAAATAATTATTAAAGTTTGATCTGTGGGGGTTTCTCTATTCTATATGAGAAACAACCCACAATTCCAACCACAATTCCTACCTAATTTCGACCGCCTTACAGCGCGTCAAGTCAACCCCTTTTCCCCCTACTTACCTGTTCACCTGCAAAGCATGTTACCACCAAGGACACATAGCTAAACTCATTGTACCACGCAGACAATGCATAAATGAGTTTAGCTTCCCTTTTTTGCCATACGGCAACTCGTGTCCATGTCGATTAGCGACAACCAAATCCAGCCGGACGAAGTTGTCGCATCATTGCAGAACCGCTGGAGAAATTTATCAAAACATTCGATTGAATCACGTGATAATATTTACCTAGCGACACTTCATTCGCTGGGGATCAATGCTCCCTTTTTGCAGGTGAATATCATCAGCTTAATTCTCCTCTCTTTCTCAGTTCTGTCTTTGTACAGATCAATGTACTCTGAACTCACCATACTACCGAATCAGGTCAATGGGTTCCGCTCAGAACTACATTGATTCATGCACATACAACCAAATCCACCCCAAGATAATCGTATAGCGTGTTTCTGTTCTCTCATTGTCCCGCTCTATTCGATCATCAGTTTACCGATGTAACCTACCACACATCGAAGAACGTGGCAATGAGAGAGCAGAAGTATGTTCTCTTTTGGTTGTATCCCTTTTCAAGCAGTCGATTAACGAGATTATCAGGAGGAGGTTGCGTCACTAACCACCGCCGCGTGTGCATGCTTATGGCGTGCCAAATCAACCCTTAAGGGACAAGTGCACATCCGTCGAGGAGCGAGTTAGTTAGCTGGCGATTACCGAAGGGAACAAATGTGGAACAGTTACTTCGAATTGTATACATTGTGTATCAACTATAAACCGCAATAGAATTTGAATGTTTGTTTACTTTTAATCATTTATATCATGTGTTAAACCTTAAACCTGAATTAATAATATTGTGAGCGTTAGTTACCTCGAATTGTATACATTGTGTATCAATATAAACCACAATAGATGTTGAATGTTTAGTTTAATTTAAATTATTATATTATGTTGAACCTGGACGAACAATTAATGCGAGCCATTAATTTAATCTAAATTATGTACACCGGGTATCAACCCCACAGACAAACCAGATTTGGATCTATAGTGTGATAAATTAATAACCAGAAATAAAAGCTTTTTTTTTGTTGGTTTCGACAATAGACGTTGAGTATTTCTTTGCTAGGAGTTCGTTTTTACCTTCGAGGAATTGAGGTGCAACACTAGTGGTGGCGGAAGAGGAATCTGGGCAACGCAGCTACCCAGACACTTTTAACCCCATAGATCTTGTTTTATTTTTATCCATATAACATGAAAAAAATGGCTATATGCAAAGGTAGGAAACAAGCTGATAAAATTGAGCTTTTTTGAGTCGGAGTCGTGGAGTCGGTGTCGTGTTGTTGGTAAATATAGGAATCGGAGTCGGAGTCGTGTTATTTTCTTCCGACTCCACAGCCCTGATTGTAACCAATAAATGTTACATTACGAGTCGTTGGTAGTGTATTGTTGGAAAAAAACAAAAGTGTATAAATAAATAAAACTGGGACATTAATTCTTTAAAAGAAAGAATGCATTTTTTGGGATTTTTCAGATGAAAATTAGGGTCTCCAGATTGGTCGTAATTTTTTTATCGGTCAACTTTACGCAACTACACAGCCGCCATTTTGTTTTTAAAAATTATAAAAAAAAAATGTTTTAATGCTTTATACTCATATTAACAAAACTACAAATTTTCATTACAATTGAATAGAAATGGATTCGCCCTGGACACAACCGGCAAATTCGCAATTGAAGGCTACCCGTGGCACCACCCTAACCAATGTCAACAGTCAGCTGACATATGGAAATTAAATTCTGTTGGTTGTCAAACGACAACCATTTTGATCCCTTCTTCGTAAACTTCTTGGCGACCACGGATCGCAATAATATTAATCCCACACAATCAAAGCAATCGTGTTAAATAAATTAAAGATTGTGACTCAAATTTGAGTCTTTAAATGTTCAATAGCTTGGGTTTGGTTTATTTGTACAATTGAGGGTTTTCGAGTTCCATAGAAGTGATAACAAGGAACGTGCTAGTTGTTATCCTGGGTTACTTCGTTTTGAATACAACCCATCAACCAAACAAAGTAATCATTACTGCCTACAGCGGGACAAGCCAGTTCAACAAATACATCCATTCTCGTCTGGAGGAGAAATACATTGTGGATCGATACCAGCCTGTAGCGTCCTACGAACGCACAATTCCGCCCAGGTAAGGTTCCAAACCTTCCCACAGACACGTGTCCCCAAAGCTCCTAATCAGACCTGTAACAAGGGCATAGGAAGCTGCAACAATGTTGAACCCGACATTAAAAAAACAAGGAACTTAACGTTCAAAAACTTTCAGTATCCAGTCAACGCATCCATTCATAGTATGCAAAAACAATCCCAGATTACAGGCCATAAATCTTCCATCCGAAACATCTGCACGATGTTTCCAAGGAATTATATTTTCGGTAAATTAACCGAACCAGGGAGGCATAATACTCGGGTAGCTAAAGGCAATTAGCACCTCTAATTCCGTGCAAGATCCCAAAAATTCAACAGCTAAAGCATCGCATACAGATCTCCCATCTTAAACATCTGCACGATGTTTACCAGGAATTACCATTTTCGGTAGATAGATAACAACGGATGCATACGCTGGCAGCTAAATGCAAGAAAGCATATCGCCTATCCGCTGCCAAAAATGGTAAACAACCGTAATTACTGCAACAAGATAATTCGGAAGATTTACAAGACCAACGCCAACAAAGGAAATACTCCGGTCCCACGATTCCTTTGTAAGAATTTCACACCCATTAGAAGGATCTAATGGATTTCGGTTGTGTTTACAAAAGGCCAACAACCACGGGCTGTACGCCCGAACAATCATCTCCGTTCCGCGCGCCAGATGTGCTATGCAAAAATAGAAGCGGCACACGATCGACAACCGTCGATCCGAACATCGATCACCACCACCATGGTGATAATGATATAAGGATGTATGCGTCAATGACTTTCTCCCTTTCCAGATCCGATGGAAAATTCTCCCTTTGAGATGCAAAGGGAAGTTTTACGCTGCTAACAGATACGATGGGAAAATCTGTTAGCAGACAGGATGAGAGATTTCCTTTTGTGGATGCAGCCGGAATAAGGGAATCTGGATATCTGTGTGGGCAGACAGACAGTCTATATCGAGCAGCAGGACAGCGAACCCCACCGAGGAGGTCGAACAAAGAGGAACCCACGAGGTAGAGGGTCCGCGCAGCAAAATTTAGAAAAAAAAAATAACGTGTGTTGTCGTGCGTAAGAAACTAGAGTATTCGAAAGTGACGTGTGTCTAGATTATCGTGTGTTGTCGTGCGAAGGAAAGGAAAATATTTGTATATGTGAATACGAGTAGTACGAATTGAACACAGTAACAGCAAATAAACAACGCTAGAGTGGCATATCAATATTCGAGTGTATTTTGGATTCGAGATCAGTTCGAATCCGGAGGCCAAGGCAAAGGCCACAAGAAATCAATAAACGTTAAATAAAATTGAAAAAAAGTTAAACATTAAAAATAAATAAAATAAAATACTTCAATTCGCTTTTCATTATTGGGCCCAGGAGACGACCAGACCACCCCAAAGGAAAGGAGGTAAGCAATACTAAAAAAAGATCACCTCAACACTTACATAAGTGAGTTTACCTACGAAGGTACTCGCTCCTCCCGTGTCTCCTGTCGGGTTGCGAAACCAGGCATTTCGACTGGTCCTTTCAGGAATCGGACGCGGTGAGAATACCTCGGTGAAAGGTACCTCGATCTGTTGGTGGCCAGCGCATCATTCTTGTCGCTCAATTCACTCCGAGTCCATATCGAGAGGACGACTTGAGCCACATATCAAATCCTATGATATCGTAGTCTCCCTCATCTATTCTACCAGGCGTCAGCCCGTCTTCGTCCTCATAATACCCTCCTCTCCGTTTCAAACTTGCCACAACCTCGATCCTTGAAATCTGCAAGTGGATAGCAATCAAACATCCTTCTGTGTGAGATCGCTCGCGGCATTAAACTCTATCTCCTTCTGCGTGAGAGCAATCTCCACATCAAACAGTATTTAAAACAAGCACAGCACCTGGCATTCGCTCGGTCTCATGTTTCCCATGCATATTTTTTTTGCTTCATGCCCAAATGTTACGTGCGGCTTCCACCACCCGCATCATTTAATTGTTTTTAATATAATTTTATTTTAATATGGTTTGATGGTAAGGTGGTGGAAGAAGTGCACGATCCACATGTGAGTGTTCGAACACGCCCCAGTTCGAGTGTGGATCGTGGGCAAGTTCGAATTCGGTTTTCGGAGTGGATGTTCAGGGAGAGCGAGAGAGAGGGCTTTTGTGTACTTGGAAAAGGAACAGCGGGTGAATATAATATTGAATACGGTTTTTGAATAGCAGTGAGTGGATTCTTTTTACGGGTTGAATACTGTTTTTTGAAGGAGGAAAGGTTCCGTTGATCGGTTTTTGGAAGAAGAGAAGAAGCCCGTGCCTAGTTTTGGTTAATAAAAAAGAAAAGCCCCGTTCCTAGTTTTTGTTAAATTCAAAGTAAAGTAAAAGAATTGAAAAGTAAAGTTAACAAATTAAAATAAAATTAAAGAATTGTGATGGCACGATGGTGTTTTTCGAAGTAATAAAGAACCATTTTGTAACGTGAATTGGACTATAATTTGACTGCGGAACTTCGGGGAGATCTCTGTGGAGTGTGCGCAGCTGGAGGCCGGTGGAGTTGGATTGGACAGAGAATACTCAAGTTGGTTCGGACCATTTCTGCCGCCCATCACAGTTTCCAGAACCAAGGGTCGCCTGGTACAAGCCCTGGGTAATCTCCTCGAGCAGGAATCACGACCGCCTGCTAATCCGGAGTACGAGGAGTTGAGAACCACCGCTGGGAGAGCTGCCGAGCGAATTCATCAAAACTACAGGTAACATTTGATTTACAATTAATTTTCGGTGGCAAAAAACAAACGTCACACAAACACCGTTCCTGTAGATAATTTTTGAGTTATAGCGTAAATCCGTTTTAATAAAAGAAAATAATAAAACGACTTTTAAAAAAACCATTCCATCGTGTTTCTTTTGTGAACAGTGTTCGGCGGAACACATCAACAATCGACACTCTTAAAAACCTGCCAAATTGGCGACCCCGACGTGATCGTAGTAGTAAAGTTCTGTTTACATATGGGAGATTGTGTGATGTGTATTGTTGCCTTAAGCAAGGATAGTGAAGACGGTGATTTGAACATACGATAAAACGAGTGAGAAGCGAAGCAATGAAGCATCAGGCTACTGGCCGCGTAAATTGAATTCGATTTCGGAACTCATATACAGTCAACTGATGTGGAAATGTTATGTTATCGCTATGGTATACGGCTCTGATGCTTTTGCTTATTCGAATTTCCTTTCGGTGATCTTCACTATTTGCTTGTGTATTGTGTGTGTATCTGTTAGAAACGCCACAGTACTACAAGAGACCAACTGGAAAGAAAATCCTGAATAACTTTAAACTGGAAAAATACAAAAAATGCTGTACAACTTTAACAACGGAGTTTTAATCTTGACTGGTGAGTAGAGCTGTGGCTCTCGTCCGTTTTTTCACAGATTATCGCTGATGCTGAATATTACTTGCCCCACGGAAGCCAGCAGAAGGCGCTGACTGTTGCCCTGGGAAGTTTGCGGCACTAGCTTCGACAACTGTAGTGATCCTAAATCACTGCTCCCATCCAAATCCCCAATATTGCCAATAATCCCATCGAAATCCCCAATACTTCCTATAATCCAAACCCAAATTCCATATTGAATCATATGAGCGATAAATTAAACCAAAAGTTAATTTGTCGCACATTGATTCAATTTCACATTAACTTACACCCCAATCTAATTGAATCATATGCACGATAAATTTAAACTAAAGTCCGTACCGGCGCCGGTACGGTGGGTTTCCTCGGAGTCATTGTCGTAGTGTTGTGCCTTTTATTTAGGAGACATATCGTTTAATCCCAGTTTTTGTTAAGAAATAAAATAATAAAGAACTCATTTAACTAATAAACAATATACAGTGCATTTCATTCACTTTTGCTTTGGTGCCACCTCTGTGTTTTGTTTCACAGCAATGATGGAGCAATGTCAGGGAACAGCTTCTCTTCTCTTGGTTTTGTTTAGGCGGAATTTATAGTGACGGTGGCGGAAGAAGGGAATCAGTTATGTCTACTTTGGGGAATCGAAGCGAAAGTTTTTGATCGTTGAAGTTAAATGAAGAGGTGATCAGTCGCGGTAGTGAGTAGTAAAGAATCGAGTAGAAACGAGAAGTCTGCAAAGTAAAAGATCAGTGAAGGTTAAAGGAGAAAGAGGTGGTGAATCAGTGACGTAAGGAAGAAGTGCCCAATTGTTGCGATTAATAATAATATGTGTGATCAAGTAAGAATAGCAGCAGTGCAATTAATGATAAGATAATGTGGCGGTTCTGCCAAGCCCCACTGACTACTTACCTAAAGAACCCCCATCCCTACAACCCAGTCTGCGTAAGCTTTCGCTAATGCTATCGCATTAGCATCGTAAATGCTTCACGCATTAAATAGATCAAACCTTCAACCTAACAGTACCTGTAAAAGAATTCTTACCTTTCATGCATTTCTTCGCATACAATTCCCGGTAAAAATCCTTTCCTAACTTATCAAGAACTCCAATCTCACCAAGTGCATTTCACCCTAGACGAATTCCCGAGAACAAAATGATTTGGTTTACATACATTGTAACCATCATAACAGGGACCAAAACAAATATAGTCCTCTCGCATCTCTTTGCACCAATTTAATCCTATAGAATCAATTAGCACCATGTGCATGGGCATTGCGGGTATCGTTACAGCTGCAATGCATAGCTTAGACAATGAACTACCCTATCTCTGTGCCTTCCCATATTTCTGGATCTGTTTCTCATGACTAGCGGCATTGAACAAACAGAAACCCCAATTAGCACCCAATGAGATTCGGCTTGTTTACATAGCCGAACGCACATCCCATTGAAGCACATCATTCCTTTTCTGGTTTTCAGATTCATTTCCATGGCCTTGTGTATAAAAAACCAATGTGATCTCCATTCACACATACATTATAGATCTTCGCTAGGAGATCAGGTTACATTCCCCCAAAGAGAGTCTTTACGTTTCTCTGGGAAGAGAAAATACACCCTTAAAGTAGGAGGCAGAATTTCCTTAGCCAGCGAACTGAATCATTGAGTCGCATTACAACCCTCAAAGCGGGCAGGTCGTCCGCCATCCATCGTACCGGCGCAGGTACGGTGTGAAACAAAAAGTCGAGTTCGTAGAATAAAAGTACGGAGAGGGAGATGTAAAAAGCAAATGATTAATTTTATCCTAATTTCTTTTAATCTAATCTAAGGGAGTAGCGTGTGTTTCATGTATGTGTTTCGCTGCGTTGTTAATTAAAATATTGTCGAGACACGTATTTAAGTTGAATCCGGCATAGTGCGCAATTTATGAACAATTAGTTGTACGAAATAAAAAAGAGTAAATCCGTAAACGATCTGCGTGTTTTATTTGTGCTTTTCGCTCGGTGGAATCGTTGTGTGCTAGCAGTGTGCGGCGGAACGCTGCAACCAGGACCTTCAACCGAAGGACAATAAACATTTTGTCAAAGTCAAATCACCCCAAATAATTTTCCGCTAAAGTGGTGACAGCCCGACGCGCGAATTAATAAGTGAACACGCACGAAAAACAGACAGTGGAAATTAAATTAAAACGGTGACCGCGAATCGTGAACAATTAAAACAATTAAAAAGTGAACACGCGCGAAAAAGAAAACCGAACACGCGAAAATAAGATACAAACAGTTCCGGAAACGTAGTGCAAGAGTGCCGAAAAACAAACAGTTGCAGTGACATCCAGTGCCGTTTTGATCGTCACCGCGACGAAAAGTCTATATCGAACATCCGTCTGAGGAAAGCAACGAGAACCACACGAGGAAGTCGATCTGCGAATTAAATTCATAAAAGGAAAGTAACGTCAATGTGTAATCGAACGGTCGCAACTAGAAAATGTATATAGTGATTTGTCTTGTCACGAGCAACTAGCTAATAACGTTATATTGTTACCGACTATCGATAGTGCTAAATTACAAACACCCTAAATTATAACCTGAAGGAACCTACAAACGATTGTGCGAATAAAGAAAAATTGTATTTTCGAAAACTAATATCTCTGAGTTTAATTGGTGACCGTGTTCACTCTAGTTTCATTTGATTTGTTTTACTTCGGACAGTGCTTGGCGGAAAAGGTAAAACAACCACCGAGGAGTCACATCCATTACGCCAAAGTTAAACAACCTAACATCCGCCAAAGTACCATTCGCATAGTGTTGCGGATTCGCCCTGGACACCACCAGCGAATTCACAATTAAATGCTACCTGTGGCACCACCCTAAACAATGTCAGCGATCAGCTGACATTTAAAATTAATTCTGTTGGTTGTCAAACGACAACCATTTTGCTTTTCTTTTTTTATACTGCTTCTTTATTAATCTATCGATGACAAAAGTCGTATTTCATTTTCAATCCAAGAAAATATATTTCATCTAATAAAATAAACCTTTTATTATTATCTCAAAACAACCGGCGTGGATTATTGTTTTGTTGGGGACAATTTTGTTGAGAATTCCTTTATATCCTGGATTGTTTCTCACTAAATAAAAAAATAATAATTTTTACAATAATATCCAAGTTATTCTAGATCCAGTATCAAACGCCAGGAGACACCATCGTGTTCCTGACGCAATCATCCAGCCCACACCAAATCAACAACCCCCTGTGTGTGGAAGGTGTGTTCAGCGCTTGTTGGACACACGAACTAAGCTAAAGTGCACAGAACAATGAGAAAGTGGTAAAGTGGTAGAATAAAAGCTTTTGGTAACAGTAAATGAAATAAACAAGTAAGTTTGAATTTATGTTACTAACATTAAGGATCATTGTGAACTATAAGTTAAGTGAAAGTTTGTTAAATAAAGTTTAGAAAAAGTGTAAAGACCAAGAAAAGAAATTTTTAAAAAGATAATAAATAAAAGAAAAGAGTGACTATTATAAACTGGTTTTCATTTATTCCTGGAAAGACTCATAGAAACCATAAGTCGCGTGAGTTAGCACCTCCCACATAATGTATCATACATCCGCATACCTATTACTACAATTAAAACCCCAAACAAATCTCTATATACACTAACCCTTGTATTTTAAAATATCTATTGTAATTAACCTTAGTATTATTTTTATTATCAATGTTACGTACGTCGGCCACCACCATCATTTGATAATTTGTGTTTAATATAATTTTGTTTTAAAACAGTACGATGGTAAGGTGGTGGAGGAATTGCACGATCCAGAAGTGAGTTTTTGAACACGCCCTGATTCGGGTGTGGATCGTGCAGTTCTTCGAGTTCGAAGTTATTTTTCGAAGTGGACGTGAGTGGAGAGCGAGAGAGACGGAGGGTTAGCCCTTTTTTTTCGAAAATACGGTTTTGAGTTCCGTTGATGACAGTTGGATTTTCCGCGCAGTTGGTCAGCAGCAAAGGAAAAAAAGATAGAAAGAGCCCGTTTCCTTTTGTTTAATTTTTAAGTAAAAATTCCAGGAAGGAATGTTCAGTTGTGTTATTGAATAGTGTCTTATAAATTGTTTTATTTTTAATTGGTCCACGAAGGACTCCCATTTATGTTGTTAAAGTAAAATTAAAGTTTTAGTTGATCGAAGTTATGCATGTGTTTCATGTTTGAACGAGGACTTGCATGTATTTGGTAACCTCGATTTGGAGATCACTGTTGCTGGAATTGGGGGTAAGATTTGTGCACATACCGCAATTACATTGAGATGGGTTGTTCTACTGCGAGAAGTGGCCCCGTTACCCGTGGTCACAGATAACAGCTATCGAATCTGGATCTAATAATATTAAAACTGGTACTGCAGTCTTTCCGCCACATAGCATTCTTATTTAGCAGACTTACAACACAAATAATAGACTGGCATTGCGGAAACCCCATTACAACAATAAATTATTTAACAAACTAACTGCATGAATAACTTATCCTACACTGGCACTGAGGACGGGATCTCAGCAACCCCATACCATTATAATAAATTCTACAACATCAATCTTTGTATTATAAATACTGTATAAATATTATACAAACTCTATCTATTGTAATTAACCTTAGTACCATTTCTATTATCAATCTTTGTAATATAAATACTGTATAAACATTATACAAACTCGCACTATCAAAACATAGCCAAAAGCATACCGATGATAATAAATCCAATCTATCATAAATCAACACACGGCCCCAGTACAGAAAACTCAAACTTTTCCACAACAGACACACCAACAAATAGGCTGAACCCCACACTCAACCTTATCACAATTCGAGGCATAAATACCGCCACCGAAGAGGAGCCGAGGCTTACGCAAAAAGATTAGTAAATGATGCGAACGAAATCATCTACCATAACAGGGTAACCGATCTTAACCACTTCAAATACTCAAACATTAAACCCTTTTCTCGGGTTCTTTCCTTTAACGAGCAGTCGGTGGAGAGACCTCCCTCTGCAGCTCCCTTCCCTCCTTAGGTTATGTAAATAAAATATGAAATTTCGACTTAAGCTTAAGACTATGCTAAATTGTTCTACATGGCTAAATGTGAATTTATTTAACTACCTTAGATATAAGCTAGATTTAAGTAGAGGTAAGTAGTTTTTAAGAATATTTATTCTAAACATAGGTAATCCATGCTGGTTTTCATGACGTTTCCAAGAGTCCTACTAGTAAATTGTATCTGGAATAAATCTCTATAGACGTAAGACCTCCAATTAAATACTACTTGAAAAAATGTTCTAGACATTGTAAGTAAAATTGTCACAACTTAGTTAAGCTAGCTGTAAACTTATGTAACTAAACTTATAATGGTCAATAAAGACAGCGTTATATAAAAAAAAAAAAAAAAAGGAACCGAGGCGATTGATTTCCCAGCCGTGAACGAACACACACGTTCACTTTATAAATAATAAATAGATTTAGATACAAAATTTGTTTTAATTAACTCGTGCGTTATAGGTCCGGTAGTGTGTTTCCGACTCTGAAGGAGCTTACAACTTTTTCACTTTCGAATATTTTATTAAAATGTTTCATGTAATAAATACCACACGTTAAGCCATTAAAAGAATGTCAAATAATTTAATTTCTGCATAATTGAAATCCGCCAAATTGGTAACAGCGTTCCTGTAGATATTTTTTGAGTTATAGCGTAAATCCGTTTAATTGATGTATTATAAAAATAAAAGAAAAATAATAAAACGAGTTTAAAAAAAACCATTCCATCGTGTTTCTTTTGTGAACAGTGTTCGGCGGAACACATCAACAATCGACACTCTTAAAAACCTGCCAAATTGGTGACCCCGACGTGATCGTAGTAGTAAAGTTCTGTTTACATATGGGAGATTGTGTGTTGTGTATACAGATTACGTCGGGTTGCCGCCTTAAGCAAGGATAGTGAAGACGGTGATTTGAACATACGATAAAACGAGTGAGAAGCGAAGCAATGAAGCATCAGGCTACTGGCCGCGTGTATGAATTCGATTTCTGAACTCATGTACACTCAACTGATGTGGAAATGTTATGTTATTGCTATGGTATACGGCTCTGATGCTTTTGCTTATTCGAATTTCCTTTCGATGTTCTTCACTATTTGCTTGTGTATTGTATGTGTATCTGTTAGAAACGCCACAGTACTACAGGAGACCAACTGGAAAGAAAATCGTGAATAACTTTAAACTGAAAAAATAAAAAAAATCCTGTACAACTTTAACAACGGAGTTTTAATCTTGACTGGTGAGTAGAGCTGTGGCCCTCGTCCCTTTTTTCACAGATTATCGCTGATGCTGAAGATCACTTGCCCCACGGAAGCCAGCAGAAGCCGCTGGCTGTTGCCCTGGGAAGTGTTACGTGCGTCCGCCACCCCATCAATTAATCATTTTGTAATTTTAATATAATTTGTTTTAAGGTGGTATGATGGTAAGGTGGTGGAGGAGTTGCACGATCCAGAAGTGAGTTTTCGAACACGCCCCGATTCGGGTGTGGATCGTGCAGTTCTTCGAGTTCGAATTCGGTTTTCGAAGTGGACGTGAATGGGGAGCGAAAGAGAGAACGGGTTAATGTTTTTTGACGTACGGTTTTTGACATTCCGTTGTCGAGAAGAGGAAAAGGAGCAGTAAAAAAATTCGGTTTTAGTTTGTCCCGCAGATTTTTCAAAGAAAACCACATTAAATGTTAAAATTTGTTAAAATTAAAATTAAAATTTGTTAAAATTAAAATTAAAATTTGTTAAAATTAAAATTAAAATTTGTTAAAATTAAAATTATATGAAAAAGTTGAAATAAATCTGATGAATGGCAATCTCACAAGGCGACACGCAACGAATTGAATGCTGATCACTGACCTGGAGAGCTGTTTCAAGGGACTAATCTGGCCGAGAGCAGGAACACAGTACATTCCTGACCATCGTTTTCCCGGATCACAGGTAAAATTAAACACTAATTGATTTTCTGTGGCAAGACCCAAAAGAATACTGTCACAGAAGTTTGCGGCACTAGCTTCGACAACTGTAGTGATCCTAAATCACTACTCCCATCCAAATCCCCAATATTGCCAATAATCCCATCCAAATCCCCAGTACTTTCTGTAATCCAAACCCAAATTCCATATTGAATCATATGAGCGATAAATTAAACCAAAAGTTAATTTGTCTCACATTGATTCAATTTCACATTAACTTACACCCCAATCCAATTGAATCATATGCATAAATTTAAAACAAAGTCCATTTGTCGTGCATTGAACCAATTCCCAATAATCCTCACACATCATGAAATGCTTAACTCAGAATGCATTTCATGATTTCCCTTCCAGGAATTTATTCAAATAAATTCCTAGTCACTTCCCAGAACCCTATTCCAACTGAGGCACACAAAACCTTGTGTGGTTCTTGGAATTTTTAACAATAAAAATCTTGACAAACCCCTACGACCAAAAATAGAAAAGGGCGGTATTTTTCAATTTTTCAGTCAAATCCAGGAGGCCGAAGCCACGGCAGATAGGCAAGCAATTTTTAATGTAACTTATTTGAATCTTAAAAGACAAAAGTAAAACAAAAAGAAGTAACTTATTTAAATCTTAGAAGTCAAAAGTAAACCAATAAAGCCAAGAAAAGGAGATAGTAGTTTTATTCTGAAATCAGTTACCAGGGGAAACTGCGAGGGCACACCCCTGCCGCCGAGGCACTCACAAAAACAAAGCGACCTATTCGGAGGGTCTGTCGATGATTGCCACTAAGGAAATAATCTTGTCTTGAATTAGTGAACGAGGGGGAACTGCGAAGGACCACCCTCGCTGCCAAAAAGCTTACGACAGCAGAGTGCAGCATTTCCTTAGTGGACACACCCTTAAGAAAAAATTTGCTCTTTCTCCTCCATATCTCACCCTTAATTGAGGATGGAATTCAAGTCAGAGTTCTATCCTCGATGAGTCGTTTTTCATCGCCGGACCGAGCCTGTCGGACGGTCTGTGGCGGTTCTTTAAAGCTTTCCCAAAGATCCATCCATTTCTTTGAACCAACCTGCTTTTCCCCCACCCACATTGGTGACCCTAGTTTAAAGAGCTCCACAACCTTCTGCACAAAAATAATTATATAGTGACGTTTTAATTAGATAAAGACAGCTTCAATAGTGACCTCCTAGTTCAAAGAACACCGTAACCCGCCGAACATTTCCAACAGTGACAAATACAGTGCTAGTGCGAGTGACTACAACCTACCTGTGACACATACCTGACGACGGCCATCCCAGCATTCCGGAAATCTAACATCACCGGGCTAGGAGCAACAGCCCCAACACAACATCATCAGACAAAAACTACAGGTATTCTTCTTTCTCTTTGTTTTTCCTTTTTTTAAATCATTCAAAATAATCCCTATCAATACACTGGCTTCATGCCAAATATAGTTAAGTGAATTAAAAGCACATCATTTAGCCTTAAGTTACTAAGTGTAAAGGAATTTCCCGATTCTTGTAAAGTAAATTTATTTAATGCTGGTGTTTCAGTTGTGAAGAATTAACATATAATCTTTTTGTTAATTTGGTCTCCCTTCTAAGTTTTACCGTCACTGTGAATAATACTGTAGCGTTCTACGAACGCACAATTTCACCCAGGTAAGGTTCCTGCCCTTCAAGGAACATACTTACATTATCATTACACGTGTCCCAAAACTCCTAATCATACCTGTAACAAGGGTCATAGGAAGCTGCAAAATGCGAACCCGATATAAAAAGAAGCAAGGAACTGAACGTCCCAAAACTCTCAATATCAAGCTCAACCAGTCGATTGTAGCATACCTGAAACAAAGGTAAAAGCATCCATTCATCTTATTCCCAAAGATTGAAATGCGCCGCACGGCAGCACTGCACAATATGAAATCCTGAACATCTACACGACGTTACAAGGAATCGCTATCGTCGGTAAATTAGCCGACCAACGGATGCACGTGCGGGTGGTCTGCCACAAAGGCCATCAAATTCATCGGCAAACAAAAGAAACGGCAACTTCATGCAATAAAGCATATCACCGCCTATCCGCTGCCAAATTGTAGGCAACCGTAATTATCTCAACAAGATAATTCGGAATATTTACGAGAATAAAGCCAACAAAGGAAATACTCCAGTCCCACGATTCATTTGTAGAATTTCACACCCATTAGAAGGATCTAATGGATTTCGGTTATGTTTACAAAAGGCAAACAACCACGGACTGTACGTCCGAACAATCCTCTCCGTTCTGCGCGCCAGATGTTTTGTGCACATAAAGGCGGCACAAAATCGACAGCCGTCGAACCAATTTCGATCACCACCACGGATGGTGATAATGACGTTTAAGGATGTATGCGTCGATTGACTTTTTCCTTTTCGGGCACCGAAATTACCCCTGGGACTCAATAACATGCTGCTAACAGAGATTTGGAAATTCTGTTAGCAGAGCGAATAGGAAATCTCTCTGTGCAGATATAGATACGATCTGTAGCAGGATATTTTTGGGGGTTGAGATAGATAGTCTAATTTTGATCGTCGACGAGACGACTGGCTATATCGAACAGCTATATCGCGAAGACCAATTCGAGCATCCAAGGAGTTGAATGGTGATCGTCAACGCGACGAGAAGTCGATATTGAACTTTCGAGCATCCGAGGAGGTCGAGAACGACAGAGAACCCCACCGAGGAGGTTGATAGTACGTCACAGAGAAACCCTTATGGAGGTCGGTCCGCGCAGCAAAATTTAAAAAAAAAATGAAATTAACGTGTGTCGGAAAGTAATGGAATTAAGTGTGTTTCGATCGTTCATATTTTTTTGTTATGGCATACGATGTGTTTGCAGATACGACCGGTAACTTCTTTTTCAATAAATTGCTTGTCGCTTATTTCATAAGAAAAACTTATAACGTTCAAAAAATAATAGACGACAACAAGTAAATAAATGTTCAAAAACAATTTTTTTTTGGTGTTTCATTTGTAATGGCGTTCGCTCTGTGTATGTATGTTTTCTCTGCGGCAAACAGTGTTCGGCGGAACACTTGAACCACATAATAATCCGCCAAAATACCACCATCACCAAGTAGCAGGGTGTTGCTGTACCACAGTGTCAAATTTTATGTAACTTTCGTAATCAGTGTTCGTAAGGATATTCACCGATTTCAATAAAAAATCATCACCATACAAACTACGGAGTTTTAATTTTCCTTTCACCAGAAGAACGGTTTCAGTGACACGCAGCGGAGTTTTTGGACACTTTAATAGAAGGACTTAGGAAGGATTCATCGGTGGTGTTTTGTGCTTAACCCGCGTCCGTGCAGGCGCATTAGTAACAAAACCCCACAGGTCCATCTCCCGCTCCCCGTTTCGCGCACGGGGAGGAGTATAACCAGAGTCGAGAGTGTTCGGGATTTTAGTCAATCACCAGTTTTCCGTTTCACTATTGTTCGCCGCGTCATTTTGCACTGTGTCTTTTAACCAGTTAATTAAATTCATAATAAGGATTAAGAAGGACAAAATTCATTGTAAACGAGTGTACTTAAATTACCCCATATTAAAGGAACCTTAAACAATAAAAAAAACAGATTTCGAAACAACATTTCCGCGCTTTTTATTTTGTGTTGGTGAACAGCTTGCTGCGGTGGAACTTTCGATTCGTGATGGGGATTGAAGTGAATCAGCGCCGTACGCCGGTGCACCATACTTCATCCCCACAGGCTCCCGCTAAAGAGGTTGTAAGGAACACCCTTTACGCCGACACGGTCCCCAAACACAACTGATTGTTATGTGTTGGCCATAAGAAATTAAAGACCTTACATGTAAACGCAGTTGTTAGCGAGACAATTCTGAGCCACATGTTGCTCTCCACTTGTCGCAGTGCGGTTTTATCGCTGGAGGTGGCTAGTGGACATCGCAAGTAGTTACCGCCACAGGTGATAGTGAACGTTTTTTTTTTCTTTCATTTTTGCAATTGGTTTTTAAGTTCGTTTCTATCGATCCAGTTTTTGTTGAATTATTATATTTTCATAGTATTGTGTGAAATAAATATATAATGTTATAAGTACAGCATACTTCTCTTGTTAAAGGAAAGGAACAACATTACTTTCTACTAAGTTCCTCGAACCTTGGCGCACAGGTTGGTTTTTACATCTAAGGAAGAGCGGTGCTGTGTCCTTGAAACTCTATCGGTATAGAATATAAGAGGACTTTGCGGTTTGAAAACGATTGATTCAATCGACATTTCAAGTGCCTCTCATATCAGTTTCTAGCTCGAATACAAACCACTTGGGGTTGTCTACTGGCGACAACAATTCAGTGCAGACTTTTATTCTTTCTTTTTCCCAACAAATAGAGTTGTTATGCTATTTTTCAATTGAGGCCTATTGTTTCTTATATCAAAATAAAGTAATTAAAGCTGAAGTCGTCTTGTTCCTTGACGTAAATGCCGAATTAAACTACCGATTGATTTCAATGTGTTGCTCTGTTCAAAATAAAGTCCCTTACACATTTATAAACAGAAGCCCTCTTTGGATGAATACGTTTTTATGTAATTAATTAGAGCAGCTTGCTAAGTTATTGTGTTGAAAGATATTGTTAACGCGTTGGCTGTCTTTAATCAGCATAAACAAGATTCCGGTGGAAAACATATTCGTATGCATAGTTATCAAATCATCGCCACTCCCATCGAAACAAACGCTGGACAACTGCGGGGGTCCTCTATATTACATGGAGAACTGTGGGGCTTTTCAGGGCCCGAAGAACTTCGCATCATTCTTAACCCCCATAAAAATCCTATAAACTCCTTAGCTACCCTTAATTCGAATCCTTGGCAAAATTACACAACCTCGCCACAGCATTCATCACCACCCTAGAAACCTGAAACCAATTCGGTTGTCCCCACGGACAACTGACATAATTACCCGTAATAGCTGAGGAGCTTTTCCCTAGATTCGACAGGATCCGGCCGATCTTACTATCATCTAATGCAGCGTAGCCATGGTAGGGTTCCTGCAAATGGCCTTGTGTTATTTTAAACAACACACATGTCACCACATCGACCGATAGGATGCTCTGATGATCGGAACAATGTGTACCCAGACACTGTTTCAATTCCCATTATCTCCCAAAACACTGACTGGGCTATTGGCCGGCTTGCACATCTGCAAACCAGATGTCTAATAGCCTGTAATGGGACAAAACGAGTGGGATAATAAAAGATCAGTCTCGATGGCGGGCGATCTTCTGCCAATTTAACATCACAGAAAAATCTAACACCGTCGCCTTATTATCCCTTACACACCACCCATAAAACGTTTCTGTCTAGTAATGTAGACAGAAGATATGATTTTCGTCCGGGCGGCAATATCTATCCAAACTAGGTGGCCGAAAAGACAAACACACAATAGAATACCCTTGAGTGTCTGTTAATATCATAGGAAACTATTTCTATGATTTATGACCGCCATTACGGCCAGCCGCAACCTTGTACTTCTAGTCGACCAGATGTGCATTGGTATTTTCCGTGCGCATCTGTAATTATTGGCATCGTCACCACTTCAAGCGTGTGGACGTGTCCTCCTAACCGGTATGGTTTCTATAGGAACTATTCAGTTGGAATTTCCCAGGGCAATCGCAATTGTATCCCTAATCCAACGATCGGATTGGTTCTTCGATGGCATACCATCTGATCCTCGATTCTACAAGGAATGTGGAGGACGATTGCTCCTGGCAGTCAGATATTAATCGTGAAAACGAACGCTACTGAGAGTCAGATTTCTATCGCCGAACCGGACAGTCCGAGTCCAGAGTCGCGTCATTTCGCTGGTCATAGTTGTGCACCGTGCGTTAGTTCATCGAGATATTTTTGTCTGTCCGATTATTTTAGTTGTGCGCTGAGTTGGAAGTGATTTGCATTCTGAGAAGATATTCGTAAATTTTAATTCGTAGAACGATAATATTCAGTTTAATAAAGACATATAGTGATTTGTATTTTAAAGCGCTAATTCGACAATTTGAATCCGCGTGCAATTACGATTACAAACAATAAAGAACCATTGTAAGAGGTTACGCAAGTGTTTTTTTTTTTTTTTTTTTTTCATCGCTTTCCAGTGTACATCGGTGGATTTACTTTCCTGTGTTCTCTTAAGGATCAATGTAGTGTGCCCAATAGAGAGTGGGGTATTGTTCTGAACCTGCGTCCATGTCGACACCTAGAATAAAATACCACAGAACCAACCCACAATTCCAACCACAATTTCCGCCTTATTTCGAGCGCTTTCAGTGTGTCATACTAACCCCTATCCCATCGTTCGTTATTCACCCGAGAATCATTGATTCCCCAAAGGACGCATAGCTAAACTCATTATCCTATGCAGATAATGCATAATTGAGTTTAGCTACCCTTTTGCCATACGGCAACTCCATCTTGCTACCCCATGAGATTTCCATCGGAAATCACATCATGTCGGTTAGCAACAACAAGTCTAACTGTTGCAGACTCAACTCCCGATCGAACAATTTAAACGATTACCACCTTATAGCGCCTCAGATTATGCAACGATAAAGTTTGCAGGATAAAATTCTGCAGTGACTCTGAATGCTGCTAGTTGCTAAAAAGACGAAAAAGAAAATTGTCTATTCATTAACTGTTTCAACACCGTTTTTGAGTTTTGTTGTACTGTTTCTGACAGTATATTTTTAACGTTTGTTGTAATCGAACATGTATACGGTGCCTGTTTTATGACTGAACCTTTTTATGTAAGATAAAGTTAAAATTAGTGTGTTAAAAAATGTTTTTCATTTCTGCCCAATGCGGCAGTCATTTTGCTATTTCCATGGTGACATCACATCATCCATTTTGCTGGGCTATAACGCCAACATTATTTGCTGGGCTACAACGCCACACTCATTATGCTGTTCTCACCGAGGATGACTCGAAGCAGAACAAACACTAACCAAACGACGCTGTTGCATCATAGCAAAACCGCTGGGGTTATTTCAGCGTCTTAGAGTTTGGTTTTCACGCTGATTATTTTCCAAGAATCAGCGGCGTCCTATTGACTTTCCCCAGACATACAACGATCTCATTTCGCAGGTGAATAGCACCGGCCACATTTCCTCTCCTCCATAATTCTGCCTCCCTACGGTTCAATACACTCTGAAATCACCACAGCCGTAACACTAGGGCAGTAGGTCATTCTCAGAAACTGCATTTGATACCGGCACACAAGCTAAGCCAACTCCGAAGTTATTGCGCGCTTTCTTTTGTTATTTTTATCCTTCGCATGTCCAGCGACTGTCGAAGATGCGCGAGTATTATTCACCTTACTGAGGCATGAGAATGAGAAGATTCATGAAAAGATCGCAGTGATGATTGGCTAATAGCTGTGCGAATTCGAAATTCGATTTCCATCCCTAAGTCAAACCAGTGGTTACTCAATCGTCACCGCAGATAGTCACACGATACGTACTACAATCTTTTCACTGAGTCTAAGTTCAGAGTCAACTCGCGGTCAAGCAATAGTGGTGTCGGATATTTTCTTCGTAAAATAATTTTATGATTACCAAAGTAATCTTTTAAACGGTGTATTATTTGTCAAAGCGTATTTTTTAATAGTGACATTGAGTCGCGATCCTTTCCCGTAAAAAAAAAAAAAACTAAATACAAGTTCTTCAATTGAAACCTATAATAATTTATTATAATGTACAGTGTAAGAAATTAAGAATCATCACCAGGGATTAATAAAGGACATAAAAACAACAGATTAAACTGTGTTAATTATTTTACATCTATTGTCTCTGCGAACAAT
Organism: Microdon myrmicae; assembly: GCA_963931805.1. Classification (NCBI taxonomy): domain Eukaryota; kingdom Metazoa; phylum Arthropoda; class Insecta; order Diptera; family Syrphidae; genus Microdon; species Microdon myrmicae. The sequence goes on from OZ007498.1 coordinate 62,308,917, forward strand.
TTGACTACGTCTGTGCTGGTGGGTAAAGTGAATTGTGGGCGATAGATTTGCGTGTGCCAATACAAGTGCACTGATTTACTATCTCCCCAGCACTTTCACTTGTCCCTCGTTGGTTGTTCCGCAGCAGCAAACAGTAAATAAAAATAAACACAGCGTTGTTTCTTTTGTTTGATAGTTTCCTTTTATTAGTTCACAACAGTATGTTTTTTTTTAGGATTTGTAAAACTAATTTATCTTTAATTAGGTAGGTAACATCATCTAAGATTGAGTAACGTTTACTTAGTGTTCGCACTCCTTACCGCACCGGAGAGAATTTTACGTACGCACAATTTATTAGGCACAAGTGTCAAGAAAACCGAATTACTAATTTATCTGCACTACCGTGAACGAGAAAGCTGTTACGTACGGTTTCCGCCACCACCATCATTCGATAATTTGTAATTTTAATATAATTTGTTTTAAAATGGTATGATGGTAAGGTGGTGGAGGAGTTGCGTGATCCACAAGTGAGTTTTCGAACACGCCCCGATTCGGGTGTGGATCGTGCAGCTCTTCGAGTTCGAATTCGGTTTTCGAAGTGGACGTTGATGGGGAGCGAGAGAGAGAACGGGTTAATGTTTTTGAGATGTACGGTTTTGAAATTCCGTTTTTGCAGTTGATTGTTAAAGGCAGAGAAAAAAATACGGTTGTTCGTGGCCCGAGGTCTATGATTTGACTAGCTGCTGATCGAATTCACCAAGATTACAGGTAAAATTAAATTACAATTAATTATTTGTGGCAAAGGTAAAAACTGTCACAAAGCAAAGTACAATTTTAACGACAACCGGCGGACTGGAAGCGCTTCGACAGGAATAAACACCTCGGGGAAAAGAACTTGACTTTTGGTGTACGACGAGTAACGATTTCTCTAACTCCCTCATCAACAACCTCCAAACGTGCGTTCGCTTACGAACTTCGCTTATGTACCTTATCCGACTCACCGATGCAACTCACATCCAACAGATTCAATGGCCGCGAATTGCATCGATAGGGGAAGATTCTATATGTGTCCGTATAGAACAAGTACGATGCCCTGCGATGAGGACGACGATCGGTGGACACCTGATTAAACAAACGTACGATCATCGGGGGCTGCGGCCATGTACCCATACATCGTTGATGATGTATGCCAGGGATCGAAATAGATTTTTGTTTCAAAGTATACAAAAACGCTATTTCACAAATCAAATGGTGGCACGCATGATATACATGATGTGCCTATGTTACATAGGGGTCGTCGTTGTATTTGCCTAAGATTCCTTGGAAATACCGATGTAGGCAATATATAATCTAGCCGTATGGCTCCGGTGCACAAGGAGGAAAATTATTTTGTTGACATAAGTCAGCAGAAACCTCGTCGACGGCGGCAAAGGCATCAGGCTGGATGGGTATATGTTTGAATTAATGTGCGGGTAAGTAACGAACACAGTGAGATACTGTATGTTTAATTTAGTTTTCAGGCGGGTCATCATAGGCATGGTGTCGCAAATAGCGATAGCGTAAATGTTAATTCATTGTAATATTAGTAATTGTTGTTGTTATAAGTTGATTGTTATGATAATTTTGTTATTAAGTGTTATAATTTGTAATTAATTTGCATGTTTGGCAACACTTTCCCGGGTGTTCTTGTTTTTAAATAAAAGTGTTGCGGATTCGCCCTTGACACAACCGGCGAATTCGCAATTAAAGGTTACCTGTGGCACCGACCTAAACAATGTCAGCTTTCAGCTGACATTTTAAAGTTAAGTATGTTGGTTGTCAAAATGACAACCACTTTTTGTTGTTTTGTTATGTTAATTTTCCTTCTTCGTTAACATTCTGAACAGGCCAGTCAAGTTGTTTCTCAATCAGAGAAAATCTAGTCAATCTTTTAAATAAAGTTTATTATTATTATAAGGAAGCAACCGGTGTGTAATTTATTCCATTGGATGAGGATTATTTCTGCATCACAGGTAATCTTTTGTCCATAGACAACCAAATATTAGCAATTGATTCCAGCCCACGGAAGCACCGTCGCTGCACGCCAAGAGAGCACCCTGTTCCCAACGCAACCACGTCAGGAGACCCCATCGTGTTCCTGACGCGTGTGTTCAACGCTTGTTGGACACACAAAAAGTATAAGTCTAAAGTGCAAATAGAAGTAAATGTAAACTTATAACGAGTAGAACTAAATGTAGAGTTGAAATTGTTAAGTAAAGTAATGGTATTGCCAGTGAAATAAAGTTTAAAAATAAAAATAGAAGGGAAATTGGTATATAATTTCGAGCCGAGAATCCCCAGAACACCAGCGGCAACAAGATAAATCAGAAGCAAGGAGCACAGTCCCGTTGGAGAGAGCTTGCAGGAGGCATCAGTTCAAATACCGACGGAAGATCTCCAGCACGTAGAAACCGTCTTGAATACTGTAAGTAACCACAAAAGGGAGCGAACCAGCGCGAGGGACCCACACCACAAAAAAGCCTGTAAGTAACGACAGTAACCTCATAACCCAATACTAAATGGTTCCCAACCTGGGGCCTAACAAAAGATAAACAATATAAAACACACTTTCTGATAACCAAATAATAAATGATAATATTAGAGGTCAAACTTTAATGTTACATTTTGGCGCCCGAGCAGGGACATAACCAATTCAGCTAATCAAACCAAAATTAAACTCAAAAAACAAATTATTAAATGTTAACATTGGAGTTTCAAATCTTAATGTTACAGTATCTACATTTGGAAAAACTCTGTGGAGATTCTACGATCCACACAACCCAATATAGGTTGAGATGTCCTTTCCGCCAAAGAACATACTCACCTTTATCCATTACACGTGCCCACAGACACGTGTCCCAAAAGTTATTACTCCCACCTGAAACAAAAGGTAACATTACATACACCAACATTGAATTCAATACTAAAAATCAATAGAACTAAACGTTCAAAAGTCTTTAATATTGAATTCAACGCATCCATGCAAGGCATCCAAGCCAACGCACCCATTCAAGGCATCAATGAGTTGCACCCATTAAACGCAATTTTCGGTAAACAAACCGATCAACGAATATCTCCTCTGGTAGTTAATAGCAATTAGCACCTAAATTCCCAGCATGACCCAAAACCTAAAAGGCACACTTGTGCAAACAAAGGATAGCGATTCGCCGCCGACCAACAGTCATGCAACTGTGGCGGTTCCGCCAAACCCCACGGTACACTTACCTAAAAACCCCCATAACCCCATCCCACCAGCATAAGCTTTCGCTAATGCAAAAAGAATTCTTACCTTTTCAAGCATTCCTTCGGTTACAAATCCCCTGTAAGAGTTCTTACTTTCCTTATCATAAATTACCTGAAAAGAAAAACCCCGATTCACATATCATGTAACCATTCCAGCCAGGGATAATTATCATTGCGTCACCTATTCCCAGCTTCATTCATGTGTACGATAAATTTCTTTATGTATACATTGGCTGGCGACCTTTTTCTCCCAGCAATAAAATTCCCTGACTCGCACAATGTGCAAACCAAAGCAAATACGCATCTCGCGTCTTAAACCAATTAGCACCATGTGCATGGGCAATTGCGGCTATCGTAACAGCTGCAATGCATACCATAGACAATGATCTACCCGATCCCCTTGTCTTCTAATTTTTCGGGATCTGCTTTTCATCAGCGGCGGCAAGAGCAAACCGAAAGCCAAGGAGATTCGGTTTGTTTGCTTTACCGAATTGGCATCCCACGATACACTCTATGCCCTTTTCTTTGTTTAGATTTTTTCCCATTGCTTTGGTCCATAAAATAACTAGCGCACACACACACACAAGTGTACGGCGGCGATCTTCTGTATGAGATCTCTCAGTTACCCAAAAAAGAGACTTTACGTCTCTTTCGGAACAGGAATTGCACCCTTAATTTAAGAGAGCCAAATTCACTGGCTGAATTTCCTTAATAACGATTGAATATCGTCGAGTCTGTGGGGCTTTTCAGGGCCCGAAGAGCCATGCATCGCTCGATCCCCACTATTCCAGGCGAACGACTTACCTCTCGGTCGAACTTCAGCAAGGTTGCGTAACCTTGCTACGGCATTTACCCCCAGCCAAATCGCCGGAATTATTACGGTTACCCAATCGGATACCTGTTTTGAATATCCGTTAGGCAGCTTACCTATTCTGTGGGGGGTTTTCCTTCCAAACCCCCTTTTCTCCAACACCACCCCTTAAAGACATTAAGTCCACGGCAAAGATTATCACCTTGCCGTGGCATCAAAAACTCTCCCCCGGGCAGTCATTAATTCCTAAAAAACATTAAGTCCACGGCAAAGCTTATCACCTTGCCGTGGCATCGAAAACTCACCCTCGGGCAGGCATTAATTCCTAAAACATTAAGTCCACGGCAAAGCTTATCACCTTGCCGTGGCATCGAAAATTCACCCCCGAGGCGTACATTATTTCCTAAAAAAAAGCATAAGTCCACGGCAAAATTATCACATTGCCGTGGCATTTGAAATCCTATCCTTAGGCATGCATTCTATTCAGGGCATCTCGTTCCCATAGCCTTATGCTATAGAAACAACATCAACAAAGAGTTCCTTGTTGACTCGTTTTATTTGTTTGCCCATGGCACTTCTTGCATGCGGCTATTTGGTCCCATTGGTTTGCTACCGCCGACAAGGTTTCGGCTGACGCAAACCAAACATGTCCCTAATTACCAGCAATCGCTGGTTTCCAGTTATTGGTCCCCACGTTCCGATACCGCAATCAAGCAACGAACAAGATGCAGCCAGAAAATGTTTACTTTCAACATCTGGCGATGGCTGCACCCTATGTTCGTTGCAATGTTTAATCATCGGCAACCGAAATGATGATTTATGGCCTCCCATTAGGATGACCAAATCTTCGGTTTGGGTCTTTCGCACCCCAGATGCTAGTGTTTACATTCTTGGAAAATGCACTAGCGATGTTGCCCTCCATCCACGGTCGCCGGACGATCGTATGCAAGGCATACGCACACATGCATAATGTATGCCTATTCCGTCCGGTCCAATCACGATTAACTCCCTCGAGTTAATCGTGTGGCCCCTCCTCCTTTTGCAGGTCTTTTGAGGTTTTTCCGTTTCTTTGGTGAGCTCTAGTGACCAGTCAGAGTTTATCCCCCGTGGAGTGCGTACACACCAGATGAGTAGTCGTAGAAATTTCCGTTAGTTCGATCGTGCCGCAGTCGGTAGTTGGAATGACAAATCAAGTGTGAACAATTGAGCCGCAGTCGGTAGTTGGAATGAAAAATCAAGTGTGAACAATCGTGTAATCTCGTTAAAGTCATTGTAATTATTTCATTAAGGATCCTATAAAAACGTGACAATAAAAGAACAACTCATCAACCTAACGATCTCAGTGTGTTTTATTGAACTATTTATCTTGTGTGTTGGCGATTTGTCTTCCCCTCGGTGGGTGTTTTACGGAAACCGCGCCCGTGTAGGTGCACTAGGCAAAACCTTCCACATTGGTGACCCCGTAAAAAACGCGCAACCTTCGAACATTAGCGACCGGAAAACAAACCAATTCCGAGTGAAATCCGGCAAAGATTACCTATTCGAAAGTGAAGTAACACAGCCAATACGGTTATTGGGCTTCGGTCGATTTTGTTTATCATCATCTCTCATTGGACAATAAAATTGGAAACAGTGGCCGTGGTGCAAAAATCGAGAGTGCAAAAAGAAAAAGACAATAAAAGGGTACACCCCAACGCCAGCCCAACAACAGCACCTGGCATAACACCACACTAGGAACAACACCATCTCCATAACATCATCAGACGACACTGCAGGACAACCAAAGTTTTTCTCAACAATAGCAATATCCGGAAAGTCAGATCTTAACACTTGGAGAGAGCATCGGTACCACGAGTACACGTCGAAGTCAGTGAGTTTGTTTTGTATAACGAATATACGATTTAGTTTCATTTTTGCTTTTTTTTTGTATTGTTAAGAAACGTATCCACGTACTGTTTTGATTCGATATATATGTACAAATACATAATTCAAAACAGCTCATCAAGCAAAACAGTTTTAAAATTAAAATTTCCAACTTTACTCTGAAAAATTGTTTAATTGGGCTACACCCAATGTATGAAATTACAAATTAATCATTAAGCTTGTGTTTTAAACAATTCAAATTAATTTAAAGGCAACTAACAACAAAAAGAAATTATACAACTACTTAAATGTAAGGAATAAGAATATCATATGTGAACGTATTTTTGTTAATGTTATCCCATTTATTCTCACCAATCAAGCCGTTAAGTAATGGCAGAAAATCTGATTAACCAAAGAAATGCCCAATTATTATGAAACGAAGAAAAACGTAAATGAATAGGTGTAAACTCCTTTAGTGTCGTGTTGAATTTACCTTAAATAACAATAAATAGCCAGGATAAATTCGTAATTTTACATGGGCATTGTCATTCTTTTAAATTTTTTGTAACCCGAAATTTACCTCATTTATCCTTTCATTTTTCTGTTGAATACGAAATTTGTACACGGCCATTTACCAAAGACAAATGAAGCGAGATTGTTTTTTTTTATTCGAAAGCATATACAGAAGGAAAATATAATAATAATAATTTTATAAACCGCAAAAATATTTATTTGTGACTTTATTTGCAAAAAAAATAAAAGTAATGAAAATAAGTTAAAAAAAGACGTACCAACATAAGAAATTTCCGTTAAAATAAACTTAATCGAATAACTACTTTATATTCCAATTTCGCCACACTATGTTCTTCGCTGTTATTAACATAATTTTTACTTTTTATTAACATCGAAAATAAGATAAAGTAGAAAAACAATAAAAGCCTTAAAAACCAAAAAATCAAAAACAAAAATAAGAAATACTCTTATAATAAATACCTAAAATTTATACGATCAAAAAATAATTATTGTAAACCCCTTTTGGGTACAGATTCACACGAAAATTTTCGACTACACACGACTCCATTTTGACACTCCACTTCCAACCTTCGCACGACCTATTTTGACTTGTGAAAACCATTGTTTTGGGACGTTCGTCGGTTCTCTCAACTCCCTGCGACTCCCTTTATCGACTACTACTTCCTTCGTAGAACCCTTGATTCAATACTGAATCGTTCCATTCCTGGCGGTGTACCCTCGATCTTCTCCGATCCTCTACTCCTCGCGTCCTATTGCGACCTATTTCTACTTCTTCCGTAGAAACCACGACTCAACTCTGCTCTTTAGGTTTCAAGGATATAAATAAAGGTTAATTATCGCAGGATTAAGCGGTATATCAATACAGTGCTTTCCGTTTATTCGCGCCCAACCAACCACTATCAACTTCCTGCGACTCCTTTTCACCCATTGGCCTCCTTTCACCTTTCTTCGCGTCCTCTTACGCTTTTGATCCCAGTTTCGCGTCATACAACCCATAATGGTCAATACGAGAAACACCATGGCCAAAAAGGCTCAGGAACAATCCGAGCCCCTCGAATTTCACGACGCCTCCAGCGTCGATTTCCCCGCTGAGCAAGTCAATTCTGACCTAGACTTGCCCGGACAATCTACTCCGCTAGCACCACCGGTTGCCCCCAGCGTCGTGAACCGACCCCAGACTACTTACATAGACACACCCCCGTCTGCTCCTAACGCCCCTGGTACCGGCCCTTTGGTAAATTCCGGCATTTTAATGCCCACAACTAGTGCCGGTACTTCCAAACAAGCCCATAGGCAACCGGAGTCCCAAGAGTTCCACGATGCTTCCAGCCTCGGGAATGGGACTCGTCATTCTAATATAGGACTTCCCCCCTTCGATGAGGAGGACCCAGACCTGTGGTTTGCAGTGGCAGACCGCATCTTCCAGGCCTCAGCTTTGCACGACGAACAACTTCGTGCAGTCGAGCTGTTGAAAGTGCTTGACCGCACTCAGCGACCGCATGTTGCCCACATAATAAGGTCGGCCGGCCGCAACCCATATAGCAACATGCGTGAAGCTCTGCTCGACGCTTTGGACGAACCTGGAAGTGTGCGGCAACAACGTTTAGCCGCTGTAACCAACCTTTCTGGGATGAGACCATCTCTTTTCCTGACCCATTTACGCTCTATAGCGGGGACCAGGATTGGGGACGACCTAATAAAGCCTCACTTTTTGAGGTGTCTTCCCCAACATGCCCGTTCGGCACTTATAGCCCAACCCAATCAGAGTTTGGGCTATTTATCCAAAATTGCGGACGCAATTATGGAAAGCTCAGATCAGTATTCTGAGCCTCCTGCGTACCAAGTAGCGGCGGTTTCTCAACACGCCGCCCGGCCTGCACGGCAACCTCGTCTGCCTTTCTCAGCCCATCAATTGGTCCCAACTCTCCGTCCTCCTCAAACCCAATTACCTCATAGAAGGCCCGCCTCAACCAATTTCCCTCAGGGGAATCCAGAGGCAGGCCCCAACGTATTTAACCAAAGAAATTCACCCACACAATTAACCCCCGCTGACCTCCGGGCGCTCCAAACCTCACTCCTCCGCGAGATAACTCAATTGCGTGCGGAGGTGAGGAACAATCCTCGAAGCGCCCAGAATCGAGCCATGCCGAGCCGTCCTCTCAATCGGCAGAATTTCTCCCAAAATGCCCCTCAGAGGGCCTATATCCCCCAAAATGCCCCACAGAGGGCCAATCCCACCCAAAACGGCCCTCACCGGGTCAATTCCCAGCGAGCTCCGGCTCGACCTCCCCGTAACGGCAATACTAATAGACAGAACATACCTGATAATGCCGTTACTCTGCCTTGGTGCGCCAATCACCAGCGATATGGTGATCGCGCATTCAATTGCAAAGCGCCTTGTGGTTGGACGCAACCTTCCACCAACCAGAGGCGCTCTTTAAACTAATTTTGCCGACCGACACCCTCGCGCAATCGGCCGGCACCCATACGATAAGTCGCCTAACCATCCGGGATTCGAAACTGAATATCGCTTTTACTGTCGATACCGGCGCCGATATTTCAGTCCTCCCGCGATCGTTTGCTCCGCGCAACCGCGTGCCAGCCGCGCTTAAATTGTCAGCTGCAAATAATACGCCGATACTTACGTACGGACGTAAAAAGCTGACACTCCAATTGGGTCTTTGTCGTCCGATCACTTGGCGTTTCGTCATTGCGGACGTAAATGAACCCCTGATAGGTTCCGACCTATTAGGTGCACATAATCTGTTGGTCGATTCGACCCATAACAGACTTGTGGCTCCAACCGCACCCCCCTTGCCCATGACGGCATCTCCAGCGGCAACTTCAGGGGCCACAGAGTGCTTAGACCCATTCCAGGTTATGGTACAGGAATTTGTGAGTACAACAATTCCTCTACCTAACCAACGCCGACATAAAGCCACGGTGTTTCATCATATAGAAACACGTGGTCCCCCGGTGAGCCAGCGTCCACGTCGACTGGCTCCGGAAAAATTACGTGCGGCGCGCGCGGAGTTCGAGCATATGATCGAACTAGGTATCTGCCAACCGTCGGACAGTCCCTGGGCAAGCCCACTCCACTTAGTGAAGAAACGTTCTGGTGAGTGGCGCCCATGTGGCGATTACAGGCTGTTGAACGCAGCAACTGTCCCGGACAGATACCCAATTGCACACCTCTACGATTTTTCGTACAAGTTACGAGGGTGCAATGTCTTCACTACCCTGGATCTCACCAGGGCATACCATCAAATTCCGGTGGCACCAGAAGACATCCCCAAGACCGCAGTCATTACACCTTTCGGACTTTTCGAGTTCAAAGTGATGACTTTCGGCCTCAGGAATGCCGCACAGACATTCCAGCGTTATATCGACACGGCTTTACGTGGTCTTAATTGCTGCCATGCATACCTTGATGACATTCTCATCGCCTCCAAAGACCACGCCGAACATAAACGCCACTTACGTCAGGTCCTAGAGCGCCTCCGTGAATTCGGTCTAGTCATCAACCCAGAAAAGTGTCAATACGCCAAAGAGCAAATCACCTATCTGGGTTATGTCGTTGACAACCAGGGCATTCGCCCACTACCGGACCGTGTGGAGGCCCTCATGAAGTATCCCAGGCCTACTAACGTGAGTGAGCTGCGTCGATTTCTGGGCATGCTTAATTTCTACCGTCCGACCCTGAAGAATGCTGCCCAGATTCAAGCTCCACTCAATGAATTCTTAAAAGGAGCTAAGCGCAATGATAAGCGCCCCATTAATTGGACAGAAGACTCTGATAGAGCATTCCAACTGTCCAAAGAACAATTGGCAAATGCCACCTTACTCCGATACCCTCTCGAGGGAGCGGCACTTTCTATCCAATGCGACGCATCGGATACCGCAATCGGAGCCGTCCTTGAACAGGACATTGAAGGCCGACCGGAACCACTTGGTTTCTTTTCAAGGAAACTGAGTCCCACTGAGCGACGTTACAGCGCCTACGACCGTGAATTGCTCGCGATCTACAGCGCTGTTAAGTACTTCCGTCATATGATAGAAGGACGTTCGCTCTCTATTTTAACAGACCACAAGCCATTGGTCTATGCGTTCCGGAAGAAGTCGGGAAATGCCTCCCCCGACAAGAGCGTCAATTAGACCTCATTGGGCAATACACCACGGAGATCAAGCATATCTCCGGTAAACAGAATGTCACGGCGGACGCCCTTTCTCGAATCGATACGATTCATTTGCGTACCGCCTTGAATAACACGGACCTTGCCCTAGCTCAAGAGGAGGACGAACAGCTCAAGTCCCTCCTAACTGCCGATACGGCACTAGAGCTCAAGAAAATTACCCTTCGCGACCCTTTGGGCGAAATCTGGTGTGATGTCTCCACTGGAACCGCTAGACCTTACATTCCCGAGAAACTTCGTAAGGGCGTGTTCCAGGTCTACCACAACCCAGCCCACCCCAGCGGCCGAGCAACAGCCGCTGCTGTCCGTCGCAAATTCATTTGGCCCCGGATGAACAAAGACCTCACCGGTTGGGCCCGTGCTTGTCTCCAGTGCCAGCGTTGCAAGGTAGCGCGACATAATGTACTGGAGCCAGCGCAATTCAAGCTTCCCACGGCACGCTTCGCCCATGTCCACATAGACATAGTGGGACCGCTTACTCCATCAAGAGGATTTTCTTATATCCTCACTATGATGGATCGCTGCACGCGATGGCCAGAGGCGACACCTCTCCGGGCAGTTACTGCCGAATCAGTCGCCAAGGCCTTTTATTCAACTTGGGTCACACGCTTCGGTGTACCAACCACCATAACTTCGGACCGAGGTCCACAATTTGAGGCGACAATTTTTAGGCAGCTAACAAATCTTCTCGGCTGCCAAAGAAGTCGTACCACCGCCTACCACCCGCAATCAAATGGGATGATAGAGCGCTGGCACAGATCTCTTAAAGCCTCACTCATGTGTCATAATGACACACAATGGTTTGACGCCCTTCCAACCGTCCTCCTCGGCCTGAGGACAAGTATTAAGGAGGACCTAGGTGCTTCGGCAGCAGAGCTTACCTACGGTACCAACCTCCTTCTTCCAGGAGAACTTTTCCTGAATGGCGAAACACCGCGTGACCAACTTCGTGAATTGGGACATCTCCGTGACCTGCTACGTAAGGTTAGGGCAACCCCTGTAACCAGGCACGGCTCCAAAAAACTTTTCGTCCACCCTGAACTGCACAGCTGCACGCACGTCTTTGTCAGGGTGGATAAGGTCAAAAAACCCCTCGACCCACCTTATGATGGCCCATTCAAAGTCTTCCGCCGCATCAGTGACCGCGTCTTCGAGATCGACATTAGAGGCAAGCGATCCACGGTCAGCGTCGAAAGGCTTAAGCCCTGTTTTCTGGAAGCTTCCGCTCCAGAACCACCCCCATCTGCTGATACCACTCCTACACCACCGGCACAACCTCCCCGTACTCGCGCTCAAGCGCGCGCCCATAACCAACTAACCACCCCCTAACCTGCCTTACCTGTTTCGTGACTACGTCACTGGGGGGGGAGTGATGTGAGGCTTTTCAGGGCCCGAAGAGCCATGCATCGCTCGATCCCCACTATTCCAGGCGAACGACTTACCTCTCGGTCGAACTTCAGCAAGGTTGCGTAACCTTGCTACGGCATTTACCCCCAGCCAAATCGCCGGAATTATTACGGTTACCCAATCGGATACCTGTTTTGAATATCCGTTAGGCAGCTTGCCTATTCTGTGGGGGGTTTTCCTTCCAAACCCCCTTTTCTCCAACACCACCCCTTAAAGACATTAAGTCCACGGCAAAGATTATCACCTTGCCGTGGCATCAAAAACTCTCCCCCGGGCAGTCATTAATTCCTAAAAAACATTAAGTCCACGGCAAAGCTTATCACCTTGCCGTGGCATCGAAAACTCACCCTCGGGCAGGCATTAATTCCTAAAACATTAAGTCCACGGCAAAGCTTATCACCTTGCCGTGGCATCGAAAATTCACCCCCGAGGCGTACATTATTTCCTAAAAAAAAGCATAAGTCCACGGCAAAATTATCACATTGCCGTGGCATTTGAAATCGGCATCTCGTTCCCATAGCCTTATGCTATAGAAACAACATCAACAAAGAGTTCCTTGTTGACTCGTTTTATTTGTTTGCCCATGGCACTTCTTGCATGCGGCTATTTGGTCCCATTGGTTTGCTACCGCCGACAAGGTTTCGGCTGACGCAAACCAAACATGTCCCTAATTACCAGCAATCGCTGGTTTCCAGTTATTGGTCCCCACGTTCAGATACCGCAATCAAGCAACGAACAAGATGCAGCCAGAAAATGTTTACTTTCAACATCTGGCGATGGCTGCACCCTATGTTCGTTGCAATGTTTAATCATCGGCAACCGAAATGATGATTTATGGCCTCCCATTAGGATGACCAAATCTTCGGTTTGGGTCTTTCGCACCCCAGATGCTAGTGTTTACATTCTTGGAAAATGCACTAGCGATGTTGCCCTCCATCCACGGTCGCCGGACGATCGTATGCAAGGCATACGCACACATGCATAATGTATGCCTATTCCGTCCGGTCCAATCACGATTAACTCCCTCGAGTTAATCGTGTGGCCCCTCCTCCTTTTGCAGGTCTTTTGAGGTTTTTCCGTTTCTTTGGTGAGCTCTAGTGACCAGTCAGAGTTTATCCCCCGTGGAGTGCGTACACACCAGATGAGTAGTCGTAGAAATTTCCGTTAGTTCGATCGTGCCGCAGTCGGTAGTTGGAATGACAAATCAAGTGTGAACAATTGAGCCGCAGTCGGTAGTTGGAATGAAAAATCAAGTGTGAACAATCGTGTAATCTCGTTAAAGTCATTGTAATTATTTCATTAAGGATCCTATAAAAACGTGACAATAAAAGAACAACTCATCAACCTAACGATCTCAGTGTGTTTTATTGAACTATTTATCTTGTGTGTTGGCGATTTGTCTTCCCCTCGGTGGGTGTTTTACGGAAACCGCGCCCGTGTAGGTGCACTAGGCAAAACCTTCCACAAGCCGTATTACAACCATCAAGGCGATCGGGTCGTCTGCCTTCCACCGTACCGCACGCCGGTACGGTGTGTACACTCCGATACCATTCGTACGTGTTCTTCAGAGTCGCGAATAGTAGTCAAAGTGAAAGTTAGTGGAGAGTTTTAAAGTACTTAAAAACATTTCTACTCAAAGTAGAACACATGAAATTAATGAACATCCATTACAACAAATAACAATATCAGTGTATTTTATTCTTGTACTGTGTCCGCTCCACTTGTGATCATCCGCCATACCGTCTTCTCTGTGGTGCATCTCGTGAACAATTTGTGGGGACGTGGTAGAACCGTGTCGTACGCCGGCATTCAGACTACGTACCCCCCACACAACCATAAACATCTTAACACTACCCGCGATAGATGTTGATGGTTTGGAAATGCTAACAAAGAAACTATACCAATCCCACGGTTCCTTTATTACCCATCTGAAGCGCACAAGAACATTGTTAGCTTAAGCCAGAAGGGTAACCCAAACAAATCCCACGAAAAGATCGGAAAATAAGTGGCGGTACGATCGATTTTCAAACAAAGGAACAAGATTCCGATAAGGAAGACGGAAAGGAGAATGATGCATTGATGATGGGAAAATTTTCTTTGCAGATTGGATGAGAAATTTTCTTTTGCAGATGCGGGGATGAGAAGTTCGAATGGGATTTTAAGGATAGAGACAATTAGTCTACTTCGGGCATCCGTCCAGGGGAGAACAGTTAGAGAACTTGACGAGAAGGTATCCGTAACTTCGCACTTGCGCTAGATTATCTCACCGCGAAACAATTAATGGTAATAGTAAACCTTCCGTGTCGTCAAAAGGAAATGTGTGTCGGTTGTCGTGTGATTCGAATTTATACGTTGTAGTTTATGTGTGACGAAAGATAATAAAACATTAACAAAAAATAGAAAGTGAAAATAACTCTCAGAGTTTTATTTGTGGCAGTGTCCCCGTGTTCCAGGTTGTTTCTCTCCTCGTGAACAGTGTTCGGCGGAACACTTCGGTGACACTTCGACAACAACATTCAAAAAACTGCATGATGGAGATGATACTGTAGTGCACCAGAAAGCCCTACCATCAATTCGTTGTAGGTTCCGTTTATCCTTGGCTAAACGCATCGATAAACACGGTGATGTGTACACACACGTACACCACCGCGTCCCAGAGATCGCCTTCCGTTGGTCACTGGTCAAAGGAAATTTCATTTCCTTTTCACCACACCACAAACTCATCCCAAACTAATGAATATCGTTGAGTCAAATTACATCCGCCGACCACATTGGTCGCGCGATCTCCCGCTCTCCGTGGCGCGACGGAGAAGCGTAGATAATTAAGTCGAGTGGAGTAAGCGCACTTTCAATTAAAATGAGTTTAACGTCTTATATGTTGTTTCTGTGTGTCCTTTTATCCTTGTGTAATTATTTTGTTTCTTTAATCCAATTAAGTGCAATAGATTTACGGACCAATAAAAAATAATAAAATTATAAAGCTAACTTCGAACAACATACGTCGATGTTTTATTTGTCCAGGTGATTACTTTCCGGGTGAACAGTTTTCCTTTAGTGTTTGGCGGAACATTTTTGGAACTTTAGTGACAGTTGGATGGGGATAGGAGTGAACCGCGTGTCCGTGTTTGGCACAATACTCCTAATCCCCACAGACCCATTACCTGGGCAAACACAAGTGGCAGGCGCGGCAGCGCCAGATGCCGACAGCCAGGAAAAACCAGGGCGATAAATGTATGGCGGCCAAGGAATAAACAAATGTATGACCTTGTGGCGGTTCTCTAGAACGCCACCAATCATCCTCCCATTACCCCATTTTAAAACTCCCACATAGGGCATATAAAAACCTGAAAATAAAACTGATTGCACATCTAGCAACCAACATTACACTCGTTCTTACCAATGAAATGTCTCCTGAAGAGTCGGCTACAACGCTACAACAATCACACTTCCAAGTTTCTCTACTCGTACCTATCAAATAGAAAATTCATGGTCAAGATAAATTCCACCCTTTCCCAGACGTACTCAATAACAGCAGGAGTCCCCCAAGGATCCATTCTGGGCCCCCTCTTATACTTACTATACACATCTGATATTCCTCAACCCGTCTCACCGAATACTCGAATCCTCAACTACGCAGACGATACCCTTGTCTACTCCAGCAGCAGGCTCGTATTATCTGCCAGAAACCGCGTAAATGAATTCCTCCAAATTCTTTCCTCCTACTTCCTTAAATGGAAGATCCGCCTAAACCCCAACAAAACGCAACTGATTGTATTTAAAGGTAGAAACGTTCACTGTACCAATAACACGGTACGTAACCATTCAAAAATCCATCTCAACCTCTGCAACACCCTCATAAAACCATCTAAATCACTAAAATACTTGGGCATTACTTTCGAAAATAATCTCTCTTTCACGACTCACATAAACAATGTCATCCGCAAAGCGGGGATACAGCTGAACCTTTGTCGGAAAGTAATGTGGAAGGCAGATGGTCTCTCTCAACAAGTCAAACTTCTACTTTATAAACAAATCATCAGGCCCACACTTACTTACGCTTGTCCCATCTGGTTCCATATCTCTCCCTCTCAAATGGAAAAACTTCGTATCTTCGAAAGGAAGTGTTTCAGACTAATCACAGGGCTACGTCGACAGCGCGACTCCCACAAATATATCGGAAGCCTTACGCTATACCACTCCGTCGGCCTGGAGAGATTGGATAGAAGGTTCCTGGAATTGTCGATAAGATTCATTGAAAACCTGTCAGCCAATCCAAACCCTCTCATCAATTCCCTTAGCCTCCCCAGCCACAATGCATCAAATCCCTATCTTCATGCACTCCATTTAAAGGCTCTCTTCTACGCAGGAAGATTAGTAAATGATGCGAACGAAATCATCTACCATAACAGGGTAACCGATCTTAACCACTTCAAATACTCAAACATTCAACCCTTTTCTCGGGTTCTTTCCTTTAACGAGCAGTCGGTGGAGAGACCTCCCTCTGCCGCTCCCTTCCCTCCTTAGGTTATGTAAATAAAATATGAAATTTCGACTTAAGCTTAAGACTATGCTAAATTGTTCTACATGGCTAAATGTGAATTTATTTAACTACCTTAGATATAAGCTAGATTTAAGTAGAGGTAAGTAGTTTTAAGAATATTTATTGTAAACATAGATAATCCATCCTGGTTTTCATGACCTTTCCTACTAATAAATTGTATCTGGAATAGATCTCCTTAGACGTAAGACCTCAAATTAAATATTACTTGAAAAAATGTTCTAGACATTGTAAGTAAAATTGTCACAACTTAGTTAAGTTAGCTGTAAACTTATGTAACTAAACTTATAATGGTCAATAAAGACAGCGTTTTATAAAAAAAAAAAAATGAAGCGGTGGGAGTCGTCGAAGGAATTCCTGCCCAATCAGTCTTGTTCAAGACTAGCGTCGTAAAGAGATCAATAAATAATAAAAATTCAGCAAATAAAGAACATAGGCGAAGTCTCGTTCTGATAGTATTTCAGGCTTTGTCTTCTTTCGTTGGGCGTTTTTCACTTTCGGTAAGTTTAAGGATTTTGTACTGGGCAAGACTCAAACGCCCGCCAATCCAGAGAAGAGTCCGGCTCTGGAGGTACAATCCCTCAAATTTGAGGAAAAAGCATCGTTGGCCGGCCAGTGCCGGGGAAAAATACAGTCCACTCGAAGAGAGACTGAGGCAGCGCTAGAGAAGCGCCGTTTGTTGGTTTCGGTTTCTTTTCGTTTCAGCAACAAGTAGAAAGACAAATAAAATTCATGTGAATATCGTTCATGAAGAACATAGAAAAACAGAATCGTAAACTTAATAAGAAATTAAACAATAAGACATTCAAAGTGTAAAATAAAGTTAAGACTAAATGAGATCGAGATTAGTGAGTGGAATAAATGAACATTAAAACTGGAAGACGAACAAAGTATCTTTAATTTCTTTGAATGACCAAAATGTGAAATTAGTAAATAGTGAACGGTACGGTTCATAAAATGTGCAATAGACCCATGCTAGAAGAAAATAATAAAGTAACAGTGACATGTTAATAATTCGTAAGACGGAAGGTTAATTAAAAAAAAAAAAATATATATATATATATATAGATAAGATATTGTAAAATCATTTTGAAAGTTTAACCAGTAATGTTAAGGACCTATACAAGGTAATAATCCTTCTTGTAAAAATTGTTAAGACTAGCATAAGAAAAACTATAAAGATAAACAATAGAAATCGAATAAAAGTGGATGTGAATCAAATAAAGGTTCGGAGTTTTCAATGTTTTCAAAGTTTGACGTAAAAAGAAGATTTGGTCGAGTTTCATTTTCTTTGTCGTGACTCAGCCATCGGTGGTTACCCAAAAACATAACTCGCGGGTAATGTACACAAAGGGATACCGCAGATGTGTGAAAATCCTGACGATCCTCGGCATATCTCCGGCCACACGGACAGCAACGTTCGCGTATGTGTGTGTGGGGGTGCGTCCACACAGTATTCCTACGAACAATGCAAAATCGTAGGACAAGTGAGGGTGCGATCTCCTGGAAAGCAGAAATCCCTTGATAAAGAGAGGATATAGCGTTTGCGACGATAGTGAAGAGCCTGTGATTGTATCACGGTTAGAATCACTAAAACATAGAACCAAAGCTCAACGCATCAGGCCACTACCGCGTGTATGAATTCGATTTCCAAATTCAAGTATTTTCGACCGGTGTGGAAATGTTATATTATTGCTATGGCATGCGGCATTAATGAATGTGCTTTTGGTGGTGTTGTTCTTCACTATTGGTTGTGTGTATTTGCTAGAAACGCCACATCGCTCCCTTCCCAGTAACTTTCGTTACGATCAAATTTGAAAATGCGAACGACTGAGCGAAGAGCGAGCGAGAGAATGTCAGAGCGGGCGAGTGAGCCGGCGCTCTGCGTAGAAGTCGTGTGATTGTAAGTGGTAAAGTTCTGTGTGCGTATGGAAGTTTGTCGTTTCTTGGTATACCTCCTGAACTACTATTATGAACTAAAAGTAAAATTTGTGTATTAGACGATTAAGTGAAAAAAAACAAACAATAAAATAAAGAGCGTTTTCAAAAAAGGAAAAAAGAATTTGTGTTTCATTAGGGAGTGTTCTCCATGTTCTTGTTTATTTTTCTCTTTCGCGAACAGTGTTCGGCGGAACACATCAACATTCGACCAAAGACAAAAATCCGCCAAAAGAACACCAACGGAAAAGAGAATGGAAGAGAAACTTCACTTGACTACACCGCGAACGGTCGGCGAGTACAAAAAAAATACGAAGTGTGCCGCAGCGAGTCTTTCAAAAAAAAAATAATAATAAATACATGTTGCGAGGTTCGTGAAGAAGTGTGAATAACAAAAAAAAAATTAAAATAAAATAAAAGTATAAAATAAAATCCGTGAAAGAAAAATTAAAGTGATTTTTTATTCGGAGACAGTGTTCGGCGGAACACAGCAGATAAAAGGTCATCGAGAAAGGCCGAGATCGAGGCAAGGTTGGAGGACGGCGAGCGAGAGCTGAAAATCGCCGAGGCGAAGGCTGTTATATTTTATTTTATAACAATTACGTTTGGTCCTGGCAAACTTTGCCTCACAAAACTTGCCCCTTGTTGGTCTTATTTCTTCCTCACTTCGCTTCCTTTTTACCGGAAGGACACACAGGAAGAGTTATGCGGGAAAAACTACTGGCTGTGTTCAGTATATAACATTCGCGACTGTAAAGGTCTAAACAAATATTATACAGTGGGATGGGAATTTGAAAAAAGGGATGTTAATTTTATTTACATATTTATAAACTGTATGGTGGGAATATTCTATTGTAAGATTGATGTGATGTTTTAACAAAAGGTAAGGATATGCAGATGCTAGGATTTTCCTTATGTTAGAGGGTACCTTTATTACACAACAACGCGAAAGTGGCACGAGCAAGACTCGAATTGGTGGGCGTGTGGCGGCTCCATTGAACGCTACTACTTGCCTTCCCATCTATTAGTAAGAAAGTGCGTACTAGAACACTAAAAACCTATAGAAACAAGCATAATGACAGTTCCATTTGAAGCCATTACTCACCTTGCAATTGAGCACAGCAAATCTTCCACCTAAAAACCTTTCATCACCTGCAGACATTCACCCTTTTACGAGTTTTCCGCCATAATATGCATTCAGCGCATCCGCGAAACCTCCCTTGAAGATAAAACTTATTCATGCACATAAGGCATCACCGCAAGGCGCCAATAATATTTCCTATAGGCATAAATAGCATTCGTGTATCGTTGCATTACTGAATTCCCTCGTGTAGCGATCCTAAATCGCTACTCCTATCTAAATCCCCAATAACATCAAAAATCCTATCCATAATCCCATAACCAAAACCTACATTTCATATCGAATCAATGAGCGATAAATTAAACAAAAGTTAATTATCGCACATTGATTCAAATTCCACATAACACATCCAAATCCCATATTGAGTCGCATGTACAACGAATTTAACCAAAAGTTAATTCATCATACATTGACTCAATTCCTAAAAATCCTAACATCATGAAATGCTAAATTCAAAACGCATTTCATGATTCCCTTCCCAGAATCTATCCAACAAAAACCTTAAACAATTCTCGGAACAAAATTCCAATCAAAGCACGCCAAGCTTTGCGTACGCTTCTTGGAATTTTGACATTAAAATAGTTGACAAAAGTCAACTCCAAAAACTATAAAAGGGGAGTGCTTTTCAATTTCGCCATCAGCGCTAGCGAAATACGATCCCGCAACAAATGTGCAGGATGAAACAACACTGCCAACTTGCTGCAACTGCGGCAACAAAGGGCATCCGGCCAGTTATAGAAATTGTCCTAAATATAAGGAAATTAAACTAAGATCCAAGGAGACTCGAGCTAAGCAAACAGCCAAGTCAGACTTCGGAAAACAGGCCACACAAAACCTCATCCAAAATGGATTCACATTTGCCGACATGCTTAGGGGTCAGCAGGCAAGGAATACAAAAACCCTTTCAACTCCTCCCCCTCAAAAACATATTCAAGTCCCTAAGCGAGCCCCGGTAAAGGCCAACACGACGCCTCAAATTCAAGCGGTGGTGCAAAAGCCTCCGAGGGGGCAATCTTCAATGCTCGAGAAACTACTTAGTTTCTCCCGCTTAATTGAGGATATCCGACCCCGATATGAGAAACTATCAACCGAGGCAGAGAGGGAGGCCCTCCTTTTCACTGCATATGCAAGACATACCCTCCACAATGGATTCCAAAATTAAAGTTATCCTCTTAAATGTCAACTCCCTTGTTTCGCATTCCAAACGTATGATAGTTTCTGACTTCATAAAGGAAAGCCGGGCGGACGTGGTACTTGTAACCGAAACTAGGTTGCATCCATGTCACCGTCCCGTATTCCCAAACTTCTCCATGATTCGAAGAGATCGAACCCTCACTGGCGGTCCCACCATCAACGGAGGTGGAACTTGTATACTGGTTAATAGCGGACTTCGCCATGAACCTATTGACCTCCCACACCTAGAGTCCATAGAGGTATCTGGAGTTGAACTGCATCTGGCTAGTAATGGTAGAGTGAATATATACTCCGTATACCACTCGCATAAAACCAATAATGGCCCCATTAATCCCGAAGATATCGGCAAACTAATAAGGACCTCGGGACATACGCCCTTCATCATAGGCGGCGATTTTAACTCCAGACATCCCCACTGGAACAACTCTGTCTCTTGCCCAAATGGCACAAAACTGTACCAATGGTACACCGCAAATATGTATGCCCTTGTTACACCTCACTTTACACCCCCTCCCAACACCCATAACATAATTAAGATACCATCATCTTAAAATCATGATTACATCTATTCTGCATATAATGCAATAATTCGCAGTCATTCATCATTCATTCCAATCAAATCATATCGCATACGATAAGTCCATGCCAAAGCATATATCCATCGTGCACTTGACCTTGCATTTCGTTTCGCATTACGAAAAGCAAAACCAGACCTAAACGGTCTCAGTTTACGAATACACATGTTAACAAAAATAATACATGTTATTCGAGCGCCAGCAACATGATCGAGGAAGACCGGCTGCGACACAGTTGAACCTCGGAGAAATGTTGATCGCAGCGAAAATGGCGGACGCAGCGAGAAGTCGCAAACGATTTGCACGTAGGGCAATGCACTGAAATTGCTGCTGCAAATCGAGTTAATATATGAATCGCTTCTGCTGCAATTTTTGCAGCGATTATTGAAAATTGCGAATTAAGAATGACAGGCAATTAACCCCCAATTAGGCTACACGCGCTGGGTGGAAAAATTGCTCCATCTGCAATTGCGGATAATTAAATTGGTATATAAGGTGGCTGCAAGTGAGTAGTAATTCGCACAGTAATTGAAAGCAAGAAGACTGCGGCCAACCGTAAGTAGAGCGGGTCTTCTTGCAATTAAATTACTATAGGGCAGTTTAGTGTAAAAGTAACAAGTGTAACTAACTTTAAGGGATCGACATTCCCGACGAATAAAATATCAAGTTAAGTGAAATAAAAGTGTTTTATTGTCAATCGCACAGGAGCCTGTCGCCAAGGAAAAGCCGCGCTGAATTACCAAGTAAGTTTCCGACTAATACCACATAAGTAGACAACAACAATACGACATTTTGGCCATTAGCCGCCCAATAATCAAATAACAAATGATAACATCTGGGGTTACGCTCAGGTGTTACATTTTGATAAATAATTAATAAATGATAATATCTGGGGTTACGCTCAGATATTTCATTACAATAACTATTAATAATAACCAATAAACAAAACTACCGTCCGATAACCAAATATTTAAATGTTTATATCGGAGGTCAAACTTCGATATAACATTTTTGGCGCCCGAACAGGGACTAGGGAAGCCCAAGTTTTGATAACTTGTAAGTGCTTTTAAAGAACCTAGTCCAAACCAATAACTTAACTCATTTTGCACTGGGCAAGACACCTTACCCCGTCACCCGGAGTTGAGCCTGGCTTCGGGAGTGCAGACTGATAAACAATTTTTCTTATTAATTATTTAATTTAACTGAATTAAACTGGTCTCACCTACCCAATAAACACGTTGCTAACAACTGCCCACTACACCAACCACCGGACAAATAGCATCCACTGCCAAATTACTATACTACAAACCCCAACGCACCCATCAACACATGCTTTTATCCAACAAAGGGCATATCGACGTCATCAAGGAAGAACACTGAGAGACTTAAGGAAGGTCTTTCTAAGCCCACCCAGGTTGTTAACACCAACCACCGAACAACCAAGACGATCCGAGACAATAACAAGGGACCATCAAAAACGGACACACCCCACAACTGGACGACTAGCAAAGAGTCAATTACTAAAGACTCCACCGAGACAGAAGACGCACCATCAACACAAGGACCCTCCGGATATTCACCAAGACGATCCGAGACAATAACAAGGGACCATCAAAAACGGACACACCCCACAACTGGATGACTAGCAAAGAGTCAATTACTAAAGACTCCACCGAGACGGAAGACGCTCCATCAACACCAGGACCCTCCGGATATTCACCAAGACGACTGCGCAGCGGAACTATTATAAACAATACGGTAAGTCTATTAGATTATATTGAAAAACTGTGCGAGATAGAACAAACCAACACAGGACTGTCGGTTAGGCATTACGATTCTTTAGACACACAATTACATAAAACTCACGAGGAAAGACTCGCTGCCATTTCCAAATTGAAGGACGCCACAGAAACGTTCAAAACTGATATAACAAATTTCCGAAACCTCGCGTCCTCTAGCGACCTAGATTTGAATAACCACGGATCTCCCTCCGGTGTGGCTGACAGTAGTTTTTCCCAAGTAACATTAGATTGGATTAACACCCCCCCTGGTCTAAATCTATCCTTAACTCCCCCTTGCAAACCCTTAAAATACCTCCACAATATGTCTGTAGATTATACGAAGATCGCCAAGCTAACATCCCAGCTTGTCCCAATATTTTCAGGAGGACAGGGCCCCCTAGTTAGCCACGACCTGCAAACCTTCCTAGGATGCTGTAGGAAGGTGATGGAATGCCTGTCTGTTGAGGAACACCCCGCGTTTTTGAACATTTTTTCCACGCGGTTACGAGGCGAGGCATACTTATTGATTGCCTCAAACCCCCCAACCACTTTCGAGGAGGTAGAAAGACTCTTGAATCAGACCTACCTACCTCGAGAGACCTACCAGGAGTTGGTAAACAAACTAATCACGATCCGACAGTTACCCTTGGAAGCCCTCATCACTTTTACCGCAAGGATAAAGCAGATGCTGATGCTTTGCAAGGAAGCTGCGGATCAAAAATACGGTGTGGCAGCCGCCCCCGCTGTGAAAGCACAGTTGGAGGACTTCGCAAAGAACGCCCTAAAAAGTGGCGTCAACAACTCACACCTCTGCCAGTATTTACTAACTCTGGGAGAAGGTACGATCGACGATCTAATACAGAAAGCCCTAGATATGGAAAAACTACAGCAAGCGGCATTCCAAACCCAACCATACGGCCTCATGACAGGGATAACTCAATTTTCTGAAAACTCTGATTACCTCCCCTCCACCCGCAGCCTTGCCACCCAACAAACTAAATTAAACACTCTAGCCATACCATTTAATCCAGCTGTGGCACAAGTCTCGAACATCCCCCATACCAATTTTCCACCACAGTACAGGGACAACGGTATTCCAGGGCACCAGCAGAATGATTTATCCACTGATACTAAAAATCATCGTTCCCTTACAGCCAGGATAACCTGTAATTTCTGCCAGAAAAAAGGACACACTTACAGTGACTGTCTCACTCGAAAAAACACCCCTTTTTGCACGAACTGTAAGTCCAATACCCACGATATAAGGGACTGCAGGAAAATAACAAATCGTACTCATTTCGACATCCCACGCGAAAATAGAAACCCTTTTAGGGACAGAAATCCCAACAGAGTTGCATTCGTCAACAACCATACGCCACGACCTGGTTACACTCCGATAAACAATACACCTAGGGTCTACAATATACGAAAATCTTGTGACTTCTGCGGTAGACAAGGACATGACGTAATGGAATGTCGCCAAAAGATTAGATGGGAATCCCAGAACCAGGGAAACGTATTGAGGTCGAGCCAAAAATCCCCGGCTCGACAACATTAGGAAACAAAAACCACTCAGGGAACCACCAGCCACCTTCAGCCAGTGTACCCACCGTTAACCTACCCTTAGACATAAGTCAAAACGATAAGGTAAAATTGGTGGTGGACACAGGCGCCGAGGTGAGCATAATTACCCAACAAGTGCTAAAAACCAACAAAATCAAAACCAACAAAAATGACGCATGCACCCTCCAAACTCCATACGGCACAGGAAAAACCCTGGGAAGTTGCCAAGGAAACTTTAACTTAAAAACAAGACTCCCGTGCAAATTCCAGGTAGTACGCCAGATGCCCGGTTTGACCGAGGACGGACTACTGGGAAACGATTTCTTATCTAGAAATTGTAATATAGAAGGCCCTAAACGGCAACTCAGATTTCCACGTACTAAACAAAATCCGGAAGAGTTCAAGATCCCACTAAATTGCAACACCAAACACACACGCCACGAAAGGGCAGCCGAAGAGAGGCAAATTATAGATAACGCGGGACCCAAAACGGTCAGATATACCGCCTGTAATACCCCCAAGGATTCTCCTACACAAGAGTCTGGCTGCGAAACCCCAGTGACGGTGGAAAGTTCTCATCTAGTGAAACTGGCGTTGCGAGACAATCTGAACACACCCAAAAGCTTCCAGAAGGTACAACAAAGCCCCACAAGAAAAAGGAAGGACAAACCATACCCAAACCAAAAATCGAGCAACGGGGACCGCCCCCACGCAACTGTACAAACAAGAGGCGCCACCGCCCCACCTATCAACTCTGGAAAATCAAACAAGCTAGTAACAATTTCCAATTCATTAAACCCATTTAGAGAGTATCCTAAAAATCCCATGATAAACCAGGGCACACAGTCGTTGAACAATGACCACGGTTCGAATATCCAGAGCATTCGATACCTTTTCATAGAGAAGGAGTCTGCGGACGAACCAAACATCCATTCACGACACGACCAACTTAAACAGGAACTACACCTGTCCGAACATTTAACTCCAGAAGAAAGGGGATCCATCACCAAAATTTGCAAACAATATGCAGACATATTCCATTTGAAAGGTGACAAACTACCTCACACTGATACGGTAACACACGAAATACCCATCATACAGAACCAGGCACCAATTAACCAAAGGATGTACAGATTGCCTCAAACAAAAAGGCAAATAATAAACGATCAGGTAAAAACAATGTTGGAAAACGACATTATTAAGCCAAGTAAAAGTCCTTGGAACTCACCCCTCCTAGTTGTTCCAAAGAAATCAGGACCAGACGGAGAAAGCAGGTGGCGAGTTGTGGTAGATTTTCGAAAACTAAACGAAAAAACCATCGGTGACGCCTACCCTCTGCCACGGATCGAAGATATACTCGACCAGTTAGGAAACTCCCGCTATTTTTCCACCCTGGATCTTGCCAGCGGTTATCACCAGGTATTGGTCGACCCCGAGGATCAACCCAAAACTGCGTTTAGCACAAACTACGGACACTACGAGTTTAAACGCATGCCGTTCGGTTTAAAAGGAGCTCCGGCCACTTTCCAAAGATTAATGAATCACGTCCTGGCGGGACTGCAAGGCCTCGAGTGTTTCGTATACCTGGATGACATCGTTATTTATGGTAAGGATTTGCTAGACCACAACGAAAAACTCGAAAAGGTCTTTACCAGACTAAAACAACACAATTTAAGGCTACAGCCGGAGAAATGCAAATTCTTGCAAAGAGAGATAGCCTACTTGGGACATATATGCTCAGAAACGGGGGCACGCCCAAACCCCAGCACGACGGACAGTGTTAAAAAATTTCCAATCCCCAGAACAATCAAGCAAGTACAATCCTTCTTGGGACTTGCCAATTACTACCGAAAATTCATCCCAGAATTCTCTAAAATAGTACGTCCTTTAACGAGCCTCCTACGTAAAGATGTCAAGTTCACCTGGACGGAAAGGTGCCAAAAGGCATTCGATAAAATAAAAGAACTCCTTATTTCCCCACCACTACTTAGCTATCCCGACTTTGAACAGCCGTTCAACCTCACGACAGATGCAAGTCACGAGGCTATCGGTGCAGTACTCTCCCAAGGTAAAGTTGGAAAGGACCAACCCGTCGCCTACGCCAGCCGAACACTGAATAAGGCTGAACGTAATTATTCAACTATAGAGAAGGAACTGCTGGCCATTGTATGGGCTGTAAAGAATTTTCAATGCTATCTCCAAGGACGAAGATTTACCATCTATACAGATCACAAACCTCTAAAAGGCGTTTTTAATGTAAAGGACCCTACGACCCGTCTAGTACGGTTCCACCACAAACTATCCGAATTTGATTACCACATCGAATACAAGCCGGGTAAGTATAATACAAACGCCGACGCTTTAAGCCGCATTCCTCGGGAGGAAAGCAGAGGAGCAACTT
Source organism: Microdon myrmicae (assembly GCA_963931805.1). Lineage (NCBI taxonomy): Eukaryota > Metazoa > Arthropoda > Insecta > Diptera > Syrphidae > Microdon > Microdon myrmicae. The sequence continues at coordinate 62,336,137 of OZ007498.1, forward strand.
TTTCGGAGCAACCTCAAAACCCTTCAGAAGAACCAGTCCAGCCCCAGCCGCCCATTTGCCAGTGTAACATAATAACACGTTCACAGAACCAAACAAAGAGGACTCCAACACCTACACCCTTATCGGAAGACGCAGGAGTCACACCACCTGCACCCGAAGAGCTGCCGAAAGAAACACAACCAACCTTTCACAAACAGGTTGAAGTTATTACTAACCCCAGTGAAATCGAAACAATCTTAAGGGATTTCCACGACGCTCCCCTCGGAGGACACCAGGGAGTAATGAAAACCTATAAAAAGGTTCGTAGGAGGTATTGGTGGCGGCACATGCTTAGGGACATTAAAGGATATATTAGGAAATGTAAAAAGTGTCAAACCATGAAAGCTGCGCCCCCCCTACGGATGCCAATGATGATCACAGACATCGCTGAAAAACCGTTTGATAAGGTATATTTGGATATTGTCGGCCCTTTAGAACAATCACACAGTGGAAATATATATATATTGACCTTTCAAGATAATCTAACCAAATTTTTGGACTGCTATGCAATACCAAATGCAGAGGCGCAAACTGTAGCCCAAGTTGTTTTCGACCAGATCGTCACCCGTTACGGCATACCAAGACAGTTGGTCACCGACCAAGGTACCAATTTTCTCAGTGACGTATTCAAAGGGTTGTGCAGGTTGTTAAAAATAAAGAAATTGCAAACGTCCGCATACCACCCACAATCTAACGGCGCCCTCGAGCGGGCCCATCGACCATTAGTGGAATACCTACGCAGTATAGTCGACGAAAATCCCAAGTCATGGGACCAGTTTCTGCGGACAGCCACGTTCGTTTACAACAGTAGCTGCCATGACAGCACTAAACTCACCCCTATGGACTGCCTGTACGGTTTTACACCAGAAGTACCTTCAAACCTGAAACGAGGACCCGAACCCCTCTACAATCATGAAAGCTATTACCACCAACTAAGGTATAAGCTCCAGAAAACTTATGCTATCGCGAAACGAAACTTGTTAACCAGCAAATATCGTTCAAAGGCCAACTATGACAAATTGGTGAGACCCCACAATTTCCATGTGGGCGACCAGGTACTTATCAAAATTGAGAACCGAAAAGGAAAACTGGCACCCCTATGGAAAGGACCATACCTCGTTACAGCAGTGCAAGGACCCGTAAACACTACCATTAAAATGGGTAAAAAACCGGTAGTGATACACAACAATCGTTTAAAACCATATTACGAATAAAAAAAAAAAAAAAAAAAAAAAAAAAAAAAAAAAATTTTCAGGTAACACTGTCTCCCATTTTCAATCCACAGAATATGTTCCCCTTGGTCCTACTTATTATGGCCCTAGAAGCAAGGATCGGAGTAGGCGCGCAGGCACAAGTGACACAAATAAGTGGCAAAGCCGGTATTCACGCTGAAAGAATAGGAACTTTCCAGCATTCGTTACGCACATGGGGACTGGCAATTCATTTAGAGGGCAACGGAATGTTTGAGGAGGTAGACACGTTGGAAAAATCAATACAAACCTTTTACGAGACCTGCCAAAATGGTGAGGGGGCAATACAAAACATATACAAACTCAGGCATCTTAAGCCTCACTGCGATTTGGCAAACCGAATTTTGGCGGATTTGCGCTCTAGGGTGAAACAGAATCAGCAGGTTTTGCAGAATTTATTCCCAGTACAAACCCGCAAAAAGAGAGGCGTGTTGAATATCGTGGGGGAAGTAACCAACGCATTGTTTGGTATCATGGACGACAAAGAGGCCCAAATGATACATACCTCCATACAAGATCTGCAAAATAATCAACAATCAATAACACATGCAGTGAACAACCAACTAACGGTTATCACAAACATAGGGAGGAGTTTAAATATCTCTGCGGGAAAAATAAACGAAAACTTCCTGCGGATGGAAGAAGAATTGACCAATCTAAGAAACCAGGAAAACAACCTGACGAAGTTGGAACTAGTGACCAATACAATTGATAGAAAAATCACCTTTTTCACTATGGAACTAGTAAGTCTTGAATTTAGACAAAACCAACTCCTAGATATAATCAATGATGCGAAATTGGGTACCCTACATCGATCCATACTGACCACCGCGGAGTTGGGAACCGCTCTACGTGACATACAGCTAGAATCAATGGACGACTTCAGATTTCCGTTTAAATTAAACGCAGTTTTCCCCAGCGAACTGGAGAAACTAGCGGATGTCAAATTGCAATATGCCCATAACGAACTGGTAATAATGGTTAATGTACCTTTAATCTCAGGAGAATACGAATTCTACCAACTTACACCAATACCGGTCAGATCAAAGGAAATTCATTGGTACGTCCAGGTCGATGAACCTTTCTTGGCTTTTAATCCAATTAGGAGGGAATATGTTTTCCTGAATGCCGACAGTTTCCATCAATGCATAAACTACAAAGACGATACTTTCTTGGGCAGACGAAATCTGGTAATCAGAAACGAGAATTTCCAGAACTGCATAATTGGTTTGTTCTCCGGTAGCAGGTTCCCTAACAATTGCAATATCCATATATTCAACTCCACCCGAGAAATCTGGTATAGTTTGAGTTCGTCAAACGCCTGGCTGTTTGTGGTGCCCGATGATACTCGACTGAAGCTAATCTGTGGCCCGGATCTGCAGAGCCTGACCATTAAGGGTACCGGAATACTCAGTCTCGATGCAGGATGCAAAGCTATGACCCCCGAAGCCACATTGGTAGCAGAGCAAAAGAGAATAAAAAGGACGAACTTGACACTGTATTTTGGTTCGGACTTCGTGAATACAATTAAGGTACCAGATATGGAAATCAGGCCAAAACCAAGCAACAGAGATTTAAATAATATCGGATTCGAGTTCGCCTCGAACAGTGTCCCACTAGACATAAAGCAGCACGAGAGCCACTACGGGGGCCCAAGAACTTCATACCTTACCGGCCCTTACATGTTCATGTACGCAGTCTCATCAGCATTAGTATTATGGTTGCTCTACCGATTGGGGAGAACTATACTCGCCAAATCAAAACACCGGTCGAAAAAGGAAACAATAAGTACTTTACCTCAGGTTCCCATTTACTTATCCAAAGGTCATAGCCTCCCAAACATCCCAGTACATCTCGGTGAAGAACCTGAACCCTCGCCTAAGCCCACACCGTTAGGGAGAACCATAAATTTAGTAATATAAAAACTATTGAAAAGTAACCAGCTAAAACTAAACCAAACTACAAAAATTAAATAAAACTATATAAACATAATTAATTACACAAGAATCATATATGCTGAATTCCTTTTTATACACATGAAATTTATATTGTTAAAAGAATCATATATGCTGAATTCCTTTTTATACACATGAAATTTATATTGTTAAAAGAATCATATATGCTGAATTCCTTTTTATACACATGAAATTTATATTGTTAAAAGAATAAAATAAATACAAATATAAGAAATTGTTCATAAACATAATTAATTACACGAGAATCATATATGCTGAATTCCTTTTTATACACATGAAATTTATATTGTTAAAAGAATTGTTCATAAATACAAATATAAGAAATTGTTCATAAATATAAATAATTACACGAAAATTATATATGTAGTTAGTTAGGAATTGTTAATACAAATTAATGCACGAAATTATATATGTTATACACGAAATTTATATATGTACTTAAGAGTATTGTTAAAAGAATAAAATAAATACAAATATAAGAAATTGTTCATAAACATAATTAATTACACGAGAATCATATATGCTGAATTCCTTTTTATACACATGAAATTTATATTGTTAAAAGAATTGTTCATAAATACAAATATAAGAAATTGTTCATAAATATAAATAATTACACGAAAATTATATATGTAGTTAGTTAGGAATTGTTAATACAAATTAATGCACGAAATTATATATGTTATACACGAAATTTATATATGTACTTAAGAGTATTGTTAAAAGAATAAAATAAATACAAATATAAGAAATTGTTCATAAACATAATTAATTACACGAGAATCATATATGCTGAATTCCTTTTTATACACATGAAATTTATATTGTTAAAAGAATTGTTCATAAATACAAATATAAGAAATTGTTCATAAATATAAATAATTACACGAAAATTATATATGTAGTTAGTTAGGAATTGTTAATACAAATTAATGCACGAAATTATATATGTTATACACGAAATTTATATATGTACTTAAGAGTATTGTTAAAAGAATTGTTCATAAATACAAATATAAGAAATTGTTCATAAACATAATTAATTACACGAGAATCATATATGCTGAATTTCTTTTTATACACACGAAATTTGTACTTAAGAGTATTGTTAAAAGAATTGTTCATAAATACAACTATAAGAAATTGTTCATAAAAATAAATAATTACAAGAAAATCATATATAATGAATTTTTATACACATAATTACACAAAATTTACGAATCACATATATATATATATATATATATATATATAAATTGTAAAGAAAACAAAAGAATTACACAAGAAATAAATAAATAAGTAAAAAAAAAAAAAAAAAAAAAAAAAAAAATTATGAAACATTTATAAGTAGCTCATAAAAGTTAAGAAAACTATATGTATAATAAAACAAAAAGAATCGTTATATTCCAAATAGCCTTACTAACATTAATAGACACAAAAATTATTTTCTCGAAACACACAAATATTAAAATCTAAACCAGACTCAACTCACAACGGCAACCCACTCTTGTACCACAGAAAATCATTCGTACCGATGATTTTCTTTCTTTCAAGGGGGGAGGAGTGTTACACCTCACTTTACACCCCCTCCCAACACCCATAACATAATTAAGATACCATCATCTTAAAATCATGATTACATCTATTCTGCATATAATGCAATAATTCGCAGTCATTCATCATTCATTCCAATCAAATCATATCGCATACGATAAGTCCATGCCAAAGCATATATCCATCGTGCACTTGACCTTGCATTTCGTTTCGCATTACGAAAAGCAAAACCAGACCTAAACGGTCTCAGTTTACGAATACACATGTTAACAAAAATAATACATGTTATTCGAGCGCCAGCAACATGATCGAGGAAGACCGGCTGCGACACAGTTGAACCTCGGAGAAATGTTGATCGCAGCGAAAATGGCGGACGCAGCGAGAAGTCGCAAACGATTTGCACGTAGGGCAATGCACTGAAATTGCTGCTGCAAATCGAGTTAATATATGAATCGCTTCTGCTGCAATTTTTGCAGCGATTATTGAAAATTGCGAATTAAGAATGACAGGCAATTAACCCCCAATTAGGCTACACGCGCTGGGTGGAAAAATTGCTCCATCTGCAATTGCGGATAATTAAATTGGTATATAAGGTGGCTGCAAGTGAGTAGTAATTCGCACAGTAATTGAAAGCAAGAAGACTGCGGCCAACCGTAAGTAGAGCGGGTCTTCTTGCAATTAAATTACTATAGGGCAGTTTAGTGTAAAAGTAACAAGTGTAACTAACTTTAAGGGATCGACATTCCCGACGAATAAAATATCAAGTTAAGTGAAATAAAAGTGTTTTATTGTCAATCGCACAGGAGCCTGTCGCCAAGGAAAAGCCGCGCTGAATTACCAAGTAAGTTTCCGACTAATACCACATAAGTAGACAACAACAATACGACATTTTGGCCATTAGCCGCCCAATAATCAAATAACAAATGATAACATCTGGGGTTACGCTCAGGTGTTACATTTTGATAAATAATTAATAAATGATAATATCTGGGGTTACGCTCAGATATTTCATTACAATAACTATTAATAATAACCAATAAACAAAACTACCGTCCGATAACCAAATATTTAAATGTTTATATCGGAGGTCAAACTTCGATATAACACCCTCAACTGCGAAATAGTCGCACCTACGGTTGGTACTCGAGGTAACTCAATTCTGGACATATTTATTGTGTCCAAAGACTTACTTCCACAAATCACTCCTCCTCAAGTTTCAGCGGGTGTATCTGACCACAATGCTGTGACCACATTCATTCGCGGCTATCGAGCATCCCGGGCTCACATCAGATACATACCCGATTATGGGCGGACAAATTGGGACAACTTCAATATTACATTGAACGATAAACTCCACCACTTCTCTCTTCCCACTGACAGGAACCTAACGACGGTTGAGATAAACAACGCTGCAAAACGACTTCACGAGATTCTAGTTGAAACTTCGGAGACTCATGTCCCGAAGTATAAACTTGAAAAGACCTATCAGATTCCCCATGACGACATCACTCTTCATCTCATCCGGGAGCGTAAAAAGCTCTGCAGAATGAGATATCGTCACCGCTTTACGCAAAGGGAGCCATTATTGCGATCCATTATTCACAATATTGGTACACTGATAAAACAGAGAATCCAAAACAATCGTACCCGACAATTGGAAGACAAGCTGAAGGGTATTCAGATGGACCAGAACGTTTATAAAAATGTTAAAAAGATATGTGGCACTTCCCGCATCACTGGGCCAATTATGCACAATGGTGTTGTTGTCAATAACGACACCAATAAAGCAAATATCATCGGAGAGACCTTCGAAAACAATCACAAACTCACTCTCCAAGATGGCGACCCGGAAACTAATGCAATCGTTAGTTCAGAGGTCCACAGTAAGTTGGACGACTTCAACGAGCCAATTGTTGTCTTTAACCCAACTAACAGTGCATACTTCGATGACACACGTGATAATGGTCACGGTTTCATCACACCAAATACCCTACAGAGTCTGGTCAAATCTCGACACCCTAAGAAGTCACCTGGTATCGACAACATGTCATACCACTCGTTGCGAAGGCTTTCTGCCTTATTCTTTATAAAGCTCTCCATTCTGTTCAACCATGCTTACAACATGGGGTACTTTCCCCAAGCTTGGAGGCACGCTATTATTTGCCCAATAGCAAAAGTTGGGAAACCAACGTATCACCCCTCAAGCTTCCGCCCTATCTCGTTTCTCACTTGCATCAGCAAAATATATGAAAAATTCATATACGAAAAGCTAAATAACTTTGTCAGTGCCAGGCACCTAATACCTGATTTCCAATTCGGATTTCGAAGAGCGCACAGCACCACTATGGCTCTTAACTTATTTCAAAACCACGTCTGCGTGCGGCTCTTTAATAAGGAACCCACCGTTGCGGTAAGCCTAGACATTGAAAAAGCTTTTGATACGACTTGGATCGAAGGTCTCGCTTTTAAACTTCTGAATACTGGCCTCAGTAGAACGCTGTGTAGCATCATCTACCAGTTTGTTCTAAACAGAACCTTCCAAGTTAGAATGAATGGAAAGCTTTCCCGAACTTTTCACGCCGCTGCAGGCGTACCACAGGGCTCCATTCTAGGCCCCATCTTATTCAACATTTACACCTCCGATATTCCCCGCCCCGCGGACGGGAGAATAAACCAAATATGCTATGCGGATGACGTCCTGGTGTACACGTCAACCAAAGGCCCTAACCTCGCAACAAATCGACTCAACCGTCACTTGGACGAACTGTATCAGTATTACAGTCGATGGAAAATCCGACTTAATCCATCCAAAGCAGTAGCCATAATTCTGAGTAGTAAACACTCCCAACCTACCTCTCGATATTCACAGAATATTCGAATAAAAATGGGAGATACTACGATTAGACCACAGGACAAGATGAAATATCTCGGGGTCACTTATACCCCAAAAATGAATTTCATCAAACATGTGACCCACATTCTCCAAAGGGGCCTTGGTCGGTCTAAGCAACTGCACAACATCCTGAAGTGGAGGAACAAAGTTGACACCAAAGTTAAGCTTCTCTGCTATAAGCAGCTAATCCGATCTGGAATATCGTACGCCTTTCCCATATGGTCCTGCATATCTTCGGCTCAAATGGAAAGACTTCGGGTTTTCGAAAGGAAACTCCTCAGAAGATGCACCAATCATTCTAGAAGGCCTGACGGTCGTCATTACCCCAACTCTCACCTATACGAAGGCGCCTCCATTACCCCTATCGACGAGTACTTGCTTCAATTAGCATATAAGTACCTCGAAAACATTCAGAACAGCGAGAACCTACTTGTACGGGACTCTTGCGTTCTTGACCCTTCTCTCTCTCGATCTCTTCGGATCAAACCCCCACAATTTCTTCTTCAGTACAAAACTGAAGAAAGCACCCTTCCCAACAACATTCCCCTCTATAATAGAGGATTTCTGGACCCATCCCATAGGGTCTACAATTAACAAACCAAACACACGAACGCACAGTACAAGACGGCACAAATACAAACATACACACCGACCAAAGAGCAGATTATCAGACGCCAAAGACGTGATCTGCGTTTACTACCGCACCCAAGACCCACCGGTCTTGTAAGATTTCTTTCCCACCATCCCGCTATAAAAGTAGTTAGAGAACACTTGGACTAACACTGTCCACACTATCCTTGGATACCCCCCTTTTTTCTTCTCTTTTCAGATGCCGCGAGACCGAGCCCAATATCCTCACGGATGTGGGTGATTCTGGTTATCGCAAGATGACCAGAAGTCAGAGACAAGATGAAGGACACATATGTCCTGTCTCGCCAAATTCGGCCTTCTCGCCACATTTTTTTTTTTTTTTTTTTTTATTTCGCCATCAGTAGATCACCAGAGGCCGAACCTCTGGCCAACAAACTAATAATACAATCAGTCTCTCTTCGAAGCCCGAAGCTCTGGCCAATTGTCGAATCACCCTTACGTTTAGATAAAATAAAAACAATACAGTCCCCTGAAGTCTTCAATCTTTCCTTTTTGTCTTTTATTTTACACACGCAAACCTCCGCGCTCTTCTCTCGGGTGTTCCGATAAAGCACAGCGCGGAGTAGTGCAACACTCGTAAGGAAATTACCAACATGCAACATACGCAAGGAACACCAAGTGGTGTTCATTTGAACATATTTGCCTTGTCGCGACGTATTCTAATGCCCGGCAAGGCATCCAAGCAACTTGCCCACCTATCATATGCTCAAACGTTAAAAGGCAAATCAATTGGTACCAGCAAAATGCTGCGCCAATTACCAAACGAAGGATGTACGGCCGGCGTAGATTCCGCGCACAGTCGCCGGTCGTATAAACATCCAACGTTCCCCCTTATACAACAGTGCACAGCTGCAACCTTTTCGGTTGTTGTTCTCAATTTTGGTTTTATTCCTATCCGTAATGACTCATAAGTAGTCAAAACATAAACACATAAAACCATTCCTATCCGGAATGACTCATAAGTAGTCAAAACATTTCTTATCTACAATAGATTACATGAAGCATCACTTCCAGCTCAATGACTCACCAATTATCTGTAAATTTGTATCTCTATCTACAAAACGAAAATGTATATAAACCAAACGTTCATAGTCATAAGTTGATATTGTTTTCAGTATTCATAACGCTGAGTTGTAGTCACAGGAAAACTTAATAAAGTATCGTCAAGATAGCAATAAAACCCTACTTGACTAAAAAAGATATTATATTTTTTCCTTCAACCGGCAGCAACAGAAATAACTCGCGCATGTTGGTTGGTCGTGAAACACAAGGAGTATCATGCTTCGCGACTGGCTGTCGAGGGAAACAGAATTCTCAGCAATGTAAACATACACACGAGAATTCGACCCCTCGGACGGCTACGGTCTATATATGCACGAACAGCCAAAGTACTGTGCGCAGTTTAGATGAATATAAACACCCTCGTCATAATGGTTTGCCCTATCTGCAGGAATCACTCGAGTTTCAGGCAAATGTATCTGCATATCTACGGTCCGCATGCTGAGGGATACTCAGCATGGGCGACTGGGATAATCATGTGTGTGCGCGCATCCTCACTGGGATCGGAGATCGTGTCCGATGGGTCTGTGGGGTTTCTCTATTCTACATGGAGAACCAACCCACAATTCCAACCCCAATGTCCTCTTTATTTCGACCGCTAACAGCGCGTCAACCCAATCACAATTCCTACCGTCGGCTATTTCACCTGCAATAGATAAATCCCTAAAAGGAGACTGGCCGGAAGTCATTAATCTATTCGGTTAATGCACAATTGCATTCAGGTTAATGCACAATTGCATTCAGTGTTTTCTCTTTTAACAGCTGAATAGCTACAAACCAACTTCCATACTCATCTCATTTCCCCTTACCAGAGTTGAACGTACGCTGACATCACCATAATATCCTAATTGAGTCACTAGGTCAGCTTCAGGATAGCATTGCGACATGCATGCTAGAGCTAATTTCACCTCGAGATCATTGCACTTCGTGTTCTGGTTCTCTCATTCTCTCTTGTCCGTCAGCTATGGAATTAACTGAAGCGTTTTTCTACTTCGATAGGCGGAGAGAATGAGAGAGCACAGATGTAAGGATGATCTCAATTGGTTGTTTGGCATTCAAATCCAATTGCTCATATTTCAACCCCTAAGTAGAGTTAGTCAGATCTCAACCACCATTACGGTCAGTTACACCGCTGGTCATAAAGTTACCATTTTAAAGCTTTCCTTAGAATGTAAAATTGTCGCGAAAGTTTTCACGGTTAATTTGTTGTCACCAAATCGTTTTGTGTCGAAACACAAATATTCGAATGTTCGTCTTAGTGCCGTAATTATTTTTAAAACAAATTAAATCATAATAAAGAACTTTATCTATGAAGGAACCTTCAGTGAGTTTCATTTCTTTACTCTTTGCTCGTGGGATAAAGTGAATCTCGTGCCATACGCTGGCAACAACACTACAACCCCCACAGTTCGCTTAGGCCGGGGGATGAAAATCGAAGTTTTTATTATTTTGTATCTTATTGATAGTGTTTTTGCTCAGTCTGAATTCAACACTGTCGGTGGATGTGCCCCAAAAAATAATCAAGTTACCTTTCGCGATTTGAAATTAGTTTCTGTCAAACGAACTTGATACGTAATCAGTCTTAAATTGAAGCTTTTGTTGTTTTAAATTCTATACATCATAATAGACACAGTGCACCTGAAATCATTTAAATTACCTTTGCAATGTGAAAGCCGTTCCTGTTTAATGAACTCAGTGTTTTATCGATTATATATAGTGAAACCTTTCGTGTTTAAATTCTCTATATCCTAATAGACACTGTGCAATATTAAATTACTCAAGTTACCTTTTGCAATTGTAAATTAGTTACTGTTAAACAGACACCTCGCTTAATCAATTATATATTGTGAAACCTTTTTTGTATTTAAAATTCCTTATATCATAACAGACACTGTGCACTTTTAATCAGTAAAGTTGTGTGGCGGATCATCACAATCCACAACCTCCACGCAGTCGCCGTAAGCAAAGACTTACACCGAGAGTGGCTTTCGACTAATTAAGTCAAGCACACACTCGATCACCCTCACACACAAAGGAGAGTCACGGCTGAATTGGTGTGAAGTCGACGCGATACTACGTTGGTCTCGCTCACACGTAGAACGAGAACCGACGCCGGCTCTTTCCCGCCAATTTCGTTTCACACATACCACATGTGTGGACAATTGGCGCGAATACAACCACTTCGACATCAACCGCTGCCACGAGAAGAACATCAGCCGCCACCAGGGACCCCAGCGACTCCAGCCTCTTCAACGGAGCAGACTCTCGACGACAAGGACGATTTGGGGATCGAAACCCCAGTTGCCTTTCGCAATTTGAAATTACTTTCTGTCTAACAAACTCATGAAGCTTCTGAACAGTGGAGTTGTCGCGGTTCCGCCAGATCCCACGGCTCGCCTTCCTGAAAAAAAACCCCATAACCACAACTCAGTCTGCATAAGCTTTCGCTAATGCAAATCCCAATAGCATCTTAAATGCTTCACGCATCAAGTAGATCCAATTCGTATAACCCAAAAGTACCTGCAAAAGAATTCTTACCTTTTCAAGCATTCCTTCGCTTACAAATCCCCTGTAAGAGCTCTTACTTTCCTTATCATAAATTATCCTGAAAAGAAAAACCCCGGTTCACATATCATGTAACCATTCCAGCCAGAGATAATTATCATGGCGTCGCCTATTCCCACCTTCATTCATGTATACGATAAATTTCTTTATGCATACATTGGCTGGCGACGTTTTTCTCCCAGCAATAAAATTCCCTGACTCGCACAATGTGCAACCCAAAGCAAATACGCATTCCGCGTCCCTTGGCATCAATTGAAATCCAAGCATAAACAATGCAAATACGTATTCAATACGTACCCTTACTAGCGATGCCATAAACACCATTTCCCAGTAACCTAGCTAAAACCAATTAGCACATTTTCACATCGGATCATCGTCTCTTTGTTTAGCCGCACATGTTACAACAAAGATTCCATTGGCATCCGACGATTTCGGTTTTATTTGCTTTACCGAAATCGTATCCTAGGAATGCACTTTATGTCTTTCTTTGTTCTAGGCACACATACCACCATGATCACGATGAGCGAGTGAGCTCTGAACGAGCAAGATATCGTTGAGTCGTAATTCAATCTCCGTAGCGGACGGGTCAACACCATCCACCGTACCGGCGCCGGCACGGTGTGAACTGAGAAGTTAAGTCGAGAAAGCGCGTATCGGATAAAGAAGTTTTTGTTCCTCAATTTTTATTGTATTTTGTTAATTTTGACATAGTGAGTCCAATTTATATCGAACGTACGCTACATACGCGTCAGTTTTTGTACAATCGTAGAACCGAAAGTGAACCCTAAATAACAATAAAAAGAAACCTCTCTGTTTTAATTGCCAACTGCGGACGGTTTTTTCCCCTTTGCATTCGGTTGTGGCCAAACGTGGCGGTGTCGCTGAATTGGATTCGTTCTTTTAATCAACGTTGGACCGAACTCGGTGGAACATTTAGTGGAAGTAGTGGGTGGATGGTAGAACCGTGTGCCCGTGTCCAGCATAATACTTCTCGTCCCCAAAGTGGTGACCCCGACGTAATAAGATCGCGCAACCTTCGAACTTCGAACCTTGAACAGTGACTATTCGGTGGAAAAACAGTGTCAGTGATTATCAAAAACTAGTGAAGGGCAGGTACCGCCCCAACGCAGCCAACAACAGGCGACACGACATCACCGGAACAACAACACCAGTAAACTATAATTCCAATAAAAATCATTCGAACGTTAACCCAGTGTGTTTAATTTTCCGGCAGCGGTTCCTGTGTTTTGCGTTATATTCTTGTTGTTGTCCGTTCCGTATTTTGGTGTTCGGTTTGTTGATTGTGAACAAACGTGGCGGCGTTTCGTTCCTTTACTCTGCGGAACTTTAGTGACAATCTGATGGGGATAGGAGTGAACCAAGTACCCATGCTGGTACACACCTACTTCTTTGTAAACTGAAGAATTATTGTTTTCAGTTAGTTATCTTGTGTTGATGTGTAAATAATTAAAGAAATGAAGAAGAATCGGTGGTGTTTTATTTAGTAACAATCGGAAGACTTTCACAGACTATACTGCACAAGATCATACTCTGCACGACATTACCACTAAATACCCCCTCAGAACACCACAGGCGCAAGTTCCGAGGACGAGACTAGCCAAAGCGAGACTCCCGAAGATGAGTACCAGCATGGCCCTTGCGATCCATGGGACATCCCCATCGCGAAGAGATCATGGTACAGATTCGAGTAATAAATAAACAAAATAAACTGGAATTCTAAATAAAATAATATAAAAACAGTCCGTTCATTTGATTGCCGATCCGGAGATACAGTTGTAAGAACGATCGTCAGTTCAAGAATAATAAATTAAAGGACGTGATCCGTCAACTTCAGTAACCAGTTTAATGAATAAAGGACATAATCTTCAAATTCAGTAACCAGTTTAATCAGTTTAAACCGTGTAACCAGTTTTCATTAAACAATAGAAAAGACAAATAATAATCAGGTCAAGAAAAATAAATTAAAGGACATAATCTTCAAACTCAGTACCCAGTTTAATCAGTTTAACCCGTGTAACCAGTTTTCAATAAACACTGTTTCGCTTCTTTTTCACTGGAAACACTCACAGGAAAAGTGATTGAGGAAACTATTTGTGTGTTCAGTCTATAATATTTGGGACCTTTGAGTCGTACCAAATATTATCTACTAGGATAGGGATCTAGGGGTGTTATTTTATTTTAATTTTTATCTATTGCATATTGGGAAGATTCTATTGTAGTGGATTAGTGATGTTTTGATAATGGGGAAGGATATGCAGATGCTAATATTTTATGTATTTTAAGGGGGGTGATAATTGAACGATTCTAATTTTTTTATTTTTTTTTATGATTTATGTAACATATCTTCATAACCGAAACCATGCTTCTATGCGATTCCAAAAAGCAACCGAAACCATGGCGGCTGATATACCATCAGCAAAATCAATATCGAGCAACCATGGCAGCTGCTCAAATAAACAAAACTTCCATGCGTTTGTAATGCTCCCCAAGCCCTACCATCCTCCCACAACCCCAATATACATGACCCATCATCCCATTTTCCTACACATTACACACCCAATATCCCATCTCCCAATATACATATCCCATCCATCATCCCACAACCCCAATATGACGATTCCAAAAATCGTCATCTTATCTACATAGCAGCTGCAATAGTGGCTGTCCAATATAACGATTCCAGAATCGTTACCAAGCAAACATAGCAAATGCTAAAAGTGACGATTCTGAAATCAAAACGGACAACCAGCGGCTGCTAAGAAGAACAAATTCCGGCAACATAAGCCAAAAACCAAAAGCGAGCAAGCCGTAGCTTCTCAGAATAATATAGCTTTGCATCACAAACCAAAAACCAAAATCGAGCAACCGTAGCAGCTGCTCGATTGTGATTGGCCAAACGACGCTCATGTGTTTTCGGCTTCCGAGTACCTAGAGAGGAAGACGACCCTCTTTTTCAGGTTCGACTTCGTTCATCGAAGAAATTTAAAGAAAGAAAATCCAAAAGAGAGAATTTGTACTTTTTGCAAGCAGTCGTGTAATAACCACCGGAGACGTCAGTCGAGTTTGATCCTTCACGTATGGAGGAATAACCATAAAAGGAAAGGGTCTAGTTTCAACCACACGCTCGCGACAATTAGAAAATTTCGTTTATCAAAATTAAAAAGATAGAGTTTATTTTCCGAAAGTTAATAGAAAGAGAGTTTTGGTTTTTTTCATAAGTAATAAATGAATTTTAAAAGGAAAAGGAGTTTGTTTAGATTCGTAGATAAAATACCCCACACTCCTCCCTCGGTCGAGACGAGGATGCACGGCCGTCCGGTAAGGCAATATAACACGTTTCAGAATCCGAAACCATGGCAGCTGATTGAATACCATCAGCGAAATCAATATCGAGAAACCGTGGCACTTGCTCAAATAAACAAACCTATATGTGTTGCAGAATTTTAGTAAAAAAGGTAAAAACAAACATTTCTTATCATAGAGTATTACGAAGCTCGCCACAAAGATTGGACGAACTTTATTAATTTTGAAATATATCTCTTTAAAATTGAAAATTGTATTTTTATCACGAAAACTCCACATTCTATGCTCTTGCCTCAAATAGAGGAAGCACGGCGTAATATATAACAATACGAATAAGATATAAAAAAATCCTTGGTATTATTCACCCCGAATGGACATTTGTGTAAACACAAGATGCATAAGATCGCGAAAGATACATCCCAAACTAATTGACAAGTGTCGGCGGTCAATCCGGACACGCAAAAGCACCTTCACACAAAACTCGGGGGCAAATAATATCGCATATGCGATGCATTCATCTTAAAAGGTGATTAGATTACATCCGTAGATAGTGTAGTGATCCTATATCACTACTCTCACCCAATTACCTATAATCCCAATCCAATTTCCATAGTGAATCATATGAGCGACAAGTTAAACCAAAAGTTAATTTGTCGCAAAGTGATTCAATTTCCAAGTACCTTACATCCCAATCCAATTGAATCATATGCACGATAAATTTAAACGAAAGTCCATTTGTCGTGCATTGATTCAATTCCCTATAACCATTGAAATTATGAAATGCCTAGTTCTAAATGAATTTTATGATTTCTCCTTCCGAGAATTTATTCAAGTAAATTCCTATACACTTCCCAGAACCCTATTCCAATTGAAGCACACAAAATCTTATTTGTGCTTCTTGGAATTTTTAAATAAAATTTTATCCAACCTCTGTCATCACAGAGTATAAAAGGCCGGCACATTTTGGATTCGAGATCAGCATTATAGATAACACCTGCGTGAAGTGTCAGCCTTGAGTAAATTACGCAGGTGGTTGTTTTCATTATTTTAAGCTTTCCCGAACTTTCAAGTTCGCTGCAGGCGTACCACAGGGCTTCATTTTAGGCCCCATCTTATTTAATATCTACACCTCAGATATTCCCCGCCCTGTGGATGGTAGAGTAAACCAGATTTGCTATGCGGATGACGTCCTAGTGTACACGTCATCTAAAAGTCCTAAACTCGCAACAAACCGACTCAACCGTCATCTGGACGAACTGTATCAGTATTACAGTCAATGGAAAATTCGACTTAAGCCATCTAAAGCAGTAGCTATAATTCTGAGTAGTAAACACTCCCAACCTACTTCTCGATATTCACAGAATATCCAAATACAAATAGGAGGTACTACGATTAGACCACAGGACAGGATGAAATATCTTGGGGTCATCTATACCTTAAAAATGAATTTCATCAAACATGTGACCCACATTCTTCAAAGGGGCCTCGGTCGGTCTAAGCAACTGCACAACATCTTGAAGTGGAGCAACAAAGTTAACACCAAAGTTAAGCTTCTCTGCTATAAGCAGCTAATCCGATCTGGAATATCATACGCCTTTCCCATATGTTCCGGCCCAAATGGAAAGACTTCGAGTTTTAGAAAGAAAACTCCTCAGAAGATGCATCAACCACTTTAGAAGGCCTGACGGTCGCCATTACCCGAACTCTCATCTATACGAAGGTGCCTTCATTATCCCTATCGACGAGTACTTGCTACAATTAGCATATAAGTACCTCGAAAGCATTCAGAACAGCGAGAACCCACTTGTACTTGGGAGTCTTGCGTTCTTGACCCTTCTCTCTTTCGATCTCTTCGAATCAGACCACCACAATTTCTTCTTCAGTACAAAACTGAAGAAAGCAATCTTCCCAACAACATTCTCCTTAATAATAGAAGTTTCCTGGACCCATCCCATAGAGTCTACTGCTGACACACTACAAACACGCACCCACAGTACAAGACAGCACAAACAGACACACATACACACCGACCAAAGCGCAGATTATCAGACCCCAAAGACGTGATCTGCGTTTACTACCGCACTCAATACCTACCCGTCTTGTACGATTTCTTTCCCACCATCCCCCCCATTCAAGTAGTTATAGAACAATTGAACTAACCCTTTCCACACTATCCTTAGATACGTCCTTCCCCTTTCTTTTCAAATATCTTGAGACCGAGCCCAACATCTTTAGGGATGTGGGTGATTCTGGGTATCGCAAGATACCCAGAAGCCAGAGACAAGATGAAGGACACATTTGTCCTTGTCTCCCTAAAGTCGGCCTCTCGCCACCCATTATTTTTTTTGATTCGAGATCAGTCGGAATCCAGAGGCCAAGGCAACGGCCAAAATTAAAATTAAAAATAAATAAATAAAATCATTAATTAAAAACAACTTAAAACTACTTTGATCTTGGACACGAGCCAAAAGACCCGGAAGCCCCGCCAACCGAAGTAAGCATTAATAAAATCACAAGAATATAACCCTACAATAGTGTACCCCGATTGCAAAAAGTAATAAATGAAAAGGAAAAAACTGAAAATTCTCCATCAACCTGCAGAGTTTTTTGAAGACGTTCACTTTTACAAAGAAATTGTGTTTTGTTAAATAGAAAAACAAACAATTGAATTCAATTCAACATGGACGGTTGTATCATATTGTCAACAAATTATCAATACTAAACAGTCAACGAAGGCGGTCATTTTTGTAAATGATAAAATAGCAAAACGAAGCCGATCGTGGCAAAATTAAAATCAGATACGGTCATAAACCATCAACAAAGACAGTCATATTTTAAATTATAGAAAATGTGTTTCCAATAACAAAAGGAAAACAAGGAGAATGTAGTATGTCCAATTTTCAGTGAAACTATTGTAAAAACGAATGCATATCTGGACAGTGTAAGGGAAGATTAAGTAAAGAACGTTGAAAATAATAACAATAAAATATAAGTTTATAAAAATAAAGTTACTGAAGTGAGTGTGTGATAAATTATTCATGTAACATTAATGTGAGTGTGATGTGTTACACGAGTTACACGTGTAACAAATATCGTAGCGGCTGTGCCACTTGTTACATATGGCAACATGATTTGCCAGACCATTTATTTGTGCCTGTTCATGGTCGATATCACCTGCATACCACCGTTTTCAACCTACGTAGCGGAATTTTTCAAATGCAATCACTAGGGATAACACGTTTTACATAAAAAAATAAAAAAAAAACTTCATAACTTAAAAAACACAAAAACAGTTTTAGTTTAAGATAAAGTACAACCCTGAAATGCACATAAATCCTACAACGTGCTCTTCTTATCATAACTATAACAGTCTACCTTTTATCACAGCTTGTTAGAGAATCACATAAGTTCCCACTCATCCCTAGATATTTTTATCCGCATAAACGGAGTTACAATTCTGGATATAATTTTGCGCAAAATTTCACATTAAAAAATTACTTGGCTCAATAGTGAAGGAAGATAATTCTCTCCTTTCGATTTTTAAGACACATCGATTTCTACTTTAAGATTTTCTACAAAAATTGTATTAAAATATAAATTGTGATAAAACTACAGACCGGAGTCGGTTGATTGAAGGATTACAATAATTCTTGATTTGTAAGACGACATCGATGAGAAAACGTATCTGAATACACACACTCACCTGCATTCTGGGTGGACCTTGATTTGGTCCAGGTGGACCTTGCATATTCTGCGGCATATGTTGGGGTCTAAATTGACCTGGTGGCATGTTGGGATTCATCATACGTGGCTGATGACCTGGTGGTGCACCTGGACCTGGATGTTGCGGCATACCGCCCATGTTTGGAATTGGGCCACGAGGACCTGCCTGTTGAGGTGGAAGTACACGAGTTTTCTGCTGGCTCTCGAACTGATTCAAAGCTTGTTTCGTTGGATATGTAACAACTGGTATTTGACCATGTAATTCTTTTTTACACAATCTCTCCATAACTAAACGCATACTGTTCTCTGATCCTAAAGATACAACACAATATCCTTTCGATTGTCCATTGGTGCGATTTTCAAAAAATTTCACTTCTTGAAAATCCGTGACGCCAATATCACGCATCGAGTTGGCAATATCTTGATCAGTTGTCCACTGGAAATTAAAAGTAAATATATTTTATCACTGGCAATATTCTAGTTTTCCCGCCTTCTTACCCAAGTTAAATTTCCTACGTATAATTGATAACGACGTCCTATGTGATTAGGAGTTAAACTACCACTCTGATGGTAAACTCCATTAGATGTTGCTCCAGAATTATCATCAGCTTGCGAAGAAGATGCTGATGTACCATCAACTACAGGTTCACCATCATTGGGCACAGATATATCATCATATAAATCCACACCCTCTCCAGCGAACTCATCCTTCCATGAAAATAAAACACACATTTTATATCACCTTTTCTCGTTAATAAAATTATAAAACAAATATATCTTACTTGTTGTTGTGCGTTGAAATCTTTGTCTAGATCCTCTGCATACAAATCGATAACCACGCCGTCAGCCATTTTCATTAGAAACTTTTTTTTCACGAAAAATGCCACAACCACGGTCACCGGCTAAATGAAGTTGAAGTTATTTATTTCTTTTCGTCTTTGCGTTTCGTTTATATAGAAAAATATAACATTTGTTTCTTGGCAGAGGGAGATTGAGAGACTTCAAATGTATGGTTTTCCCTTTCATTGCTAAATGTCAAAGGATAGACTCATGGCAACACAAGATACAAATTAAAAGAGCAAAAATGGAACAATTCATATTGGTGATTCACAAACAATTCTTTTGATATTTCAATTATTATATATGATATTTATTTAGATATATTTCATTTATGCACTCTATTGTAACAAATTCCAAATCAACGATTCTAGCTGAGAGAGAGAGAGAGAGCTGTGGTTTACCGAACTTATTCAACATGCAAGTTGCTGCGTCTGCACTCTTCCTTTCTGGCAAATATAAATTTGTTTGCAACTAAAGTCATACGTAGTACATAGAAGAAAATAGGATTTAGGAAGCCGGGTTGAACACTTTTATTTGGGCGTTACAAAGTCATAGATGAGGGTTTTTACCGCATGAGTTTTCTACTATAATTCTTACCTTCTCACTAGAACACAGATATAAAAAGTTGCAATTGTTATGCAATTAGCAATTTCGTATTAAGAAAACTGATTATAACAATTTTACTGCTTAACACTGCATATAAAATACGTTGAGTGAAACAATCAACAGACAATAATGCAGAAGTAGGTTTTTATACCATCGAGCGTCTAATCAACTGTTATACTCGATTCGTAATAGATCTGTCTGATATTCATATTAGTATATGGCCAAGTTCTACAATGAACCAACAAAAAAGGATTTAAGTAATGAGTAAGGAATCAATTTTTCTATTGAGCAAAAAACAACAAAAAAGAATTTAAGTAATGAGTAAGTAATCAATTTTTCTATTGAGCAAAAAACAACACAAAAGAATTTAAGTAATGAGTAAGCAATCAATTTTTCTATTGAGCTCGATTAACAAGGTATTGCAAAAATTAAACCATTAAATGTGTTGCTAAAACACATTTAAAAAAAAACTTGGGAAATACTTGAGAAACCACGCAGGGAATCATAGCCGCATGAACTGTGAGCACGCTAATCCTTTTTACATATTGGGTTGTACCACGAGAAATGTCCGATTTTATAGTAATAATATAAAAGCCAATATAATTTTTCCGTAAATTTTTATTCAATCAAAATAGGATCCGTTGGCAGCTAGGACATTCTTCCAACGTGATACAAGGTCAAAGATTCTTTTTTCGTAGAAGTCCTGACTTTTTGAGGCAATGAAATCTTCAAAGGCTCTGCTCGGTTCCGGAAGACCTTCTGCCGGCAAAATGAGACCAGATTGCGAAAAAGATGATAGTCCGTTGGGGAAATGTCGGGAGAGTATGGTGGATGCGGAAGAATTTCAAATCCCAACTGCAACCGTTTTTGCATTCTTACTTGTGAGGTATGGGATCTAGGCTTGTCATGCAAAAGGATCGGGCCGTGCCGATTGACAAATGCAGGTTTTTTTTTTTTTTTTTTTTTTTATTAGACTTCTCTCGGGAGAGGCGAACCTATAGCGCCGAGTGGGCGCCCCGAGATGCCCTCAAATAACTGTTGTAGTTCTTTTGGAACAGTTGTAGGTTGTAACGCTCCGGGAACACTCGCGTGGGAAGGGAGTTCCACAGCTTCCCCGCTCTGCGGAGGAACGAGTTCTGATGCAGGGATGTTCGCGCCGTCGGGAGATGAACCACAAACGGGTGCGATCCGTCGGATTGTCTTGTGGAGCGCATATAAGCCGAATTGCGTGGAACAATATCACGAATCTCCGAAGAACAGTACCCGTGATAATATCTGTAAAACAGACAGAGGTCGGCTACGCGCCTTCGATGTGATAGCGACTGTACTCCCGACGTCAGCGCCGAGTCCCTGATCAGACGGATCGCTCGTCTCTGTATGCTCTCAAGTAAGTCGAGGGTATGTTTAGGACCCGACCTCCAAACATGAGAGCAATATTCGAGCGCGGGTTAATTTGGGATTTATATAGGAGAAGTTGAGCGGGAGTAAAATATTTCTTGGCTCTAAAAAGATAGCTCAGTTTTCCTGAGGCTGCCCTGGAGATACTCGACACGTGTTTATGCCATGATACATTCCCACAGACCGTGGCACCTAGCAATTTCAAACTTTCCCCAGACTCGAGGGCCTGGCCATTCATCATCAGTTGTGGAACCGATGATCCACTTTTCTTTGTGAATTTTGTGTATTGTGTCTTCGCTGCATTGAAGTCGAAGTTCCCCACTGCAGGACCTTATTTAGATCCCGATTCAGAGTCAATCTATCTGCATCTCAGCTGCACCAATCGGCCGAACACTCGAAAAGGAGGAAACAATCATCCGCAAAACTGAACACTTTGTTATCCGTTGTCTCCATTAAATCATTTATGTGAAGCAAGAACAAGGTTGGAGCCAAAATAGAACCTTGGGACATCCCCGAATTAACAGGATACAGATCCGAACACTCGCCGTCCACAACAAGCCGGATCGATCGATTCTCGAGGAAGCTCCTCGTCCAGTCGCAAAGCTGTTGGGAAAGTCCATATGAACGAAGTTTGCTCAGCAATGCCCCGTGCCAGACGCGGTCAAAAGCCTTGGAGATATCCAATGCGGCCGCACTTGACTCACCATGCCGTTCAATCGCAGATGTCCATATATCGGTTATAAGTGTCAAAAGGTCTCCCGTGGACCGCCTGCCACGGAATCCGTATTGACGATCATTCAGAAGTCCGTTGCACGCCAAATACTTAACTCACTCAGTATTGATGACTTTTTCCATTACCTTAGATAAAACAGACAGTAATGATATCGGACGGTAAATTTGTTTGAGACACTTTGTTTCCGTCTTTGGGATTGGCTGAACTCGAGCGATTCTCCAGCAGGCAGGAAAGGTCCTCCGTACATAAGATAAGCGGAAGAGTCTGCCAAGAACCGGCGAGGGTTCTGGAGCACAGTTCTTAAGAACTATTGCTGGTATTCCGTCCGGGCCGATTGCCTTCCTACAATCCAGTTCACGTAGAATGCGCTGAATAGTGCGCGGACGAAATCTCACATCCCGCATCGAAGACCGTACCGGCGAGATCACAGGTGGCTCCAAAAGGCCGGGGTCGAGGTTTGAATTCGCGGAAAATAAATTCGCGAACACATTAGCTTTGTCCTTTGAATTCGTGACTAGCGTCCCGCTGTCTGTCACCAACGGAGGGAATGAGGAGGATGTGAAGTTACCACTGACAGCTTTTGCCATTGACCAGAAGGAGCGCGAACCAATTGAGCACCAAAGGAGCTTATCGATCACCCTGTCGTTGTGAGCTTTCTTCGCAGTATCAATCGTCTGGTTGCTTTTCAGCCAATTTGGGATGCAATATATCGATTTCCTCACAATATTTGATAGCGTTTATCGTTTCTCCTGGTTGAAGAAATGAAAAGTGGATTGGTCCTTTCGATGTGCACCAAATTGTCACCATAACTTTTTTGTGTGCAGACCGGGCCGTGGGGTGTGTTTTGGTTTTTCACTTGCATACAACCACTGCTCACGTCTTTTACGGTTATCATACAGAATCTACTATCCGGTGCAAAACGGTTCAGTTTGGTTTCTTAATCTAAGCGATGCGCAGATATCTAGGCGGCGTCATTTTTGGGACTCGTTCAGTTCATGGGATACCCACTGATCGAGTTTCTTTACCTTTCCTATAAGAGAAAGGTGCCGACTTATCGTCATTGGGGATACTCCCATGAAATCTCTCGAACAGAACTTTCCAAACGAACATCGTATAGTGCGTTCGTTTATCGCTACATCCTCAAATGCGTCATTAATGTTTTTCATTGCCAATGACGCATTATGTCCCATTTTAAATTCATAAAGGAAGAGGGTTCGAATTTGAACTACCGACAGCATGGTAAACAATTCGTAGAAAAAATAATAACTGTACTTGTAACGAACCCTAAAATTCTCACACGTCAAGCGCACGAACCACTTTACTTTATATATAAAAAGAAAATTTAACTTTCCGACTCAAACAGTTAATTCATACTATAGCCATTGGTGTTTTTATACAAAACAAGTTCCGTTGTTACGAGGGTAAGCTGAAAATTAATACACATGTGCTTGCAGAATGTGAAAGAAATAACCTTCAGAATCGAGCCTGGCGGCGAATGCAACTACCATTTCTTCTTAATACGCAAGTGCACATCTGAGGATCGGGTATTCAGTGTCTTTAGAAAGCGGGAAGTTTGGCGTCGTGTTCTAGTACTATGTCAACGCAACTTAAGGGGGGAACCTGGTATCCACAAATTACCAGAAAGGTGGTCGAAATGTGTAGAAAGCAATGGCCAATACTTCGAATAAAATGTTTTTTACTTTCCCATTTAAAATTAGTGTTTTATTTTTTTAAAAAACTCACTTCATACCGGTACACTTGTTACATGAGGGTCCCCCCTTAAACAGCGTGCTGTTATCGAGTTCTTAACCGCTAAAAAAGTGACTCCTACTGAAATTCATCATCGTTTAAAGGCTGTTTATGGTGACAATGCTGTTAATAGGTCTACTGTAAATCGATAGGCAATACAATTTCGTGGTTGCGAGCCTGGAAAAGCCATAATTGTTGATGGACTACAAAGCGGACCTCCGATTACTGCCACAGACGATAATCATCGCAACCTTGTCGACGATTTGATTCAAAATGACAGGCG
This sequence comes from Microdon myrmicae, assembly GCA_963931805.1. Taxonomy (NCBI): domain Eukaryota; kingdom Metazoa; phylum Arthropoda; class Insecta; order Diptera; family Syrphidae; genus Microdon; species Microdon myrmicae. The sequence goes on from OZ007498.1 coordinate 62,360,780, forward strand.
AATCACTCAAAACGGTATCGCAAAACGCATTGGGATATCCAAGGAACGTGTCGGGTATATTATTGAACAATTGGGATACCGTAAAATCCATGCACAATGGGGTCTAGATATAAAAAGAAGTGTAAGGAACATTTCAGTGACGGAATACAATAAATAACTATGTTGAAAAATAAAAATATACGATTTTAAAGCTTAAGAATTGTACTTTAATATACTTGTCGTCCGATCTTGGTATTTTGTTTTTGTTCGCGCTTCACAAGCATGTGTGGACTACTTTTCAGCCGATATTATTATGTACGATATTATTTTTGATAATTTAAAGTTTATTTTTAATAGAAAGGGGAGGGGATATCTATTGAGATAAAAAGATTATTTCTGAACTATATAAAAAGAATAAAAGTTCACTAGACATTAATCTCAGGAAAAGAAAATCTTGTATTTTCTACGTTTGCTTTAAGATTTCATTTAAAATAGTTATTGAAATTTAAAATTGGGTCAAATAATTTTTTATGACATATAGTAACACATATATAAAATAAAATAGTTATTGAAATTTAACTCCGAACCATTCTGGACGTTATCTACTAGAGATAAGTCATGATGGTGCCTTCTGATATAAAGAATTCCGGAGGTAAACTAGTCTCCCATTCGGATCTCCAGGGGTGACTATGTCGGGAGGAACATCATGCAGATATCATGATAAATAACGGAACTTTAAGAGGTTCGTCATCGCATAATCGGGCTCGCTCTCGAGGCTCTGCCCCCGCTCGACTGGTGACGGCATTTTGTAACATCAGGGACATCGCTTTCACCAATACGAATGCAAACGCCGTCCACCGAATGATAATCGACCGGCGAGATTTTTCAAACATCTTTCCCATACCGTCGACTGGATACAGATCAACCACCCAGCTTCTGAAATTCTTGTCCTTGGCGATTTTAATGTGCACAATTCCGGCTGGTTGTTACATTCTAACAGAACCGACGAGGCTGGGAGGCTGGCGGAGATGTTTGCTGTAAACCACAACTTGACTCAACTCTTGGAGGGGCCGAAGCGAGTGCCGGACACCCGAGGCGATTGTGCGAACACCCTGGATCTGTTTTTGACATCCGAACGCAGTATTTTTAGTGTAGAGGTTTCTGCGCCACTGGGGAATACAGATCACTGCTTGGTATCGCGCAAGCACTTGCATATCAAGCGAATAACTGGCCCAGGCAGCTTCGCCATGTATGGAAGTATGGGGCTGCTAACTGGGACGATTTGCGAGATTTCTTCGTATCCTTTCCGTGGTTCGAGGTGTACTTCGGAAACTCTGATGTTAACGCTTGCGCGGAGTCGGTGTCAGAGATTATTCTTCTGGGGATGGAGATGTATATTCCACATTCCATCAAACGAAGTTCGTCTGATAAACCTTGGTTTGATAAAAAAAGCGAGCTGATTACAGCGGCAAAAAATAGAGCTTTTAAGCAATGGCGCTCCAATCCCACCGATGTTAACAGAACGAATTTTGTTACGATCAGAAACGCGTGCAACCAGGCGATTGATACCGCGAAGAAGGCTCACAACGACAGGGTGATCAATAAGCTCCTTCGGTGCCCAACTGGTTCGCGCTCCTTCTGGTTAATGGCAAAAGCTGTCAGCAGTAACTTCGCATCCTCCTCCTTCCCTCCGTTGGTGACAGACAGTGGGGCGTTAGTTACGAATTCGATAAAGCTAATGTGTTCGCGAATTTATTTTCGGCGAATTTAAACCTCGATCCAGGCCTTTTGGAGCCACCTGTGATCGCGCCGGTACGGTCTTCCATGCGGGATGTGAGATTTCGTCCGCGCATTATTCAACGCATTCTATGTGAACTGGATTGTAGAAAGGCAACCGGCCCGGACGGAATACCAGCAATAGTCCTTAAGAACTGTGCTCCAGAACTATGGCCGGTTCTTGGCAGACTCTTCCGCTTATCTTATGCACGGAGGACCTTTCCTGCCTGCTGGAGAATCGCTCGAGTTCAGCCAATACCAAAGACGGAAAAAAAGTGTCTCCCACAAAATTAATGTCCGATAGCATTACTGTCTATTTTATCTAAGGTAATGGAAAAAATCATCAATACAGAGTTAGTTAAGTATTTGGAGTGCAACAGACTTCTGAATGATCGCCAATACGGATTCCGTGGCAGGCGGTCCACGGGAGACCTTTTGGCACTTATAACAGATATATGGACATCTGCGATTGAACGGCATGGTGAGTCAAGTGCGGTCGCATTGGATATCTCCAAGGCTTTTGACCGCGTCTGGCACGGGGCATTGCTTAGCAAAGTCCGTTCATATGGACTTTCCCAACAACTTTGCGACCTGCTTGTTGTGGACGGCGAGTGTTCAGATCTGTATCCTGTTAATTCGGGGGTGCCCCAAGGTTCTATTTTGGCACCAACCTTATTTTTGCTTCACATAAATGATTTGTTGGAGACAACGGATAACAAAGTGTTCAGTTTTGCGGATGATAGTACGCTTGTTTCCTCCTTGGGCCCTCGAGGCTGGGGAAAGTTTGAAATTGCTCAGCGTCACGGTCTGTGGGAATGTATCATGGCATAAACACGTGTCGAGTCTCGCCAGGTCAGCCTCAGGAAAACTGAGTTATCTTTTTAGAGCCAAGAAATATTTTACTCCGGCCCAACTTCTTCTCCTATATAAATCCCAAATTAGATCCGCGCTCGAATATTGCTCTCATGTTTGGAGCTCGACTCCTAAACATACCCTACTTGAGAACATACAGAGACGAGCGATCCGCTTGATCGGGGACTCGGCGCTGACATCGGGACTACAGACGCTATCACATCGAAAGCGCGTAGCCGACCTTTGTCTATTTTACAGATATTATCACGGATACTGTTCTTCGGAGATTCGTGGTATTGTTCTACGCAATTCGGCTTATGTGCGCTCCACAAGACAATCCGATGGATCGCACCCGTTTGTGGTTCATCTCCCGACGGCGCGAACATCCCTGCATCAGAACTCGTTCCGTTACAGAGCGGAGAAGCTGCGGAACTCCGAGAGAACTCTTTAAAAAAAAGCTACTCAGCATCACTTTGTGACAGAAACGTGCATCTACGAACCGTCATATTATTTAGTATAGTTTTGGAATGAAGTAAAGTATTATAATGCTATTGGACTTATATGAATTGGTTAACATCAAGAAATCAATATTTCTTTTTTTTATAATTTTGTAAGGTATTGGAGGCTGGCAAAAAAAAAAAACAAAAAAAAAAATGGAGTGGCGAGAGGCCGACTTAAGCGAGACAAAGACAAATGTGTCCTTCATCTTGTCTCTGGCTTCTGGTCATCTTACGATAACCAGAATCCCCCACATACGTGAGGATGTTGGGCTCGGTCTCAAGATATCTGAAAAATAGGAAGGAGATATCTAAGGATAATGTGGACAGAGTTAGTTCAAATGTACTCTAACTACTTGGATGGAGGGATGGTGGGCAAGAAATCATACAAGACCGGCAAGGCTTTAGTGTGGTAGTAAACGCAGATCATGTCTTCGACGTCTGATAATCTGCGCTTTGGTCGGTGTGTTTGTGCCGTCTTGTATTGTGCGTGCGTGTTTATACTGTGTCAGCAGTAGACCCTGGGATGGGTCCAGGAATCCTCCATTATAGAGAGGAATGTTGCCGGGCGTAGAAGAGAAATGGACACGCCCAGAATATTGTCATTAGTATTGCCAACTCCATCTGAGGCAGTAGTCGCAGAGATCGGAGCGACTGGTTTGATGGTGAGTGCAAACTAGCGACTGAACGTAAGAATGCTGTATACCGGGCAGTGCAGCAGTCTCATAGGACGCGGGTACGCGTGGAATACAAAGAGCTCAGAAGATCTGAAAAAATACGCCACAGACAAAAAAAAGTGCCTGGGAAAAAAAACTTGTGTGAAATAGAGAAAAGTAGAGAGCAAGGTCCACGCCAGGCGCGGAAGTTCTACCAAATAATCCACAGTATGACGTGGTACACACCACGCTGTACTTACTGCAAGGATAAGGAGGGTAATCTGATCACCGATCCTGAAGGCATTCTGGAGTGATGGGAAGTGCACTTCAATGAATGGGTAAATGGTCAGCTCACAGAAGAATTGGAGGCTCCACCAATGCCATATCAAGACCAAATGCTGCCGCCACCAAGCATTGAGGAAACATTAAAAGCCATTAGACAGCTCAAATCAAATAAAGCCCCTGGAGCTGATGGTATACCAGCTGAGCTGATCAAACAAGGAGGGTCAGCGTTACATCACGCAATTCGTGAGATAGTGGTGCACGTATGGGAGCAAGAGGAGATGCCGGAAGATTGGCGGGGTGGTATAATTAGCCTCATACATAAGAAGGGAGATATCACACTGTGCATCAACTATAGGGCTATAACATTGCTGAATACCGCCTATAAGATACTCTCCTCTATCCTACCAGATCGGATAGCCCCATACGCTAAAGCCATCATTGGTCAATATCAGTGTGGCTTCATCCCAGGCAATTCAGCAATTGATTCAGATATTCACCCTTAGGCAGGCGATGGAAAAATGTCTGGAATTTAATATTCCATTATACCATCTATTCATAGACTTTAAGACCGCCTACGACAGCATAGACATAATGCCATGAGAGACAAATTGATACGACTTTGTAGGTTGACCGTGACCAACGTAACTAGTCAAGTAAAAATAGTGGAATTGCTGTCCAAACCAATAAATATCTTTAATGGACTCAGACAAGGGGTCGGTCTGGCCTGCCTCTTCTTCAACCTGGTGTTGGAGAAAGCAATCTGTGACTCTGGCGTTACAACTAGAGGGACTTTTATCACGAAGTCCAACCAGATACTTGCCTACGCAGATGACATCAGCATCATCGGTAGAACCGTATCGGCTGTACAGGAATCCTTCACCAAGATCGAGCAGGCGGCAAAAAACTGGGACTGCACATTAATGAGGGAAAAACTAAGTACATGGTGGCAACTTCTGCGAAGAGAAGACCTAACGTTGGTCAAACTATCAGGGCAGTAGAGCACGAATTTGAAGTAGTGCAATCCTTTAACTACCTTGGGTCAATAGTATCAGCCGGTAACAATATGGAAGAAGAAATACGCGAACGGCTGATCAAGTCCAATAAAGCCTACTATGGTCTATCAAGGCTCTTTAACATCCTAGCTACTACTGTACAAGACCATGGTTTAACCAGTACTCATGTATGGATCCGAAACCTGGGTGATCAATAAAAGTCACTCTGAATTCTTAATCGCGTTCGAGGGGGAAGATCTTAAGGAGAATTGTTGGCCCCGTATGTGAGGTAGGACGATTCCAGAGACGCTACAACCATGAGTTGTACGCGATCTACATTGAAGCTAATGTTGTAAGAAAAATCAAGCTCGGTAGACTCCGGTGGGCGGGACATCTAGCTCGAATGAGCGAAGAGGAGCCCGCCCGGAAAGTCCTTTGTGGCAGGATGTATGGACGGAGACAGCGCGGCAGACCTTGTCTGCAATGGAAGGATGGCGCAGACCAGGACGCCCAGAGTCTGAGAGGGCCAAACTGGATTACATCGGCTCGAAATCGGGACCGGTGGAGAGATTTGTTAAATATGGCCAAGACCGGATCCAGGTTGTAGTGCCGATGATGATGATGATGATCCGGCAATTTGTTTGTTGACGTAGTTAATTCGCTGTTCCGGCGTAAGTATATTTGTAGCAAAATAAACTGAACACTAATATGCTGGTCAATTGTCATATTGACTGTTGCTAAAAACCGCTAATTTTTCTTCAGGACAACGACCGGAAAAACGACTTTTTGTCCCACTTACAAGTTTCTCCTCTCCATAATTGCATCTTTAAGCGAATAGAAAAACACAACGTGGAAAAAAAACAGAGGGTGATATTACCCGTTAAGTATATGGTTTAAAATTGTTTTTTGGCTGATCTTTTGCTCCTTGGGTGATGAACGATTGTCAACATGTCGACTTCGTTCTTTTCCATGATCTTATCGACATTTTCGACGATGGACTTACATGCGCAAGGTTGACATTGGAAATACCGGAACGAAATCGACGCAACCAAGACGTTGTATAATCAAGTGAAGATTATAATACTGTGCAAGTAGAAATTCGGCTCTGAAGTTGGTTGCATTAAAAACATATTTGAACCCATCCAATTCATTTGCCATTTTGGATGTATGTAGCTTAGACATTGCTGTTTTATGACTAAGTTTTAGTCATTTATAAGCTGACATTCTGTGGGCATCTGTTGTATAGGGTGGCGCAAAATTAATCACCCCACCGGAAATTGTTATAATTTTTGCAAATGGCGTCGTACGTCAATCATATTTGAATTTTTTTTTTTTTATTACACTTCTCTCGTTAGAGGCGAACCGATAGCGCCGAATGGGCGCCCCGAGATGCTACCAAAAAACGGTTGCAGTAACTCTTGAACAGCTGCAGGTTGAAACGCTGCTCAAGCTATGGAATTGATTAATTCGATTTTGGGTGAACAATCTGTGAATTATTTAACAGCAAAAAAAGGGGTTGCAAAATTGGGGACGCTCCTCGTCCAGGTGCAGTACAAAAAATTGACGACGAGGAACTTTAAGTTTTACTGGAGCAAAATCCATGACAAACTCGAGAAGAGCTTCCAGAACAGTTAGAAGGCTCCCACCAAGCAATATCACTTCGATTGCATGCAATGGGAAAGAAACAGAAAGAAGAAAAATGAGTTCCTCATAAACTAATGGAAGAAAAAAAAAAAAAAGAGTTGCGTCTGCATGAAAATGCTTTCTCGATACAAAGCAATGTATTTTTTTGCATAAAATCGTTACGGATGATGAAATGTGGATTTTGTACGACAATCCTAAACGCAGAAAAGCATGGGTTGATCCAGGTCAGCCCTCAATAGCAGTTGCAAATCCAAATCATCATCATCGGCACTTCGATGGGAGCCGGTCTTGGCCATATTTAGCAAGTCCTGAGTCTTGTTAAATTTTCCATAATGTTTCTTTTTCCTGGCAAGGTTATTAGTCTTGCGCCAGAGGCTCCCTGACGGGTAATCGAACCCCGGTCTCCCGCGTGACAGGCGGGTATACTAACAACTATACTATCGAGGAGCCCAAATACTCAACAAGAAAGTGTTACTCTATGTCTAGTGGGATTGGAATGGATTAATTTACTACGAGCTTCTGTAACCTAGTCAAAATGTTACAGCTGAACGTTTCAGACCCAATTGGTCGAATTGGTTTGCCATAGAAAAATGACCATTTAGGGGCCAAGGAAGGCGCAAAGTGATGTTTCTGGATGACAATGTTCGTCTACTGTACGCTCATATATAGCAAAACCAACCCAGGAACTAATCTTCTCCTTAGGTTGGGAAGTTGTCCAGCATGCGGCGTATTTTAAAAGTTAGCTGCTTCTGATTATCACTGATTTAGATGAATATCATGTTATTTGAAAGACCAGTGATTTACGAAAATTGGCAGACGTGCGAAAATGGTTTGATGATTATTTTGCTTCGAACCCAAGGTATTCATCATCTACCCGATCAATGACAAAAGACTAAAGATCGCAATGGCGAATATTTCGATTATTAATCTTTGTATAAGTATCTTTTTCAATAAAGTTGAATTTGGCCATAAAGTCGAGTTTCTACTTGCACAACTATTAGAATATACCGAATTCTTTTTTTTAAATGGCTAACAACTGAGTTGGTCAGTAAAGAAACTTTCAAGTAATTTTGTTTTTGAACGAAATGTCTCTTTTCCAACGTGCACAAGCATAGATTTGTTTGATTAATCCTTTATGAGTTGGTATGGCTACAGGATAAACACATTTGACATGATGAGAGGAAGAAGCAACTCTCTTTCAACACCGTAGCTGCTAATTAACCACCGACGAGTCAGCACGTGCGCTTCTGCCTCTTGATTCGTACTATCGGTTCAATTGTGTAATCCGTTAAGGGTATCTTAAATAAACACAAGATACCCTAATTGCACTATCGGTTCATGCGTCGTCTTTTTTGGGACCCGAAGTAAACAAACGGATTACCACAAACGCGTCCGAGTGTAGTGCAGTGATATATATGGGATTTGCGCCGTAGTGTGAAAATTGTGTGGATGTGTGCAGTGGAGGAAATCTCATATCCTTTCCTTTCCTTTCCTTGTGTCTGTTTTTCGCACCTCTGTTTGCGTCCCTCGGGCATAGATGCTCTCGATTGATTTATAAACTTTTGAGTTTTTGGTGTCCGAGTGGCATAATTTTCGTCATGGAAGGGATGTAACCTTGATTTCGCCACGGATCTAGGGGGGCACCCACTAAAAGGGCAGAACACCTGTAGTGGTTGATTTTGCTTCTCTATCGCTGGTCCCGACATGCATCATATCCCGAGGCATGTATGGAAGAAGACAGCGCGGCAGACCTTATCTGCGATAGAAGGATGGCGAAGACCAGGACGCCCAGAGTTTGGGAGGGCCAAACTAGATTACATCGAGTCGAAATCGGGACGGGTGGAGATGATGATGATCAGATAACAATATTTCTACATATCTCTGTGGCGACTCTAACAGATACACACAATTCACAAGCAAAATAGTGAAGAGCACCGAACGAAAAATCGAATAAGAAAGTACATCAGAGCCTTAGCGATAACATAACAATTCCAATCAGTGGAGTATAGTCGAGTTTAAAAATCAAATTCAACATCGGCCAGTAGCCTGATGGGTAACGCTTAGGTTCAATTTTTGGTGATTCAAACTGTCATAGCGTCAGTTCGAATCACACGATCTTCTTCACTATTATTTCAAACGCTATATCTCAACGAAATTTCAGCTCCCAAAGCAGATTCGGCGAAATATCTCGGTATACATCTACATAGCAGACTAAACTGGAGACATCATGTGAAACAAAAAGCTGAAACGTAGGCAGATGTATTGGTTAATCGGGAATCACTCTCAACTCAATCTCTATTGTAAAAGATTGATCTATCAATCTATCATCAAGCCGATGTGGATATACGAAATCCAATACAAAGCAATCCAATAGAGAAATAATTCAACGAAGCCAGAACAAATTCCTTCGCATTATCACCAATGCCTACCGTTTTGTGACCAACCAGGAAATACATGATGACCTAGAGATCAAATGGATTTATGAAGTTATCCAAGACTCAGCTGTCAAACACGAAGGACGCCTAAATAATCACACCAACGTAGAAGCTATTCAGCTCTTGGATATTACCCACGAATTGAGACGGCTAAAACGGACGAAACCTCATGAGTTAACATGTTAAAATCGAACATACTAAAATCGACTTGGGAGCTGAACACTGGTCCAATAAACCCTTACACGTTTTACTTCATTAAACTAAATTAAGTACAATTCAAACATAGTATTAAATTAATTTGTTAGGTTGTACTATTCATATCCAATAAAGGATGCTATTAAAAAAATTGACTGTGAGCTAAAGTTGGGATTAATTGAAAGCTTAGACCCAGGTCCATACATGCTATAAAGCCACCTAAGTATCTAAGTCACCAAAGTGGAGTACTAACTATTTGACTGAAGAACAAGGATGGAAATGAGATTTGTATTGGTTTTTGCAAATGAGTGCTTACAAGTCGTGTAGTGACTAAATCAAGATTTATGAATACAACCCAGTGGTATATATGTTAGTTAAAGATGTTTGAAAGCCTATATGAATGTAAAATGTTTATATGCAAATATATAATTTACACGAATTAAGGAAGTCGAAAAATATAGGCGATTGCCGATTCTCGTACTGATTCAATCCCCCAGTGAATTGCTTCACCCAATAAATGTCAACTTTATCATGCGGCGATCGAAATTTTGAAACTATTAAGGATAATGTACACTGAAGTCCTTTGTGTAACCTACTTGGGTGGCGGCGTTCTTTAAATAAAATAAAACAACTAGTTGTCCCGGTTTCTGACTTTTGAATGCACTATAAAAAGAACTAAATGTTGTGTCTAAGCAATTCGACGATAACAGATCTCTTTCATACCGATACTAACAAATTTGAACGAAACACTTTATCCCTATGGATTGAGATATTTTTAATAGCTGTAAAGGATTAGGATACGCAGAATTTTCTACTTACATCAACGTTCCACCTTACAGTAGGTTGTATTGTCCGTGATTACGTAATTCCTTGCTTTGATAAATAATTATAAGTTGCACGTTTGGTTAGCCGAATGTTGTTTTGAACACTGCTTTTAAAATAATCGATCCGCTTCACAATATATCTTTACCACATCAGCAGTTTATTCTGGTGTCGAATTAATTTGGGTACACTACAATGTAGTTGGAGTGGCCATTTTATTAAATCCAACTAGTACAGTGAGTATGATGAATAATCAATACTTTTTATTTTGTTTAATGTTTTTTATGTTCATGAATTATTTGTGTTGGCGTATAATTTCGCGGAAACAATGCAAAGCAAATTTGAGGTAATTATTAAGAATCCGTTGTACGGCAAATATTCACCGGAGAAAAAAATATGGCGTCTGTTTATGACCCAATTATCATTTCAATCCCACAAATCCAGTAGCCAAACGATCAACTTGTCACGGAAGTATTTGCAGCACACAGTTTAATTTTCCAAGTTAGAAATATATTAAGATAAGTTTTTTAATTCATGGTTTATTTGAAAAAAAAACACTGTACTGTTGTAGAACACCAGCAGTCAAAATCATAGTTCTGCAAAATTATGACGCGAATCTAAAGTAGCGTACTTTACTGGCCGGCTTAAATGTAATAGACAGGCGGTACATAAAATCAATGTCCTAATCGTGTTTAAATTACTATTACATCCGACTGAGTTTTAATATTGTAATTACCGATTTATGAATCGCCGCTGTTAACATATAAAGTTAAGTAAATTATTCGATGTATTTCTCAAACTAAATAGCGCCATCTGTTCGGTGAGTCAGTTCTTCATATCTAACATTTAATCTGTTTCATTTGTAGATGTACAGTACTTTACTATTGCGAGAAGATGCGGTAAATATAATGTAAAGTCTCAAAAAATATTATGTAAAGATTAGACTTTAATATTTTTTTTTTCAAGAATCGCGAATCTATAGCAACTGAGTAGGTGCCCTGACATGTTATATTTTATTGGACCAAACTCCGAAAAATAGTCAATCAATTCAATTTTTATTAGGTAAATAATACATTAATATTTTACAACTAGTATTTAAGAGTTTTAGGACAGCAATACCTTTACAACTATAATCTTAAATCTATATAATGACAATGGCACAATTTTAATGAATAATAAATAATAAATTATTAAGGAAAAACTACAAGAAAAAACCCTTATTTGAATCTTAAGACTAATATTGCACAGGTTTCCGGTTATTTTATGTTATAATGACCTCGATATAATTTTCATAGACAGGGTACATAGGTAGTGATTTAGAATAACGCAAGACGGGAAACGAGAATGTGGGGGTTCTCTATACCACATGGAGAACCTACCCACAATTCAAACCTTATTCCGAGCGCTTTCAGCGCGTCATTTCAACCCTTATTCCCCCTACAAGCTATTCCACCTGCAAAACATATTTCCTAAAAGGACGCATAGCTAAACTCATTATTCTATGCAGATAATGTATAATTGAGTTTAATTACCTTTTTGCCATACGGCAACTCCATTTCGCTAACCCATGAGATTTCCACCGGATCTCGCATTTCATGACGGTTAGCAACGGCATCGTCTGTCCAAACGACGCGGTTGCATTATCATGCAACCGCTGGCAAAATTATCAAAGTATTTAATTTAGTTCCCACGGTCAGATTTCCCAAGCATCAGCGGCATCCTATTGACTTTCTCCAGACACTCTATTCGCTGGGGATCAATAATCTCTTTTTACAGGTGAATGGCAAAAACCACTTTCCTCTCCTTTCCGTTTTTTATCTTCCCATAGTTCAATGTACTCTGAGATCACCACAGTCACCGCACTAGGTCAGTGGGTCATCCTCAGAAGCTGCATTGATACACGCACACCGAAGCCAGATCAACCCTGGGTTATTGTGCTTTTCCTTTTGATTTCTTCATCCTTTCTACGCCCATCGACCGTCGAACGAATACACAAGTATTTATTCACCTCGATGAGCGAAGAGAATCGAGGAATGCACAGGAAAACGCGATTACCATTGGCTGATTGGCGTACAAAATCAAGTTTCATCCCTAATTCCAGTTAGTCGTTTTACAATCACCACCGCCGGCGGTCACGCTGCAAGAAATCACATCTCAACCACAGTCGAGCATTAACCTACGTCGTGTGCCCACACACGTTGTTATTCTGGACGAGTTTTACGAGCAAGTCGAAGTTTACAGTCGGTTGTACGAGGCGGTAAAGTCAATTTTCATCGAAGTGAAGTTTGTTGCAATTAATATAATATAATAATATATATATAATAGACAATTCTGATAGAACAAATTTATTTGCGCATACTATTAATATTGAAATTCCAATTCAAGACCCAATTGTTGTCCACCAGTGTTACATTTGTGGCGGTTCTGCCAAACCGCACTGACTACTTACCTAAAGAATCCCCATCCCTACAACCCAGTTTGCATAAGCTTTCGCTAATGCAATCGCATTAGCACGTTAAATGCTTTACGCATCTAGGATTATCTAAGGTATAATTTAAAAAATCCCTGTAAAAGAAAACTTACCTTTATGCATCTCGTCGCATATAATTTCCTGTAAGATTTCTTTTCTACCCATTCCGTACCTTCGGGTCCCAGGCAAATTTCAATTTCCCACACCTGCACCGCAATCTCCACCCAGCATACCTGAAACATTTCCTTTTTGAAGGATATTTAATATATACAACGCCTTAGATAAAATTCCTAGAAATTATTCTTTAAAGTGCATATGGCATCATGAATCCCAAGCCTGTCGGCACCTTTTGTCTGTGTTAAAATCCTATGTCGGACAGCTTATTTTTACAGCTGCAATAAACCGAACTGCGATTCGTTTGTACAATCGACAAACAATCACCGCATCTTAGGCATTATCAACGAAACCAAATTTTCTAGCATTTCCTAATGCAAACACGAAGCCGGTTTCTACTGCAGCCAGAGATGCCATAAACATCCAATTTGCTATTAACACCATTTCCCGGATGGCTAGAGGTTTATTTATTCTACTTCAATGCACGTTTTCCCTTTCCTTGCTTCAGGTTCATTCCCATGGCCTTGTGTATGAAAAAAACCAATGTGATCTTCACTCACACATACACATACATTGCCAAGTCTTTCTTCCTTGTTTTCACCACCGGAGAAACACCTTCTTTCTTGGGAAAACTCACCCCAAAACGATTAAATATCGTTGAGTCGTTTTCCATCCGCCGACCGCCTTGGTCGTTGCCGGCTTCCGCTTCTCGTCGCGCCCCGAGGATGCGTTCGTCACAGAGTCGCGAGTGTGCGTGAATTTAGTTATTCTTTTTGTTTGTACCGGAGTGACTTAATCGAAAACCATTGACAGTGGTATGAGTTCAACATAAAATAAATTGAACGCAATCGCGGAATGTGTGTGTAAAGAGCTCGTCTGCTGTATGCCATTCGCGTCAGTTATAAAATATCATTGTGCCTTATGTCGATTGTTTTGTTTCACCAACCGTTTCTTTAAATATAAATAAACGCATCAATAACATTTAAACAGTGAGTTTTATTTACTTTTGTTTCCTGGTGATCGTTCGTTTGCAGGCCGCGGAACAATCGTAAGTGACAGCGGAACTTTGTCTTTGAGATGCTGGTGGAAGGAAGTGAACTGAGTGCCTGTGCCTAGCACAATACTTCCTTCCCCACACATTCAAGCATAAAATTAAATACAGAAAGTGATCTTGTGGAATTACCCATATGTATTAAGAACCACCACCAGAGAGTGATATGTGACTGATAAAAAATTAGTAAAAAACAAAAAAATAACGTTAACCATAAAACAACCCTGTGCGTTTATATCCATTCTTCTTCCTGCGAACAGTTTTTCGGCGGACAATTGTTTGGGGATAAAGTGAACCTAGTGCCCGTGTTTGGCTACAATACTTTTTATCCCCACAAGAACATTGTCAGAAATAGAACAATTGACGAAGAAGTTTCGATTGATCTTGTCAATAAGGAATTCGACCGGTTTAACGTTAGCGTTTTCATTAAGTTCATGTGTCGAATAATGCCATGGCAAATTCAGCAACATTTTCAATATTGTGACGCATATGACAATCAGTACTAGAATATTCTAGAAAATCCAAAACAAAGTACTAAAATATTCTAGAAAGTACTGGAAAACTGGAGACTATGAGCAGTAGAAAATTCGAGGCTATGGAACGGACGGAAAAGAAACACCGAATCAGAATGAGGAAACGGTATAAATACGTCGCACGCAGATTAGGGAAGTAAGTAAGAAGTAAGCAGTAAGCAGTCAAAGACACGATAAATAAGGAGGCTATAAGTCTCGAGTGAAAGAAGAGTCCTCGAATATTTAACGCTACATCAAGTAGCGGTTGTTATTAATAGACTAATAAAGTGTTTGCAAAGAGAATCGATTTAACGGCTCTTATTTATTAAAATAATTAATCCAGCGAACCGCAAGCTCGCAACAATATTTTGTTTTGACACCTTTGCAATTTTATTTTGTGTGTGCGAGCACAATTACACCACACAGGGCGCCGTACAGGAGTATAGCTTGAAAAATGGTTTTAAAAATTATAATTTTATTTTCGAAGCTAAGCCTTGACTTTCTACACACTTATGGATACATAAATCTTACGACTGTGTTTATTTTGTCAATTGTGGTAGTAATGTGTTTTTGGAAGATAAGTTTTTTATCTAGAATAATACCTGGATATCTACAGTCTTCGGACTAATCAATATCAACTGCACACATACTGAGTTTAGTGCCATTTGGTAGGTAGCAGAGTTTCCTACATCTCGAAAACCAGACAGCTTGTGTTTTATAACCATTTATATTTATTTTCCATTTCCTGTAATACACTGCTAGTTTGTCAAGAGCTGCTTGCAAAGAGTTGTAGACGTTAGTGAATAAGGCATCCGAAGAGAAAATGGCGGTATCATCGGCAAACATAGCTACCTGAATGTTTTCACCTGGATATGGTAAATCTGCGACAAATAATGTTAATAATATGGGACCAAGGAGCGAGCCTTGGGATACACCATAGTGGATTTGGTGAGTAGAGGATTTGTCGGTTCCTATACTCACAACATATTTTCTCGAACGAAGAAAGCTTTGGATAATTTTGATAAGCGGTATTAGCAGCTTAAGTTTTAGTAGCATGAATTTTTTAATGGCATCGTGCCATAACGTATCAAAGGCTTTTTCGGTGTCTAGAAGAACCAGTCCCATTGACTCCCTGTCGATGAATTTACCAGCTATGTGGTTTTTTTATGCACAGGACTTGGTGGAACACCACTACGGAAACCGAACTGAAAGTTTGGTAGAATGTTATTGGCTTCCACGAAACGATCAATCTTTTCCTTAATGATTTTTTCTAAGCGCTTACTCAGACAGCTAAGTAGACTAATAGGTTTGTAGCTTTCGGGGCTGTTCTTCGGTTTGCCGGGTTTCGGGATAGGTATTACTTTTGCTGTTTCCCAACAGTCCGGAAAATAGCAGTTCCTAAGACAAGCGTTGAAAATGAACGTTAATAATTAATTTGTTGTTAATATTGTGACGCATATGACAATCAGTACAAGAATATTCTAGAAAGTCCGAACCAAAGTACTGGAATGTTCTATAAAGTACTGGAAAACTGGAGACTATGAACAATAGAACGTTCAAGGCTATGGAACGGGCGGAAACGAAACACCGAATCAGAATGTGAGGAAACGGTATAAATACGTCGCACACAGATCAGGTAGAAGGTAATAAGTGAGATGTAAGCAGTCAAAGACGCGATAAGTACGGAAGCGATAAGTAAAGAAATCGTTAAGTGTACGGTAAAAGTAACGGTTGTTATCAACGGACTAATAAAGTGTTAGGTTAATTCAAAACCGATTTAACGGCTCTTATTTATTAAAAATAATTAATCCAGCGAACCCTAAGCTCGCAACAATAATATCAAGACCAGCAGCTTTGTTTGATTTCGATTTTTTATCAATTCTTTAACTTTGCTAATATTAGTTGCGTAAGTACTTGCAGCTGGTGATTGAGAAAGTACATGGATAGTGTTAGCAACTTCAGCGTCAGTATACGCTTCGCTTAGATGCATAGATATGGAGTGGTTCTTACTAAACGTGTGCAAGTGGTTCCATATTTTAGTGATTCTAACCGTGATAGCGTCAGTTCGAATCACACGCTCTTCACTATCGTCGGAAACACTATATGCCCTTTGGACTTAAAAATGCCCCGAGCGTTTTTCAACGATTTATTTCTATGTTCACTGAGAACAACCAAATTATGTTGTAAATGGACGACATAGTCCTGGCGGGTATTAACATTGATGATCATCTTCAGCTATTAGAACACAGTGTATATCAGAAAATGGTTTAGAGCTTAAGTTGTCCAAGTGCCGTTTCGGATATGCTACGATAGAATAACTTGGGTATAAAGTAACTGAATGCGGTATCCAACCGAGTGACTCTCATCTTAAAGCTATACTTAACTGCCCGGTGCCAAAAAAATGTTAAAGAAGTGTATTCGTTCCTTGGCTTAATCTCTTAAAGAAAGACGCCTCGTTTAATTTCACCGCTGAATGCGCAACCTCATTTCAACGGTTGAAGGGTTCTTTGGTTTCGTCTCCAATGTTAGCTATTTATAGCCCAGATCGAGAGACAGAACCTCATTGTGATGCTAGCGCACTTGGTTATGGCGCTGTCCTCCTGCAGCGGCAGGTTGACAATAAGTTCCACCCCGTGGCCTACTTTTCGAAAAGCACCTGTGGTGTACACAGGAATCATGGTGCCATAGCTTCGAACTCGAGACCCTGGCAATAGTTTCTGCTTTTCGACGTTTTCGCGTTTATCTAGAAGGAATCCCGTTTACTGTGGTTACTGATTGTAGCTCTCTTACCCTTACACTTAACAAGAAAACCGTTAATCCAAGAATCGCGAGGTGGGCGTTAGAATTCATCATCATCATCACCATCGGCACTACAACCGAGATCCGGTCGTTGCCTTATTTTTGCAAGTCTCTCCACCGGTGTCCGGTTCATATCCGAGACTAGTTAAATTTTCCATAATAATTTGTTTTTACGGGCAAGGTTATTAGCCTTGCGCCAACCTCTCTAAGGGTGGGCGTTAGAATTAGAGAACTACAACTATAAGGCCAAACATCGTAGTGGAGTTAATATTAGTCACGCAGATGCGTTAAGTAGATGTTTTATTGTTTCCGCAGTAAATTCCGAAGACTTCCAATTGAGAGCAGCCCAAAACCGTGATCAGATAATCTCATCTCTAAGGGATAAACTATGTGAAGAGGATTTTACATCGTTCGCCCTGCATGATGGTGTTGTGTTCCGAAGGGATAAGTCTGGTAGACTCCTCTTTTATGTCCCGACCGATATGGAAACAAATCTAATTACGCATGTCCATGAACGCATTGGCCACTTGGGTGTCATGAAGTGTTATTACCAAATCCGACAGAACTATTGGTTCTCTGACATGAAGAGCAAAATTGAGAAGTTTATAAGCAATTGTGTTCGGTGCATTATGTACTCATCGCCTGCAAATTCTGTCGCCGGTATTTTATTTAGTATTCCAAAGCAGCCTATCCCCTTTAATACTTCACATTTAGATCACTTCGGACCTTTACCTGCTGTTCAGTCAAAGAGGAAGCATATTCTGGTAGTTGATGCGTTCACAAAATTTGTCAAGCTGTACCCTGTCATATCAATGAGTACGACGGAGATGTGCGCTGCCGTCTGTAAATACTTCGACTACTACAGCAGGACCTTCAGAGTAATCACGGACAGAGGCACTTGTTTTACTTCGCTGGAGTTCAGTTCATTTTTATTGGATAAGAATGTAACGCACGTTAAGGTGACAGTTCAATCGCCGCAAGGGAACGGACAGGTAGCAAGAGTGAACCGGGTGTTGACGAGTATGTTAGAAAAGGTAAGCGATGCAATCGATTACGGTGATTGGGTTCAAAAGTTACCTCTCGTAGAGTATGCTTTAAACAATACCATGCACAGATCTATCCATAATACACCTAGTAGGCTTCTATTTGGGGTTGATCAACGCGGTCCTAACATTGATAAACTGGCCGAGTTCCTTGAAGAAAAGCAAGTGACTCCCCTGTATCGGAATCTGACTGAAGACAGGGAAAAGCGTCTAAAGCTATATCTGAAGCCCAGGAGTATAACCTGAGGAAGTTTGAAGAGCATCATCGTCCCGCTCCTCTGTATGAAGAGGGAGATTACGTACTCATCAGAAATATTGACACTACTAGTGGTACCAATAAGAAATTAATTCCGAAATATGAAGGCCCCTAAGTGGTCCATAAAGTATTACCACATGACAGAGATGTGATTAGAGACATCGATAATTGTCAAAATACACAGTTGTCATATAATGGTGTCGTCGAGGCTAAAAGCATCCGCCTTTGGAACTAGTGCTAGCTGATTGAATTGAATGTTTTCTTAGGAACGCTTGCCACTATATTATTGAGTTTAAGCACGAAAACTGTTGTTAAATTATGTAAGATCGTGGTCGATCTAAATTGTCAGGTTGACCGAGATGTAGTAAAAGAATAAAAAATTGTACACATTACTTATCACTAGAACTTACACTGTAAGCCCATCATTAATGTAAACCCATTGTGACTGATTTAGTATAACAGGACGGGAATGGATGGACTTCCGATTCCTTGCCTTCTTCTTGTTCGAGCAGTCACGGCGGGGGGACGTAAGAAAGAAATTAAAATTGTGAATGCCGAGAATTTAAATAAAAATATGTCTTAAAATAGCATTAAGATTAAATTGTAAATTAAAAGTACAGAGCCAATAGTCCCCGCTGCTAGGCTCATTATGTTAAGTTATTGGGTATGTAATTTTACATTACACATCATCATCATCATCGGCACTACAACCGGGAACCGGTCTTGGCCTTATTTAGCAAGTTCTGAGGCTTGTTAAATTTTCCATAATGGTTTGTTTTTTCCGGGCAACGTCATTAGTCTTGCGCCAAATTTTAAATTACTAATAAAATGATAATTAATAAATAAATAAATAAATTTTATGAATGAATGAGTAATAATTTGTAATTTTTTGTATGAATGATCAGGTGTAGAAATACTCCGGCAACTTGTAAATAAAATTAATCATAGCCAATTATTGCCCCCCCCCCCCCCCCCCCGGGGGGGGGCGAACATACGGGGCAAAGTCACCGATTGCTTTCAACCCGGCGAAGGCCAGGACGATCCTTGTCCTTGTTCAATCCAAGTTGACAGGCAGTCTCCACGTGACACCCATACAATAGCTTCTTTGGCACCCGCCAAGTAGTGATCCTATGCATGCAGCGATATCCTGAGAAAGGTTGGTGCAAGGCTTGACCGGAAAAACACACTATTATAGAAGATTAAACAAGCTTCGGATCTTGCTGAATAAGGCTAAGACCGAATCCCGGTTGTAGTGGCGATGTTGATGATGATGAATCATTGCTTTGATTCACAACTTCGCCATTCTTGCCATCATCTTTTAGCGGGTGGCGCTTTAATCAGCGCCACTAGGGAAATCAGGTCCTAGATAGTTCTCAGGTTGAAGATTACATCCTACTTGTCACCAAAACTATTACATAGCGATCCTGCCGAATTCTTCCACCATTATACCCTTACATGGCGGCCCTACTTCCCCTAACATTACATGGAGACCCTACCTCCTATAATATTACAGTACCTTGAAATCCATTTTCTTTGCAATCATTCCGTGTAAAAAACAAACTGCATTTATAATTTAACAAATCAGTTTTAATCGTACAAGAAATTTCAAATTTCAAAAAACTTGGGTGATCTAAAAACAGACAATTTACAATTTTGAAATGCTCACATTTTATGAAGAAAAGAATTATTTCACAGAAATAAGAATTGACTTCAAACTATATTTTAAAATTAGTCTACCTCTTCCATATGGGATGCATCATCGACAACGTCAGGAACTGGAGGTGCATCACCACCGGCATCTTGATCGGCTTCGTTAGTATCCAAGTATTCTTCATCATCTAATCCGAGGCCTAATTTAATCATGCGATAGATTCTTGAAGCATGTACCTGTGGACTATCCAAGCTGAATCCAGAAGATAAAAGAGAAGTCTCATAGAGAAGAATAACCAGATCTTTAACCGACTTATCATCCTTGTCGCTATCTACTCTCACACGCAGATTATCAATGATGGAATGATCGGGATTGATTTCCAAATGCTTTTTACCAGCCATGTATCCCAAAGTGGAACTGTCACGTAATGCTTGAGCCTTCATGATACGTTCCATGTTTGCTGACCATCCAAATTGAGAAGTAACGATGCAACAGGGCGAGTTGACTAGGCGATTGGAAATTGTGACCTTCTCGACTTTATTATCCAAAATAGTTTTCATGGCTTTGCAGAGATTTTCGAACTTAGCCTTGTCCTCTTCGCGTTTGTTTCTCTCCTTCTCATCTTCAGGAAGTTCTAAGCCCTCTTTAGTAACAGAGACCAACTGTTTGCCTTTATATTCCTTCAAATGCTGGATAACGTACTCATCAATCGGATCAGTCATGTAGACAACTTCAAACCCACGCTTCTTGACACGCTCGACAAATGCAGAATTGCTAACGTATTCCTTTGACTCTCCTGTAATAAAATAAACGTGTTTTTGGTTTTCCTTCATGCGGCCCACGTAATCTTGAAGAGAGCAAGTATCATCTCCAGAAGCCGAAGTGGAGAAACGGAGCAAATCTGCGAGCTTGTTACGGCTGTTACTGTCTTCGTGAATACCCAATTTCAAATTTTTGCTGAATTGATCGTAGAATGTCTTGTAGATCACCTTGTCTTCAGTAAGTTCCTCGAACAACTCCAAGCATTTCTTAACGAGATTCTTTCGGATAACTTTAAGAATTTTATTCTGTTGCAACATTTCTCGCGAAATGTTTAAAGGTAGATCCTCTGAGTCGACAATGCCCTTTATGAAATTCAAGTACGGAGGGATAAGATCTTCGCAGCTCTCCATGATGAATACTCTGCGGACGTACAACTTGATATTGTTTTTCTTCCTAAGGTTTTCAAAAAGATCAAAAGGAACGCGTCGTGGTATGAATAAGAGAGCTCGGAACTCTAACTGGCCCTCCACCGAAAAATGTTTTACAGCCAAATGATCTTCCCAATCATTGGTAAGTGATTTATAGAACTCACCATATTCTTCTTGGGTGATGTCATCAGCGTTTCGTGTCCAGATTGGTTTGGTTTTATTGAGTTCTTCGTCTTCGTTGTATTTTACTTGGACTTTCTTCTTCTTTTTGCCCTTTTCCCCGTCGTCTTCTTCGCCAACATCTTCTAATTTCGGCTCCTCATTTTTCTCTTCCTTGGACTCATCAATTTCCTCATCATCGCTGACTTCTTCGTCGCGTGTTTTCTCAACCAACAATCTTATTGGGTACCCTATAAACTGGGAGTGCTTGGTGACGATTTCTTTAATCTTATTCTCCTCCAAGTAATTGGTTTGGTCTTCCTTAAGATGTAGAACAACTTTGGTACCTCGGCCTAATGGTTCGGTGTTGTCCTGTCGAACAGTAAATGAACCACCAGCAGCAGATTCCCAAACGTATTGTTCGTCATCGTTGTGCTTTGTGGTCACCATTACCTTATCGGCGACTAAATAAGCCGAATAAAAACCAACACCAAACTGACCAATCATGCTAATATCTGCCCCGGCCTGAAGAGCTTCCATAAATGCCTTAGTACCAGACTTGGCAATTGTTCCCAAATTATTGATTAAATCCGATTTGGTCATGCCTACCCCTGTATCAATTATAGTCAACGTACCATTGGATTTGTTGGGAACGATCTTTATGAATAACTCCTTCCCGGTGTCCAATTTACTTGGATCGGTCAAGGACTCATATCGGATCTTATCTAGGGCATCGGACGAGTTCGAGATCAGTTCACGAAGGAAAATCTCTTTATTGGAATAAAATGTATTTATAATCAAGGACATAAGCTGAGCAATCTCAGCTTGGAATGCAAAGGTTTCTTCTTCAGTCGACATCTATAATATTAAAACAAAATTCATTGAGAACAATCACATCCAATATGTTACAATATTTGGAAATACCTTGACTATTATTGATGTTTTAAAATAATGTAAATGACACCGATAGAGGTCCTCCTAATCCTTTCTTTAGTTTTAAAATTTTTCTTAACAGCGAATAATAAAATTAAATAATAGTAGACTCTCTTATACACAACTTGAGCGGGACTGTTGTTTTTTGTTCAGGAAAAAATCGAAATATTCTGGAAAAAATTCCGAGTGAATTAAAAACTTAATAGATTGCGTTCACCAGGCACACTGAGAATGAATTATTTTAGTGAAGAGGTAGATTCGGTAGAGTTTTCTAGATTCATCGATTAGTTGTGTGAAAAGTAGTAATTATTTCTCTTTGATAAAAAATAGTAAAGGGTTCTTCATACGTGTGAATTGTAGTGATGATGAACGATTAAATTAATTAGGAAATTTATAAGAAAAATTTGCTATCGGTGCATCAAGCGGCTCTACTTGTTGGTGTGTTAACTCTCCCCATGTTTAAACATAAGCGTCCGCGCTTATGATCGGGTTGAGTCGAAGTCTGTTCATTTCTCTGTCGATGGTGATGTTGTTTTCGAATTGAATGAGATGTGGTCCACTGAAACTTTGATTATTTATTATATGTGTAGTCAATAAAAATATTCCCATTTTCGAAGTCCCTAAGTGGTTCGTTATTTATCATGCTTGACTTACAATTTGCTTCTTCATTATTTAATTACTGGTTGTACAATTATTCCTTCCTTTTCTTTTGCATATATAATTGTTCATAAAATTCTTACAGTTCGAGATTCTAAATATTTCTTTTTACATAGTGCAATATTGCTGTCTAATATAATTGTACTAAACTTAGTAGCTAGTGGATGAATTATATAATTATGACCATTGTTTTCCAATATAGGATATTTATATAACGTAATTATGTGGTTCCTGTGTTGGCAAATAGATATTATGACGCATATGACAATCAGTACTAGAATATTCGAGAAAGTTCGAAACAAAGTACTAGAATATTGTAGAAAGTACTGGAAAACTGGTGACTAGGAACAGTGGAACATTCAAGGCAATGGAACGGACGGAAACGAAACGCCGAATCAGAATGAGGAAACGGTATAAGTACGTCGCACACAGATCATGAGTAAGAAGTAGAAAGTGAAGCAAGCGATAAGTACGGAAGCGATAAATCAAGAAATCCTTAAGTGTACGGTAAAAGTAACGGTTGTTATTAACGGGCTAATAAAGTGTTACATTAATTCAAAATCGATTTAACGGCTCTTATTTATTAAAAATAATTAATCCACCGAACCCTAAGCTCGCTACAATTGGTGTCAGAAGTGGGATTAATTATTGGTGAAATAAATAAGTCTGTGAAAGTGTGTTGTGACTATGTCAGATCGACATTTGTGTGACGTATTCCGTCACTGAAATTTGTATATATATAAATAAAAAGAGTTACCTGGGGTCAAGGTGACTATTTCCGCAACCTTCTCAGCTCGGTCCAGGTCTGTGCGGCAGCTTTCTCTCTGGCTGTGGCTTCCAATTCCTCGTGAACTCAGCAGGAGATAATTTCTAACGCACTCGCGATAATTCCTCACACTTCCGTGGCAGCAGCTACCTTCTTCTATTGTGCGCTGAGCTCGTATCACACATAATTTGTAGACAACCGTGTTAAGATGTTGGCTTGAGGCTCTTCAGGTGAGTCCTACCAGGGGTCAGCGACGAATTAGCTGGGGAACCTCCTTGGTTACTTCCGGAGATGGTGACGGTGACGTTAATTTCGGTGCCTCTGCAGTCGGTCCGTATTCATAACCGATTCGGCATTTATTTTATTGATTGCTAACTGCAAATGAATTTATAAATATCTTTGTACAGCTAATCTTACTTCAATTGGAACTTTGTAGAACCTCCCGGATTTTGTGCAAGAGCGTCTTCCCCTCGATGATTCTTAGGTTTCAATCAAAGGCAAATCGGTTCCTTTTGTGTGTTCTACTCACACGTTGATTTACTTTATCCATGGTGTTTCACTGTTGAATTTACTAATAAACTTGAATGAAACAACCCAACGCAACTGTTCAATTGGATTGGAACATTTATTTGATAATATCTCTTTATAGTTAGAATTCTTTTCACACAAAATGTTTGATTATCAATGTTTAAAAAAAATGTCAAGGAATATTTTTCAGACACACCGTAGCAGTTTTTCACCCTTTTCTATTCTTAATTACATTGTTCTTTTGTTCTTGATCAAACGGGGACATTACTGTTTTCTTTCGCTTTCTTACTACAACTCTCAGCTTTTTACCGAAACTCATCCTCTCCTCTTTCCCTTCGAATCACTACACATCATTGTTCTGCCAACGGAACAGAAAACTTGCTGTTCTTTGCAACACACTAAAAACCTTTCCCTCTCTCTACCCCCAATCCACTCCGAAAAGGGATCCAGCTTCCACACGATCCACAATCGAACAAGAGTATGTTCTTACATTCAACATGTGGATCGTGTGTTTTTTCACCACCTTACCATCTACTATTTTATTATATTTAAAACCAAATAAACGAAGGGGGTGGCGGAAGCGGCACATAACATATGGAGGATCTTCGCGTTCCTGAGCTGAAGAAGGAACTTAAGGAGCGGAATCCGGATAGCAGAGGACAGAAGCAAATTCTTCGGCAGCGTCTGCAAGCAGCAATGGAGGAAGATGGTATTGATGTCGACACATATGTTTTTACGATTGGGCCAGACTGTCCGGATGGAGAAGAAACAGTGAGTCAAGAGGGTGCCTATGTAACGGAGAGAGTTCGCCACTGATGGGCTTTTCGGAGATGTTCAGGGTGATGATGATAAAATTCGACGCGTAAGCAACAGATATTAATTCCAAATTGGATACGCAAGCTGCAGATGTTAACGCAAAGTTGGATGCCCAAAATTAAAAACTCGACGCGCAAGCTGCAGATGTTAATGCAAAGTTGGATCCCCAAAATTCGAAATTCGACGCATAAGCTGCAGATCTGAACGCGAAACTGGATACCCAAACGCAGTGGATGAAATGTAATTTTCAACACTTTAAGGTAGAAATTCAGTCAAAAATTCGGAACGAAGTAGAAAATCTGGATCGTTTTTATACCATTTCCTTATTCTGATTCGGCGTTTCGTTTCCGTCCGTTCCATAATCTTGAATGTTCTACTGCTCTTAGTCTCCAGTTTTCCATTACTTTATAGAATATTCTAGTACTCTGTTTCGGACTCTAGAATATTCTAGTACTGATTGTCATATGCGTCACACTACCCTCCGCCTAGATTAGTTCGTCCCGAACTAAGTTCACTGGTCTCCCGGGCCAACAAAAGCCGCCAGTCGGTCGCGATGCACCACTTTCATCTTGGCGTTTGGCGGTGGAAGTTCTTGACCTTCTTCCAAATTTTCTACTGCTCTCCTTTTCGCGTCAGCTCTAGCCTACCGCCATTCTTCCTTTTCCTGACGACGGAATTCCTCTTGCATTTTAGGGATCTCATGCGAATAGTATAAGAGAAAATGCATGTGCACACCCTTAAGCTCTTCTGGAGTTTGCACATCACGTAAGCGGTCTAGATCTTCATCTTTAATTACACGCATATCATCTGGTATTGGAGCATCTGTCGATTTCATAACCGTATCCAACTGGTAGTTCCGCATCTTTTGAAATAACTGGAGCGGTTTGTTCTTTGGAGCTGACAGTAAACACCAGCGTGCGTCGTAGTAATAGACTTTCCATAGATCGTCGCACGTTGATTCTGGTTTTACGTGTTCTTCTCTATAGAACGCAATGAACGGCACCTCTAGCTGTTGATTACGCCTACAATCTAGGGCTTGCTTGATCTATCCCCCCGTATGTGGTGGCTTACAATAGCGGTCTCGACCTCCAACATACGTTGATCTGTCTTGTTCGGAAACAGTTGATTTCCAAAACGCATGCTTGTAAACCCATTCAGCTTCATCTTGTAGTTCATTGAGTCCCTCTGGAACAGGCGTAACCGGAACTTGGCGCAATTGCACTCGCTCAGGAATATCTGTTTTACGGATTTCATTGTCCAAATCAGTAAAGTGACCCCTTTCCAATTCACTAGGTTCGTATTCGGATTCATATCCGTCCTCGTCATAATTAGGGAAATCCTCATAGTCAAAATCTACACCGAAACTGTCCTGCTCTTCATGCAATGACGCGTCAGTGACTAGAAGTCGTCTTTTCTTCTTCTTCTCAGCAATTGGCCTTCCTTCGTCGTCTACAATAAAATCCTCAGCATCAGACTCTGATTCCTCATCATCATTGAAATGTTTTGCCGCCTCAGTTTCCCTGTGACTACGTTCAGAGCGGCGTTCAACATCGTCTTCGTCGTCGAATATCTTCTGTTCGGCTATAGCCTCACGTGCTGAACCTTCATCGACGTGCTGTTCCTCTCCATCACTTTCTTCGTCCTGGGTACGACGCAGACGCTTGGGACGCTTTCTGCGTTCGACTTTCACACCAAGATTCTCTTCAATAAGGCCACAGTCGTCGTCTTCCAGTCGGTCGTCCAACTCGTCATCATCATTGTAAATCCGTTTCGGGGAACGGCCTGAAGCATCAGTGTCTTCACCATCACTGCCGTCCTCTTCAATCGGGTTATCATCGATGAGATCCTTCAGTTCTTCACATAACACATCATCGTCATCTTCCTCCTCTTCCTCACTGCTGTCGGGCATAGCTTTGCTCTTCCTGAGTTTCTTCCTTTCATGTAGCTCTAATTTCTCCTCATCCTCAAATTCCTCCGTTTCCGAGTCCCAGAATTCTTTCACACACGCGTCCAATTTTGCATTAACGTCTGTAGCTCGCGCATCCAATTTTGCAGCTCGCTCGTCCAATTTTGTGTTAACGTCTGCAGCCCACGCATCCAATTTTGCAGCTCGCGCGTCCAATTTTGCCATCATCATCCTGAACATCTCCGAAATGTCCAACGGTGGCGAACTCTTCTCCATTACATTGGCACCATCTTGACTTGCTGTTTCTTCTCCATCCGGACAGTCTGGCCCACTCGTAAAAGCATCTGTGCCGACATCAATATCCTCTTCTTGTATTGGTGCTTGCAGACGCTGTCGAAGATTTGGTTTCTCTCCTCTGCTATCCAGGTTCCGGTCCTCCAAATGTCGGTCTGACATCGTCACAATACACTTCCACAGACTTATTTATTTCACTAATAATTAATCCCACTTCTGACACCAATTGTAGCGAGCTTAGAGTTCGCTGGTTTAATTATTTTTAATAAATAAGAGCTGTTAAATCGATTTTGAATTAATATAACACTTTATTAGTCCGTTAATAACAACCGTTACTTTTACCGTACACAACGATTTGTGGCGTTTCTAGCAGATACACACACGACTAGTAAAGAACAACATCACCAAAAGCACATCCATTAAAGCCGTTTACCATAGCAATAATATACCATTACCACATTAGTCGAATGTATTTGAATTTAAGAATCAAATTCACATAAGCGGCAGTGGCCTGATGGGTAAGAGCTTTGGTTCTTTTAGTGATTCTAACCGTGATAGCGTCGGTTCGAATCACTCGCTCTTCACTATCGTCGTAAACGCTATAGATTTCTTGACTTATCGCTTCCGTACTTATCGCGTAAAAGATTATTAAAAATAATTAATCCAGCGAACCCTAAGCTCGCTACAATATATATAAAGCGTGAAGTTTCAGCCACGAGAAATTAAATTCGGGATTGGAGCGGAGCCCATATTGTGCCAGAAGCTTATAGGCAATATCATTTCGTATGTATGTGGCTATATCACGATGTGGAAAGAACAGTGGCACTAAGTTTATCCAAGTAGATTAAAATCGGAATTATCTGAATTAGTTATTACCTGCGTTTCGATAAGAGCAAGGATAATTGGTTTCGGGTTAGAAACGTGGGCAGACACAGAGGAGAAATTGCATCTCAGGCCGCAAATGTTACGAAATTCGACGCGAAATTCCCGTTTCATTGAAATGACTCTACACAGAAAACCAATACCGCCTACGGAAAGGATGCAAGTCAGGACCAGCGATAGATAAGCAAAAGCAACCACTACATGTGTTATGCTTTTGTAGTATATGCCCGACTAGATCCGTGCCGGATCCACGGCACATCCCTTCCATGACAGTGTTTTGTCGTTATCGTAGTTTGGGCATTCTAGGCTAATTGTTATCGATACCTCCTTTCACTACCCGCTCCCCCGTCGTCCACCAACATCCTGCCTTGACATTACAGCTTATCGAAAAAATGCCTTTGGTGCGCGTGTGACATACAAAAAGAAAATTACATATAAATTGAAGCACTGGACATGGTTATAATTTCTCTTTAGAATATATTTATTATCCCATCAATTCGCTTCCGTTCATACTCACATGTCTGTATGGTTTTATTTCTTTAATAATAGTCATAGAAAACTGCTCGATAATATTTTGCTGTTTAGAAACTAACATTCACTGGTCATCCTCATAAATATTTCTCTCTCTCTGCCATCGTGATTGGTGTAAGTAATAAAAAACGTCCACTTTGCAACACACAGAAAATTACATCGTAAGCAAGCTTTGTGAACACAGTCTCTGAATATTCTCGATATATCATAATCTTTTCTAGAATATTCCGAAAAACGAGTCTCGTCATAACAGCCAAGAAACGAGCGAGAGTCATTAAGCTGTAAGTAACTGCTGTTGAACAAAATTTTCAAACTAGCAGTATAGTGTAGTTCAGTTGTGATATTCCGTGAATATTAATTATAACACACCATATATTTAAGGTACTTTTTGAAATTATTCTATTATCCATTTTTTAATTAGTTTAATTTTATAGATGTCGACTGAAGAAGAAACCTTTGCATTCCAAGCTGAGATTGCTCAGCTTATGTCCTTGATTATAAATACATTTTATACCAATAAAGAGATTTTCCTTCGTGAACTGATCTCGAACTCGTCTGATGCCCTAGATAAGATCCGATATGAGTCCTTGACCGATCCGAGTAAATTGGACACCGGAAAGGAGTTATTCATAAAGATTGTTCCCAACAAATCTAACGGTACTTTGACTATAATTGATACAGGGGTAGGCATGACCAAATCAGATTTGATCAATAATTTGGGAACAATTGCCAAGTCTGGTACTAAGGCAGTTATGGAAGCTCTTCAGGCCGGGGCAGATATTAGCATGATTGGTCAGTTTGGTGTTGGTTTCTATTCGGCTTATTTAGTCGCCGATAAGGTAACGGTAATCACAAAGCACAACGACGATGAACAATACGTCTGGGAATCTGCTGCTGGTGGTTCATTTACTGTTCGACAGGATAACACCGAACCAATAGACCGAGGTACCAAAATTATTCTACAACTTAAGGAAGACCAAACTAATTACTTGGAGGAGAATATGATTAAAGAAATCGTCACCAAACACTCCCAGTTTATAGGGTACCCAATAAGATTGTTGGTTGAGAAAACACGCGACGAAGAAGTCAGCGATGATGAGGAAATTGATGAGTCCAAGGAAGCGAAGGCAGAAGATGACGAATCCAAGGAAGAGAAAAATGATGATTCCAACGAAGAGAAAAATGAGGAGCCGAAATTAGAAGATGTTGGCGAAGAAGACGACGGGGAAAAGGGCAAAAAGAAGAAGAAAGTCCAAGTAAAATATACCGAAGACGAAGAGCTCAATAAAACCAAACCAATCTGGACACGAAACGCTGATGACATCACCCAAGAAGAATACGGTGAGTTCTATAAATCACTTAATAATGATTGGGAAGATCATTTGGCTGTGAAACATTTCTCGGTGGAGGGCCAGTTAGAGTTCCGTGCCCTCCTATTCATACCACGGCGCGCTCCTTTTGATCTCTTTGAAAATCCTAAGAAGAAAAACAATATCAAGTTATACGTCCGCAGAGTATTCATCATGGATAGCTGCGAAGATCTTATCCCATCGTATTTAAATTTCATTAAGGGTATCGTAGATTCGGAAGATTTACCCCTAAACATTTCGCGAGAAATGTTGCAACAGAATAAAATCCTTAAAGTCATCCGAAAGAATCTTGTTAAGAAGTGCTTGGAGTTGTTCGATGAACTTACCGAGAATAAGGAGACCTACAAGACATTCTACGATCAATTCAGTAAAAATTTGAAATTGGGTATCCACGAGGATAGCAACAACCGCAACAAGCTCGCTGAATTGCTTCGTTTTTCCACTTCGGCTTCTGGAGATGATACTTGCTCTCTCCAAGATTACGTGGGCCGTATGAAGGAAAACCAAAAACACATTTATTTTATTACAGGAGAGTCAAAGGAATACGTTAGCAATTCTGCATTTGTCGAGCGTGTCAAGAAGAGTGGATTTGAAGTTGTCTATATGACTGATCCGATTGATGAGTACGTTATCCAGCACTTGAAGGAATATAAAGGCAAACAGTTGATATCTGTTACTAAAGAGGGCCTAGAACTTCCCGAAGATGAGAGCGAGAAAAAGAGACGCGAAGAGAACAAAGCAAAATTCGAGAACCTATGCAAAGTCATGAAAAATATTTTGGACAGTAAAGTCGAGAAGGTTACACTTTCCAACCGTTTGGTCAACTCGCCCTGTTGCATCGTTACCTCTCAATTTGGATGGTCAGCAAACATGGAACGTATTATGAAGGCTCAAGCATTGCGTGACAATTCCACGATGGGATATATGTCCGGCAAAAAGCATTTGGAAATCAATCCTGACCATTCCATCATCGATAATCTGCGTTTGAGAGTAGATACCGACAAGGATGACAAATCGGTTAAAGATCTGGTTATTCTTCTCTACGAGACTTCCCTTTTATCTTCTGGATTCAGCTTGGATAGTCCACAGGTACATGCTTCAAGAATCTATCGCATGATTAAATTAGGCCTCGGATTAGATGACGAAGAATCCCCGGACGCTAATGAAGCCGATCAAGATGCCGGTGGTGATGCAATTCCAATTACTGAAACCGCCGATGATGCTTCCCGCATGGAAGAAGTAGATTAAATTGAATATATTACGCACTAATGTTTTCTAATTACTGAATATCTAATGAAAACCAATTTATTCTGTACATTTATAATCTTTATTTGTAATTAAATGCTTATTTAACATTTGAAGAAATGAATGCAGTTTTGAGGGGGAGCAGCAATCCAAATATATAAAATCGGTCTCGAATGACAACCGTCATGTTTTGTTGATCTAAACATGGGACAGATGGTTACAGCCGTTTGGTCTCGCAATCATCCACCAATCTCTTTTCTTAACAACTCATCAACAACTAAAGGTGTTGTTATGCCTTTTGTTATTTGGATAATTTTATTTCTAGATCTTGAGCCTTTATCAAGACTGATATCACTTTTCCTTAAATTGAGCACTTTCGACAAATATTTAACTAGTTCCAAGTTTGCTTCGCCTTCAGTGGGTGGTGCGGCAATTTGCACGCCAACTCCTTCGGCTGTGATGTCGGTGATACTGTTTTGTTTAGCGCCAGGCTTCGCAAGAATCTTTATACAAATATTTCCCGATTTGTCTGTTGTTATTGCTTCATTTCCACTATCGATTTTGCCAACCGCTTTTGTCACCGATTCTGATTTTTTACTTTTATTTTTCGGCATGACTCTTACAATCCCATAGTTCCGGAACAAATTCATCACATTATTTTCACCGGTGTTCGACGGCCAGCTGTGGAGCTACAATATATTAAAAATGCTATTAATGTATATCAATTAACTGACGTTAGGTACACTGAAAAAAATAGAGTTTGGAAATTTAGTTGTTTATCAAATATTATTTATTACAATGTAAATAAATTATATTAGTATCTGAAATCTAATAAGAATTTAAAAGTGGCTTCAGTTCAATTTCCAAAGCAATCGAATTAGTTATACCAATAATTGAAATCGTTATTGCGGGTGATTTTAATGTACATAACTCTCAGTAGCTTCGTCACTCCGGACACCCAACACTTGAAGGTGAATATGTCCAGCTCTTTGCTGATTCAAATCGTTTAACTCAACTCGTCAATGAGCCAACACGGGTACCAGCTATATTGGTCATTTCGCCAACACACTGGACCTGTTTCTCACCTCCCACCCAAACAAATCCACAATTGAAGTTTCTTCGCCCTTGGGCACTTCAGACCACTGTGTCGTGTCAGCTAAATTTGCGTCAACCAACAGTAACGTTAATAAGAGAGCTTCCAAAAGAACAGTATGGTTATACGAGAAAGCCAACTGGGAAGGTCTGAACGACTTTTTGGAAGGTTAAATTGGTCGTTATTTTTCCTCAATAACGATGTTGACTCTATAGCGGACACATTGACAGACACGATTCTACCTAGAATGCGGACCTTTATTCTTGTTGCGGATTGGCAATTAAATGTGCTGAAATGTACTGGAGAAATCTAGTACATTCGCATGTATACCAGTTGCGCAGCAGCTGGCACCAACCGGCCGGTTGTCGCCACGATGATGTCATAGCGTCCCTTTTTGAATTGGCAGTTATGCCCATTCATTCAGTCTGCATTCAGCCTTCAACGGGCTCGTTACATCGGAGCAAGCATTGTCATCACGAGTAAAACGGAAGAAGAAGTAAATTCCTCGAGTCGTTTTCTTCTTCCATCTGCCTTGTTCGTGCAACCGAATTGAAATACGCAATCACTGGCGTAATTGAATTGCATCACACTCAGGACAGTGGTTCGCGAGAATCACCATTATCACCCACCGGTAGACGCAGCCTTCATCCTAACGATTGCACTCATCACATTTTCTGGTCCTTCGAAACATTGATCTAAACAACACATTAGAACCGGTTGACGGTACCGACGAACCCGGTTTATTAACAGTGAAAAAGGGAACAGTCGATGCAGCTATGGTTAAGAAGAATTCCAAGAATATTGCAGTTGACTTCTCAGCTAAGTGTTCCACTCCCACAAGCCAAGTAAGTCAAATAAAACGACGCTTAAACGCCAGTGCTATCCATGAGTTAGGTTTAAATTTAATATTTGATTCCGACGAATGCCAAAAGGCAAAAGCCAATTTGAATTTTCCGATGTAGTAGACGACAGCCGAGAGAGACCAGGTGCAGTGGTTGCTGGGTTTAATGATAATAATGACAAAGAAGCTTTGGTAGACAACCCGTCCGACGAGTTGCTTAACAGTGCCGGAATTACTCCGATCGTGTTAGAGGGGATTTCATGTGATCTTATTTTACAAGCTAACGACTCAATTTCATGTCTTCCCGATAATAAGGAAAATGTTCCCCCAGACCAAGAGGCGAAGTTGCTGGGTAGAGACAAAACGCTATATCCTTCATTCCATGCCAGCTATAGATCACCCCTTAAATATTTGTTTTCTAAATCACCTTTGTTAGGTGAATCGCTCAATGAGAATGAGGAGCCACTTGAACAAAGGAGTGCGGGGCAAGCGGCCGATCATGATCTTATATTAGTACCGCTGCCACCAGAAGAGGGCGGACGAGATCATTGCCACCTCCAAGGAATTGAACGCAGAACGCCGATAAAGCAAAATAATGAGGAAAAAGCAAAGAAAGTGGAAACGGCTGGCGTGCCACCGGGCCCACCGACTAACCTAATCGATATGTCGGATCTGGACACTGATGCAGAAGATGCCGCACCGCTACAACCAGACGAAAGAACGAATCGCCGACCCGATCACTCTATAGTAAAGGGAGAAACCGATCTACCGAAGCTGCGCACAGTGCAGAAGCGAATGCTGGCAAAGACTCGACGAAGCAACACAACGGCTCCCCGACGACATTCCTCAGTCGGCGGAACACCAAAGATCTCGACCGACGGCATTCCTTGCTTGGAAGAGATCATACGCTGTTTGACACTATGCGTAACGGTGACGACAATGGCGACGACAGTGGTGACGGCGGCGACGGCGACAACATTGACAACGGTTCCCCGACGACATTCCTCGGTCGGCTGAGATCATACACGTGTTCATCACCAACCTGAGTCGAGTACAAATGTAAGGACATGCATAAAAGAAGATGACAGTTCCAAGGATTCCTTAAGTCGTGGATCGGAGGACAGCGGCCGCCAGATGATCATTGCAAATCAAACGCTAGGTAATTTGTTGGAGAAAAATTCACTGGAAACCGCTGTTGATGCAAAACGAAAGCAGGATGACGAACTTTCTACAACGATAGTTCAAACCAACGTGCCTTTGACAGCTGCTCCAATACAACAACCGACCACGATTAAGGAACTCGTCGCCGCTCAGTTCGCGGCACAGTCCACCATCTCTGGCACTTTCCTCAACATACAGGAAAAGGGACAACCAAGTCCGACAGCAATCGATGCAACCAAACATGCACTCCGCGCCGAATGGGAAGCCTTCTCCAAGCGGCACTACGACAACTTCGTCACGGCGACACCGGACCATCTACAACACGCATACTTCGCGAATGATTGTTTCGGCTAAACCGAAGAAATATACCTGGAGGAACAGACGAAGCTCCTCGAGGCTCAGTACGCGCTCAAGTCAGCCTCCCCAACCATGGTCAACAGCACCAATCGCCTCCACCCTAGCGAGCTGCCCCCAGTGCAGCTGCCAACGGTCAACATTAAGCCAGCAGAAAAGGAACCGCACCTCAGAACAGTGAGTCAGCAGGCCGCTGACCAAAGTGCCGTCTGCCCAAAGCCCAACCTACCCAAGGTCCCGATGATCGACCCAGTGCCGAAGCCCCCCCAGAAGACGATGCCGCGCACGCATTGGGGGGACATAGCCGTTCCTCGTGGGTTGCGAACTTACAACTCCGACCCAGAGGAACTGGCTACCATCACACGGACTCCAGAGCAAACAGTGGGCACGTCGTACATAGGATCCGTGTCAGATCCAACACCAATGCCTTCCACGAATTCGACTGTTCCAGCAACAGTAGCCGGCCCGATGACTAACCAGCCCAGTGTCCCGATGCACAAAACACCGCCGACACCCGTAATACACCCGTCGATACCAGCGGAGACATCACACCCTGCTGCATGTCCGGTCCGCCGTCGACGGGACAACATCACCGCCGCAACGAGCCAAAGGATCCGCCTCCCGGATCGACCGTCAGGAAGGGGTCTGCGCGCATACAATCAGCATCCCTTCACAGCATTCCGCGTTGCTGCCAAGAGCCAGAGTCATCGTGACGTCGGAGACCGTACAGAGGATTGAAGTCCGTGCTCTGCTGGACCCCTGCTCCAGTGGCACCTTTATTTCAACATCACGCCCGGAGGTTGCACCTCCGACGCCAAGCATCACCCGTCCCCACCTACGGTGTTGGGGGCACTCGTGGCCTTGCCACCAGGACTCAGGCCGCCATCAGCATCACTCCTCGCCTCCACGGCTCGAGCCAATGGACACTAAGGCCCTTCATCCTGTCAGGGCTCTCAGTGTAAACACCACCACCACAATCAACGACAAGGGATCTCTCGTTCGTGGCGGATCTGGAACTTGCAGATCCGAACATCGCCTCCGCCGAGAAGGTGGACATCATCCTTGGGGCAGACATATACCCCAACATCATCCTCGAAGGCCTAAGGAAGGACCAACGTTCCGGCCTCGTCGCGCAGGCCACTGAACTGGGATGGGTGCTAACAGGCTCAGCACCCACCACATCATCCAGCGCAAAGGTGACAAGGCCTGTCACCAGCCATCATATGGCCATTCCTCGTGGGTTGCGAATTGACAACTCCGACCCAGAGGAACTGGTCGACCTTCCGACTGACGGCCGCGGCTTCCATCAGAGAACGCAAAGGACGTCTCGCCGGCATCGGCCCATTCAACTACCAGCCACCGACCACATGCGCGACCCAACTACAAGACATACCTCCCGCCCGCCGAACCATTGCAGGGGCAAGGGGCAATCGAGGCACCAGGAGCTTACCCACTCGAACACTTCAAGGCATCCTGTAGCGATTCTAACAGATACACACACAATTCACAAGCAAAAATAGTGAAGAACACCGAACGAAAAAAATCGAATAAGAAAAATACATCAGAACCGTATACCAAGCGATAAATAAAAATAATTCACACCAGTGGAATATAGTCGAGTTTGGAAATCAAATTCTAAACACGCTCAGTAGCCTGGTGTGTAACGCTTAGGTAAATTTTTTTTCGTGATTCGAGCTGTCATAGCGTCAGTTCGAATCACACGATCTTCTTCACTATTATTTCAAACGTTATAATTGGTGACCCCGGCGTGATCTGTACACGACGCAGCACACACACACTCCCCGTAGTAAAGCAGAACTTCACACACGGTCACGACTTCCGCATAGAGCACAGCCTCCGATGTTTCCTCGTTTCTCTCGTTCGTCCGTCGTCCGCATACGAATCTGATCGTAACGAAGTTACTGCGGCGGGAGTGGTGTAGCGATTCTAACAGATACACACACAATTCACAAGTGAAGAACACCGAACGAAAAAAATCGAATAAGAAAAATACATCAGAACCGTATACCAAGCGATAAATAAAAATAATTCACACCAATGGAATATAGTCGAGTTTGGAAATCAAATTCTAAACACGGTCAGTAGCCTGGCGTGTAACGCTTAGGTAAAATTTTTTTCGTGATTCGAGCTATCATAGCGTCAGTTCGAATCACACGATCTTCTTCACTATTATTTCAAACGCTATAATCCCACCACACCCGGGACACCACCTGGTCAAGCTCCTGCCCAGGTCCAAAGCTACCACCTGTAGCCACCACAACAGGACCAGGAGCGCGCAATACCCCGCTTGGCGGGCGGCGCTCCCCAGCAACCAGCGGTCTCTCGAACTCCAGCAAGAAAGCACGCCCCTCTGTGTATCTACAGAGGCTGCTTTGCGACGACCCCGGGGGGCACTTGGCCCGTGACAGCCATTCCGCCAGGACACGCGGACAGTGCCAGGCTAGACACCGCACCCGACTCCACGTTACAGCACACACCCCCAACGGCCGCATCCCGCCGGCCACTCACTCCCGACGGGCGCCAACGTGCGCAGTACATGGCACCACCACCGGTCTCGACATAGCGAGACCCATCACCAGTCATCACGTGGTCATTGATCGTGGGTTGCGACCTTACAACGCTAACCCAGATCAACTGGCCGGTCCCGCGACCACAAAAGGCAACGGACATCAGCGACGGGAAAGAGGTTCCTGTCGCCATCGATCATCCGGGCCATCCCCGACCCTCAAGCCTCCAGCGCTCCTCAGGGCGGGCCGCCCCCTCTCAACCGATCATCCACGTGAAAGTGGACAGCCGGCCAAAACTAACCGCCACCAGCAGACCGCACACTCCCGGCCCCTAGCCACCGCCCCCTGGAACAAAATGATTCGCCAATGATTGGCGAAGGCGGGCGGAATGTTGCGGATTGGCAATTAAATGTGCTGAAATGTACTGGAGAAATCTAGTACATTCGCATGTATACCAGTTGCGCAGCAGCTGGCACCAACTGGCCGGTTGTCGCCACGATGATGTCATAGCGTCCCTTTTTGAATTGGCAGTTATGCCCATTCATTCAGTCTGCATTCAACCTTCAACGGGCTCGTTACATCGGAGCAAGCATCGCCATCACGAGTAAAACGGAAGAAGAAGTAAATTCCTCGAGTCGTTTTCTTCTTCCATCTGCCTTGTTCGTGCAACCGAATTGAATTGCATCACACTCAGGACAGTGGTTCGCGAGAATCACCATTATCATCCACCGGTGGACGCAGCCTTCATCCTAACGATTGCACTCATCACAATTCTACACAGAGGTGCAGAGAAGCCATTAAGGCTAAAGAGTTGAGCTACCGATTGTATAAATCAAGCAATACTGAGGAAAAAAATTTAAGAGAGCTAGAAATGACTACAATGCGCATATTCAACGTGCCAAGTTCTTGCATGACCAGAGAGTGGGACAAAAAATACTACACTCTCCTAGAGGTAGTAGAAACTTCTGGGCATTCGTAAAAACATTCAAAACTCTGTCTCGTCATCCATTCTATTGCTTACAGTCGAGGACAAACTAGCCACCAGTGCAATAGAGAAGGCGAATCTACTTGCTGTACATTTTGTAGCGTACTCGACTCTGTCTGATACCATATTAGTCTCGCCTTAAATTGAGCATCAACACCACACCATGAACTAGATTTACTTCCGAACGTGTACTGTTGCTCACGGACTCAAAGAGCAAAATACAAACAAATCCGCTTGTCCTGATAGAATTCCCCCAATTCTCTTGAAGAAATGTTTCTCTTCACTCACTAAACTACTGCGGAAACTCGTCTATTTGTCTTATTTTACTGGCCGTCTATCAAATAGGGGGGATGGGAGCGAACATACAGGGCAAAGTTACTGATTGCTTTCAACCCGGCGAAAGCCAGGACGATCCCTATCCCTATTCAATCCAAGTTGACATGCAGTCTCCACGTGACACCCCTGGGTAGCTATTTTGGCACCCGCCAAATAGTGAACCAATGCATGCAGCGACATACTGAGAAAGGTTGGTGCAAGGCTAATAACCATGCCCGTAAAAACGAATTATTATGGCAAATTATTAACGAGCCTCGGATATGGACCGGATACACGACGACGACCATGGAAACGAAAATGGGTAAGCGATATGTGAATTTTCTCATGGAACGTCCGCTCACTATATAGAGCTCGAGATGCACAGCAGCTAACCAATGTGACCGAATATAAGGCTGACATAAGAGCATTACAAGAAATAAGATGGACGGGGAGTGGTGTTAGTCAAAGAAACGAGTATGACATTTATTACAGCTGTCATGCAAAACACCATGTGCTCGGGGTAGGCTTTCTAGTCAGCCAAAAACTGAAGCCTGGCATCATCGACTTTAATGCAATAAACGAAAGGCCAAGCATTCTTCGCGTGCGAGGCAAGTTTAAGAATATAAGCCTCATAAACGTTCACGGACCTACAGAGGAGTCCACTGACGATCAAAAAGAAGAATACTATGAGAACGTCGAACGGGCCCTCGATGCCTGCCCAAGATACGATGCGAAAATCGTTTTTGGCGATTTGAATGCGAAAATAGGTCGGGAGCCGGTTTTCAGGCACTACACAGGTTCCCATAGTTTGCATGAGAACACTAATGACAATAGACTACGCGTCATCGAACTGGCAGCATCGAAAAACTTGGTCGCTGCAAGTACCAAGTTTCCGCGTAAAGATATCCACAAAGCCACATGGATATCACCTGATGGAGCCACTCGCAACCAAATTGATCACGTGTTGATAGACCGCCGCCACTCCTCGAGCCTGATGACGGTACGAACGTACCGAGGTACCATCATCGATTCGGATCACTATCTTGTTGGTACAGTTTTCCGAGCGCGGATTGCCTTACGGGGACGTATTGCATCCGCGGATCAGGTGCGAATCAACACGGCTGCCTTACGTAACGAGAACACCAGCAACACCTTTGTTCACGCGTTAAGACTCGCCCTCGAAGAGATCGACGGAGGGAGAGTCAGTCCTGGGACCAGAATGCCTTAAGAATACTGTCATTAGTATTGCCAACTCCATCTTAGGCGACTGGTTTGGTGATGAATGTGAACTAGCGACTGAACGTAAGAATGCTGCATACCGGGCAATGCAGCAGTCTCATAGGATGCGGGTACTCAAGGAGAAATACAAAGAACTCAGAAGATCTGAAAAAAGGCTTCACAGACAAAAGAAAAGTGCCTGAGAAAAAACGTTGTCTGTGAAATAGAGAAAAGTAGAAACCGAGGTCAGCACCAGGCGGGGAAGTTCTACCAAATAATCCGGAGTATGACGCGGTACACACCACCCTGCACTTACTGCAAGGATAAAGAGGGTAATCTGATCACCGATCCTAAAAGCATTCTGGGGTGATGGGAAGTGCACTTCAATGAATTGCTAAATGGTCAGATCACAGAAGAATTGGAGGCTCCACCAATGCAAGATCAAGACCAAATATTACCGCCACCAAGCACTGAGGAAACATTAGAAGCCATAAGACAGCTCAAATTAAATAAAGCCCCCGGAGCTGA
This sequence comes from Microdon myrmicae, assembly GCA_963931805.1. NCBI lineage: Eukaryota > Metazoa > Arthropoda > Insecta > Diptera > Syrphidae > Microdon > Microdon myrmicae. Next base: position 62,401,109 of record OZ007498.1, read on the forward strand.
TGGCATACCAGCTGAGCTGATCAAACAAGGAGGGACAACGTTACATCACGCAATTCATGAGATCATGGTGCACCTATGGGAGCAAGAGGAGATGCCGGACGATTGGCGTCGTGGGATAATTTGCCCCATACATAAGGAGGGAGATATCACACTGTGCAGCAACTATAGGGGTATAACATTACTGAGTACCGCCTATAAGATACTCTCCACTACCCTAAAGATCGGACAGCCCCATACGCTAAAGCCATCATTGGTCAATATCAGTGTCTTCATCCCAGGCAAATCAGCAATTAATCAAATATTTACCCTTAGGCAGGGGATGGAAAAATGTCAGGAATTTAAGATTCCATTATATCATCTATTTATAGACTTTAAGGCCGCCTACGACAGCATAGCCAGGGTAGAACTATATAATGCCATGAGAGAGTTCGGCATTCCAAACAAATTGATACGACTTTGTAGGATGACCATGACCAACGTAACTAGTCAAGTAAAAATAGCGGGATTGCTGTCCAAACCAATAAACATCTTTAATGGACTCCGACAAGGGGACGGTCTGGCCTGCCTTCTTTTCAACCTGGCGTTGGAGAAAGTAATCCGTGACTCTGGCGTCACAACTAGAGGGACTATTATCACCAAGTCCAGCCAGATACTTGCCTACGCAGATGACATCGACATCATCGGTAGATCAGATTCGGCCGAGAATATCGCGGCTGTGGCTGCCGATGTCGCTGAGAACGAAGAAACATCAACCAGACGACGGGCCACGCAATTGGGCATCACCAGACGGACCCTACAGCGAATTTTAGTGAGAGACTTATACATGTTCCCATACAAAGGGCAAAATTCTGGCGCTTAGCTACTCGACTCGAACAGACTAGAACCACAGGAGATCATACACGGCGTGGCCGCCACCACACTGGTCATTCGGCCCAGAATATCGCTGCTGTGGTTGCCGATGTCGCTGAGAACGAAGATACATCAACCAAAGGATAGGTCATGCAATTGGACATCACCAGACGGACCCTATAGCGAATTTTAATAAAAGACTTACACATGTTCCCGTACAAAGTGCAAACAGTGGATCAATTAATGCCTGCTGACCGTCAGTCGCGTGTGAATTACTTTCAAGCCATCGTTAATCTCGACAACGAAGAGGACGATTTTGTATCGAAAATTATCATGAGCGACAAGGCGCATTTCCACTTACAGGAATGCGAACAGATATCACCGGAAATCTTGCAGTAAGTCATGGAAAATTCGATAAATCGGGTACAAACGTGTATCAACACTGGCGGCAGCCACTTGACGGCTATCATCTTTTCCATTTAACAGAAAAAATTGTAAATGTCCAAATAAAGATTTCCATCACTCGAAATCATTTTTTTTTATTTAGTAAAAAATTAAATCAAAAACAAAATTGGATGATTAATTTTGCGCCACCTTGTAGAACAAAGGAAAGCTATTATTGACAGATTTTGGTGGGGGGCGTTGTTGCTCCCCTGTGTGGTCACTTGCAGAATTGATAATGTGGTCTGCGGCGAGCGTCCTTTTACCACGGCGATCCGCAGCGAACTATAAAAGTTGTCAGTAAGAAACTGCGATATGCGACGAACTATAATCTTTTTGTAAATGCGATTAGCGGCGAATTGTATTAGTTGTTAATAAGAAAATTATATTAGTTATTAGTAAGGAAACTACGATCTGAGGCGAACGATAATCTTTTTGCAATAGCGATTTGCAGTGAACTATATTAATGGTTAGTAAGAAACTGCGAGCCTGTGACCCTGTGAGTAGGGCGGTAGAATATACTTACACCTAGGCCGGCTTGTCGTAAGAGGCGACTAAAGGCCGAGTGGTAGGTGGGGTCCCTGTGAAATACCACCCCATCAAGCTATAGGCTCCGTGAAATGGTTGGGAGAAATCCCGACCACCTTTCGGAGCTTGGCTGATGAACCGGTTGGTATAGGTGGTAGTCGATCCCAGGGTCAGATACCACCCCCTCACGCTGTATATTCTGCGATATTGTCGGCAGAAATCTTCGAATATGTTTCGGATGTATGGCTGATGGCCCGAACTGACATGGAGATAAGTCATAATGGTACCTTTGGAGATAAAGAATTGCGGAGGTAAACTAGTTTCCCAATCGGATCTCCGGGGTGGCCTATATCATGGGGGAACATCATGCAGATATTATGATAAATAGACGAACTTTGAGAGGTTCGCATCGCATGATCGGGATCTTTCTAGAGGCTCTGTCGACGTTCGACTGATAACGGCATTTTGTAACATCAGGGGCATGGGTTTCGCCCTTACGAATGTAAACGCCGTTCACCAATATTTGGAAACAGCGAAAACTGATATCCTTGCCCTGACCGAAACCCAAGTCGATTCGTCAACTGATTTGACATATACGACTTACGTTCGAGATTCTGTTTTATGGACGGAGTCTGCATCTTCGGGCGATCTGATCTGGCATATTAGAGGATGAAAGTGTTGGAAGCCAATAACATGAACATCATGTGGTTGAGGGTCGTACTGAGGAATTCTGTTAAATTTCTTTGTTGTCTTTACCGCTCCCCGAATGACGATCGACCAGTGACATTTTTCGAACATCGATCACATACCATCGACTGGATACAGATCAACCACCCGGATTTTGAAATTGTCGTCTTTGGTGATTTTAATGTGCACAATTTCACCTGGTTGGTACATTCTAACAGAACCGACGAGGCTGGGAGGCTGGCGGAGATGTTCGCTGTTGGTCGCAATTTGACTCGTGGAGGGACTTACGCGAGTGTCGGATGCACAAGGTGATTATGCGAACATCCTGAATCTGGTTTCGACATCCGAACTGAGCATTTATACCGTGGAGATTGCTGCGCCACTGGGAAACTCAGATCACTGTTTAGTGTTGGTCGCGCAACCATTTGCATTACAAGCGAATAACCGATCTAAGAAGCTTCGCCATGTATGGAGGTATGTGGCTGGCAACTAGGACGATTTGCAAGATTTCTTTGCATCCTTTCGTTGGTCGGAGGTGTGCTTTGAAGACTCCGATGTTAACGCATGCGCCGAGCCGGTCACAGAGATTATTCTGCGCGGGAAGAAGATCTATATTCCGCTGTTGCAGCCTTTCGCTCAGGGGGCGTGTCTCCTTGTGCTGAAAAAGAAGAGGGATCTCTCAAGACCGCTCCTGAGAAGGCTCGTTGCGGTCGTCACCGTGCTTCCTCAGACCTGAGGGAAGAGTGACGACCGATTGTTGAATAGGAGGAATCGACCAGGCAAAAAAAAAATTCTTTGTCATTAAGTTTTTATTTTATTAATTTAATTTAGTTTATTGGCGTCCTACCACTTCGGACGCCACTCGAGACTGATCCTCGAATCTAAAATGCATCACCCTTATAAATGAAACCAAATCGATATTTTGTGTCCCGAAGAGATCGAATTGTAAGCAAAATCTCGATTTAAATACTTTGGCTGGAGCCAAGTGTTTGTTTTTCAGATAGGAATTCGGTTAGGCGAATTCTCGGATACATGAGCGTCAGTATGGAAATTGAACATCTGGTTCAATTTACCATATGTTTGCTTTTGTTTGAGGATCATAGGAAATTGATGTATATGGAATATAAACGAATATTTGATTTGTTTACCAGGAATTTTGCCGAATTGGGATAATGTATTTCTGGATTAGTTGGATGATTATGGGGAGTTGGGTGCAAGGGCGATAAATGAACATTTGATTCGTTTATCGCGAATTTTCAATTTAGATGATTGTTTTTTGAATTGTAGTTAAGGATTATGAGATTTGCATGTATGTGTGCGGGAAGCAGATGGTAGGGCTTTTCAGAGCACTACACCGCATTCCATCAAACGAAGTTCATCTGATAAACCTTTGTTTGATAAAAAATGGGAGAAGATTACAGCTACAAAAAATAGAGCTTTTAGGTAGTGGCGCTTCAATCCCACCGATGTTAACAGAACGAATTTTGTTAGAATCAGAAACACGTGCAACCAGGCGATTGATACCGCGAAGAAGGTTTACAACGAAAGAGTGACCAATAAACTCCTTGAATGCCCAACTGGTTCGCGTCTCTTCTGGTCAATTGCAACGGCTGTCAGCAGTAACTTCTTTTCCTCCGTTAGTGACGGGCAGCGGAACGTTAGTCACAAATTCGAAAGATAAAGCTGATGTGTTTGCGAATTTATTTTCCTCAAATTCAAACCTCGATGCCGGTCTTTTGGAGCCACCTGTCATCGTGCCGGTGCGGTCTTCGATGCGGGATGTCAGGTTCCACGCAGGTACTATTAAACGCATTCTATATGGACTGGAGTGTAGGAAGGCAACCGGTCCGAACGGAATACCAGCAATAGTCCTTAAGAATTATCCTCCAGAACTGTCGCCGGATCTTGGTAGACTCTCACTTATCTTATGAATGTGAAAAATCCCCTGGAACCTTGGAAAATCTCTCGAGTTCAGCCAACCCCAAAGAGGGGAAAAAATGAGCCACAGAATTACCCTCCGATAGCATTACTGTCTATTTAATCTAAGGTAATGAAAAAAGTCAACAATACTGAGTTAGTTAAGTATTTGGAGTGCAACGGACTTCTTAATTATCGTCAATATGGATTCCGTGGCAGGCGGTCTGTAGGGTACGAGATCGCGACGTCAGCATGGGCGAGAGTTCTACCTCGTCTCCACCAGTTCTAAGTGTCTGCCGTAGACCGAAAAAAAAACAGCAAAATGTCACCGAGAGGAAAATAGGCACACCGAGAGGGAAACACAAAGCGAAACTCCGCGACATCAACACAGGAAAGAATAACACACTGATTCAGTTTATTATTATTTTATTGGTTATAAACACTGTCTTTTGGTTTGGATGTATCCAAGTATTTTAAATTGATATTAAATTGATTTTTTATAACTTTTATAAATACATTAGCTGGCGAAACACTTTCCTCGACACGACATCGCTATTGGGACGCTTCTCTACCGGGCGACGGGGAGCGGGAGCGGGAGCGAAAACGTCTACGACCTGCTCGGTCGGTGGGCGTAAAAGGACTCAACGATTCAAGCTTCGTTTGGGGTGAATTTGTGGCGTGGTGGTAGATATCCCCTCCGCTAGGGATATCGTTTTTACCTACCATCAGAGAAACGTAAAGTCTGTCTTGATGGAATAGGAAACCAGATCTTGTAATGAAGATCATGGTGGTATGTGTGAGATCGTTCAGTTCTGTGTTGTTTACACGTGCTCGCAGGCAATGGGTAAACGAAGCAGACAGGCGGTAAACACAAAAGGGAGAAATGACCAAATGCGCCGTTGGTAATGCGGGTCATTGTTTACGCGATGCGTCGTCGCTATTATCGACGTTGGGAAAAAAAGATGGTAATGGGATTGGTGGCCGAACGAATCCCTTGCATGCCTTTGTATATTTCGGGTAATTAGTTGCGGCAGGGAAAGAAATTGAAGATTGTTTGTTAGTGGGAAAACAAACGACGAGTTGGATCTTATGCATGTTTACATGCGTAGAAATATGGTTTATGGCATCTGTAAAAACAAGCTGTCCGACATAAGATTTTAACACAGGCAAAGGGTGCCGACTGGCTTGGGATTCATGATGCCATATGCACTTTAAAGAATTATTTCTAGGAATTTTAGATAATGCGTTGTATGCATTAAATGTCCTTGTAAAAGGAAATGTCTTCAGGTGCCAATGCAAATGCATTGGCGGGAAACAATGGGAGTTGGGTTGTAATAATGAGGGTTCTGCCTGATAATGTTAAGAAAGAAATCTTGCGGAGAATTGTATGCGAAGAGATGCATGAAAAGGTAAGTTTTATTTTCCAGGGGCTTTTTAGATCACAGATTTGATCTCTTTAATGCCTGGAGCTTTTAAGATGCTAATGCGATTGCATTAGTGACATTAGGAGATTGGGTGAAAGTTATGGGGGTTTTTCAGGAAAGCGAACCGTGGGGTTTGGCGGAACCACCACAGGTCCACGGGAGACCTTTTGACCCTTACTACCAATATATGGACATCTGCGATTGAGCGGGACGGTGAGTCAAGAGCGATCGCATTGGATATTTCCAAGACTTTTGACAGCGTCTGGCATGGAGCATTGCTGAACAAACTTCGTTCATATGGACTTTCCCAGCAGCTTCGCGACTGGACGAAGAGCTTCCTCGAAAATCGATCGATCCGGGTTGTTTTGTATGGCGAGTGTTCCTGTTAATTCTCGGGTGCCTCAAGGTTCTATTTTGACTCCAACCTTGTTTTTGCTTCACATAAATAATTTGTTGGAGACAATGGATAACAAGTGGATGATAGTACGTCTGTTTCCTCTTTTCCGAATGTTCGACTGATTAGTGCATCAACGTCGCACCAGCTGAGATGTACCCAAATCGAGTATTTGAGTCGGAATCTGGATAAGATCCTTTAGTGGAGAAAAGCCAATCTGGTCGAGTTCAATGGAACGAAAACATAGTATACAGCATTCACAAAGAAAAGTGGATTATCGGTTCTACAGCTGATGATGAATGGCCAGTCCCTCGAATCTGGGGAATGCATGAAATTGCTCGGCGTCACGACCTGTGGGAATGTATCGTGGCATAAACACGTATCGAACATCGCCAGGTCCGCCTCCGAAAAACTGAGCTGATAGCGTTTGGAATGATAGTAAAGAACGTGTGATTCTAACTGACGCTATGACAGTTAGAATCACCAAAAATTGAACCAATGCGTAACACATCAGGCCACTGGCCGTGCTTAGAATTCGATTTTTAAGTGCAAGTATATTCCACTGATGTGAATTGTTATGTTATCGCTATGGTATACGGTCTGATGTATTTTCTTATTCGATTTTCGTTCGGTGTTCTTCACTATTTGCTTGTGTATTGTGTGTGTATCTGTTAGAGACGCTGCAAGCTATCATTTTAGAGCCAGGAAATATTTTACTCCGGCGCAACTTCCTCTCCTGTATAAATCCCAAATTAGACCCGCGTTCGAATACAGTTCTCACGTTTGGAGCCCTGCTCCTATACATGCCCTTGACCTACTTGAGAGCATACAGTGACCAGACATCCGCCTGATTGTGGACACGGCGCTGAGGTTGCGAATACAGTCGCTATCACATCGAAGGTGCGTAGCCGACCTCTGTCTGTTTTACAGATATTATCACAGGTAATGTTCTTCGGAGATTCGTGGTATTGTTCCGCGCAATTCGGTTTATATGCGCTCCGCAAGACAATCCGTAGGATCGCACCAGTTTGTGGTTACAGAGCGGGGAAGCTGTGGAACTCCCTCCATGCGCAAGTGTTCCCGGAGCGTTACAACCTACAACTGTTAAAAAAGAGCTGTAACAGTTATTTGGTGGCATCTCGGGCGCCATGTCGGCGCTATAGGTTCGCGCCCGGTACATCACTTTTCCTATTCTTTGCAACTTTTTTGTCTGCGGTGCTTTGGTACTCGAAAAAACTTGGCGAAATCGCTGGTAACGGACGGAAAGCGAGATTTTTCCGCCTAATTAGTACAATAAATATATTTATAATGTCTACTTGCATTTAACTCCGCTTCGAACAAATCTCATCCAATGGCTGACGACAACTTAGAGACCTTGGACAATGCGTCGTTAAGGAAAAAGTGTCTCGAATACGGACTACCTAATGTGCCGATTACGGACACCAGTCGCAAATTGCTTATTCGTAAATTACGTGCAGCAATTTCAGGGTAAACAACAGAAAAAAAAGGAGAACCGCCGGGACACAGTCCACGTTAGTAAAATTCCTGTTGCCGATGCGGCTGTTCCCCAAGTGGACGAAGGAGTGAAACGGCAACCAACTCGACTAACACGCCGGACAATTGCCAATACTGAAATTGGGAATATTGAAGCACCCGTTCCGATCCGGGCGATACCAGTAGTAGCGACAAAAGAGCCGTCGACTACATCAAGTCGGTGCCCGAAGTACCTCAAAGAAAGCCAACCGCGATAACTAAACGTAGACAATCAAGCCGATCGGTTAATGAACAAATTCAACCAAGTAAAGTCGAAGCCACCTCGAAAAGAAAGGTTGTGATCCTTGAAGAAGAGGACGAAGATGAAGACGATGATGTGATTGTAGTCGATACACCCGAAAGCGACACACAGGAATACATAATCCCACGGGCCCGTCGTGCAGTATCTCTTTCAAAAACTGGAGTTTTGACTACATCGTACAGTCAAGAACGATCAGTCCCACGCACTCTTGAAGTCGAAGTCGAATTCGACGACGGGTTTGCAAAAGAAATACCACTGCCCAAACCGATGGTAATACCACAAAAAAGACCAATACAAGTTGAGCCAAGCAGAATCTCGACCTCGGCGTTCCGAACAAGTACCACAACTCGAACGTCTATCAATCCAGAACCTCAGTTGTATCCATCACTTAGCTCCTTGCGCTACAGTAATCTTGATTCGAATTTCTCAACATTGGGATCTACAATAGGATCGACGAGTACGCGTCGTGTAGTCCAAACCAACCACGGAATGGTTTCTTATGAACCGCAACATCGACGTACGACTGAAGAGGAAGCCCTAAATCCGTCAGATACACCGTATTTGAATGAATTCGACAGGAAACTGGAACGCCTTAAATCGGACTCATTCAGCAGAGGGGACGAATCTATTAAAAATGTCCCAATTAGGCATGAAACGCACAGAGGAGGAGTACAGAAGCAAATCGCTGGGAGACGCAGCACCAGACAAAGTGAAAATTATTCCTTACAGGAATCATTCCGAAGGTTCCTTCGGGTTGTCGATAACAAATATCAACTGAAGTGGAAGATACCTGCTGTTCTAATCGTGTTGGTAGTCATTTATATTCAGTTCCGTTAATAATCTGTCCTTTCTTGTAATGTGTATTTTGTAATTGATGCGTTGTACCGTATTCTCAGTACTCGAAGAGATGACAATACATGCCTTCTTATTCTCCCACCATATTTGCAACTGAGGCCCTCTCCACTAACCTTGGAAACTATCAATGCAGATAACCCTTCCTACTTTCAGGAATCCCAAGACCGAACCTAACATTCTCATACATGTCTGCCATTCTGGTAATCGCGAGGCAGCCAAAAGACAGAGACAACGGTGAAGAACTATTTGCCTTTGACTCGGAAGATCACTTTTCTTCCAGTTTTTCTGTGGCAGTGAGACCACTTTAGCCGTTTTCAATAGGTTTCCACCCTAATAAGCGTTGTCACATGTGGAAGTCTTCCATAAGTAAGTAGTAATATACTCGGGTTCAAAGTAGATCCGTCAGAATGTATCCAGGTGGATTTATAGGTTTCCTTATACGCCGCCAAGTTAGTGTTTGCTGTTCATCTCTATCATTGCGTATATCTGTAATAGGAACAGCATTCATAGGATATGTCTTACCATGAGGACAAATATCATTTTGAGGAGCAACAGGACAGGGAACGATGGCGGAGTCCAGTCGGTGAGGTCATGAAGTTCCGGGTTCCTACAGGCCAATAAATAATAATAATAATAATAATAACAGTTATTACTAATCTATTATCCACTATCCCATATTTAGGAACAACATTAGTCCAATGACTAGCCCAAGACTAATGACCTTGCCCGGAAAAAAACAAATCATTATGGAAAATTTAACAAGCCTCAGGACTTGCTAAATAAGGCCAAGACCGGTTCCCGGTTGTAGTGCCGATGATGATGATGATTAGTCCAATGAATTTGAGGAGGTTTAGCAATTGATAATGCTATTCTTCCACGTTTCTTTACTTTTCATTTGGGTACGACGTTCTTTTTGCATGCGTATGTTATAAATGGAGCTGTAATGCCGAAAGTTTTGTGTCTCCATTAGCGACGGGGGAAACCTGAAAAAAATGAAAGCGAATAACAGAAACAAATGGAACAAATGTGGCAACAATGAGTTAATCAAATACTCTACATTTATGATGAAGGTGGCACCTAACCCCACTTTCAGTCAAATGAGGTTTTTGATACTCATGTTCAAAAATGGATATTGAGCTCTTTTCTTTTATTCTGACGTTGATTGTGTGACAACCCATCGATAATACTTATCATTTCAATGTCATTGAAATCAAATGAAAAAAACTTCAAGCGAAATTTGATGATAAAGGATCATAATTGGATAAGAACTTTGCAGAAGAGCACAAATCCTAGGAGCTGAAGTAATACCGTATCTGCATCAGATTGGCCCATTTTGCGCTACTCTATCGATATGTAGAATTGTGTATTTGTAGAGTACCTAAGTAAGAGATGAATAATCTAACTAGACCATGCATAAGGGTTCAGGTTAACTTACGAATGTGGGCATTATTCGGAACTAATATGATTCTACTGATGCGATAATTTCACGTCTCAAAAGCGGGCATTGTCTTCACACGTATTTAATACCAAAATCTGCTGCAATGATTTTCAGGATCCCCAAATTCTAAGGGAACATATCTGTTGGTTAGGACATATATATAGGATCTGTAAGTTAAAAAAGGTTTAAGGACTAATGCGGTCTCCAGCGATGGGTTTTTATATGCTTACAATTTGCAATTGAATATCAAATGTGCGTAAGTGCACTGCATATTTAATGCAGATGAATCACTCTAGAGTTATTCACGAAAATCGTGAAATTACCTTCTTATTTATCGCGTTACTCACATTTTATGGGAACAACGATTTACGAATAAAACTATTACTATTACTTTAGTTTATTCCTCTTCGTGCGAAGCTTAATTTTTGTCAAGAAAATAACACGCTAAAAATATGTTTCCTCCCTCGACACCAAAATATTTAATTTGCAATCATGTGGAATAAACACTTCTTAATGATTTGTTCAGATTGGGAATTCTTACTTTTATGAATGCAAAGATGAATTCTAAAATAAATCAGACCATTTATCTATACAAGAAATCGCTAGGCATTAATCGCACGCTAAGTATTGTGAAAAAAGCGCCAATACACAGGAAATGCTGACGGCATCTAATGACAGAAAATCTCCTTTTCATGTGAGAAAATATGTTTTTAAATAGAATGCATACATATTTCTACAGAAATAAGACATTTACATTACAAACTCTTAACAAAATCAATTCGAATTTCACGAAAAAAGTTTTTCTAGAATTTTCAGTACGCACTTGCATACAACATGACACGCAAAACCGCTGCATGTTACAGAAAGAGAGCGAACGTGAGATTTTTCCCACAAAAAACAACATGACAGCTCTTTCTAGAAGCACACATTTAAGTTTGAAAACAACTGGAAAAGTCATAATCAAATTGTATGGTTTAAGTGTATTTACAATAATTTGTTATATTTCTCAATTAACTGATAATATTGAAAACTAAAACAAGCATTTAATTCTTAATGTCTATCTACCTATGGGATAATTTGCCATTGTTAATGTGTATTTGGATATGAAAATTTGCGAACAGGAAGTACGCCAAGAAACGGAAATGCTGGTGGTCTGTTCTAGAACAATCAAGAAGTTTCGAAAAGTTTCTGTAATAGTATAAAAGAGGTGTGCACTATCCCCGCCATCATTACGAAAAGAAAATTTGAGTTGTTCGCTTCAAAGAACGCGTGGAAAGTCAATTGCAGTGAAGTTAAATCTAATAACGTGGAAATTAAATCTAATAACTTGGAAATAAAATCGAATTACTTGGAAATTCAGTGCATTATATTAAGTCAAGGTGAATAATTTTATATTTAAATAGTTTATCCTGTTGGTTTTCCATGGAAATGACTTTGTTTAATCAATTTCTTTTTCCCTATAAATGACTTTGTTTAATCGATTTTTTTTCTCTCTATATAATTGCAGATGCCTGAACAAGAATGTGAGACTTTCGCTTTTCAAGCTGAAATTGCTCAGCTTATGTCCTTGATCATCAACACATTCTACTCGAACAAAGAAATTTTCCTTCGAGAATTGATCTCTAATTCGTCGGATGCTTTGGACAAGATTCGTTATGAGTCGTTGACAGATCCCACCAAACTGGACAGCGGCAAGGACTTGTTCATCAAATTGATTCCCAACAAGAATGCGGGAACTTTAACAATTATCGATACCGGTATCGGTATGACCAAGTCTGATTTGGTTAACAATTTGGGTACCATCGCCAAGTCTGGTACCAAGGCCTTCATGGAGGCCCTTCAGGCTGGAGCTGACATCAGTATGATTGGCCAGTTCGGTGTTGGTTTCTACTCTGCCTACTTGATTGCAGACAAAGTTACAGTAACCTCAAAGCACAATGATGATGAACAATATATCTGGGAGTCGTCGGCAGGTGGCTCATTCACTGTTCGCCAAGACAACTCGGAACCGTTGGGACGCGGTACAAAGATTGTTTTGTATGTGAAGGAGGATCAACTCGAGTACTTGGAGGAGAACAAAATTAAGGATATTGTTAACAAACACTCTCAATTCATTGGCTATCCCATTAAATTGCTGGTAGAGAAGGAGAGAGATCAAGAGGTTAGCGATGATGAGGCCGAAGCTGAAAATGAGGCTGATAAGGATAAGGAGAAAATGGCGACTGATGAGCCACAACTCGAGGATGTCGCCGACGATGAAGAAGGCGATAAAAAGAAAAAGAAGACTGTTAAAGTTAAATACACTGAAGACTTGGAACTCAATAAGACAAAGCCCATTTGGACTAGGAACCCGGATGATATATCTCAAGAGGAATATGGCGAATTCTACAAATCTCTGACAAACGACTGGGAGGATCACTTGGCTGTAAAACACTTCTCAGTAGAAGGCCAATTGGAGTTCCGTGCACTTTTGTATGTCCCAAGGCGTGTACCTTTCGATCTATTTGAAAACCAAAAGAGACGCAACAATATTAAGTTGTACGTCCGGCGAGTGTTCATCATGGACAACTGCGAAGAAATTATCCCAGATTACTTGAACTTCATGCGGGGAATAGTTGATTCGGAAGATCTCCCATTGAACATCTCTCGAGAAATGCTCCAACAAAACAAGGTGCTAAAGGTCATCAGGAAGAACTTGGTAAAGAAATGCTTAGAACTGTTCGAAGATCTCGCCGAAGACAAGGAGAACTACAAAAAGTTCTACGACCAATTCAGCAAGAATCTCAAATTGGGTGTTCATGAAGATTCCACCAATCGCATGAAACTGGCCGACTTCCTTCGTTTCTACACATCTGCCTCTGGAGATGACTACTGCTCATTGGCTGATTACACCAGTCGCATGAAGGAGAACCAAAAGCACATTTACTTCATTTCCGGTGAGACAAAAGAACAAGTGAGCAACTCTGCTTTCGTTGAACGTGTGAAGAAACGTGGATTTGAAGTCGTTTACATGACTGAACCAATTGATGAATACATCATCCAGCACCTTAAGGAATACAAGGGCAAACAGTTGGTATCTGTTACCAAAGAAGGATTAGAGCTCCCAGAAGACGAAGCTGAGAAGAAGAAGCGCGAAGAGGACAAGGCTAAATATGAGAACTTGTGCAAGGTCATCAAAACCATCTTGGACAACAAAGTTGAGAAGGTAGTTGTATCTAACCGTCTTGTTGAATCCCCGTGCTGTATAGTCACATCCCAATATGGCTGGACTGCCAATATGGAACGTATTATGAAAGCACAAGCTCTTAGAGACACGACCACCATGGGATACATGGCTGGAAAGAAACATCTAGAAATCAACCCTGATCATCCAATCATTGAAACCCTCCGTGAGAAGGCCGATGCCGATAAGAATGACAAAGCTGTCAAGGATCTAGTCATTCTTTTGTTCGAGACATCTCTGCTTTCATCTGGATTCTCTCTCACCACCCCGCAATTACACGCATGCCGCATTTATAGGATGATCAAATTGGGTCTTGGTATTGATGAAGAAGAACCAATGGCCACCGAAGATGTGCAGGCCGGCGGCGATGCTCCAGTCTTGGTTAACGACTCTGAAGATGCTTCCCACATGGAGGAAGTCGATTAAGTTATTGCCTCTCATTGAACGCTAAAACATTCGAGTAGCATCTAAATAGATTAAGGTTTATTTTTAATTTATGAACTTTGTGTTAATCGCCGCGTTGTAGCGGTACTGGTTGCCGCCATGCCACTGAGAAATGATGAATTTGATGTTTAAGAAAGGATAGCTCTATCGAAATAATAAATTAGCTGGTATACAACATAATTTATAACTTGTATTACTTACGTTGTCGCTTGCCATGGGAGTCATTGTGGTGTTTACTTAATTTTTTCAGATGATCAGCCATGGTCTTCGAACTTGGTTTATTTCATATTTTTTTATTCACAACATGGTGGTTTTTCCATATCAAAGTCCATTACGCACATCTGGTTACTCATCGAACTCTCCCTTTCACACAATATTTGTGCACGCTGGAACTTCTGTGAAAAGGGAAGGGGGAGGTATTAGATATGCCAAATGGGCATTTGTTTGCCCATGCGGTTTTTAATACCTCATCAACGCCATGCTTCCCACATGAAGCGATTGTGAATTCGCTTCACTTCCGGAGTATGTGGTTGCCTTCAACGAGCGACATTCCTCACTGTGCTTTTTATATCTTCTAATATCTGAGAGTATGGAAGGCCACCAGTTACCTTCGTCGTATTTTATTATACGAATTGATGAGGCTTTGATTATCCACCGCGAGGCGAATTGTGGTAAACCCCGAGTACCGTACCAATTTCATCGAGGTTTGTAATTTTTTCAGGCGTGACTCAGTTCTCCAATAATTTTTTGTATTACGCACTTCGAGAGGAGCTGGGGCACGAGTTTAACGAATCTGGTGAACATGGGTCAGTTCTTTGGCTAAAACATTTGTTATGACCACTTACTCCTTAGGGTTCCGATTTGATGAGGCTTTCACGTCGACCGCAAGTTGAAACTTTACCGGGGCTACCAGCCCATTTATTGCTTTCATTCAAGCAACATAATTACATCTAAAGTATATATAAGTTACAAACTAGCGAGCTTAAGAACTATCTTAACTAAGCTTTAACCTAAGGTAACCAGGACAAATTAGGAATGGAGGAGAAAGGGCGAGAGGTGGGTGCAGATCATAGTAAAGTGTAGAAGCGCCGCTTAAGATTGGTGGTGAGAACGGTTTAGGAGACGGTGCTTGAAAGTATGGGTAAAGAGGTCGAACTCGAACAAGGTGGAATTGGAGTTATTTCTCAGCATCCGCAAAAAAAAAAAAATAAGAAATGGGTGGCGAGAATTAAGTAGTCCGATAGTATTTGAATTCAATTAAAAATATAACTTTATTTTTCGTTAACACTTAGGACTACTTATCTTTAATAATTGGGTTGCGGCTATGCCGATGGGTGTTTCCAAAAAGAATGTGCGTCTTCGTGTAGATTGCTCATCTTTATCCGATTGCTGAGTCACAGATGAGCGTCCCATGTTGGCCCATGAGAATGGTGCCGTGTGCGAAGGTAATTGTCTTAGGAAATTGTTGATCTATGATGCTTTTAGAGCGTCTATGCGATGTCTGGGTCGTAGGTAAGCATTCGGCGTTGACTCATGAGGATGGTGGCGTGTGCGGAAGATAATAATAATTATTATTATTATTATTATTTATTACGATGTTATTAATTACACAATAACTTAATTCTAAATAGCGCTAGCTGCTAGGGCTTTCGGCTAATATCGAGTTACTTTAAATTTTGTTATGAAGGATAGTAAGTGTTAGTAATTCGTATCTGTGGTTGATATTCTGTTCTGATGGTTTTGCCAGAATGTTGCTGAAGGGGTCGTTTCCAAATAGTTGGTTTGCGATGGTTTGGACTTTTCGGCAGTCGAATATGTTGTGATGTGGAGTAAGTGGGACTTGGTTGTTGCAGTTACTGCATTGTGGGGGGCTGGTTTTGTAAGGATGTGTTGGTGTGTGATTTTGGTGTGTCCTAGCCGGAGTCGTAGGAAGCATTTTATTTTTCTGTTTGAGACTGTTGTTGGGTAAGTAACGGGTTTGGTGTCCTGTTTAATAGTGCTGTACAGGTGGGTGTAGTGCCATTCTTCTTCCTCCACGTTCTTAAGGGCATTTTTTACCTGTCTTCTTATGTCAGTTTTGTTAGGATAATAGAAGGAGACGAGAGGGGACTTTGTCCCTAGTTTTGCGGCCGCGTCGGCCACTTCATTTCCACTAATGTTACAGTGCCCGGGGGTTCAAAGTAGCTTTATTTTATTAGCTTTCTTAATAATGTTATCTTGGATTTGATGAATGACAGCATTTGTGGAGTTTACGTTGGTTATTGCTTCTAGAGTTGAAAGGGTATCAGTGCAGATAATCGTTGGGATTTTCTGGATCAGTTTTGTTGCTTCCAAAATTGCCGTTGCTTCCGCTGATAGGATGGAACAAAAGGTGGGAAGTGATCCCATTCTGATTATTTCTTTGTGATTGTTGACTATCGCAAATGACACATTTGATTCGTTTTTGGAACTGTTACGGACCGACATTGAGTCCAGGTCCCCCCAGAATCCACTAATCCCCCTTTGATTCCCCTCTTTACCTGTAAAAGGAGAATAACGCGCCAAGTAGCTAATTTGCATAAACTACTTTATGCAAATTCTACTTGGCGAAGAAATTAATAAAAAAAAATAAATAATAAAAAAAGACGTCAACGGAAATAAATTAAAAAATGACAATTCGCCGTCAATCTCCGAATGATAAACAAACATACGGAAACGTACTATTACTGTATTCACAAGGGAGATTCATTATTCATTCAAGAGAGTGGCTTACTTAATACTTACGACAGACTCCATCTACGATCAACAATCAAGAGAAATTCATTGATAGCACACGGCTAGTTAAAAGGGGCTAACACATATTTTCTAAAGGCTTGCAAAGAACGAGATTCAAATATATTAAACCGAAAGCTGATCAGGGGAGCAACAATCCAACGCCCCCTGCAACGAGTCACTGACAACTTCTCCAACGACCGCTCAACGGTCCAACTCACCGGTCCAACTACAAACACTGGGCATTCCTTGTTGCATGCGCTCTATGGTCAATCCCTAGGCTACAACTGCACCTACGTTCTTGAATATTTCGCCATGGATATTCTGATGGAAGGTGGAGAGTGTCGTGGTGTTCTTGCAATGTGCATGGAAGATGGATCGCTTCATCGATTTCGAGCTCAAAATACAGTAATAGCCTGTGGTGGATATGGTCGTACTTACTTTTCATGTACTTCAGCACATACATGCACTGGAGATGGCACAGCAATGGTAGCTCGTCAAGGTATTCCATGTCAAGATTTGGAATTTGTTCAGTTCCATCCTACCGGGATTTATGGAGCTGGCTGTTTAATAACAGAAGGTTACCGTGGTGAAGGAGGTTACTTAATAAATGCGAATGGAGAGAGATTTATGGAACGTTATGCACCAAAAGCTAAGGATTTAGCTTCACGCGATGTTGTAGCACGTTCAATGACCCTAGAAATTATGGAGGGGCGTGGTTGTGGACCCGAAAAGGATCATGTATTTCTACAATTACATCATTTACCAGCTGAACAGTTAAGAACGAGACTACCAGGCAGATCTGAAACTGCTGCTATATTCGCCGGTGTGGATGTAACTCGTCAACCAATTCCTGTTATACCTACAGTGCACTATAACATGGGTGGTATTCCGACCAACTACCGAGTACAAGTACTTACTCTCGATAAAAATTGCGAAGACACAATTGTCCCAGGTTTATATGCCTGTGGAGAGACTAGCTGCTCTTCAGTACATGGAGCCAATCGTTTAGGAGCAAACTCTTTATTAGATTTAGTTGTATTCGGTCGTGCTTGTGCTAAAACTATTGCTGCTGAACATAAACCTGGATCCACCGCACCAAGTCTTTCCGATAACGCGGGAATTAATAAGAGTCTTCTTATTTAATACGAAAAAACATTTACACTTTAATTATTTTTTTGGGTTGTTCTTAAACTGTATTTACAATATTTTATATGCTAGGTGTATCTACACGCATCACTCGATGAAACCTGGCTAACTCATTCCACCGTTCGCCTGTATCCCTTTTCCAGTCATCTTTTGTTGTTTCTCCAATTTCTTATCTCACACTTCATTTGGGTCGTGGGATCGTTTTGATAATCTCGATCGATGGTTGTTTGGACAGCTGTGTCATGTCGGGTGCAGCATTGAATCCTATCTTCAATGCTGAAGGTTTATCTGTTGCATTGTTTGGACAGATGCGGCAGTAAATCCTATCTTCAATGTTGATCACGTTGGATGTCATCATTTTTATTACATTGTGATGTAGGTTTGTGATGAATCTTATCTTCTAGTTGGGAGTTGGGTGTGTTAACTCTCCCCTGGCTTAGAATAAAACGTCCTCGTTTTCATTGACTTATGTGTCCCTTCTCCAAGAGTCGTAACTCCCTTTCGTAGGTTTCTAGAGATTTCCTCCTTTGGATCAGTTGTGTTTTTCTTGATAGTGGTTGCATAACTTTCCCGTTATAAGGGATATGATTATTAGAAGGGATACAAGACAATTGGAGCTTTTCACTGGATTTTCTTCGACTGGGATAAAAAATGTGGAAATTTCCCGGCTGTTTGTGAACTTAGTTTCAGGATTTGATTTTTGTAATTTGAATACTTCAACATTTTCGTCATGTTTCCTCGTGATTATTGACTTAAGCTATTTTTTTTACATTTCGGTATATGATTCCATCTATATTGACTGTTTTACTGAACTGGATTAAATTTGGACCATACAGGGTTTTATTATTCACAATATGTTCATAGTCTAGTAGTATATGCTCGTTTTCTAATTCTTTAAATGATTTGAAATGGTTCAATATTTAAAATCTTAATTGTACAGTAGTCTGTTGTTTTTACTTATATAACTCCCAATATTATTTTTACAATTAGATACATGAATATAAGTCAAATGGTTACAGTATGTGATCTTAGATGCTAGGTTTATACTTAATGGCTAACATTGGATATTTGTATATAATGGCTATGGGGCCCTTAAAATAACATGCAATGATTTTAGAATATTCCATGGCGTGTATTGTATGATAGGTAAGTTTGTATTTCTATGATGTCGCCGTGGTCTGGAGTTATTATTTATTGGCCTGTAGGAACCCGGAAGTTCATGTCCTCACCGACTCGGCTTCGCCATCCTTCCCTGTCCTGGGCACTGTCCTTCCACGCTTCACCATTCGATCCGATCTCCTCAAGGTCAAACCTAACATTGTCCTCCCATCTCCGTCGCGGCCGTCCTACCGGTCTCTTTCCCGTTGGTCTACCGTCAAGAATTCTATGCACGGTCCTATCGTTCCCCATTCGCGCCACGTGTCCGGCCCATCTTAATCTTCGCGACTTGATTACTCTCACTATTGTAGGTTTGCGATATAGTTCTTCCAATTCGTGGTCTGGAGTACTTGTGATAAATTTAAATATGGTTCCCAAGAAATTATACGTCTTTTGCTCCTGGTATGGTGTGGTATCAACTGGGATTTTAATGATGAGCGTGGTGAGAATTATCTTTAGTTGCATGGTTGTGAGCGGATATTGTCCTTGTGAACTTGGAGACTTCGATTTGTGGTTACTGTGTTTCCTTTGTCTTCTCGTACTATGTGTTCAATAAACCTGTCGGTATTTTTATTTCGGCGCTTGGATTTCACGTAAATTCGTTCTCCTGGTTTATAGATTTTTTCTGTGCGGTTTTTATTGAAATAGTTTAGGAGTTGCTTTTGTTTTACTTCTAATTTTTCCTTGATGTCCAGGTGCGCCACTCGGTTGAAAAATACGTCCTCGGGTTTTCTTCCAGTCACTGAGTGAATTGTTCGATTGTACTGTTTGACTGCATCGAAAATGTAATCTTTACATTCGCCTCCGTTTGCCTTTGTTAGTGCCCGGACTATCTCTATTACTGTAGAATGGGCGCGTTCTACTTGGCTGTTGGATGTGGAATGATCCGTGGGGACTCTTATGTGTATCACGTCATGTCGGTCGTAAATGTTGCTGGCATAATTACTAATGAATATTGATTCGTTATCCGTCGTGAGATATCTTGGGCCTTGGTATGTAAAAACTTGAGATAAGAGTTCGTCTAGGACTAAGTGAGTATTTAATTTATTTGGAATGTGGCGTAGGTGTAGGAATTTTGAGTATCTGTCGATGGAGCTGATGTCGATTTCGTTGTTCATATAAAATAGGTCTATTTGCAGATATTGTGAAACTTTGCTTGGTATTGGCGTGGTGCCGATGATATGGTTGTTGGGTTTCCGGTCGTATTTCGTGGTCATACAGACCTTGCAGTTGGTTGCGTATTTCTTGCAATCTTTATCTATGTTGGGCCAATAGTATTTTTCATAAATCTCTAGTTTATTATTTCTATGATTTCGATGAGCTCTTTCGTGGATAGTTTTGATTATTTGAAGCTGTTCGTTAGGTTCGGTTATGTCTTTCAAGAATGTTTGTGTGAGAACATTATTATTATTATTATTATTTATTACAATGTAATTAATTACACAATAACTTAATTCTAAATAGCGCTAGCTGCTAGGGCTTTCGGCTAATATCGAGTTACTTTAAATTTTGTTATGAAGGTTAGTAAGTGTTAGTAATTCGTATGTGTAGTTGATATTCTGTTCTGATGGTTTTGCCAGAATGTTGCTGAAGGTGTCGTTTCCAAATAGTTGGTTTGCGATGGTTTGGACTTTTGGGCAGTCGAATATGATGTGATGTGGAGTAAGTGGGACTTGGTTGTTGCAGTTACTGCATTGTGGGGGCTGGTTTTTGTAAGGATGTGTTGGTGTGTGATTTTGGTGTGTCCTAGCCGGAGTCGTAGGAAGCATTTTATTTTTCTGTTTGAGACTGTTGTTGGG
Organism: Microdon myrmicae; assembly: GCA_963931805.1. Taxonomy (NCBI): domain Eukaryota; kingdom Metazoa; phylum Arthropoda; class Insecta; order Diptera; family Syrphidae; genus Microdon; species Microdon myrmicae. The sequence continues at coordinate 62,421,961 of OZ007498.1, forward strand.
TAAGTAACGGGTTTGGTGTCCTGTTTAATAGCGCTGTACAGGTGGGTGTAGTGGTGCCATTCCTCTTCCTCCACGTTCTTAAGGGCATTTTTTACCTGTCTTCTTATATCCGTTTTGTTAGGATAATAGAAGGAGACGAGAGGCGACTTTGTCCCTAGTTTTGCGGCCGCGTCGGCCGCTTCATTTCCACTAATGTTACAGTGCCCGGGGGTCCAAAGTAGCTTTATTTTATTAGCTTTCTTAATAATGTTATCTTGGATTTGACGAATGACAGCATTTGTGGAGTTTACGTTGGTTATCGCTTTTAGAGTTGAAAGGCTATCAGTACAGATAATCGTTGGGATTTTCTGGATCAGTTTTGTTGCTTCCAAAATTGCCGTTGCTTCCGCTGATAGGATGGAACAAAAGGTGGGAAGTGATCCCATTCTGATTATTTCTTTGCGATCGTTGACTATAGCAAATGACACATTTGATTCGTTTTTGGAACCATCTGTGAAAAACAGGTTCCAGTTTTGATGTTTGTCGATGGTATCCTTGAAAAGTTTTTGATATATTATCTGATTTGTTGAATGTTTTGGATAATGGGACAGGTCATCTAAGATTGTATTTCTCGGAATTAACCATGGAGGGTGTTGTGTGCGGTGGGGTTTTGAAATATTTATAGGGATATGTAAGTCCTTGGCTATATCGATGGCCCTTTCCAGTCCTGAGCGGTATCTCGACCTTCGTTTTTTTTTATAAATTTTTCGGATGTCCTGCACTATGGGGGTTGCTATAGACATTGTAAATTTGTAAGCAAGTGTAGCTGATATATATTTTAGTCTCTTTTCTATAGATGGGAGACCGCATTCGACGAGGATGTTTTTAATTGGTGTAGTACGGAATGCTCTGGTACTTGCTCGAGCTGCGGCGTGATAGGGAGATTTTATTGTTTGCAGGGTCGTTTTGCTACATTTTCCGTATATCATTAGTCCGTAGTCGATTTTAGATAGGATGATGGCTTTAGTTATGTTAATAAGGGTGTTAGTATGTGCAGATCCATTCTTATATGCTAAGTATTTTACAATATTTAATCTTGCAGCTAAGCTTTTCTTAAGTGCTAAACAATGTTCTTTAAAATTGTATTTACTGTCAAAGAGGATACCGAGGATTTTCATGGATTGGATTGTAGGGATTGTGTGATTCTGAAAGGGAAGTGTGATGTTTTTGCTGCAGCTGGTTTTTCTACAAATGTGTAACATTTTAGTTTTTTCGAGGGAGATCTTTGCGCCTGAGGTTTTACACCAATTAGTGATGTCGTGTAGTATTTCTGAATAGGTAGATTGTACTTCGTTGAGATCGTTTACGTTTGTTAGAATAACTAGGTCGTCAGCGTAGAGGCAGTGTTTTATGTTTTTATATTTTACGAGAATGTCGTTTATTCCGTCAAAGGCTATAGCGAATAATAGGACTGATAGTGGAGAACCCTGTGGGATACCGTTTTTTATGTTGTATATTTGTGAGAATGCACCACCTGTTTTGACTCTAAACTTCCTGTTAGAAAGAAAGGACTTGATTATGTAGAACATATTGTTACCAACTCTCCATTGCGCTAATTTATTCAAAATCACATGAGGACCGATCCGGTCGAACGCTTTTTCAAAATCTATGGAGAGAATTGTTGTATGCTTTTTGGTTGACAAAGAAGATGTGATGAAGTTGTCGATATGGAGTAGCGCATCAATCGTTCCACGTCCTTGCTTGAAACCAACCTGTTCAATGCTTATTAGATTGTTTTTCTCCATGAACCAGTTGAGTCGTCTAGCTACAATTTTTTCAAATGTTTTTCCTAGACATGGGAGTAACGATATTGGGCGATATCCTTTTGCCGAAGTCGGTTCGCCCGTGGGTTTTGGAATGGGTACAATTGTGGCTATTTTCCACACTTGTGGAATTACACCTGTTTGGAGTATGTTATTGAAGAGATGGAGTATTCGGTGTCTCAGGAGTGGTGGACTGTTCTTTAACATTATGTAATCGACTCGATCATATCCTGGTGTTTTACCTGTGGCGCCGTGTAGGGTTGACTCTAATTCAATTTTATTGATCGGGAGATCTATTAATTTAGAGGATGGGCTTGTGTGAGGGGACGGGCTAATTGTGTCTCTTTTGGCAGAGAGAAATGACGGATGGAAGTTTACGTCTTCTGCGTAGTTTGACCATGTTTTGCCGAGATGGTCGGCAATTTGAAGGGGAGATGTGAGAGTGCCTGAGTCGGTGTTCATGCATTTTATTGAGAGGGGGCGATACTGCCCAGTTAGCGTTTTTATATCCGCCCAGATTTTTCTGGGAGTGGAGTTCGGATTTAACTTTTCGGTAAATGTTTGGAAGGCTTTTCTTTTTTCTTCCTTGGCATTTTTGCGAAAAAGAGCATTTAACTTTTTATAATTGATTAGGTTAAAATCGGAGGGGAATCCTTTGAAAATTCTCCAGGCTTCTTGTTTTTTCTTCCTTAGGTTGTCCAATACTGGATTCCACCAGGGAACTACCGCCTTATGGAGTTTTCGACTTGTTTGTGGTATCGAGGCATTTGCTCCTATTCGGATTGCTTTAGTGATTATGGCTGTTTCTTGATTAATATTTTGACTCTCTACATGTTGACTTAGTGCCTGGGTAGTTATATTTTGAAATTTACTCCAATTAGCAAGTTCGGTTTGGAATTTAGGAAGAAGGTTGGAGGGTTTGGGACACATGCTAGTGTTAATGTTTATTATTATTGGAAAGTGGTCGCTCCCGTGCAGGTTGGGTAAAGTATTCCAAGTGCACATTGGGGCCAATTGAGGTGAGGCTAGTGATAAGTCTACATGTGTGAAGGATTTGTGAGTGGAAAAATGTGTATGGCTACCGTTATTGAGTAGTGCTAGATTTGCGGTCAGTATGTATTTCTCTACGGTTTTTCCCCTTTTATTAGTGGACGAAGATCCCCAGATGGGACTCCACGCATTAAAATCTCCGAGGAGAAGTATCGGTGTTTGGATGCTATCTGTGATAGTGGTAAGATCGTGTATCGTTATTGGTTGGGATGTGGGAGTGTATGCTGATATTATCGTGAGGTTTCTGCCGATATTTATTTCTACTGCTACGACCGAGATTGCAGAGTTTACTACTATAAGTTTATGTGGGATTGATCTATGTATAAGTATACCTGTACCATGTTTAGAAGCAACATTTTCCGTAAGGTTGTGAAAGAATGCCGCGTATTCTTTGGGTCCTGTGGCCCGAGAGTCGTGGCGGATGTGCGTTTCTTGTAGAGCTATGATGGATGGTTTCAGATCTTTGATGAGTATTTGGAGCTCATGCATATTGTTTTTGAGTCCGTTCAGATTCCATTGTAGTATTGTGAGTTTATGGACATGAATGCTATTGTGTATATTAAACCTGCTGCTGTTGGGGATTTTGTTGTTGTAAGGGTTCAGTCTCCGTGTCTCGAGTGTTGAACCATTCAAGCCGAAGCCCTGTCTGCTTCGGCCCGAGTTGGGATTTTCTCGAGACACAGAGACTGTGCTTTCGTTGGGAGTGTTAGGGTTATATGTGGTTATTGTGAGGGAGTGGGGAGTTTAATAATTCTTGAATGGTGGGTTCATTTATTTTTATGTTAGTGTTTTTTTTAATAGGTATAGGTTCGTTGTTACGGTTGGTTGTTGTGGGTTTTATGATTAGAGGTGATTGGTTTTGTATGGCTTTACGGTATTCTGCAGATGTAGAAGCGCAGTTTGAAATGAATGAAGTGTTTGTCGATGTTGGTTGGAGTGTAGTTTTTGTTGGGTTTTGTTTTGTAGTTTCTTTTATTGGTGGTGTTATATGTGTGGCTGTTGTTTTGAGAAGTGCGGCATAGGATTCCTTTGGTTTGTTTGATGGCGTGGGATTTCGTTCCCTATATATCCGTTTCGCTTCGGATAGAGAAATTTTATTTCTCGTTTGTATTTCAAGAATGGACTGGTTTTCTATATATTGGGGGCATAATGGTGATGAAGCAGGGTGAGGGCCTTGACAGTTGGCACAGTGGGTTCGGGTGCATTCTAAGTCGGGGTGTGGAGAAAGGTTGCAGTTGTTGCACGCTGGGTTTCGTTTGCACCATTTGGCTGTATGTCCGAGTAGTTGGCATTGGCGGCAGCGCATTGGTCTTGGGATATACTCATTTACTTTGGCTTTGTGCCATCCGATTTCTATGTTACTCGGTGGATTGAAGCGGTCAAATGAAAACAACATTAGTCCGGAGGCCCTGATTTCGCCATTTTGCGATTTTTTAAATTTATGGACACTTACCACTCCTTGAGGTTTCATTTCTTGGACGATGTCTTCTTCCGGAACATTAATTAGGTATGGTGCGTAAACAATACCTTTCGAGAGGTTTAATTTCGGATGCAACTTTATTGTTACCGGACATAGTTGATCGAACCGTTTGGTATTTACAAAACGTAGAGCTGTTTGTTCATCTTTCACTAGTAAGAGAATTGAACCGTCTCTTAGCATGGACACTTTTTCATATTGTGTACTAATTGAGTCTATAGCTCTTTTTAACACGAATACGTTCACTCCGGTCAGAGGTTTTGTCGCGTCATTAGGAACAATTTGAAAAAATTTCGGGTTTTTTTCACTTGCCTTTGTTGGTAATTCCGGGAAGTTCGATTCAATAGGACTAAATGCCTGCCGTTTTTTTTTATTGACGGGGACGTCACCCAAGGACGTTTCCTGCAACATACCGAATCTGTTGCCGGTGTGCTGCTTTGGCCCTAAGGCCATTTTTTATTTATTTCTCTTTTCTTTTGCTTTACTTTGGAACCGGTTAATTTAAAGTACACTAACAAAAGCAATACACTAACAACACGCACAGTACCGTAATAAAATATTCACACGCGGTTTTGTGTTCACAATTCTTTCACTGCACAATACGGTTAAAATTTGCGTCCTTACGGTTCGAGAGTTCGTCTGGCAATGATGTTGTGTGAGAACAATTTTGTAGTTACTGAATGTTTTCTTTATCTTATCTCCGTATTGGAAAATTGTTTCTTCGTCAATTTTTACTGCATTAATTACATTGGGGTTCAGTATCTTCGTTAGGTTGGAAATTAAGTTTTTTTTTTTTTTGAAATTAATTATGTGTCTTGAGTTTTTAAAGATAGTATGTGATCGTAGGTCATTAGATGATGTTTTAGTTAGAATTATTTGATTTTTATATTTGTTGAGTGCTTGTGGGCTTCTTTCAAATTGATCAATTGGTGAACTTACTGCGGAATGATCTGAACATGAGGTTGAGTTTATTTGTTGGCGGGATAGTGCGTCTGCTACAACGTTTTGATTTCCCGGTTTATAAACGATTTTTGCTCCAAACTCTTCGATGAAATTCTTCCATCTTTTTAATTTTGTATTAGGGTTCTTCTCTGAGGTTGCGAATGTTAGTGATTGATGGTCGGTATAGATAGTTAAATTAGTTATTCCATATAGTAGATTTCTTAATTTCTGAAGTGCCCATACGATAGCCAACAATTCTTTTTCATTGGTAGAGTAGTTCTGCTCGGTAGACGTTAATGTTCTTGATATGAAGGTGATAGGGTTTCTTCCTTGGCTTAATACAGCTCCTATGGCGAAGTTACTCGCGTCCGTAGTGAGGTCGAAGGGTTTTGAGTAATCCGGTTGATATAGTTCTACTTGTGCCCTTAATTCATGTTTTATTTTGTTGAAGGATTCTTTAGCATTTTCATCGAATTTAATTGGCACTTTAGCGCTTTTATTCTTCGATGTTTGCCCATTTTCCTGTTGTAATAATAATGTCATAGGTTTAGTGATTTTTGCGTAACCTTTAATAAACCTTCTATAATATCCAGCAAGTCCGAGAAATGACCTTAGTTCTTTCAGGTTTGTCGGTTCGGGGTAGTTTTTTATTGTGTTGATTTTTTCCGGATCGACGGTTATAATATTATGTTTAATTATATGTCCCAAATAATTAACTTCTTTGTTAAAAAAATGTGATTTCTCGTTTGATATCTTCATATTTGCGTTCTTTAGGGCATTGATAATTATCTTTATGTGTTCAATATGTTCCTCTGGGGTATTTGAAAAAATGAGTACGTCATCGATATAGACATACGCGAATTTGCCGATGTATGGTCGGAGAATGTCATCGACGCATCGTTGGAAAATCGATGGTGCGTTCTTGAGTCCGAAGGGCATTCGTATGAATTCGTACTTGGCTCCATTGATGTTAAAACTCGTCTTGGGTCTGTCGGATTCCCTCAACTTTATCTGGTGGAATCCAGATTCCAGGTCTATGGTTGAAAAAATTCTGGCATTTCCCAAGTTTTGAATGGTTAGGTTCACATCGGGGATTGAATATCTGTCCGTGATGGTTTCGGCGTTTAGTTTCTGGAAATCTATAACCATACGTCTCTTCGGCCGTCCATCTTCATCTAAACCTTTTTTGGGAACTACCCATACTGTGGAGTTGTATGGGCTATACGATTTTTGTATTATACCTTCGTCTAGTAATTTATTTACTTCTTTGTTAACGAAATCATGATCCGTTGCTGGGTATTGGTATTGTGGTGAGTATATCGGGTCTTCGTTCTTAGTTCTGATGGTTGCTTCGATAGTCGTTGTGAATGGCAAAGTAGGATTCGTGTCCTCATTTACTCGGATTATCTCGTCAATTTCTCTTTTATATTTTCCGTTTTCTATAGTGTAATTGATTTCTTGTTTTTTCTGGTATTTAGTCCTCAACAAGTTCTTTTCCATATCTATTTGGGCTTTCATTTTCTCTAAACCTTGTTTTCCTAGGATCATATCAAATTCATTTAATTCATTTGTCTCATAAAACATTATATAGTGATTTAATAAATTTATTCGTTTCTTAGATTTTAATACAGATATACCATGGATGCTTTTTACTTTTATGGGAGAAATGGGAATGGATGTGCTGATATTACATTTTGTGGATATGTAGTTGTTGGTAGCGCCTGTGTCTATTAAGATTATTATAGGTCTTCCTGTATCCTTAGTTTTAAGAACTAAACACGGAAGGCCGTTTATTTCCCTAAAAAATAATTTTCAGTTTCCCAAACTTCATTTTCATCTACTTGGGGGATTATGGATTCGTTATCGCGTGTATCTTCGATTTTGTGTACACGTTGGAATTTCCGTGTTGGGTGCTGGTTCTGTGAGGATGTACCATGTTCTCTTCTCGTTGCTTCTTGTCGTGGGAAATTTTGTTGTCTGTGAGATCCTTGGTGTTGTTGTTGGTTTCTGTAGGAATCATTATGTGGGTTGTATAGGGTTGGTCGCATAAATTGCCGTGAATTGTCAACTTCCATTGGTTCCACTGCGGGTTTATATTGGATCTGTGTGTTGGGACGATATCTTGGTGGTTCGTGTCTCTGTTGTACGAAGTGTTGTCGTTGTTGGGGGCGGGTGGGTGGTTTAAAGGATTGGACAGGATAATGCTCACGTCTAGCACGGTGGAGTTGATAGCCGTTGCTATCATGTGAAATAGTGCTCGCCATAGCGTAGGCACTTTCTAGATCTTGCGGCTTGAACGTGTATAATGATGTCCTTGTATAGTCACAGTTTAAGCCTCTAATGAATGCACGTACTCCTCCTTCTATTGTGTGTCTGACGAAACCTTCTGCATGTTCTCCTTCGGTCATTTCAATTTTGCTCAGCACCAAATTAAGTGCTCTGTTAGCCTCGTCGTGATACTGTGAGAGAGTTAGGTGTCTCTGCGTGATCCTCTGCAAGTTCTCTTCGAGCACGTATAGTGGTCGTCTATCTCCGTAAACGTAGTCCAATCTATTCATGATGGCCTCGAAGTTGAAAATTGTATTATGTGCAACTAACACATTTGCAGCTGCTCCCAGGATTTTTGAATTCACTATCGAGAGGCAGGTGAAGTATTTATTAGTGTCCTGAAAGTTTTCTATGTTTTTCATACACGTGTTAACTCGGCTTCTCCATGCTCTATAGCTTTCTTGGTTTCCGTCGAATGTCGGAAGAGTCTTGAATATTTCCGTATCTATTTCGTTCGAACTTTGCAATGATAGAGTTTTGGGTTGCAATTTTCTTATTGTGATGGGCTCCACATTTCCGAATCCTCTTGTCTCTATCGTTTTGATATATTCGCGTAGTGTTTTGTTCTCTGATGCGAGTATTTCCTGGTTTTTTGCCAAGTGGCTGATTTGGGCTTGGGTTTCCGCTGCTGTCGTCATTTTTGGTGTACTTGGTGTGTATATTATTGATGGGTTCTTTGCCGGTTCCTCTTCACTGTCACTATCGGTGTCTTTATTGAGTATATTATATTGTATAGCTCTGTTCCTGAATGTTTTTACTTTCGTTATTTTCATTTAATTTGAATTCTCTATTGATTATGTTAGTTTGTTCACTGTTTTCTTTGAATTCTCTATTGTTTTTTTTTCACTTTTATTTGTTCAATAAAATATAAAAGATTTCTTACCAGTCTGTTGTACTATGTACATGGATGCTAAGGATGTCAAATGCTGCGTGTCCTCTTGTCTTCGAGTCCGTACGATTTGTTCCTTGTTTTGGGTTCCCTGGATATGCCTCTGAGGTTCCTCTTAGTTTCGAGTTCTTCGGGGTCTTCCTTGGGTTGTTGGTCCACAGGGTGATACAAAATTAGAATTTATATCCTCCTGGCAGGATCGCCGATTAATAAGAGTCTTCTTATTTAATACGAAAAAACATTTACACTTTAATTATTTTTTTGGGTTGTTCTTAAACTGTATTTACAATATTTTATATGCTAGGTGTATCTACACGCATCACTCGATGAAACCTGACTAACTCATTCCACCGTTCGCCTGTATCCCTTTTCCAGTCATCTTTTGTTGTTTCTCCAATTTCTTATCTCACACTTCATTTCGGTCGTGGGATCGTTTTGATAATCTCGATCGATGGTTGTTTGGACAGCTGTGTCATGTCGGGTGCAGCATTGAATCCTATCTTCAATGCTGAAGGTTTATCTGTTGCATTGTTTGGACAGATGCGGCAGTAAATCCTATCTTCAATGTTGATCACGTTGGATGTCATCATTTTTATTACATTGTGATGTAGGTTTGTGATGAATCTTATCTTCTAGTTGGGAGTTGGGTGTGTTAACTCTCCCCTGGCTTAGAATAAAACGTCCTCGTTTTCATTGACTTATGTGTCCCTTCTCCAAGAGTCGTAACTCCCTTTCGTAGGTTTCTAGAGATTTCCTCCTTTGGATCAGTTGTGTTTTTCTTGATAGTGGTTGCATAACTTTCCCGTTATAAGGGATATGATTATTAGAAGGGATACAAGACAATTGGAGCTTTTCACTGGATTTTCTTCGACTGGGATAAAAAATGTGGAAATTTCCCGGCTGTTTGTGAACTTAGTTTCAGGATTTGATTTTTGTAATTTGAATACTTCAACATTTTCGTCATGTTTCCTCGTGATTATTGACTTAAGCTATTTTTTTTACATTTCGGTATATGATTCCATCTATATTGACTGTTTTACTGAACTGGATTAAATTTGGACCATACAGGGTTTTATTATTCACAATATGTTCATAGTCTAGTAGTATATGCTCGTTTTCTAATTCTTTAAATGATTTGAAATGGTTCAATATTTAAAATCTTAATTGTACAGTAGTCTGTTGTTTTTACTTATATAACTCCCAATATTATTTTTACAATTAGATACATGAATATAAGTCAAATGGTTACAGTATGTGATCTTAGATGCTAGGTTTATACTTAATGGCTAACATTGGATATTTGTATATAATGGCTATGGGGCCCTTAAAATAACATGCAATGATTTTAGAATATTCCATGGCGTGTATTGTATGATAGGTAAGTAAGTTTGTATTTCTATGATGTCGCCGTGGTCTGGAGTTATTATTTATTGGCCTGTAGGAACCCGGAAGTTCATGACCTCACCGACTCGGCTTCGCCATCCTTCCCTGTCCTGGGCACTGTCCTTCCACGCTTCACCATTCGATCCGATCTCCTCAAGGTCAAACCTAACATTGTCCTCCCATCTCCGTCGCGGCCGTCCTACCGGTCTCTTTCCCGTTGGTCTACCGTCAAGAATTCTATGCACGGTCCTATCGTTCCCCATTCGCGCCACGTGTCCGGCCCATCTTAATCTTCGCGACTTGATTACTCTCACTATTGTAGGTTTGCGATATAGTTCTTCCAATTCGTGGTCTGGAGTACTTGTGATAAATTTAAATATGGTTCCCAAGAAATTATACGTCTTTTGCTCCTGGTATGGTGTGGTATCAACTGGGATTTTAATGATGAGCGTGGTGAGAATTATCTTTAGTTGCATGGTTGTGAGCGGATATTGTCCTTGTGAACTTGGAGACTTCGATTTGTGGTTACTGTGTTTCCTTTGTCTTCTCGTACTATGTGTTCAATAAACCTGTCGGTATTTTTATTTCGGCGTTTGGATTTCACGTAAATTCTTTCTCCTGGTTTATAGATTTTTTCTGTGCGGTTTTTATTGAAATAGTTTAGGAGTTGCTTTTGTTTTACTTCTAATTTTTCCTTGATGTCCAGGTGCGCCACTCGGTTGAAAAATACGTCCTCGGGTTTTCTTCCAGTCACTGAGTGAATTGTTCGATTGTACTGTTTGACTGCATCGAAAATGTAATCTTTACATTCGCCTCCGTTTGCCTTTGTTAGTGCCCGGACTATCTCTATTACTGTAGAATGGGCGCGTTCTACTTGGCTGTTGGATGTGGAATGATCCGTGGGGACTCTTATGTGTATCACGTCATGTCGGTCGTAAATGTTGCTGGCATAATTACTAATGAATATTGATTCGTTATCCGTCGTGAGATATCTTGGGCCTTGGTATGTAAAAACTTGAGATAAGAGTTCGTCTAGGACTAAGTGAGTATTTAATTTATTTGGAATGTGGCGTAGGTGTAGGAATTTTGAGTATCTGTCGATGGAGCTGATGTAGATTTCGTTGTTCATATAAAATAGGTCTATTTGCAGATATTGTGAAACTTTGCTTGGTATTGGCGTGGTGCCGATGATATGGTTGTTGGGTTTCCGGTCGTATTTCGTGGTCATACAGACCTTGCAGTTGGTTGCGTATTTCTTGCAATCTTTATCTATGTTGGGCCAATAGTATTTTTCATAAATCTCTAGTTTATTATTTCTATGATTTCGATGAGCTCTTTCGTGGATAGTTTTGATTATTTGAAGCTGTTCGTTAGGTTCGGTTATGTCTTTCAAGAATGTTTGTGTGAGAACAATTTTGTAGTTACTGAATGTTTTCTTTATCTTATCTCCGTATTGGAAAATTGTTTCTTCGTCAATTTTTACTGCATTAATTACATTGGGGTTCAGTATCTTCGTTAGGTTGGAAATTAAGTTTTTTTCGTTTTTGAAATTAATTATGTGTCTTGAGTTTTTAAAGATAGTATGTGATCGTAGGTCATGAGATGATGTTTTAGTTAGAATTATTTGATTTTTATATTTGTTGAGTGCTTGTGGGCTTCTTTCAAATTGATCAATAGGTGAACTTACTGCGGAATGATCTGAACATGAGGTTGAGTTTATTTGTTGGCGGGATAGTGCGTCTGCTACAACGTTTTGATTTCCCGGTTTATAAACGATTTTTGCTCCAAACTCTTCGATGAAATTCTTCCATCTTTTTAATTTTGTATTAGAGTTCTTCTCTGAGGTTGCGAATGTTAGTGATTGATGGTCGGTATAGATAGTTAAATTAGTTATTCCATATAGTAGATTTCTTAATTTCTGAAGTGCCCATACGATAGCCAACAATTCTTTTTCATTGGTAGAGTAGTTCTGCTCGGTAGACGTTAATGTTCTTGATATGAAGGTGATAGGGTTTCTTCCTTGGCTTAATACAGCTCCTATGGCGAAGTTACTCGCGTCCGTAGTGAGGTCGAAGGGTTTTGAGTAATCCGGTTGATATAGTTCTACTTGTGCCCTTAATTCATGTTTTATTTTGTTGAAGGATTCTTTAGCATTTTCATCGAATTTAATTGGCACTTTAGCGCTTTTATTCTTCGATGTTTGCCCATTTTCCTGTTGTAATAATAATGTCATAGGTTTAGTGATTTTTGCGTAACCTTTAATAAACCTTCTATAATATCCAGCAAGTCCGAGAAATGACCTTAGTTCTTTCAGGTTTGTCGGTTCGGGGTAGTTTTTTATTGTGTTGATTTTTTCCGGATCGACGGTTATAATATTATGTTTAATTATATGTCCCAAATAATTAACTTCTTTGTTAAAAAAATGTGATTTCTCGTTTGATATCTTCATATTTGCGTTCTTTAGGGCATTGATAATTATCTTTATGTGTTCAATATGTTCCTCTGGGGTATTTGAAAAAATGAGTACGTCATCGATATAGACATACGCGAATTTGCCGATGTATGGTCGGAGAATGTCATCGACGCATCGTTGGAAAATCGATGGTGCGTTCTTGAGTCCGAAGGGCATTCGTATGAATTCGTACTTGGCTCCATTGATGTTAAAACTCGTCTTGGGTCTGTCGGATTCCCTCAACTTTATCTGGTGGAATCCAGATTCCAGGTCTATGGTTGAAAAAATTCTGGCATTTCCCAAGTTTTGAATGGTTAGGTTCACATCGGGGATTGAATATCTGTCCGTGATGGTTTCGGCGTTTAGTTTCTGGAAATCTATAACCATACGTCTCTTCGGCCGTCCATCTTCATCTAAACCTTTTTTGGGAACTACCCATACTGTGGAGTTGTATGGGCTATACGATTTTTGTATTATACCTTCGTCTAGTAATTTATTTACTTCTTTGTTAACGAAATCATGATCCGTTGCTGGGTATTGGTATTGTGGTGAGTATATCGGGTCTTCGTTCTTAGTTCTGATGGTTGCTTCGATAGTCGTTGTGAATGGCAAAGTAGGATTCGTGTCCTCATTTACTCGGATTATCTCGTCAATTTCTCTTTTATATTTTCCGTTTTCTATAGTGTAATTGATTTCTTGTTTTTTCTGGTATTTAGTCCTCAACAAGTTCTTTTCCATATCTATTTGGGCTTTCATTTTCTCTAAACCTTGTTTTCCTAGGATCATATCAAATTCATTTAATTCATTTGTCTCATAAAACATTATATAGTGATTTAATAAATTTATTCGTTTCTTAGATTTTAATACAGATATACCATGGATGCTTTTTACTTTTATGGGAGAAATGGGAATGGATGTGCTGATATTACATTTTGTGGATATGTAGTTGTTGGTAGCGCCTGTGTCTATTAAGATTATTATAGGTCTTCCTGTATCCTTAGTTTTAAGAACTAAACACGGAAGGCCGTTTATTTCCCTAAAAAATAATTTTCAGTTTCCCAAACTTCATTTTCATCTACTTGGGGGATTATGGATTCGTTATCGCGTGTATCTTCGATTTTGTGTACACGTTGGAATTTCCGTGTTGGGTGCTGGTTCTGTGAGGATGTACCATGTTCTCTTCTCGTTGCTTCTTGTCGTGGGAAATTTTGTTGTCTGTGAGATCCTTGGTGTTGTTGTTGGTTTCTGTAGGAATCATTATGTGGGTTGTATAGGGTTGGTCGCATAAATTGCCGTGAATTGTCAACTTCCATTGGTTCCACTGCGGGTTTATATTGGATCTGTGTGTTGGGACGATATCTTGGTGGTTCGTGTCTCTGTTGTACGAAGTGTTGTCGTTGTTGGGGGCGGGTGGGTGGTTTAAAGGATTGGACAGGATAATGCTCACGTCTAGCACGGTGGAGTTGATAGCCGTTGCTATCATGTGAAATAGTGCTCGCCATAGCGTAGGCACTTTCTAGATCTTGCGGCTTGAACGTGTATAATGATGTCCTTGTATAGTCACAGTTTAAGCCTCTAATGAATGCACGTACTCCTCCTTCTATTGTGTGTCTGACGAAACCTTCTGCATGTTCTCCTTCGGTCATTTCAATTTTGCTCAGCACCAAATTAAGTGCTCTGTTAGCCTCGTCGTGATACTGTGAGAGAGTTAGGTGTCTCTGCGTGATCCTCTGCAAGTTCTCTTCGAGCACGTATAGTGGTCGTCTATCTCCGTAAACGTAGTCCAATCTATTCATGATGGCCTCGAAGTTGAAAATTGTATTATGTGCAACTAACACATTTGCAGCTGCTCCCAGGATTTTTGAATTCACTATCGAGAGGCAGGTGAAGTATTTATTAGTGTCCTGAAAGTTTTCTATGTTTTTCATACACGTGTTAACTCGGCTTCTCCATGCTCTATAGCTTTCTTGGTTTCCGTCGAATGTCGGAAGAGTCTTGAATATTTCCGTATCTATTTCGTTCGAACTTTGCAATGATAGAGTTTTGGGTTGCAATTTTCTTATTGTGATGGGCTCCACATTTCCGAATCCTCTTGTCTCTATCGTTTTGATATATTCGCGTAGTGTTTTGTTCTCTGATGCGAGTATTTCCTGGTTTTTTGCCAAGTGGCTGATTTGGGCTTGGGTTTCCGCTGCTGTCGTCATTTTTGGTGTACTTGGTGTGTATATTATTGATGGGTTCTTTGCCGGTTCCTCTTCACTGTCACTATCGGTGTCTTTATTGAGTATATTATATTGTATAGCTCTGTTCCTGAATGTTTTTACTTTCGTTATTTTCATTTAATTTGAATTCTCTATTGATTATGTTAGTTTGTTCACTGTTTTCTTTGAATTCTCTATTGTTTTTTTTTCACTTTTATTTGTTCAATAAAATATAAAAGATTTCTTACCAGTCTGTTGTACTATGTACATGGATGCTAAGGATGTCAAATGCTGCGTGTCCTCTTGTCTTCGAGTCCGTACGATTTGTTCCTTGTTTTGGGTTCCCTGGATATGCCTCTGAGGTTCCTCTTAGTTTCGAGTTCTTCGGGGTCTTCCTTGGGTTGTTGGTCCACAGGGTGATACAAAATTAGAATTTATATCCTCCTGGCAGGATCGCCGATTAATAAGAGTCTTCTTATTTAATACGAAAAAACATTTACACTTTAATTATTTTTTTGGGTTGTTCTTAAACTGTATTTACAATATTTTATATGCTAGGTGTATCTACACGCATCACTCGATGAAACCTGACTAACTCATTCCACCGTTCGCCTGTATCCCTTTTCCAGTCATCTTTTGTTGTTTCTCCAATTTCTTATCTCACACTTCATTTCGGTCGTGGGATCGTTTTGATAATCTCGATCGATGGTTGTTTGGACAGCTGTGTCATGTTGGGTGCAGCATTGAATCCTATCTTCAATGCTGAAGGTTTATCTGTTGCATTGTTTGGACAGATGCGGCAGTAAATCCTATCTTCAATGTTGATCACGTTGGATGTCATCATTTTTATTACATTGTGATGTAGGTTTGTGATGAATCTTATCTTCTAGTTGGGAGTTGGGTGTGTTAACTCTCCCCTGGCTTAGAATAAAACGTCCTCGTTTTCATTGACTTATGTGTCCCTTCTCCAAGAGTCGTAACTCCCTTTCGTAGGTTTCTAGAGATGTCCTCCTTTGGATCAGTTGTGTTTTTCTTGATAGTGGTTGCATAACTTTCCCGTTATAAGGGATATGATTATTAGAAGGGATACAAGACAATTGGAGCTTTTCACTGGATTTTCTTCGACTGGGATAAAAAATGTGGAAATTTCCCGGCTGTTTGTGAACTTAGTTTCAGGATTTGATTTTTGTAATTTGAATACTTCAACATTTTCGTCATGTTTCCTCGTGATTATTGACTTAAGCTATTTTTTTTACATTTCGGTATATGATTCCATCTATATTGACTGTTTTACTGAACTGGATTAAATTTGGACCATACAGGGTTTTATTATTCACAATATGTTCATAGTCTAGTAGTATATGCTCGTTTTCTAATTCTTTAAATGATTTGAAATGGTTCAATATTTAAAATCTTAATTGTACAGTAGTCTGTTGTTTTTACTTATATAACTCCCAATATTATTTTTACAATTAGATACATGAATATAAGTCAAATGGTTACAGTATGTGATCTTAGATGCTAGGTTTATACTTAATGGCTAACATTGGATATTTGTATATAATGGCTATGGGGCCCTTAAAGTAACATGCAATGATTTTAGAATATTCCATGGCGTGTATTGTATGATAGGTAAGTTTGTATTTCTATGATGTCGCCGTGGTCTGGAGTACCTGTGATAAATTTAAATATGGTTCCCAAGAAATTATACGTCTTTTGCTCCTGGTATGGTGTGGTATCAACTGGGATTTTAATGATGAGCATGGTGAGAATTATCTTTAGTTGCATGGTTGTGAGCGGATATTGTCCTTGTGAACTTGGAGACTTCGATTTGTGGTTACTGTGTTTCCTTTGTCTTCTCGTACTATGTGTTCAATAAACCTGTCGGTATTTTTATTTCGGCGTTTGGATTTCACGTAAATTCTTTCTCCTGGTTTATAGATTTTTTCTGTGCGGTTTTTATTGAAATAGTTTAGGAGTTGCTTTTGTTTTACTTCTAATTTTTCCTTGATGTCCAGGTGCGCCACTCGGTTGAAAAATACGTCCTCGGGTTTTCTTCCAGTCACTGAGTGAATTGTTCGATTGTACTGTTTGACTGCATCGAAAATGTAATCTTTACATTCGCCTCCGTTTGCCTTTGTTAGTGCCCGGACTATCTCTATTACTGTAGAATGGGCGCGTTCTACTTGGCTGTTGGATGTGGAATGATCCGTGGGGACTCTTATGTGTATCACGTCATGTCGGTCGTAAATGTTGCTGGCATAATTACTAATGAATATTGATTCGTTATCCGTCGTGAGATATCTTGGGCCTTGGTATGTAAAAACTTGAGATAAGAGTTCGTCTAGGACTAAGTGAGTATTTAATTTATTTGGAATGTGGCGTAGGTGTAGGAATTTTGAGTATCTGTCGATGGAGCTGATGTAGATTTCGTTGTTCATATAAAATAGGTCTATTTGCAGATATTGTGAAACTTTGCTTGGTATTGGCGTGGTGCCGATGATATGGTTGTTGGGTTTCCGGTCGTATTTCGTGGTCATACAGACCTTGCAGTTGGTTGCGTATTTCTTGCAATCTTTATCTATGTTGGGCCAATAGTATTTTTCATAAATCTCTAGTTTATTATTTCTATGATTTCGATGAGCTCTTTCGTGGATAGTTTTGATTATTTGAAGCTGTTCGTTAGGTTCGGTTATGTCTTTCAAGAATGTTTGTGTGAGAACAATTTTGTAGTTACTGAATGTTTTCTTTATCTTATCTCCGTATTGGAAAATTGTTTCTTCGTCAATTTTTACTGCATTAATTACATTGGGGTTCAGTATCTTCGTTAGGTTGGAAATTAAGTTTTTTTTTTTTTTGAAATTAATTATGTGTCTTGAGTTTTTAAAGATAGTATGTGATCGTAGGTCATTAGATGATGTTTTAGTTAGAATTATTTGATTTTTATATTTGTTGAGTGCTTGTGGGCTTCTTTCAAATTGATCAATTGGTGAACTTACTGCGGAATGATCTGAACATGAGGTTGAGTTTATTTGTTGGCGGGATAGTGCGTCTGCTACAACGTTTTGATTTCCCGGTTTATAAACGATTTTTGCTCCAAACTCTTCGATGAAATTCTTCCATCTTTTTAATTTTGTATTAGGGTTCTTCTCTGAGGTTGCGAATGTTAGTGATTGATGGTCGGTATAGATAGTTAAATTAGTTATTCCATATAGTAGATTTCTTAATTTCTGAAGTGCCCATACGATAGCCAACAATTCTTTTTCATTGGTAGAGTAGTTCTGCTCGGTAGACGTTAATGTTCTTGATATGAAGGTGATAGGGTTTCTTCCTTGGCTTAATACAGCTCCTATGGCGAAGTTACTCGCGTCCGTAGTGAGGTCGAAGGGTTTTGAGTAATCCGGTTGATATAGTTCTACTTGTGCCCTTAATTCATGTTTTATTTTGTTGAAGGATTCTTTAGCATTTTCATCGAATTTAATTGGCACTTTAGCGCTTTTATTCTTCGATGTTTGCCCATTTTCCTGTTGTAATAATAATGTCATAGGTTTAGTGATTTTTGCGTAACCTTTAATAAACCTTCTATAATATCCAGCAAGTCCGAGAAATGACCTTAGTTCTTTCAGGTTTGTCGGTTCGGGGTAGTTTTTTATTGTGTTGATTTTTTCCGGATCGACGGTTATAATATTATGTTTAATTATATGTCCCAAATAATTAACTTCTTTGTTAAAAAAATGTGATTTCTCGTTTGATATCTTCATATTTGCGTTCTTTAGGGCATTGATAATTATCTTTATGTGTTCAATATGTTCCTCTGGGGTATTTGAAAAAATGAGTACGTCATCGATATAGACATACGCGAATTTGCCGATGTATGGTCGGAGAATGTCATCGACGCATCGTTGGAAAATCGATGGTGCGTTCTTGAGTCCGAAGGGCATTTGTATGAATTCGTACTTGGCTCCATTGATGTTAAAACTCGTCTTGGGTCTGTCGGATTCCCTCAACTTTATCTGGTGGAATCCAGATTCCAGGTCTAAGGTTGAAAAAATTCTGGCATTTCCCAAGTTTTGAATGGTTAGGTTCACATCGGGGATTGGATATCTGTCCGTGATGGTTTCGGCGTTTAGTTTCTGGAAATCTATAACCATACGTCTCTTCGGCCGTCCATCTTCAACTAAACCTTTTTTGGGAACTACCCATACTGGGGAGTTGTATGGGCTATACGATTTCTGTATTATACCTTCGTCTAGTAATTTATTTACTTCTTTGTTAACGAAATCATGATCCGTTGCTGGGTATTGGTATTGTGGTGAGTGTATCGGGTCTTCGTTCTTAGTTCTGATGGTTGCTTCGATAGTCGTTGTGAATGGCAAAGTAGGATTCGTGTCCTCATTTACTCGGATTATCTCGTCAATTTCTCTTTTATATTTTCCGTTTTCTATAGTGTAATTGATTTCTTGTTTTTTCTGGTATTTAGTCCTCAACAAGTTCTTTTCCATATCTATTTGGGCTTTCATTTTCTCTAAACCTTGTTTTCCTAGGATCATATCAAATTCATTTAATTCATTTGTCTCATAAAACATTATATAGTGATTTAATAAATTTATTCGTTTCTTAGATTTTAATACAGATATACCATGGATGCTTTTTACTTTTATGGGAGAAATGGGAATGGATGTGCTGATATTACATTTTGTGGATATGTAGTTGTTGGTAGCGCCTGTGTCTATTAAGATTATTATAGGTCTTCCTGTATCCTTAGTTTTAAGAACTAAACACGGAAGGCCGTTTATTTCCCTAAAAAAGAATTTTCAGTTTCCCAAACTTCATTTTTATCTACTTGGGGGATTATGGATTCGTTATCGCGTGTATCTTCGATTTTGTGTACACGTTGGAATTTCCGTGTTGGGTGCTGGTTCTGTGAGGATGTACCATGTTCTCTTCTCGTTGCTTCTTGTCGTGGGAAATTTTGTTGTCTGTGAGATCCTTGGTGTTGTTGTTGGTTTCTGTAGGAATCATTATGTGGGTTGTATAGGGTTGGTCGCATAAATTGCCGTGAATCGTCAACTTCCATTGGTTCCACTGCGGGTTTATATTGGATCTGTGTGTTGGGACGATATCTTGGTGGTTCGTGTCTCTGTTGTACGAAGTGTTGTCGTTGTTGGGGGCGGGTGGGTGGTTTAAAGGATTGGACAGGATAATGCTCACGTCTAGCACGGTGGAGTTGATAGCCGTTGCTATCATGTGAAATAGTGCTCGCCATAGCGTAGGCACTTTCTAGATCTTGCGGCTTGAACGTGTATAATGATGTCCTTGTATAGTCACAGTTTAAGCCTCTAATGAATGCACGTACTCCTCCTTCTATTGTGTGTCTGACGAAACCTTCTGCATGTTCTCCTTCGGTCATTTCAATTTTGCTCAGCACCAAATTAAGTGCTCTGTTAGCCTCGTCGTGATACTGTGAGAGAGTTAGGTGTCCCTGCGTGATCCTCTGCAAGTTCTCTTCGAGCACGTATAGTGGTCGTCTATCTCCGTAAACGTAGTCCAATCTATTCATGATGGCCTCGAAGTTGAAAATTGTATTATGTGCAACTAACACATTTGCAGCTGCTCCCAGGATTTTTGAATTCACTATCGAGAGGCAGGTGAAGTATTTATTAGTGTCCTGAAAGTTTTCTATGTTTTTCATACACGTGTTAACTCGGCTTCTCCATGCTCTATAGCTTTCTTGGTTTCCGTCGAATGTCGGAAGAGCCTTGAATATTTCCGTATCTATTTCGTTCGAACTTTGCAATGATAGAGTTTTGGGTTGCAATTTTCTTATTGTGATGGGCTCCACATTTCCGAATCCTCTTGTCTCTATCGTTTTGATATATTCGCGTAGTGTTTTGTTCTCTGATGCGAGTATTTCCTGGTTTTTTGCCAAGTGGCTGATTTGGGCTTGGATTTCCGCTGCTGTCGTCATTTTTGGTGTACTTGGTGTGTATATTATTGATGGGTTTGTGGGGAGGAAGTATGTACCAGCATGGGTACTCCGTTCCCTTCCTCCGCCAACATCTGTTTATCGTTGTCCATTTCGTCGCCGTAAACTGAACTGTACGTTGATAAAACGGAAGAACACATAAACACTCAGGAAACAAATAACACACCGTCCACTAGAAGTGATTAATTGAAAGGCACTGTTTTTTTGGAATTATTAATTTTTTATTGTTACTAAACAAAAAAAAAATTGAAAACATAACTTGATGAAACCACCACTTGACAACGTTAGTTTTACTTTTATTTGATTAATTGCAATCAATCACTTAAAATCTGAATCCTTTTGTAGTATGGACTCCACTGGCAATCATATAATATTCATGACAAAACTAAACAAAAAGAAGAAACAGCACGTTGAAAAATACGAATGATAATTTTTGTTCGATACTTGTAATTATTATGAACTCTATGAGTATTACACTCGACTATACTTCGCACTGGGGGCGTGCACACCCCCGTGTGATCGCGGCGGTTACCAGACGACTTCCGATGTGCGCGCTCTGAAGGTTGTGATAAGACTCCAACGATATCCTCTCCAATAAGGATATCGTTTTTTACCTACCACCAGGGAAACGTAAAGTCTCTCTTGGTGGTATAGGAAACCAGATCTTGTAATACAGGTCATGGTAGTATGTGTGGGATCGTTGAGATCAATGCTATCCACACGTGCAGTGGAACAGCGAAACAGGCAGGCGGCAAGGACAAAAGAAAAGGCGACCAAATGGTTCGCTCTTTAATGAGGGTCATGTTTATACGATGTCTCGTCGCTATTTTCGATGTTAGGAGAAAAAGGTGCTAAAAGCAAATTGGATGTTTATGGCATCTCTGGCTGCAATAGAAACCGGGTTCATATTTGCATTAGGAAATGCTGGAGAATTTGGTTTCAGCGTCTATTGCGCTAATTATATGCAGCTGCTTGGGTTGTTTGTTGGTAAGACAAACAAAAAAGGTTGCCAGGCAATGTGTATGAAAAGGTATATGACGCGGCTGGGAAAATAGACGGCGCGATATTTATGGTCCCTGTCATGACGGTTACATTGATTGCAATCCGAATTATTTTATTTACAGGAATTTGTCTGGTGCCGAATTGGTTCAGAATACCAAATAGGAAAACAAAGAAATCTTATGAAACATTGTATGCGAAGGGATGCATGAAGGTAAGTTTTCTTTATAGGGATTTTAGGGTTATAATAATTGGGTCTGTTTGATGCGTGAAGCATCTAAGATGCTAATGCGAATTGCATTAGCGTAAGCTGGTGCAGACCCGGGTTATGGTTATGGGGGTTTTTTCAGGAAGGCGAGCCGTGGGATCTGGCGGAATCGCCACAGGTTCTTTGCCGGTTCCTCTTCACTGTCACTATCGGTGTCTTTATTGAGTAT
The DNA here is from genome assembly GCA_963931805.1 of Microdon myrmicae. Lineage (NCBI taxonomy): Eukaryota > Metazoa > Arthropoda > Insecta > Diptera > Syrphidae > Microdon > Microdon myrmicae. The sequence goes on from OZ007498.1 coordinate 62,443,907, forward strand.
ATTATATTGTATAGCTCTGTTCCCGAATGTTTTTACTTTCGTTATTTTCATTTAATTTGAATTCTCTATTGATTATGTTAGTTTGTTCACTGTTTTCTTTGAATTCTCTATTGTTTTTTTTCACTTTTATTTGTTCAATAAAATATAAAAGATTTCTTACCAGTCTGTTGTACTATGTACATGGATGCTAAGGATGTCAAATGCTGCGTGTCCTCTTGTCTTCGAGTCCGTACGATTTGTTCCTTGTTTTGGGTTCCCTGGATATGCCTCTGAGGTTCCTCTTAGTTTCGAGTTCTTCGGGGTCTTCCTTGGGTTGTTGGTCCACAGGGTGATACAAAATTAGAATTTATATCCTCCTGGCAGGATCGCCAATTAATAAGAGTCTTCTTATTTAATACGAAAAAACATTTACACTTTAATTATTTTTTTGGGTTGTTCTTAAACTGTATTTACAATATTTTATATGCTAGGTGTATCTACACGCATCACTCGATGAAACCTGACTAACTCATTCCACCGTTCGCCTGTATCCCTTTTCCAGTCATCTTTTGTTGTTTCTCCAATTTCTTATCTCACACTTCATTTCGGTCGTGGGATCGTTTTGATAATCTCGATCGATGGTTGTTTGGACAGCTGTGTCATGTCGGGTGCAGCATTGAATCCTATCTTCAATGCTGAAGGCTTATCTGTTGCATTGTTTGGACAGATGCGGCAGTAAATCCTATCTTCAATGTTGATCACGTTGGATGTCATCATTTTTATTACATTGTGATGTAGGTTTGTGATGAATCTTATCTTCTAGTTGGGAGTTGGGTGTGTTAACTCTCCCCTGGCTTAGAATAAAACGTCCTCGTTTTCATTGACTTATGTGTCCCTTCTCCAAGAGTCGTAACTCCCTTTCGTAGGTTTCTAGAGATGTCCTCCTTTGGATCAGTTGTGTTTTTCTTGATAGTGGTTGCATAACTTTCCCGTTATAAGGGATATGATTATTAGAAGGGATACAAGACAATTGGAGCTTTTCACTGGATTTTCTTCGACTGGGATAAAAAATGTGGAAATTTCCCGGCTGTTTGTGAACTTAGTTTCAGGATTTGATTTTTGTAATTTGAATACTTCAACATTTTCGTCATGTTTCCTCGTGATTATTGACTTAAGCTATTTTTTTTACATTTCGGTATATGATTCCATCTATATTGACTGTTTTACTGAACTGGATTAAATTTGGACCATACAGGGTTTTATTATTCACAATATGTTCATAGTCTAGTAGTATATGCTCGTTTTCTAATTCTTTAAATGATTTGAAATGGTTCAATATTTAAAATCTTAATTGTACAGTAGTCTGTTGTTTTTACTTATATAACTCCCAATATTATTTTTACAATTAGATACATGAATATAAGTCAAATGGTTACAGTATGTGATCTTAGATGCTAGGTTTATACTTAATGGCTAACATTGGATATTTGTATATAATGGCTATGGGGCCCTTAAAATAACATGCAATGATTTTAGAATATTCCATGGCGTGTATTGTATGATAGGTAAGTAAGTTTGTATTTCTATGATGTCGCCGTGGTCTGGAGTTATTATTTATTGGCCTGTAGGAACCCGGAAGTTCATGACCTCACCGACTCGGCTTCGCCATCCTTCCCTGTCCTGGGCACTGTCCTTCCACGCTTCACCATTCGATCCGATCTCCTCAAGGTCAAACCTAACATTGTCCTCCCATCTCCGTCGCGGCCGTCCTACCGGTCTCTTTCCCGTTGGTCTACCGTCAAGAATTCTATGCACGGTCCTATCGTTCCCCATTCGCGCCACGTGTCCGGCCCATCTTAATCTTCGCGACTTGATTACTCTCACTATTGTAGGTTTGCGATATAGTTCTTCCAATTCGTGGTCTGGAGTACTTGTGATAAATTTAAATATGGTTCCCAAGAAATTATACGTCTTTTGCTCCTGGTATGGTGTGGTATCAACTGGGATTTTAATGATGAGCGTGGTGAGAATTATCTTTAGTTGCATGGTTGTGAGCGGATATTGTCCTTGTGAACTTGGAGACTTCGATTTGTGGTTACTGTGTTTCCTTTGTCTTCTCGTACTATGTGTTCAATAAACCTGTCGGTATTTTTATTTCGGCGTTTGGATTTCACGTAAATTCTTTCTCCTGGTTTATAGATTTTTTCTGTGCGGTTTTTATTGAAATAGTTTAGGAGTTGCTTTTGTTTTACTTCTAATTTTTCCTTGATGTCCAGGTGCGCCACTCGGTTGAAAAATACGTCCTCGGGTTTTCTTCCAGTCACTGAGTGAATTGTTCGATTGTACTGTTTGACTGCATCGAAAATGTAATCTTTACATTCGCCTCCGTTTGCCTTTGTTAGTGCCCGGACTATCTCTATTACTGTAGAATGGGCGCGTTCTACTTGGCTGTTGGATGTGGAATGATCCGTGGGGACTCTTATGTGTATCACGTCATGTCGGTCGTAAATGTTGCTGGCATAATTACTAATGAATATTGATTCGTTATCCGTCGTGAGATATCTTGGGCCTTGGTATGTAAAAACTTGAGATAAGAGTTCGTCTAGGACTAAGTGAGTATTTAATTTATTTGGAATGTGGCGTAGGTGTAGGAATTTTGAGTATCTGTCGATGGAGCTGATGTAGATTTCGTTGTTCATATAAAATAGGTCTATTTGCAGATATTGTGAAACTTTGCTTGGTATTGGCGTGGTGCCGATGATATGGTTGTTGGGTTTCCGGTCGTATTTCGTGGTCATACAGACCTTGCAGTTGGTTGCGTATTTCTTGCAATCTTTATCTATGTTGGGCCAATAGTATTTTTCATAAATCTCTAGTTTATTATTTCTATGATTTCGATGAGCTCTTTCGTGGATAGTTTTGATTATTTGAAGCTGTTCGTTAGGTTCGGTTATGTCTTTCAAGAATGTTTGTGTGAGAACAATTTTGTAGTTACTGAATGTTTTCTTTATCTTATCTCCGTATTGGAAAATTGTTTCTTCGTCAATTTTTACTGCATTAATTACATTGGGGTTCAGTATCTTCGTTAGGTTGGAAATTAAGTTTTTTTCGTTTTTGAAATTAATTATGTGTCTTGAGTTTTTAAAGATAGTATGTGATCGTAGGTCATGAGATGATGTTTTAGTTAGAATTATTTGATTTTTATATTTGTTGAGTGCTTGTGGGCTTCTTTCAAATTGATCAATAGGTGAACTTACTGCGGAATGATCTGAACATGAGGTTGAGTTTATTTGTTGGCGGGATAGTGCGTCTGCTACAACGTTTTGATTTCCCGGTTTATAAACGATTTTTGCTCCAAACTCTTCGATGAAATTCTTCCATCTTTTTAATTTTGTATTAGAGTTCTTCTCTGAGGTTGCGAATGTTAGTGATTGATGGTCGGTATAGATAGTTAAATTAGTTATTCCATATAGTAGATTTCTTAATTTCTGAAGTGCCCATACGATAGCCAACAATTCTTTTTCATTGGTAGAGTAGTTCTGCTCGGTAGACGTTAATGTTCTTGATATGAAGGTGATAGGGTTTCTTCCTTGGCTTAATACAGCTCCTATGGCGAAGTTACTCGCGTCCGTAGTGAGGTCGAAGGGTTTTGAGTAATCCGGTTGATATAGTTCTACTTGTGCCCTTAATTCATGTTTTATTTTGTTGAAGGATTCTTTAGCATTTTCATCGAATTTAATTGGCACTTTAGCGCTTTTATTCTTCGATGTTTGCCCATTTTCCTGTTGTAATAATAATGTCATAGGTTTAGTGATTTTTGCGTAACCTTTAATAAACCTTCTATAATATCCAGCAAGTCCGAGAAATGACCTTAGTTCTTTCAGGTTTGTCGGTTCGGGGTAGTTTTTTATTGTGTTGATTTTTTCCGGATCGACGGTTATAATATTATGTTTAATTATATGTCCCAAATAATTAACTTCTTTGTTAAAAAAATGTGATTTCTCGTTTGATATCTTCATATTTGCGTTCTTTAGGGCATTGATAATTATCTTTATGTGTTCAATATGTTCCTCTGGGGTATTTGAAAAAATGAGTACGTCATCGATATAGACATACGCGAATTTGCCGATGTATGGTCGGAGAATGTCATCGACGCATCGTTGGAAAATCGATGGTGCGTTCTTGAGTCCGAAGGGCATTCGTATGAATTCGTACTTGGCTCCATTGATGTTAAAACTCGTCTTGGGTCTGTCGGATTCCCTCAACTTTATCTGGTGGAATCCAGATTCCAGGTCTATGGTTGAAAAAATTCTGGCATTTCCCAAGTTTTGAATGGTTAGGTTCACATCGGGGATTGAATATCTGTCCGTGATGGTTTCGGCGTTTAGTTTCTGGAAATCTATAACCATACGTCTCTTCGGCCGTCCATCTTCATCTAAACCTTTTTTGGGAACTACCCATACTGTGGAGTTGTATGGGCTATACGATTTTTGTATTATACCTTCGTCTAGTAATTTATTTACTTCTTTGTTAACGAAATCATGATCCGTTGCTGGGTATTGGTATTGTGGTGAGTATATCGGGTCTTCGTTCTTAGTTCTGATGGTTGCTTCGATAGTCGTTGTGAATGGCAAAGTAGGATTCGTGTCCTCATTTACTCGGATTATCTCGTCAATTTCTCTTTTATATTTTCCGTTTTCTATAGTGTAATTGATTTCTTGTTTTTTCTGGTATTTAGTCCTCAACAAGTTCTTTTCCATATCTATTTGGGCTTTCATTTTCTCTAAACCTTGTTTTCCTAGGATCATATCAAATTCATTTAATTCATTTGTCTCATAAAACATTATATAGTGATTTAATAAATTTATTCGTTTCTTAGATTTTAATACAGATATACCATGGATGCTTTTTACTTTTATGGGAGAAATGGGAATGGATGTGCTGATATTACATTTTGTGGATATGTAGTTGTTGGTAGCGCCTGTGTCTATTAAGATTATTATAGGTCTTCCTGTATCCTTAGTTTTAAGAACTAAACACGGAAGGCCGTTTATTTCCCTAAAAAATAATTTTCAGTTTCCCAAACTTCATTTTCATCTACTTGGGGGATTATGGATTCGTTATCGCGTGTATCTTCGATTTTGTGTACACGTTGGAATTTCCGTGTTGGGTGCTGGTTCTGTGAGGATGTACCATGTTCTCTTCTCGTTGCTTCTTGTCGTGGGAAATTTTGTTGTCTGTGAGATCCTTGGTGTTGTTGTTGGTTTCTGTAGGAATCATTATGTGGGTTGTATAGGGTTGGTCGCATAAATTGCCGTGAATTGTCAACTTCCATTGGTTCCACTGCGGGTTTATATTGGATCTGTGTGTTGGGACGATATCTTGGTGGTTCGTGTCTCTGTTGTACGAAGTGTTGTCGTTGTTGGGGGCGGGTGGGTGGTTTAAAGGATTGGACAGGATAATGCTCACGTCTAGCACGGTGGAGTTGATAGCCGTTGCTATCATGTGAAATAGTGCTCGCCATAGCGTAGGCACTTTCTAGATCTTGCGGCTTGAACGTGTATAATGATGTCCTTGTATAGTCACAGTTTAAGCCTCTAATGAATGCACGTACTCCTCCTTCTATTGTGTGTCTGACGAAACCTTCTGCATGTTCTCCTTCGGTCATTTCAATTTTGCTCAGCACCAAATTAAGTGCTCTGTTAGCCTCGTCGTGATACTGTGAGAGAGTTAGGTGTCTCTGCGTGATCCTCTGCAAGTTCTCTTCGAGCACGTATAGTGGTCGTCTATCTCCGTAAACGTAGTCCAATCTATTCATGATGGCCTCGAAGTTGAAAATTGTATTATGTGCAACTAACACATTTGCAGCTGCTCCCAGGATTTTTGAATTCACTATCGAGAGGCAGGTGAAGTATTTATTAGTGTCCTGAAAGTTTTCTATGTTTTTCATACACGTGTTAACTCGGCTTCTCCATGCTCTATAGCTTTCTTGGTTTCCGTCGAATGTCGGAAGAGTCTTGAATATTTCCGTATCTATTTCGTTCGAACTTTGCAATGATAGAGTTTTGGGTTGCAATTTTCTTATTGTGATGGGCTCCACATTTCCGAATCCTCTTGTCTCTATCGTTTTGATATATTCGCGTAGTGTTTTGTTCTCTGATGCGAGTATTTCCTGGTTTTTTGCCAAGTGGCTGATTTGGGCTTGGGTTTCCGCTGCTGTCGTCATTTTTGGTGTACTTGGTGTGTATATTATTGATGGGTTCTTTGCCGGTTCCTCTTCACTGTCACTATCGGTGTCTTTATTGAGTATATTATATTGTATAGCTCTGTTCCTGAATGTTTTTACTTTCGTTATTTTCATTTAATTTGAATTCTCTATTGATTATGTTAGTTTGTTCACTGTTTTCTTTGAATTCTCTATTGTTTTTTTTTCACTTTTATTTGTTCAATAAAATATAAAAGATTTCTTACCAGTCTGTTGTACTATGTACATGGATGCTAAGGATGTCAAATGCTGCGTGTCCTCTTGTCTTCGAGTCCGTACGATTTGTTCCTTGTTTTGGGTTCCCTGGATATGCCTCTGAGGTTCCTCTTAGTTTCGAGTTCTTCGGGGTCTTCCTTGGGTTGTTGGTCCACAGGGTGATACAAAATTAGAATTTATATCCTCCTGGCAGGATCGCCGATTAATAAGAGTCTTCTTATTTAATACGAAAAAACATTTACACTTTAATTATTTTTTTGGGTTGTTCTTAAACTGTATTTACAATATTTTATATGCTAGGTGTATCTACACGCATCACTCGATGAAACCTGACTAACTCATTCCACCGTTCGCCTGTATCCCTTTTCCAGTCATCTTTTGTTGTTTCTCCAATTTCTTATCTCACACTTCATTTCGGTCGTGGGATCGTTTTGATAATCTCGATCGATGGTTGTTTGGACAGCTGTGTCATGTTGGGTGCAGCATTGAATCCTATCTTCAATGCTGAAGGTTTATCTGTTGCATTGTTTGGACAGATGCGGCAGTAAATCCTATCTTCAATGTTGATCACGTTGGATGTCATCATTTTTATTACATTGTGATGTAGGTTTGTGATGAATCTTATCTTCTAGTTGGGAGTTGGGTGTGTTAACTCTCCCCTGGCTTAGAATAAAACGTCCTCGTTTTCATTGACTTATGTGTCCCTTCTCCAAGAGTCGTAACTCCCTTTCGTAGGTTTCTAGAGATGTCCTCCTTTGGATCAGTTGTGTTTTTCTTGATAGTGGTTGCATAACTTTCCCGTTATAAGGGATATGATTATTAGAAGGGATACAAGACAATTGGAGCTTTTCACTGGATTTTCTTCGACTGGGATAAAAAATGTGGAAATTTCCCGGCTGTTTGTGAACTTAGTTTCAGGATTTGATTTTTGTAATTTGAATACTTCAACATTTTCGTCATGTTTCCTCGTGATTATTGACTTAAGCTATTTTTTTTACATTTCGGTATATGATTCCATCTATATTGACTGTTTTACTGAACTGGATTAAATTTGGACCATACAGGGTTTTATTATTCACAATATGTTCATAGTCTAGTAGTATATGCTCGTTTTCTAATTCTTTAAATGATTTGAAATGGTTCAATATTTAAAATCTTAATTGTACAGTAGTCTGTTGTTTTTACTTATATAACTCCCAATATTATTTTTACAATTAGATACATGAATATAAGTCAAATGGTTACAGTATGTGATCTTAGATGCTAGGTTTATACTTAATGGCTAACATTGGATATTTGTATATAATGGCTATGGGGCCCTTAAAGTAACATGCAATGATTTTAGAATATTCCATGGCGTGTATTGTATGATAGGTAAGTTTGTATTTCTATGATGTCGCCGTGGTCTGGAGTACCTGTGATAAATTTAAATATGGTTCCCAAGAAATTATACGTCTTTTGCTCCTGGTATGGTGTGGTATCAACTGGGATTTTAATGATGAGCATGGTGAGAATTATCTTTAGTTGCATGGTTGTGAGCGGATATTGTCCTTGTGAACTTGGAGACTTCGATTTGTGGTTACTGTGTTTCCTTTGTCTTCTCGTACTATGTGTTCAATAAACCTGTCGGTATTTTTATTTCGGCGTTTGGATTTCACGTAAATTCTTTCTCCTGGTTTATAGATTTTTTCTGTGCGGTTTTTATTGAAATAGTTTAGGAGTTGCTTTTGTTTTACTTCTAATTTTTCCTTGATGTCCAGGTGCGCCACTCGGTTGAAAAATACGTCCTCGGGTTTTCTTCCAGTCACTGAGTGAATTGTTCGATTGTACTGTTTGACTGCATCGAAAATGTAATCTTTACATTCGCCTCCGTTTGCCTTTGTTAGTGCCCGGACTATCTCTATTACTGTAGAATGGGCGCGTTCTACTTGGCTGTTGGATGTGGAATGATCCGTGGGGACTCTTATGTGTATCACGTCATGTCGGTCGTAAATGTTGCTGGCATAATTACTAATGAATATTGATTCGTTATCCGTCGTGAGATATCTTGGGCCTTGGTATGTAAAAACTTGAGATAAGAGTTCGTCTAGGACTAAGTGAGTATTTAATTTATTTGGAATGTGGCGTAGGTGTAGGAATTTTGAGTATCTGTCGATGGAGCTGATGTCGATTTCGTTGTTCATATAAAATAGGTCTATTTGCAGATATTGTGAAACTTTGCTTGGTATTGGCGTGGTGCCGATGATATGGTTGTTGGGTTTCCGGTCGTATTTCGTGGTCATACAGACCTTGCAGTTGGTTGCGTATTTCTTGCAATCTTTATCTATGTTGGGCCAATAGTATTTTTCATAAATCTCTAGTTTATTATTTCTATGATTTCGATGAGCTCTTTCGTGGATAGTTTTGATTATTTGAAGCTGTTCGTTAGGTTCGGTTATGTCTTTCAAGAATGTTTGTGTGAGAACATTATTATTATTATTATTATTTATTACAATGTAATTAATTACACAATAACTTAATTCTAAATAGCGCTAGCTGCTAGGGCTTTCGGCTAATATCGAGTTACTTTAAATTTTGTTATGAAGGTTAGTAAGTGTTAGTAATTCGTATGTGTAGTTGATATTCTGTTCTGATGGTTTTGCCAGAATGTTGCTGAAGGTGTCGTTTCCAAATAGTTGGTTTGCGATGGTTTGGACTTTTGGGCAGTCGAATATGATGTGATGTGGAGTAAGTGGGACTTGGTTGTTGCAGTTACTGCATTGTGGGGGCTGGTTTTTGTAAGGATGTGTTGGTGTGTGATTTTGGTGTGTCCTAGCCGGAGTCGTAGGAAGCATTTTATTTTTCTGTTTGAGACTGTTGTTGGGTAAGTAACGGGTTTGGTGTCCTGTTTAATAGCGCTGTACAGGTGGGTGTAGTGGTGCCATTCCTCTTCCTCCACGTTCTTAAGGGCATTTTTTACCTGTCTTCTTATATCCGTTTTGTTAGGATAATAGAAGGAGACGAGAGGCGACTTTGTCCCTAGTTTTGCGGCCGCGTCGGCCGCTTCATTTCCACTAATGTTACAGTGCCCGGGGGTCCAAAGTAGCTTTATTTTATTAGCTTTCTTAATAATGTTATCTTGGATTTGACGAATGACAGCATTTGTGGAGTTTACGTTGGTTATCGCTTTTAGAGTTGAAAGGCTATCAGTACAGATAATCGTTGGGATTTTCTGGATCAGTTTTGTTGCTTCCAAAATTGCCGTTGCTTCCGCTGATAGGATGGAACAAAAGGTGGGAAGTGATCCCATTCTGATTATTTCTTTGCGATCGTTGACTATAGCAAATGACACATTTGATTCGTTTTTGGAACCATCTGTGAAAAACAGGTTCCAGTTTTGATGTTTGTCGATGGTATCCTTGAAAAGTTTTTGATATATTATCTGATTTGTTGAATGTTTTGGATAATGGGACAGGTCATCTAAGATTGTATTTCTCGGAATTAACCATGGAGGGTGTTGTGTGCGGTGGGGTTTTGAAATATTTATAGGGATATGTAAGTCCTTGGCTATATCGATGGCCCTTTCCAGTCCTGAGCGGTATCTCGACCTTCGTTTTTTTTTATAAATTTTTCGGATGTCCTGCACTATGGGGGTTGCTATAGACATTGTAAATTTGTAAGCAAGTGTAGCTGATATATATTTTAGTCTCTTTTCTATAGATGGGAGACCGCATTCGACGAGGATGTTTTTAATTGGTGTAGTACGGAATGCTCTGGTACTTGCTCGAGCTGCGGCGTGATAGGGAGATTTTATTGTTTGCAGGGTCGTTTTGCTACATTTTCCGTATATCATTAGTCCGTAGTCGATTTTAGATAGGATGATGGCTTTAGTTATGTTAATAAGGGTGTTAGTATGTGCAGATCCATTCTTATATGCTAAGTATTTTACAATATTTAATCTTGCAGCTAAGCTTTTCTTAAGTGCTAAACAATGTTCTTTAAAATTGTATTTACTGTCAAAGAGGATACCGAGGATTTTCATGGATTGGATTGTAGGGATTGTGTGATTCTGAAAGGGAAGTGTGATGTTTTTGCTGCAGCTGGTTTTTCTACAAATGTGTAACATTTTAGTTTTTTCGAGGGAGATCTTTGCGCCTGAGGTTTTACACCAATTAGTGATGTCGTGTAGTATTTCTGAATAGGTAGATTGTACTTCGTTGAGATCGTTTACGTTTGTTAGAATAACTAGGTCGTCAGCGTAGAGGCAGTGTTTTATGTTTTTATATTTTACGAGAATGTCGTTTATTCCGTCAAAGGCTATAGCGAATAATAGGACTGATAGTGGAGAACCCTGTGGGATACCGTTTTTTATGTTGTATATTTGTGAGAATGCACCACCTGTTTTGACTCTAAACTTCCTGTTAGAAAGAAAGGACTTGATTATGTAGAACATATTGTTACCAACTCTCCATTGCGCTAATTTATTCAAAATCACATGAGGACCGATCCGGTCGAACGCTTTTTCAAAATCTATGGAGAGAATTGTTGTATGCTTTTTGGTTGACAAAGAAGATGTGATGAAGTTGTCGATATGGAGTAGCGCATCAATCGTTCCACGTCCTTGCTTGAAACCAACCTGTTCAATGCTTATTAGATTGTTTTTCTCCATGAACCAGTTGAGTCGTCTAGCTACAATTTTTTCAAATGTTTTTCCTAGACATGGGAGTAACGATATTGGGCGATATCCTTTTGCCGAAGTCGGTTCGCCCGTGGGTTTTGGAATGGGTACAATTGTGGCTATTTTCCACACTTGTGGAATTACACCTGTTTGGAGTATGTTATTGAAGAGATGGAGTATTCGGTGTCTCAGGAGTGGTGGACTGTTCTTTAACATTATGTAATCGACTCGATCATATCCTGGTGTTTTACCTGTGGCGCCGTGTAGGGTTGACTCTAATTCAATTTTATTGATCGGGAGATCTATTAATTTAGAGGATGGGCTTGTGTGAGGGGACGGGCTAATTGTGTCTCTTTTGGCAGAGAGAAATGACGGATGGAAGTTTACGTCTTCTGCGTAGTTTGACCATGTTTTGCCGAGATGGTCGGCAATTTGAAGGGGAGATGTGAGAGTGCCTGAGTCGGTGTTCATGCATTTTATTGAGAGGGGGCGATACTGCCCAGTTAGCGTTTTTATATCCGCCCAGATTTTTCTGGGAGTGGAGTTCGGATTTAACTTTTCGGTAAATGTTTGGAAGGCTTTTCTTTTTTCTTCCTTGGCATTTTTGCGAAAAAGAGCATTTAACTTTTTATAATTGATTAGGTTAAAATCGGAGGGGAATCCTTTGAAAATTCTCCAGGCTTCTTGTTTTTTCTTCCTTAGGTTGTCCAATACTGGATTCCACCAGGGAACTACCGCCTTATGGAGTTTTCGACTTGTTTGTGGTATCGAGGCATTTGCTCCTATTCGGATTGCTTTAGTGATTATGGCTGTTTCTTGATTAATATTTTGACTCTCTACATGTTGACTTAGTGCCTGGGTAGTTATATTTTGAAATTTACTCCAATTAGCAAGTTCGGTTTGGAATTTAGGAAGAAGGTTGGAGGGTTTGGGACACATGCTAGTGTTAATGTTTATTATTATTGGAAAGTGGTCGCTCCCGTGCAGGTTGGGTAAAGTATTCCAAGTGCACATTGGGGCCAATTGAGGTGAGGCTAGTGATAAGTCTACATGTGTGAAGGATTTGTGAGTGGAAAAATGTGTATGGCTACCGTTATTGAGTAGTGCTAGATTTGCGGTCAGTATGTATTTCTCTACGGTTTTTCCCCTTTTATTAGTGGACGAAGATCCCCAGATGGGACTCCACGCATTAAAATCTCCGAGGAGAAGTATCGGTGTTTGGATGCTATCTGTGATAGTGGTAAGATCGTGTATCGTTATTGGTTGGGATGTGGGAGTGTATGCTGATATTATCGTGAGGTTTCTGCCGATATTTATTTCTACTGCTACGACCGAGATTGCAGAGTTTACTACTATAAGTTTATGTGGGATTGATCTATGTATAAGTATACCTGTACCATGTTTAGAAGCAACATTTTCCGTAAGGTTGTGAAAGAATGCCGCGTATTCTTTGGGTCCTGTGGCCCGAGAGTCGTGGCGGATGTGCGTTTCTTGTAGAGCTATGATGGATGGTTTCAGATCTTTGATGAGTATTTGGAGCTCATGCATATTGTTTTTGAGTCCGTTCAGATTCCATTGTAGTATTGTGAGTTTATGGACATGAATGCTATTGTGTATATTAAACCTGCTGCTGTTGGGGATTTTGTTGTTGTAAGGGTTCAGTCTCCGTGTCTCGAGTGTTGAACCATTCAAGCCGAAGCCCTGTCTGCTTCGGCCCGAGTTGGGATTTTCTCGAGACACAGAGACTGTGCTTTCGTTGGGAGTGTTAGGGTTATATGTGGTTATTGTGAGGGAGTGGGGAGTTTAATAATTCTTGAATGGTGGGTTCATTTATTTTTATGTTAGTGTTTTTTTTAATAGGTATAGGTTCGTTGTTACGGTTGGTTGTTGTGGGTTTTATGATTAGAGGTGATTGGTTTTGTATGGCTTTACGGTATTCTGCAGATGTAGAAGCGCAGTTTGAAATGAATGAAGTGTTTGTCGATGTTGGTTGGAGTGTAGTTTTTGTTGGGTTTTGTTTTGTAGTTTCTTTTATTGGTGGTGTTATATGTGTGGCTGTTGTTTTGAGAAGTGCGGCATAGGATTCCTTTGGTTTGTTTGATGGCGTGGGATTTCGTTCCCTATATATCCGTTTCGCTTCGGATAGAGAAATTTTATTTCTCGTTTGTATTTCAAGAATGGACTGGTTTTCTATATATTGGGGGCATAATGGTGATGAAGCAGGGTGAGGGCCTTGACAGTTGGCACAGTGGGTTCGGGTGCATTCTAAGTCGGGGTGTGGAGAAAGGTTGCAGTTGTTGCACGCTGGGTTTCGTTTGCACCATTTGGCTGTATGTCCGAGTAGTTGGCATTGGCGGCAGCGCATTGGTCTTGGGATATACTCATTTACTTTGGCTTTGTGCCATCCGATTTCTATGTTACTCGGTGGATTGAAGCGGTCAAATGAAAACAACATTAGTCCGGAGGCCCTGATTTCGCCATTTTGCGATTTTTTAAATTTATGGACACTTACCACTCCTTGAGGTTTCATTTCTTGGACGATGTCTTCTTCCGGAACATTAATTAGGTATGGTGCGTAAACAATACCTTTCGAGAGGTTTAATTTCGGATGCAACTTTATTGTTACCGGACATAGTTGATCGAACCGTTTGGTATTTACAAAACGTAGAGCTGTTTGTTCATCTTTCACTAGTAAGAGAATTGAACCGTCTCTTAGCATGGACACTTTTTCATATTGTGTACTAATTGAGTCTATAGCTCTTTTTAACACGAATACGTTCACTCCGGTCAGAGGTTTTGTCGCGTCATTAGGAACAATTTGAATAAATTTCGGGTTTTTTTCACTTGCCTTTGTTGGTAATTCCGGGAAGTTCGATTCAATAGGACTAAATGCCTGCCGTTTTTTTTTATTGACGGGGACGTCACCCAAGGACGTTTCCTGCAACATACCGAATCTGTTGCCGGTGTGCTGCTTTGGCCCTAAGGCCATTTTTTATTTATTTCTCTTTTCTTTTGCTTTACTTTGGAACCGGTTAATTTAAAGTACACTAACAAAAGCAATACACTAACAACACGCACAGTACCGTAATAAAATATTCACACGCGGTTTTGTGTTCACAATTCTTTCACTGCACAATACGGTTAAAATTTGCGTCCTTACGGTTCGAGAGTTCGTCTGGCAATGATGTTGTGTGAGAACAATTTTGTAGTTACTGAATGTTTTCTTTATCTTATCTCCGTATTGGAAAATTGTTTCTTCGTCAATTTTTACTGCATTAATTACATTGGGGTTCAGTATCTTCGTTAGGTTGGAAATTAAGTTTTTTTTTTTTTTGAAATTAATTATGTGTCTTGAGTTTTTAAAGATAGTATGTGATCGTAGGTCATTAGATGATGTTTTAGTTAGAATTATTTGATTTTTATATTTGTTGAGTGCTTGTGGGCTTCTTTCAAATTGATCAATTGGTGAACTTACTGCGGAATGATCTGAACATGAGGTTGAGTTTATTTGTTGGCGGGATAGTGCGTCTGCTACAACGTTTTGATTTCCCGGTTTATAAACGATTTTTGCTCCAAACTCTTCGATGAAATTCTTCCATCTTTTTAATTTTGTATTAGGGTTCTTCTCTGAGGTTGCGAATGTTAGTGATTGATGGTCGGTATAGATAGTTAAATTAGTTATTCCATATAGTAGATTTCTTAATTTCTGAAGTGCCCATACGATAGCCAACAATTCTTTTTCATTGGTAGAGTAGTTCTGCTCGGTAGACGTTAATGTTCTTGATATGAAGGTGATAGGGTTTCTTCCTTGGCTTAATACAGCTCCTATGGCGAAGTTACTCGCGTCCGTAGTGAGGTCGAAGGGTTTTGAGTAATCCGGTTGATATAGTTCTACTTGTGCCCTTAATTCATGTTTTATTTTGTTGAAGGATTCTTTAGCATTTTCATCGAATTTAATTGGCACTTTAGCGCTTTTATTCTTCGATGTTTGCCCATTTTCCTGTTGTAATAATAATGTCATAGGTTTAGTGATTTTTGCGTAACCTTTAATAAACCTTCTATAATATCCAGCAAGTCCGAGAAATGACCTTAGTTCTTTCAGGTTTGTCGGTTCGGGGTAGTTTTTTATTGTGTTGATTTTTTCCGGATCGACGGTTATAATATTATGTTTAATTATATGTCCCAAATAATTAACTTCTTTGTTAAAAAAATGTGATTTCTCGTTTGATATCTTCATATTTGCGTTCTTTAGGGCATTGATAATTATCTTTATGTGTTCAATATGTTCCTCTGGGGTATTTGAAAAAATGAGTACGTCATCGATATAGACATACGCGAATTTGCCGATGTATGGTCGGAGAATGTCATCGACGCATCGTTGGAAAATCGATGGTGCGTTCTTGAGTCCGAAGGGCATTCGTATGAATTCGTACTTGGCTCCATTGATGTTAAAACTCGTCTTGGGTCTGTCGGATTCCCTCAACTTTATCTGGTGGAATCCAGATTCCAGGTCTATGGTTGAAAAAATTCTGGCATTTCCCAAGTTTTGAATGGTTAGGTTCACATCGGGGATTGAATATCTGTCCGTGATGGTTTCGGCGTTTAGTTTCTGGAAATCTATAACCATACGTCTCTTCGGCCGTCCATCTTCATCTAAACCTTTTTTGGGAACTACCCATACTGTGGAGTTGTATGGGCTATACGATTTTTGTATTATACCTTCGTCTAGTAATTTATTTACTTCTTTGTTAACGAAATCATGATCCGTTGCTGGGTATTGGTATTGTGGTGAGTATATCGGGTCTTCGTTCTTAGTTCTGATGGTTGCTTCGATAGTCGTTGTGAATGGCAAAGTAGGATTCGTGTCCTCATTTACTCGGATTATCTCGTCAATTTCTCTTTTATATTTTCCGTTTTCTATAGTGTAATTGATTTCTTGTTTTTTCTGGTATTTAGTCCTCAACAAGTTCTTTTCCATATCTATTTGGGCTTTCATTTTCTCTAAACCTTGTTTTCCTAGGATCATATCAAATTCATTTAATTCATTTGTCTCATAAAACATTATATAGTGATTTAATAAATTTATTCGTTTCTTAGATTTTAATACAGATATACCATGGATGCTTTTTACTTTTATGGGAGAAATGGGAATGGATGTGCTGATATTACATTTTGTGGATATGTAGTTGTTGGTAGCGCCTGTGTCTATTAAGATTATTATAGGTCTTCCTGTATCCTTAGTTTTAAGAACTAAACACGGAAGGCCGTTTATTTCCCTAAAAAATAATTTTCAGTTTCCCAAACTTCATTTTCATCTACTTGGGGGATTATGGATTCGTTATCGCGTGTATCTTCGATTTTGTGTACACGTTGGAATTTCCGTGTTGGGTGCTGGTTCTGTGAGGATGTACCATGTTCTCTTCTCGTTGCTTCTTGTCGTGGGAAATTTTGTTGTCTGTGAGATCCTTGGTGTTGTTGTTGGTTTCTGTAGGAATCATTATGTGGGTTGTATAGGGTTGGTCGCATAAATTGCCGTGAATTGTCAACTTCCATTGGTTCCACTGCGGGTTTATATTGGATCTGTGTGTTGGGACGATATCTTGGTGGTTCGTGTCTCTGTTGTACGAAGTGTTGTCGTTGTTGGGGGCGGGTGGGTGGTTTAAAGGATTGGACAGGATAATGCTCACGTCTAGCACGGTGGAGTTGATAGCCGTTGCTATCATGTGAAATAGTGCTCGCCATAGCGTAGGCACTTTCTAGATCTTGCGGCTTGAACGTGTATAATGATGTCCTTGTATAGTCACAGTTTAAGCCTCTAATGAATGCACGTACTCCTCCTTCTATTGTGTGTCTGACGAAACCTTCTGCATGTTCTCCTTCGGTCATTTCAATTTTGCTCAGCACCAAATTAAGTGCTCTGTTAGCCTCGTCGTGATACTGTGAGAGAGTTAGGTGTCCCTGCGTGATCCTCTGCAAGTTCTCTTCGAGCACGTATAGTGGTCGTCTATCTCCGTAAACGTAGTCCAATCTATTCATGATGGCCTCGAAGTTGAAAATTGTATTATGTGCAACTAACACATTTGCAGCTGCTCCCAGGATTTTTGAATTCACTATCGAGAGGCAGGTGAAGTATTTATTAGTGTCCTGAAAGTTTTCTATGTTTTTCATACACGTGTTAACTCGGCTTCTCCATGCTCTATAGCTTTCTTGGTTTCCGTCGAATGTCGGAAGAGTCTTGAATATTTCCGTATCTATTTCGTTCGAACTTTGCAATGATAGAGTTTTGGGTTGCAATTTTCTTATTGTGATGGGCTCCACATTTCCGAATCCTCTTGTCTCTATCGTTTTGATATATTCGCGTAGTGTTTTGTTCTCTGATGCGAGTATTTCCTGGTTTTTTGCCAAGTGGCTGATTTGGGCTTGGGTTTCCGCTGCTGTCGTCATTTTTGGTGTACTTGGTGTGTATATTATTGATGGGTTCTTTGCCGGTTCCTCTTCACTGTCACTATCGGTGTCTTTATTGAGTATATTATATTGTATAGCTCTGTTCCTGAATGTTTTTACTTTCGTTATTTTCATTTAATTTGAATTCTCTATTGATTATGTTAGTTTGTTCACTGTTTTCTTTGAATTCTCTATTGTTTTTTTT
Organism: Microdon myrmicae; assembly: GCA_963931805.1. Lineage (NCBI taxonomy): Eukaryota > Metazoa > Arthropoda > Insecta > Diptera > Syrphidae > Microdon > Microdon myrmicae. The sequence goes on from OZ007498.1 coordinate 62,461,673, forward strand.
TCACTTTTATTTGTTCAATAAAATATAAAAGATTTCTTACCAGTCTGTTGTACTATGTACATGGATGCTAAGGATGTCAAATGCTGCGTGTCCTCTTGTCTTCGAGTCCGTACGATTTGTTCCTTGTTTTGGGTTCCCTGGATATGCCTCTGAGGTTCCTCTTAGTTTCGAGTTCTTCGGGGTCTTCCTTGGGTTGTTGGTCCACAGGGTGATACAAAATTAGAATTTATATCCTCCTGGCAGGATCGCCGATTAATAAGAGTCTTCTTATTTAATACGAAAAAACATTTACACTTTAATTATTTTTTTGGGTTGTTCTTAAACTGTATTTACAATATTTTATATGCTAGGTGTATCTACACGCATCACTCGATGAAACCTGACTAACTCATTCCACCGTTCGCCTGTATCCCTTTTCCAGTCATCTTTTGTTGTTTCTCCAATTTCTTATCTCACACTTCATTTCGGTCGTGGGATCGTTTTGATAATCTCGATCGATGGTTGTTTGGACAGCTGTGTCATGTCGGGTGCAGCATTGAATCCTATCTTCAATGCTGAAGGCTTATCTGTTGCATTGTTTGGACAGATGCGGCAGTAAATCCTATCTTCAATGTTGATCACGTTGGATGTCATCATTTTTATTACATTGTGATGTAGGTTTGTGATGAATCTTATCTTCTAGTTGGGAGTTGGGTGTGTTAACTCGGGCGAATGTTCAGTGGCTAATATGGATAAACTTCGTTTCTCTAATGGCAAAATTTCAAGAGCTGATTTAAGATTAAAAATGCAGAGGGCGATGCAAAAGCACGCTGCAGTATTTCGTATTGGTCCTGTGCTACAAGAAGGTTGTAAAGTAATGACCGAAATATATAAACAATTCAAGGACATTAAAGTTTCCGACAGGTCATTAGTATGGAATTCCGATTTAATTGAAACATTGGAACTACAAAACTTGTTAGCCAATGTTCTAATGCCAATCTACGCTGCTGAGAACCGATAAGAATCGCGAGGGGCCCATGCCCGCGATGACTTCAACAAAAGTATAGATGAATATGACTATAGCAAGCCTATAGGTGGCCAGGATGAATTACCACTTGACAAACATTGGAGAAAACACACACTTACGTGGGTAACCGATGGACCCCGTGTTGAGATTAAATACAGAAAAGTTATTGACAAAACTTTAGATGGAGCTGTTAACACAGTACCTCCAGCAGTTCGGGCTTACTAAAAGAAAACTTAAAAATTATTTTCCCTAAAACACCTGTGAAGTTTTAGAATTTTTTTTATTTATATTTTAACGACTGTTAATAAAATTATTTTTCATTAAAATCTTCATAAAAAAAAAAATAAAAGGAATAAACCACATTCAAATTAGTTCGAAATGGAAATGGAAATTTGTTATAACTTCCTGCTAATACGAGGGTTGCCTCTTATGTTTCGGGATTTGGCAACCCTAGTGTTGCAATCCGGCAATTGACAGCTCTGCCGTAAAGTTGGACATTTTTGAGGTTATACGCACTCAGAACGTTTTGACATACGAGCGCTATTTGTGTTGTTTACAGTAACTTAAAAGATTCATCTCGGCCCAAAAATGGAATTAAATCGTCAACATTTTCGTGCGATTATTTTTTACAACTTTCGGCGTGGATTAACTCAGCAACAGTGCATGGATGAACTTAATTCAATTTTTGGCGATGAAGCTCTATCAAGGACCAGTGTTTATCGATGGTATGGTGAATTCAATCGTGGCCGTAGTTCATTCCAAGATGAATTTCGTGAAGGTCGTCCAAAATCAGTTGTTGTTCCGAAAACCATTGATGCTGTGCGCGAACTGATATTGGAAGATCGTCATGTGACCTATCGTGAGATTGAGACAACCTTAGGCGTTAGTGGGACCAGCATACATTCAATATTGCATAAACATTTGACTGTCAAAAAAATTTGTTCGCGTTGGATCCCACACAATTTGTCAATCGCCCAAAAAAAGCCTCGTGTCAATTGGTCGAAAGAAATGCTCAAAAAATACGGTCGCGGTGCTTCGAAACACGCCTATGACATCGTGACAGGTGATGAATCGTGGATTTACGCGTATGAGCCCGAAAGTAAACAGCAGTCGACTGTCGGGGTGTTTCAAGATGAGCCAAATCCAACAAAAGTTGTTCGCGCACGAACCACTTCCAAGCAAATGGTCGCCTGTTTTTTCGGAAAAACTGGACATGTCGCAACCGTACCACTAGAACAACGCAGAACAGTCAATTCTGAGTGGTACACAACCATTTGTTTGCCAGTTGTCTTCCAAGAAATCAGGAAAACCAACCGCCGAAGACGGATCACTCTTCACCACGACAATGCGAGCTCTCACACATCGGCTGCGACAACTGCATTTTTGAGCACCCAAAACATCGATTTGATGGATCATCCGCCGTATAGTCCTGACTTGGCACCGAATGACTTCTTTTTATTCCCGTACGTAAAAAACAAACTGAGAGGTCAACGTTTTTCGACACCTGAAGAAGCGGTTGTTGCATTCAGAATGCATGTGTTGGAGATACCTCAATCAGAGTGGCAAAAGTGCTTGGACAATTGGTTCAAACGCATGCAAAAGTGTATAGATCTTCATGGGGAATATTTTGAAAAACAATAAAGTGATTTTCGATGATCAATATTTGTTTTTGTTCTCTAATCCCGAAATATAAAAGGCAACCCTCGTACATAGTTCGACAGCACAAAACTTTCCAATTCTGTTTAAAGAGTCATTCGAATTAATTTGAATGTGGTTTATTCCTTTTTTTTTTTTTTTTCCCGCCAAGTAGAATTTGCATAAAGTAGTTTATGCAAATTAGCTACTTGGCGCGTTATTCTCCTTTTACAGGTAAAGACGGGAATCAAAGGGGGATTAGTGGATTCTGGGGGGACCTGGACTCAATGTCGGTCCGTAACAGAACCATCTGTGAAAAACAGGTTCCAGTTTTGATGTTTGTCGATGGTATCCTTGAAAAGTTTTTGATAGATTATCTGATTTGTTGAATGTTTTGGATAATGGGACAGGTCATCTAAGATTGTATTTCTCGGAATTAACCATGGAGGGTGTTGTGTGCGGTGGGGTTTTGAAATATTTATAGGGATATGTAAGTCCTTGGCTATATCGATGGCCCTTTCCAGTCCTGAGCGGTATATCGACCTTCGTTTTTTTTTAATAAATTTTTCGGATGTCCTGCACTATGGGGGTTGCTATAGACATTGTAATTTTGTTTTTTTTTTTTTTTTTTTAAACTGTATTTATTAACCATAATTAAAATTTGTACATTTAAGTAATACAGTGACTTAAAATTAAATTCGTGACAATTGCTTACATGTAATTATTATTATAATACATTTTCCAAACAATGTTTTAAAAGTTATAGGCTATATGTGTGTTTATACATTTAGTAGGGTTTCGTCTTCCTGGAAAAGGTCAGAAAACCAGGAATTTCTTATTTTTACTTTACTTAATCTAAACTTAACCCTAAATATAAATATAAATATAACTTAACCTAACTTATTATAAAATGAGCTATAAACAAAACAAAGTTTTATAATTAATGGGATTTATGAATTAAAGGATGTGGAATGAGGTCAGTTATGGGTTTGAGGAAGAGTATTTCTTTCCGGCTGTTCGTTGGAAAAACGTAGGATGTTGGAAAATGGTTGGACGTTAGAGTATTTGAACTGGTTAGGGGTAACTTCGGTGTTGTGGTATATGATCTCGTTTGAATCATTTACCAGTTTGCCTGAGGCGAAGATAGCTCTGGTGTGGAGACAGTTGGGGTAGTTAGTTCTGATATCTAGAGGGTTCTCTAAGAGCGTGGTTATTATGGGATTGGGATTATTTTGTAGGTTTTCGATAAATTTGATAGATAGCTCGAGGAATCGTCTATCGAGGAGCTCAATACCAGCGGTATTGTAGAGTTCGACGTTACTATAGTACTTATAGGAGTTAGGACGACGATGTAACCCAGAGACATACCTAAAGCATTTTCTTTCGAATACTCGTAATTTCTCCATTTGGGAGGGAGTCATATGGTACCACAATGGGCACGCGTACGTGAGTGTGGGCCTGATAATTTGTTTGTAAATGAGCAGTTTGACTTTGTGAGAGAGACTATTAGGTTTCCACATTACTCTTCTACAGAGATTAAGCTGAATTGTGGCTTTTTGAAGGGAATTTTTAAAGGAGGAAAAAGACCAGTTATTAGAAAAAGTGATTCCCAGATATTTTAGGGTTTTGGAGGGTTTTATTAGAGTGTTGTTTAGGTTAAGTTTAATTTTGTTGTGGCAGCGTCTAGTGTTGTTCGTACAGTGCTCGTGTTTGCCCTTGAACACTATGAGCTGCGTTTTATTTGGGTTAAGGTGAATTTTCCACTTATTGAAATATGTTGTTATGTTAGGGAGGAAGTTGTTAATGCGGTTTCTTGCAGCCTTAACAAATTTGCTGCTAGAGTAAATTAATGTATCATCAGCATAATTCAGCATCACAACATTAGGAGATACGGGTTGAGGAATATCCGCGGTATATAACAGATATAAAATTGGCCCTAAAATAGAGCCTTGGGGAACACCCGCGGTTATGTTGCGGGTTTCTGAGACGGAAGAATTTTTTCTCACAACGAATTTTCTGTCAGAAAGATAAGAGGCTAAGAGCTTTGTTGTGTGAGAGTTTAGATTAAATATGGAGTGCAGTTTGTACAGAAGCCCTGAGATCCAGACGCAATCAAACGCCTTAGAAATATCGAGAGATATACACACAGTAGGGCTTTGGTTTTGGAGACCAGTTGTAACATCGTGTGTAAGTTTTAGTAGAGCATGACATGTGGATTGTCGCTTACGAAATCCGAACTGACAGTTAGGGATGAGGGCATTCTCATTGGCAAATGAGAGAAGATTTTGGTAGATCTTGCGTTCCAGTATCTTACTTAATGTACTTAATAGGAATATTGGACGATAATTGAAAGGGCTATTACTACTACCGGGCTTCTTAATAGGAATTACTACAGCAGTTTTCCAGTTGTCTGGGAAGTGCGATGCATTAATTATATGATTAAGAAGAATGAGGATGGGAAGTAGATTCTGTGGGCGTAGCCTTTTAAATAGAAGGCGTGGGATTCCATCTAATCCAGTTGACTTTTTGTTATTTCCTGATCTTACGATCTCGGATAATTCTTCTGCAGTTAGAAAATTTGTAGTGTCTAAGGGGTGTGAAGCTATGTTTGTGTTGTTAAATTCACCGATGAAAGGAGTAAAAGATGTGAATAATCTGTTTGAGATGTATTCGTTTACTGTGTTCTCGAAGCCGGGAGTTGATAGAGAATTATTTTGCTCATGAATCTTTGCAAAGTGTTCTGCGAGGCAATTTGCTATGTCCGTATCGGACTGGGCAATATTATTGCTGATTGGGTTGATGAGATGATCAATTCGGGGTTTATATTTACGACCAGTTAATTGGTTGATGTTTTTGAAAAGATCCCGATTTGGTTTGATATTTTTAAGTGTGGAGGTGTAGTTTTCATCTGCGAACTTTTTCAACTGCTCATTTATCAGAGTGGATAGGAGTTGGATTTGGCTTTTAATAAAGGGGCAGTATCTTGTATGGAGTTTACGGCGGAGCTGCTTTTTAAGGCGCAATAATTTGGTTAGGATGCTGGGCAAAGGCTTTCCTAAATAGTTATGAGGAATGGTTGTCGGGGTGTTTTTGCTGAGAGCCTCCTTAAGAATTTGCTCTATTCTTAAAGATGCTTGATCGATTTCAGTAGGGAGTAAGTTAGATGCTTCAGGGATATACAAGTCAGAGAAACTTATCGCAATGTCCCTATTGACTTTTCTCCAATTTGTTTTGGTGAAGTTTGGGACAGGGTTTGACGAGTAGAGTGGGTCGAAAGAGGGGATTTGGATCGTGGTATGAACGGAACCATGATCAGAAGGAAATATAAAGGAGACTGTAGGTGGACCCGCTGAGTGGACATCATCGGACTTGAGGAAGAAGTCGATTGTTGACTTGGCTGTGCTAGTGACACGAGTTGGCTGTAATGGGGGGTCAATGTATGTATATGGATAAGATGGGATGTAATTTTGTAAGCAAGTGTAGATGATATATATTTTAGTCTGTTTTCTATAGATGGGAGACCACATTCGACGAGGATGTTTTTAATTGGTGTAGTACGGAATGCTCTGGTACTTGCTCGAGCTGCGGCGTGATAGGGAGATTTTATTGTTTGCAGGGTCGTTTTGCTACATTTTCCGTATATCCTTAGTCCGTAGTCGATTTTAGATAGGATGATGGCTTTAGTTATGTTAATAAGGGTGTTAGTATGTGCAGATCCATTCTTATATGCTAAGTATTTTACAATATTTAATCTTGCAGCTAGGCTTTTCTTAAGTGCTAAACAATGTTCTTTAAAATTGTATTTACTGTCAAAGAGGATACCGAGGATTTTCATGGATTGGATTGTAGGGATTGTGTGATTCCGAAAGGGAAGTGTGATGTTTTTGCTGCAGCTGGTTTTTCTACAAATGTGTAACATTTTAGTTTTTTCGAGGGAGATCTTTGCGCCTGAGGTTTTACACCAATTAGTGATGTCGTGTAGTTTTTCTGAATAGGAAGATTGTACTTCGTTGAGATCGTTTACGTTTGTTAGAATAACTAGGTCGTCAGCGTAGAGGCAGTGTTTTATGTTTTTATATTTTACGAGAATGTCGTTTATTCCGTCAAAGGCGAATAATGACTGATAGTGGAGAACCCTGTGGGATACCGTTTTTTATGTTGTATATTTGTGAGAATGCACCACCTGTTTTGACTCTAAACTTCCTGTTGGAAAGAAAGGACTTGATTATGTAGAACATATTGTTACCAACTCTCCATTGCGCTAATTTATTCAAAATCACACGAGGACCGATCCGGTCGAACGCTTTTTCAAAATCTATGGAGAGAATTGTTGTATGCTTTTTGGTTGACAAAGAAGATGTGATGAAGTTGTCGATATGGAGTAGCGCATCAATCGTTCCACGTCCTTGCTTGAAACCAACCTGTTCAATGCTTATTAGATTGTTTTTCTCCATGAACCAGTTGAGTCGTCTAGCTACAATTTTTTCAAATGTTTTTCCTAGACATGGGAGTAACGATATTGGCGATATCCTTTGGCCGAAGTCGTTTCGCCCGTGGGTTTTGGTATGGGTACAATTGTGGCTATTTTCCACATTTGTGGAATTACACCTGTTTGGAGTATGTTATTGAAGAGATGGAGTATTCGGTGTCTCAGGAGTGGTGGACTGTTTTTTAACATTATGTAATCGACTCGATCATATCCTGGTGTTTTACCTGTGGCGCCGTGTAGGGTTGACTCTAATTCAATTTTATTGATCGGGAGATCTATTAATTTAGAGGATGGGCTTGTGTGAGGGGACGGGCTAATTGTGTCTCTTTTGGCAAAGAGAAATGACGGATGAAAGTTTACGTCTTCTGCGTAGTTTGACCATGTTTTGCCGAGATGGTCTGCAATTTGCTGGGGAGATGTGAGAGTGCCTGAGTCGGTGTTCATGCATTTTATTGAGAGGGGGCGATACTGCCCAGTTAGCGTTTTTATATCCGCCTAGATTTTTCTGGGAGTAGAGTTCGGATTTATCTTTTCGGTAAATGTTTGGAAGGCTTTTCTTTTTTCTTCCTTGGCATTTTTGCGAAAAAGAGCATATAACTTTTTATAATTGATTAGGTTAAAATCAGAGGGGGATCTTTTGAAACTTCTCCAGGCTTCTTGTTTTTTCTTCCTTAGGTTGTCCAATACTGGATTCCACCAAGGAACTACTGCCTTATGGAGTTTTGGACTTGTTTGTGCTATCGAAGCATTTGCTCCTATTCGGATTGCTTTAGTGATTATGGCTGTTTCTTGATTAATATTTTGACTCTCTACGTGTTGACTTAGTGCCTGGGTAGTTATATTTTGAAATTTACTCCAATTAGCAAGTTTCCGTTTGGAATTTAGGAAGAAGTTTGGGACACATGCTAGTGTTAATGTTTATTGTTATTGGAAAGTGGTCGCTCCCGTGCAGGTTGGGTAAAGTATTCCAAGTGCAAATTGGGGCCAATTGACGTGAGGTTAGTGATAAGTCTACATGTGTGAAGGATTTGTGAGTGGAAAAATGTGTGTGGCTACCGTTATTGAGTAGTGCTAGATTTGCGGTCAGTATGTATTTCTCTACGGTTTTTTCCCTTTTATTAGTGGACGAAGATCCCCAGATGGGACTCCACGCATTAAAATCTCCGAGGAGAAGTATCGGTGTTTGGATGCTATCTGTGATAGTGGTAAGATCGTGTATCGTTATTGGTTGGGATGTGGGGGTGTATGCTGATATTATCGTGAGGTTTCTGCCGATATTTATTTCTACTGCTACGACCGAGATTGCAGAGTGTACTACTATAAGTTTATGCGGGATTGATCTATGTATAAGTATACCTGTACCATGTTGAGAAGCAACATTTTCCGTAAGGTTGTGAAAGAATGCCGCGTATTCTTTGGGTCCTGTGGCCCGAGAGTCGTGGCGGATGTGCGTTTCTTGTAGAGCTATGCTGGGTGGTTTCAGATCTTTGATGAGTATTTGGAGCTCATGCATATTGTTTTTGAGTCCGTTCAGATTCCACTGTAGTATTGTGAGTTTATGGACATGAATGCTATTGTGTATATTAAACCTGCTGCTGTTGGGGATTTTGTTGTTGTAAGGGTTCAGTCTCCGTGTCTCGAGTGTTGATACATTCAAGCCGAAGCCCTGTCTGCTTCGGCCCGAGTTGGGATTTTCTCGAGACACAGAGACTGTGCTTTCGTTGGGAGTGTTAGGGTTATATGTGGTTATTGTGAGGGAGTGGGGAGTTTAATAATTCTTGAATGGTGGGTTCATTTATTTTTATGTTAGTGTTTTTTTTAATAGGTATAGGTTCGTTGTTACGGTTAGTTGTTGTGGGTTTTATGATTAGAGGTGATTGGTTTTGTATGGCTTTACGGTATTCTGCAGATGTAGAAGCGCAGTTTGAAATGAATGAAGTGTTTGTCGATGTTGGTTGGAGTGTAGTTTTTGTTGGGTTTTGTTTTGTAGTTTCTTTTATTGGTGGTGTTATATGTGTGGCTGTTGTTTTGAGGAGTACGGCATAGGATTCCTTTGGTTTGTTTGATGGCGTGGGATTTCGTTCCCTATATATCCGTTTCGCTTCGGATAGAGAAATTTTATTTCTTGTCTGTATTTCGAGAATGGCCTGGTTTTCTATATATTGGGGGCATGATGGTGATGAAGCAGGGTGAGGGCCTTGACAGTTGGCACAGTGGGTTCGGGCGCATTCTAAGTCGGGGTGTGGAGTAAGGTTGCAGTTGTTGCACGCTGGGTTTCGGTTGCACCATTTGGCTGTATGTCCGAGTAGTTGGCATTGGCGGCAGCGCATTGGTCTTGGGATATACTCGTTTACTTTGGTTTTGTGCCATCCGATTTCTATGTTACTCGGTGGATTGAAGCGGTCAAATGAAAACAACATTAGCCCAGAAGCCCTGATTTCGCAATTTTGCGGTTTTTTAAATTTATGGACACTTACCACTCCTTGAGGTTTCATTTCTTGGACGACGTCTTCTTCCGGAACATTACTTAGGTAAACAATACCTTTCGAGAGGTTTAATTTCGGATGCAACTTTATTGTTACCGGACATAGTTGATCGAACTGTTTGGTATTTATAAAACGTAGAGCTGTTTGTTCATCTTTCACTAGTAAGAGAATTGAACCGTCTCTTAGCATGGACACTTTTTCATATTGTGTACTAATTGAGTCTATAGCTCTTTTTAACACGAATACGTTCACTCCGGTCAGAGGGTTTGTCGTGTCATTAGGAACAATTTGTATAAATTTCGGACTATAGGACTAAATGCCTGCCGTTTTTTTTTATTGACGGAGACGTCACCCAAGGACGTTTCCTGCAACATACCGAATCTGTTGCCGGTGTGCTGCTTTGGCCCTAAGGCCATTTTTTATTTATTTCTCTTTTACTTTTGCTTTACTTTGGAACCGGTTAATTTAAAGTACACTAACAAAAGCAATACACCTACAACACGCACAGTACCGTAATAAAATATTCACACGCGGTTTTGTGTTCACAATTCTTTCACTGCACAATACGGTTAAAATTTGCGTCCTTACTGTTCGAGAGTTCGTCTGGCAATGTGCGGAAGATAAGTGTTGATCCATGATACTTGTTTGATGTTTGGATCATGGTGTCGTGTGTATTGTGGTAATGTGGCTATCCTTAACTCGAGAGGCCGACTTAAGCGAGGCAAGGGCAAATGTGTCCTTCATCTTGTCTCTGGCTTCTGGTCATCTTGCAATAACCAGAATCACCTACATCCATGAGGATGTTGGGCTCGATCGCAAGATATCTGAAAAGAAAGAGAGAGGAGGTATGTATGGTGTGGTGGTTGTGGTACCTGCAGGGGCACTGTTTCACTGACTCCTCAACAATTGTTCAAAGGAATTGTCTTGTGGGGAGCGAAGTCAATGTGCCGGCATACGACACGAGGTTCTACTTCGCCCTACCGTCACTCACTATAATTTCCAAAAACTGTTCCGTTGAAAATAGCTCTCCAAAAGACATCGGTTCACCAGGAAAACAAACAAATAAATCTCCACAACATAAGTCATTCAACAGGAGGAAGGAAGTAAAACACAGTTTGGGTCTATTGAATCGAATATTCTTTTATTGATTTTACTTAAGGATTACACGGTTGGATGTCAATTTATTTAATTATTAAAAGGAAAGTTCGCTTGCAGTTAATTTAATTCCGAACACTTTAGTCTTCACCACCGCTTTAAATGTGAGACGAGCTATCAAGTCAACTAGCACTTCACAACCGACCCGTTTATAAACGCATCTCCGCAGCCGGCGGAGAGCGGGAGTGAACCGACCGTCGCGAACGGTGGTTTTAATGACTCACCGAGGATGGAACTCTGACATGAATTCCATCCTAGGTTAGGGCTAAGAAGCAAGGGTGCAGCCGCTGTAGGAAATGCACTCTTTCGGTGCAATGGTGTGTGTGCATGGTTCTTTCATGGATGAGAACGAACCTAGAACAAAGAAAGGGCATACGTGCATTCATAGGATACGATTTCGGTAAAGCAAATAAACCCGAAATCGTCGGATTGTTGGAACATGTGCGTCGCGGCTAAACAATGAGACGACGATACGATGTGGAAATGTGCTAATTGGTTTTAGCTAGGTTACTGGGAAATGATGTTTATGGCATCGCTAGTAAGGGTAGGTATTGAATTATTTGCCTATCGCCAGAATGCCTGATGAAGGACAGCGGTCTTTTGTTTACTCATGGTGTGAGTTAGGGAAATAGGCTTCAGCGTCGATTGCGCTAATTGAATGCAGTTGCTGGTATATTATTGCTGGAAGAAAAAGGTAGCCGGCCTATGTGTACGTTAAGAGATTTATCATACACATGGCCAAGCTGAAAAATAGACAGCGCAATGTTTATGGCCCCCGGTGAAGGTTACATTATATGTAATTGAAATCCTTTTGTTTACATTAATTCGTCTAGGGAGATTTGCTTGACGCCGAAGGTGCCGAATTAGTTTGAGATTCCTGATAAGGTAAGAAAGAAATCTTACAGGAATTGTATGCGAAGAGATGCATGAAAGGTAAGTTTTCTTTTCCAGGGACTTTTAGGTTATATAAATTTTATTGTTTTAATGCGTGGAGCATTTAAGATGCTAATGCGATTGCATTAGCCAAAGCTTGTGCAGACTGGGTAGCAGTTATTGGGGGTTTTTTCAGGAAGACGAACCGTGGGGTTTGGCGGAACCGCCACAGTCTCCCAAAACCCGAGCCCCATAACAGCGAGGAAAATTAGACACCAGCATATTGTTGGTTATATTTTTATTTGTCTTCCTTTTTACATTGTTGGCTATTTTAGTTTATTACTTGACAATACTGTTGGTAGATGCTACCGGTTTTTAATATTAAGGCTTCTGCACACGGCTTTTATTTATTTGACTGTTCTGTACCGTTGGTTTTAAATATCAAGATTTCCGTGCACGGCTTTAATTGATTGATTGTTCGACACCATTGGTTTTAAATGTTAAGATTTCTGTACACGACTTTAATTTATCGATTGTTCGACACCGTGGTACACTCTGCTCGCGGTAGAGACTTGACTCTGAGAACGACACACTACGGGGGAAGGAAAAGGGAACGACGCGCACTCTGTAGTGGTTGGACAACGACTTGGGGTATTGCTAGAGCGATGTGCGCTCGGTGGTGACTGTAACTCGACTGACTAATTATGGAAAAAATCCATTCATCGTGTCGTGGCGGTTGAGCCATAGCTAAAATCGACTTGCTGTCATTTACTAGGAACTTCGAGAAGAGTTGCTATGCCTGTATAGGGGATTAGTTTCGGGGAATCCTCGCCGTATAAGCTGAGTTGGATTCGTTGGTTGTGTGTACCGGGAAATTGGTTTCGGCGGCATAGCCAAGTATGATCAAAGGTCTTGATCGTTGTGATGGTCATTTCGCGGGAAATTAGCTGCCGCTTGGTTGCAAGCGAGAAGTATAGTTTAAGGAGGAAATGAACCGAAGTGGTTTTTGGGGAAAATGCATGCGGTTTGAATGTAGGGAATTGATGTGGTTTTACATCTTTTAGGTAGAATAGGAACCGAAATGGTTTTCGGGGGAAATTGGGATTGCTTGGTTACAAGCGGGGATATAATTTAAATAGGAAGTTAACCGAGGTGGTTTTTAGGAAACATGTATGCTGCTCGGTATAGTTGAAGGTGATGATTAATATTCCGTTGTAGATTTGAATATGCGTCTTATTACAGCATATGAATTTCCGGGGAAATTAAGATTGCTTGGTCGCAAGGAAGGAATATGACTTAAGTAAAGAATTGTCCGAAGCGGTTTTGGGAAAAATCGGGGTAATGTAATTGAGGGAGATGATTTAGAATGTGGGCTCCTCGATAGTATAGTGGTTAGTATACCCGCCTGTCACACGGGAGAACGGGGTTCGATTCCCCGTCGGGGAGCCTCCGGCGCAAGACTAATGACCTTGCCCGAAAAAAAAAACAAATCATTATGGAAAATTTAACAAGCTTCAGGACTTGCTAAATAAGGCCAAGACCGGTTCCTGGTTGTAGTGCCGATGATGATGATGATGATGATGATTTAGAAAGGAGAACGGCGAACTTCCACACACGTTGAGAATTGTTTTCGTTAGGAAGATTGGTCATATAAAAAACGTTACACGTTAAGAATTGTTTTCGGCACGAAAATTGATAATACATAATACGACTCCTTATTAAAGATACGTTAAGTATTGTTTTCGTTAAACCTCCTGGTTAGGGATCTCCCTGCAGACTGTGGTTACTTCTCTGGGGATGATTCCATTCATCCCATAGTTCTCTTTTCTCCCTTCGCCTTCCCTGGGTGGTGACTTTCTCTCAATCGAGAATCTCTCCACCAGGGAAGATCGCGCTACCACATACAGACGCGGAGCTTGCCGTCCGTGGGCCCACCAGGATTTTCACAATTCTGTGGCATTGATTATGCAAGCAATCGAATGTGTGATTTACATTAGTCGATCCTGGGATTGTGTTTACTTTTCCCTATGGGAACAGCGTTTTTGTTTATTGTTGTTGCTCCGCAATGGCCTTTGTTTAGGCGAACTACATTGCGGCAGGCACAAAGGTTTTGTCGCCGGATTGGTTTTCCGGCAATTCGCTTATGGCCGGGGATGTGATGTTTGTCAGCATCTGGCGCAGCTGTGCCAACCGTTGGTGTTTATCCAGTTGATGGATCGATACACAATTTCTAAGCTGGGTCATGTCCTTCGCTCGCCGTGCAGGCGTAGGAAAATTGTTCGGAACTTGTGGCCCATGTATCTGTGGATACGTGGGGCTGTTGACTCCAGGATGAATGTCACCTTTCGTCAGGTGAGCAGGTGGAATTCGGGGACACGTGTCTCCGGGCACGTGGAGTTTGGCTATAGGTGAGTATGTTCCTTGGTGGAACGACGACATCTCGACCTATAGTGGTTTGTGCGGTTCGTAGAAGTAGGTTGGGAGTGTTTACTCAGAATTATAGCTACTGCTTTGGATGTGTTAAATCGACTGTAATACTGATACAGTTCGTCCACGTGAGGGTTGAGTTGATTTGTTGTGAGTGTATGGCTTTTGGATGACGTATACACTAGGATGTGATACGCATAGCATATCTGGTTTATTCTCCCGTCCACAGGGCGAGGAATAACTGAGGTGTGGATATTAAATAGGATGGGCCATAGAATGGAGCCTTGTGGTACGTTTGCAGCGGCATTGAAAGTTCAGGACAGCTTTCCATTCACTCGAACTTGAAAAGTTCTGTTTCGAACGAACTGGCAGATGATACTACACAGCGTCCTACTAAGGCCAGCGTTCAACAATTTAAAGACGAGACCTTCGATTCACGTCGTGTCAAAAGCCGTTTCAAGGTTCAGGCTCACTGCAATGGGGGGTTACTTCTTAAAGAGGCGCACGCAAACGTGGGTTTGAGACCCATAGTGGTGCTGTGCGCTCTTCTAAATCCAAATTGGAAATCAGGTATTAGGTTCCCGACACTGATAAAGTTGTTTAGCTTCTCGTATATGAACTTTTCATATATTTTCGCAAGTGAGGAGCGAGATGGGGCGAAAGTTTGAGGGGTGATACGTTGGTTTCTCAACTTTGGCTATTGGACAAATAAGAGCGCGCTTCCAACCTTGGGGAAAGTACCCCATGTTATAGGCATGGTTGAAAAGAATGGAAATCTTTATAAAGAATAAGGTAGAAAGCCTCCGGAACGAGTGGTACGACACGTTGTCGAGACCGGGTGACTTCTTAGCGTTTCGAGATTTAACTAGGTTCTGTAGGGTATTTAGTGTGACGAAACCGTCAACATTATCACGTGTGTCATCGAAGTCTGCACTGTTGGTTGGATTAGGGACACCAATTGGCTCGTTAAAGTTGTCTAATTTATTGTGGACATCTGAACTATGGATCGCCTTAGTATCCGGGTCGCCCTCCTGGAAAGTAAGCCTGTGATTATTTTCAAAGGTCTCTCCCATGATGTTTGCTTTGTCATTATTAACAGCAACACCGTTGTGTATGATTAGCCCAGTGATACGAGAAGTGCAACATGTATTTTTAACGTTTTTATAAACGTTCTGGTCCATCCGAATACCCTTGAGTTTGTCTTCCAATTATCGGGTACGATTGCTTTGCATTCTTTGTTTTATCAGTGTATCAATATTGTGAATGATGGTTCGCAATAATGGTTGCCTTTGGGAAAGCAGCGACGATATCTCATTCTGCAGAGCTTTTTACGCTCCCGGATGAGACGAAGAGTGAAGTCGTCAAGGGGAATCTGATAAGTCTTTTCACGTTTGTACTTCGGGACATAAGTCTCCGAAGTTTCAACTAGAATCTCGTGAAGTCCAGTTGCAGCGTTATTTATCTCAACCGTCGTTAGGTTCCTGTCAGTGGGAAGAGAGCGTTGGTGGAGTTTTTCGTTCAATGTAATATTGAAGTTGTCCAAATTTGTGCGCCCATAATCGGGTATGTATCTGATATGAGTCCGGGATGCTCGATAGCCGCGGATGAACATGGTAACAGCGTTGTGGTCAGATACATCCGCCGTCACTTGGGGAGGAGTGATTTGAGGAAGTAAGTATTTGGACACAATGAAGATGTCCACGATTGAGTTGCCTTAGGTACCAACCGTAGGTGCCACAATTTTGAACTTGAGGGCATGACAGTTTTCGGTGTACCATTGGAACAACTTTGTGCCGTTTAAGCAAGAGACAGAGTTGTTCCAGTGGGAATATCTGGAGTTGAAATCGCCGCCTATGATGAAGGGTGTATGCCCCGAGGACCTTATTAATTGGCCGATATCTTCGGGATTAATGGGGCCATTATTGGTTTTATATGAGTGGTATACGGAGTATATATTCACTCTACCTGTTGCGGATTGGCAGTTGGATGTGCTGAGATGTGCCCGAGAAATCTAGTACATTCGCAGTATACCAGTTGCGCGGCAGCTGTCACGGGCCAGCTGGCGGGTTGGCACCGACGATGAGGTCAGCAGCGTCCCTTTTTTGAATTGGCAGTTATGCCCAGTCGTCGTTCAACTACCAACGAAACGCGCACACCTTTACAACAACCGTTTACCTTTTACCTTAAACCAATAAACCGCACTTTGATTAATAAAATAATACCTTATGCTTGAAAGTTATTCCCAGTCGTTGTTGTTGAACACCTTGACCGCGCTTTTCTCTCCCCTTTTGTGCCGAACGAGTTCGACAGCCATTGTTCGTTGTGACCGTCCATCGGCGGCCAACGAAACGCGCATACCTTTACAACATTTTCTGGTCCTTTGAGCCGGATCCAGTGCCGTTTGGATCCACTCGTCGCCGCACAGTTCGCGACTTAAACGAAGAAGTGGTGGCATCCTTTGCCAGTAACTCTAACTGTGGAAAACCAACAGTGTATCAACGACAGCAGCATTCTGTAACATCTCTAGCCACAGCGACGTTGTCAGCGATCGAGAAACAAATCGCCGCGCAGTACGCGGCACAGAGCCAGATAACGCGCGCATTCATCAATCTGAGGAAGCGAGGGCCATCGTCGGTAAGTGCTGTGGAAACCCGCAAACACAATTTACAAGTCAAATGGGAGGAGATCCGTAGACGGCACGACGACATCCTAGAGCTGGCGACGCCGGTGACTGAGAATGGCCGCTGCTTTACTGAGGATTTCCTCGAGTCAGCCGAGGAGGTCTACTTGGAGGAGATGACGAAATTTGCCGAAGAGCTTCGTGGCCTCAACGTTGAACCTCCGACAACGTCCAAAGCCGCAGCTGTAGCGACGACACCCCACTCCAATCCCCGCAAGCTGCCCCCAGTGCCACTGCTGACATTTTCCGGGATGTACTCGGAATGGTGGCCATTAAAGGCTCGCAAGGCTGGGTAGTCAACGCGCTCATCCTGCCCCATCTGCCGGACTACGTGCCACTCCCATGACTCCTGCCAAGCGATCTCTCTATTGTGGCGGGCCTGGAGTTGGCAGACCCAGACGTCTCGTCAACGGACAAGGTGGATTTGATCATTGGCGCTGATGCATACCCGGCGATCCTTACAGCCGGACTAAAGAAGTCCAACAAATCCGACGTGATCGCCCAGGCTACGCACCTTG
Organism: Microdon myrmicae; assembly: GCA_963931805.1. Lineage (NCBI taxonomy): Eukaryota > Metazoa > Arthropoda > Insecta > Diptera > Syrphidae > Microdon > Microdon myrmicae. The sequence continues at coordinate 62,478,942 of OZ007498.1, forward strand.
GGTGGATTCTAACGGGCGCAGCTTCTCGCGGCCCGCGGCACCCCAACACCCGCCGCTCTCTGACCAGCCACCAGATCAGTGTCGACCGCGAGCTGTGCGACCTCCTGGAAAAGTTCTGAATTCAGGAGGAGGTTTCTCCCCAACCAACCGCTCTGACCTTGGAGGAGCAAGCATGCGAGGCTCACTTCACCTCAGCGACCAGCAAGGCCACTACATGCTACGACTCCCTTTGAAGCCTAACACAACGGAGCTGGGGGATTCGGGCAGCGCCACCCACGCTGCATTCCGGCGACTGGAGAGCAGGTTCCAGCGCCAGCCCCAGTTCCGCGATCTATATGAGAGATTCATGGAGGAGTACATCGAGCTCGACCACATGGCTGAGGTGGACACCATGAGCGCGGACACCCAGCAACAGGGATTCATTATCCCACACCATGGGGTATTCAAGGCATCTGACCAGACACCCACGATCCGCGTGGTGTTCAATGGTTCCGTCCAGCCGGAGACTGGTGTCTCAATCAACCCCCCTTGGACCAAAGCTCCAGAGTGACATTTTTTATGTCCTGCTGCACTGGCGCGCGCACCGATATGTCTTCTCCGCGGATATTGCGAAGATATACCGCCAAATAAGGATCGATGAGCGGGATCGTCATTATCAGCAAATGCTGTGGCGACCGTCGACCACCGACGACATCAAGATCTACTCGTTGAACACTGTTACCTACGGACTCGCAAGCTCCCCGTATCAGGCAATACGAACGCTTAAGCAGCTGGCCCCCGACGAGGGCGAACGCTTCCCCACAGCAGCACATACGTGGATGACATCTTCGCTGGCTCGGATACACTCACAGGGGCACAGCTACTGAAGCAGCAGCTCATCGAACTGCTGTCGGTGGGCGGCTTCCCCCTCTGCAAATGGAGTTCCAACCTCCCCTCGCTGCCCCCCGCCAACCATCCAAGCTCGGCGCATGCCCCACTTAGCCCCCAGCGGAGGCCCACTCAATTTTGGGGATCCAATGGCGACCCCGGGAGAACTGCTTCACATTCCATCTCCGTGACTCAATGGGCGACGCGGCCCACACCAAACGGGGGACACTCGCATTCATCGGCCGCCTCTACGACCCCCTGGGATGGATCTCCCCCGTTGTGGTAAGATTCAAGATCTTCATGCAGGAACTGTGGCCGCCGGGGCTCGGATGGGACGAACCCCTGCCCCCCTCGATGGAGTCCCGGTGGCGTGAACTCGTCACGTATCTACGGCAACTACCCGCACTTCGCATCCCTCGATGGACCGGCTGCGTCAACACCCACCCGTCGGTGGATCTCCACGGATTCGCTGACGCCTCACAGGTCGCCTACGGCGCCGTCATCTACCTCAGGACATTTGGCACCCCGTCGAAGTCATCATGCACCATCCTCGCTTCCAAGACCAAGGTGGCCCCTTTAAAGCAGGTATCCCTAGCACGTTTGGAGCTGTGTGCCGCTTTATTGCCGCCTGATGAAACGCGCCCTCACCATCATGTCAACCCAGAACGCCCCAGTCCACCTCTGGTCAGATTCCACCGTCGTCATATCATGGATACCTGGTGCGCCGAGCCGATAGAAAACCTACGTCGCCAACCGGGTCTCCGAAATCCAGACGACTCTATCGGGCGCCTACTGGCATCACGTCGCCGGCGTCCAGAATCCCGCGGACTTGGCGTCCCGCGGAGCGTCAGCGGATCAACTGCGCTCGCCGCCACTATGGATGGACGGCCCCGAGTTCCTCAAAGGCAATACACCATAGCCCTGCACCCACACCGCCGCCTCGGAGGTGAACCTGGAATGCCGCCCCGCAACCAGCCACGTCATAAGCGCACCACGAGAGGACAACGAGCTGCTGATGCGAAACTCCCAGCTCCCGAGACTCCCCCGCGTGACGGCAAGATGCATCGAATTGCCCGGCGACTGCAGAAAAGAACCACGCCGGGGAGGAGACCGTGGTCAAGCCCCGGCCCAAACATTCCCGCCGAATTAACCTCCTCGCAGATGGACTCAGCACTGAAGCTCTGCGTCTCCTATGTGCAGAGAGTCCACTTCCACCGGGAAATAGCATCGCTCACCAGGAACTCATCCGTAGCTGAGGACAGCCTGCTCATGCGCCTCAACCCGTTCCTCGACCCGAACGGCCTTCTGCGGGTCGGGGGGAGACTGCGCCACTCCCTACTACACCCCAATGAGAAGCACCCCCCCACCCCCCCCCCCCCCCATCCGGAATCCTTCCTCTCACTGCTCCTCGCCCGAGAGGCCCAGCCGCTGAAGGATGACCCGACCGACCTGACGGCGCTCACACCCGGACACTTTCTTATTGGAGGCCCGACGTCGACCATCCCGGAGCCTTACACACTTCAACTCCCCATATCTCGATTGTAGCGATCAAAGTTACTGCGGAATATGTACGAGCATTTTTGGTCGCGATGGTCCGCAGAATACCTCCAGGAATTACACCACAGGCCAAAGTGGCAGAGCCGAACCCCCAACGTCGCAGTGGGGCAACTGTGCGTGATCGGGACTGAGCAGGCACCCCCCTGCAAGTGGCACCTAGGGCGAATCCTTAAGGTGCACCCTGGCCGAGACGGACTCGTGAGGGTGGCAACGCTGCGGACTGCTGCGGGCACCCTAACGAGACCCGTTTCCAAACTAAGTATACTCCCATTTGAGGAGGACAGAACATCGGACCAGCACCGATCAGCGAATGGACATCACCGACGGCAGCCGCCATCCCGGCCGGCATCGCCCCCCCCCCCCCCCGGGCATAATGATAAGCCAATGATTGGCGAAGGCGGACGCAATGTTGCGGATTGGCAGTTGGATGTGCTGGAGACATCTAGTACATTCGCAGTGTATACCAGTTGCGCGGCATCTGTCACGGACCAGCTGGCCGATTGTCACCAACGATGAAGTCAGCAGCGTCCCTTTTTTTAATTGGCAGTTATGCCCACTCAGTCAGTCTGCAACCAGCTTTCATCGCGCGCACACCTTCCGAGTCGTTGTTGCTGATCAACCAGAAATTATCAAATAAACTAACTCAATCTCATGTAAAGCAGTTGAATTGTTGTGCGTTATTACTGAATTGTAAACCAAGTCACATCCGACTTAAACAATAAGGAAATAAAGATACACCTCGAATTCAGTTTTGGTTTTCTTGTGCTTCCGTTTTGCTGCAGTTTCATCGGGTTCTTCTTGCCAAGGGAACAGTGGACAACTCCAAACATTCCCGTCACACAAGTATAAATATTAATTTAATATAAATATAAATATAAATTTAAAAATAATATTTCAACTTTTCTTTTGTTCATTTTTTATTGTAAAAGTCTGTCAAGTTTCATAACCTGTGTATTTAAAATTAAAGTTAAAATCTATGTAAAGCTAAAATTACTCAAAGTGAGAAAATAAAGGAATACACGCCCGTTGTGTGTGAAAGAGTATTCCGTTTGATTCGAGTTGATTAGCTGGAACCCGAGGTGCATCTACACGAGTGCAAAAGGACCTTGTTCAAAAGTCCCCGAAAGCTCCGGGTAAGTGCGTTGCATTAAATACAGTATCAGGGCGTACCCAGGAGTTGGACCGGAAGATTTACCGTGGCCGCCAACGGCACGTAACGGACCGTTACGTTGCACTCAGTTGCCACTGGATTTGGGGTTAACGCGTAACGGTAGTCCCAAATACGCTCCGTTGATAGAATTACCGCCAGCGAGGGAAGTACCTGCATGCGCGCCCCCTGAAGCTTCTTGCAATTTTCACTCGGCCACACGACTGCTGAGGAATGGAATTTCTAAATTGATGTTGAAGAGACTTTCCCCAACACCCGGCGAAGCTTTTTGTTATACTGCAACCTTTTATTTTCTAAACGGTTGGACCCTATGTTACAACTGGTCCTCAGGACTGCGGCTGAAAATACTATATCGGAACCTTTTATATAAGAACTGGCACTGTGGAAGCTCTTATGTATCAACGGGTGCTAACCTTTGTATTATGTTACAATTACTCCCTATGTAAGAACTAACTTCTTTATACTATGTTACATCCCCATGTAACAACTGGCGGTACGGCGGACAGTGCTGACAAAATATATATAACAACTTTATTATATAACAACTGGTCCTCAGGACCCAAATAAAATATTGTCACAAATTCAAAACCGACACACTTGTCAACCGTTAGCGTGACCTCATGGCGTCGCACCGAGCCTTAAGCCAACTAATACGACATCAACGCACCGATTCTGGAGCCATCTAGAGGAATACTGGAGAATACGAAAAACTGGCGAAAACGTCAGAAGCAGACGGAACCAGGAGAGAACACGTGGAAGAACCAAGAAAAAAGGAGAGCTACAGGAGACGAGGGATTGAGGAATTTAACGGAGCAAAAAGAGGTTGTCCTGGAACATTGAAGCACTCTTCCGATCCAGTGGTCGAACTCGCGTAAAAGAACGGATAGTTTAAACTGGACATAGTTTAACGGTCGTGTGCGAAGTAAAAATGTAACAATTTGTGTCAGAAGTGGGATCACGGAGTGATCGTGGCCAATGGTAAAGTTTGCCGACATAAGAATACCTCAATTGAGGGATGAATTGGAATCTCGACGATTGCCCGGAACAGGACAAAAGGCGGAACTGCAAGCACGATTGCGGAAGGCTCTGGAGGACGAGGGCATCGAAGTTGAAACCTATGAGTTTTACCAAGGTGCTACGGGACCTTCATCCGAGGCCAAGGAGCAGTTGATGGAACCCCAACCAACCCAGGCATTCGAGATGAACGTGCTTTTACAAGCAATGGCACAACAATTGGCGGAGCAGTCTTCACGTATGGAAAATCAAATGGCGGAACAGTTCTTACGCATGGAGAATCAGTTGACGGAACGCATAGAGAAGCAGCTGATGGAGCAGTCCTCGTGCATGAAGAACCAGTTGGCAGAACACACTTCACAAGTTAAGGACCAACTAGCGCACATCGAAGGAAATGCCACTAAGTTGCGGGCGAGGCAGGACCAAATGGAAGGCGAACTACATCACTTGGAATCGAAACTTAGGGAGTTGGATATTCATGTGCGTGAAAGACAGTCAAGCGAACCAGTTACGACTGTCAATGCGATAAAACTTAAGGCCCCAGCCTTTGATGGAACTGTGCCGTTTAGTGTTTTTAAACTACAGTTCGAGACGACAGCACAAACTAATCATTGGACAAGGACGGACGAGTGGCAGCGTTGGTGGTAACGCTGAAAGGCCCCGTCGCCGATGTGCTACAAACTGTTCCTGCAAGTGATCGTAGCAATTATGACGCAATAATGGCTGCGATTGAACGGCGTTACGGCAGCGATCATAGGAAGCAGATGTTCCAGCTAGAGTTGATGAATCGCCACCAAAAAGCAAACGAGCCGTTACAAGAATATGCAATGGAGATAGAACGGCTCGCGCACTTGGCAAACGCAGATGCACCCGCGGAGGTAATCGAAATACTCAAAACCCAGGCGTTCGTCAATGGTTTGAAGGATGCAGATACAAAACGAGCAACGTACTCTATGCCGAAAAGGACATTCGCGGAAACAGTGTCGTTTGCATTGACACAGGAAACAGCAAGTCTGTTAAGCAAACCAGTGCATAGAGTCCATCGCGTGGAAGTGGAACCGAACGAATCCCTGGAGAAAAGTGTGAGGGATCTCATAAAGACTATGACTCAAATGATGTCAACCGGACGCAAGGGCTACGACGGGAAATGTTATAATTTGCGGAAAAGCTGGGCACTTTTCACGGGATTGTGATGCACCACGCAAGGGAAAAGAGAATGAAGGAAAGCGAGGACCAGAAAACGCTCGTGGTTCCTCTGGAGAAAACCAATCGTTAAACTAAAAAGGACCAGCTCAAAGGGGCAAACGCTGATTCCCGTAACGGATTGCCCCACAGTCCCCGTTTCACAAATAAGTCGGAGCAACAATAATATAAACGTGAGTGGAGCTGTGAATGGACGATCGCTGATCCTAACTCTGGATACAGGCGCAACCCATTCCATCATTAGATCGGACCTGGTAGGAGATGATGTCGAATCGTTGAGTGGTTGTAAACTGCGGACAGCTACAGGAGAGGAGGCTGCAATTTCTGGGAAAGTGCAAACGAAAGTTCAGATTGGAACTTTGGAGGTGACTCACACTTTCCTAGTGGCGGGGATAATAGACGATGTAATACTCGGTGTCGATTTTATGTTGAACAATGGTCTGGCTCTTGACCTAAAGAAGAGAATATTAAAATGTGAACACATGGAGACACCATTCAGCACTGGAGATGGAGCGCCACATATTAGGAATGTGAGAGTGAGTTTTCGTCAGCAGATTCCACCCAAATCGGAAGCAGTTCTTTGGGCACACGTAGAGGGAGACTGTGGAGCAGGCAAGCTGTGGGTAGTGGAAGCATCAGAAACGGCCACGAAGGTATTGGTTGGCCGAACCTTGGTACAGGTAGGCGAGAGTGAGCAAATCCCAGTTCGAGTACTGAATGAGTTTGGTTCACCGGTCACACTGGATAAGGGAATAGTGCTGGGACAATGCCAAGCTGTGGAAGCGGTGGTTAACAGTGACAACCCTCCCCAGGAAGCCAGGAATAAGAGCACAAAAACGCCTACCATGACGGATAAACGAGCTAGAAGGAAAGGAAAAGATAATGGCCAAACGACTACTAGAAAAATATAGCGCCATATTTGCCAACGGCGACGGAAAAACCGGAAGAACGGACATCGTTCAACATCGTATAGGTACCGCTGATGCCAGACCAATTCGACAAGCGCCATGAAGGGTTCCACTGGCCAAACGAGAAGAAGCCGAACGGATGATAGACGAAATGCAGAAGGGTGGAGTTATTGAGCCATCAACAAGCCCTTGGAATTCGCCGGTCGTACTAGTTAAAAAGAAGGATGGAAGTACCCGGTTCTGCGTCGACTACCGGAAACTCAACGATGTCACCAAAAAGGATAGTTATCCACTGCCACGGATAGATGATACGCTGGATACCCTATCTGGTTCGAAATGGTTCTCAACTTTGGATCTGCAAAGTGGGTATTGGCAAGTAGAGATCGAGAAAGCGGATCGAGAGAAGACTGCTTTTAGCATTGGCGACGGATTGTGGCAGTTTGCGGTGCCATTTGGATTATGTAACGCGCCAGCAACTTTTGAGCGGCTGATGGAGCACGTATTGAAGGGCCTCCACTGGAAAACATGCCTGGTGTATCTTGATGACATTATCGTCATGGGCCGGACGAGCATCTCAAAAATTTGGAGGGGGTCTTCCAGCGAGTCGCTTCTGCTAAACTGCGGCTGAATCCAAGGAAATGCGATCTATTCAAAACCGAAGTGTATACGATACCAAACCAGGAGGCTAAAACTGTAGCCGAAGCTTTCGTACAGAATTGGGTCACGCGATTTGGAGTACCGATCGAGTTACATTCGGATCAAGGGAGGAATTTCGAGTCTGCTATCTTCCAAGAAATGTGCTCACTGCTGGCCATCAAAAAGACACGGACGACAGCTCTGCACCCACAGTCGGATGGAATGGTTGAGAGGTTCAACCGTACGCTCGAGGAACATTTGCGAAAAGTTGTCGACAAATGTCAGCGCGATTGGGACAAGCACATCCAAATGTTTTTAATGGCATACCGATCAGCAGTACACGACACTACCGGACACCCACCTGCACACATCATCTTTGGTACAGACTTGAGGCTCCCATCGGACCTGAAATTCGGTAGCAACGGTGCCACTATTAAAGCCGGAGGCAGCTATTGGGAGTTGCTCCAATCCGAGATGAACGAAATACACCGTCTCGTGAGGCAACGGACGCGGTTGATGAGCAACAAAATGAAGGATCGGTATGATCGAGCCATGAATTCCTAGAGATACCAAGAAGGCGATTTAGTACTGTTGGGGTTCCACCAAACCCCACGGCCCACTTACCTGAAAAACTCCCCATATCCGCAACTCAACTCCCATTAAATCCCGCCAATGCGATTGCATTGGCACCTGAAAATATTTCCTTCTCCAAGGACATTAATGCATACAAGCATTATAAAGAATCCCTAAAAAGAATTGCGTCTACAAGGGCATTCATATATTACAAAGCATCTCTGCATTAGCGACCCGAAAACCGAATTTCCAATTAGTGTAGATATTCACACTATAATTCGATCCAGCCGTCGCCATAGATGCCATGATTAATTGACGCAGATGGTATACACAACCGTCATTGTGTACCCATCTAAATTGTTTTCCGAAGACGTGCAACTATGGATTCAATTGCAAGCACTTCACCAGGAAACATTGCTTTGTTTGAATTTTCAAACAATCACCGACGCCAAGTTTCGCCGTCAAATCGGATGCAATAGCATAAATATATGCAAAACAAAAGAATCCGATTCTCTCAGTCGCAGGTAATCATGTATACGATCCTTTAGCATCTAATGAGTGGCTGCTATTTAGACAGCCGACCCTCATTACCGAAAGATGCTGTAGGTCGTTTCACCATTGTTTCAGGCAAAATGCATCGATCAACACGGTGATGTGTACCAACACACACATACACCACCGCGTACCTGAGATCGCTTTCCATTGGTCACTGGTCAAAGGAAATTTCTTTCCTTTTCACCACATCACCAAAAACTCACCCCAAACGATAAAATCGTTGAGTCGTATTCCACACACCAGACCGAGCTGGTCGATCCGCCATTCATCCGTCAGTGCGCGCACAGAGTTTGTTTTTCTTAGAATCCCCCGTAGGGTGTGCACTGGAGTCTGCACCCCTGCGGGATGTATCCTTAATTTTATTCCCACAGTACTATTATACAACCCGGAGGAAGGGTCTGTCCCCAAAACTGCAGACATCGTAGGAAGGCCCATATAAAGTCTTAAAGCGACTAAACGATGTGGTGTATCGCATACGGAAGAGGCAAGGGAAGATAAAAGTTGTGCATATAGAGAGACTATCCCCATTGGGATCATGGAATTTGGAGTCTGATCGAGACGATCAGCCTTAAGTGGGGGGTAGTGTCACAAATTCAAAACCGACACACTTGTCAACCGTTAGCGTGACCTCATGGCGTCGCACCGAGCCTTAAGCCAACTAATACGACATCAACGCACCGATTCTAGAGCTATCTAGAGTGTTGCATCTCCAATCGCCGTGCTTCCTCTTTATATCGAGGGAAGAGCGTGGAGGTTTTATTTTTTCTTTATTTAATAGTCTTTCATCAATTCGCTCCGAGAAAGTATGAACGAAAAAAACTATTCCGTTTCTTATTATTAAATTTTTTATTTTAACTTTCAAACTCTAACTCACAACTCAAAACTTAAACTAGAAACTCAAATCAATATTCAAAACTTTCAATACTAATCTGAACTCTCTTCCTCAACTCTATTTCTCAAACTAAAACTCAAAGTCCTTTTACTAAAAAAAAAAAAAAAAAAAAAATGTGGCGAGAAGGCCGAATTTGGCGAGACAGGACATATGTGTCCTTCATCTTGTCTCTGACTTCTGGTCATCTTGCGATAACCAGAATCACCCACATCCGTGAGGATATTGGGCTCGGTCTCGCGGCATCTGAAAAGAGAAGAAAAAAGGGGGGGTATCCAAGGATAGTGTGGACAGTGTTAGTCCAAGTGTTCTCTAACTACTTTTATAGCGGGATGGTGGGAAAGAAATCTTACAAGACCGGTGGGTCTTGGGTGCGGTAGTAAACGCAGATCACGTCTTTGGCGTCTGATAATCTGCGCTTTGGTCGGTGTGTATGTTTGTATTTGTGCCGTCTTGTACTGTGCGTTCGTGTGTTGGTTTGTTAATTGTAGACCCTATGGGATGGGTCCAGAAATCCTCTATTATAGAGGGGAATGTTGTTGGGAAGGGTGCTTTCTTCAGTTTTATACTGAAGAAGAAATTGTGGGGGTTTGATCCGAAGAGATCGAGAGAGAGAGGGGGCAAGAACGCAAGAGTCCCGTACAAGTAGGTTCTCGCTGTTCTGAATGTTTTCGAGGTACTTATATGCTAATTGAAGCAAGTACTCGTCGATAGGGGTAATGGAGGCGCCTTCGTATAGGTGAGAGTTGGGGTAATGGCGACCGTCAGGCCTTCTAGAATGATTGGTGCATCTTCTGAGGAGTTTCCTTTCGAAAACCCGAAGTCTTTCCATTTGAGCCGAAGATATGCAGGACCATATGGGAAAGGCGTACGATATTCCAGATCGGATTAGCTGCTTATAGCAGAGAAGCTTAACTTTGGTGTCAACTTTGTTCCTCCACTTCAGGATGTTGTGCAGTTGCTTAGACCGACCAAGGCCCCTTTGGAGAATGTGGGTCACATGTTTGATGAAATTCATTTTTGGGGTATAAGTGACCCCAAGATATTTCATCTTGTCCTGTGGTCTAATCGTAGTATCTCCCATTTTTATTCGAATATTCTGTGAATATCGAGAAGTAGGTTGGGAGTGTTTACTACTCAGAATTATGGCTACTGCTTTGGATGGATTAAGTCGGATTTTCCATCGACTGTAATACTGATACAGTTCGTCCAAGTGACGGTTGAGTCGATTTGTTGCGAGGTTAGGGCCTTTGGTTGACGTGTACACCAGGACGTCATCCGCATAGCATATTTGGTTTACTCTCCCGTCCGCGGGGCGGGGAATATCGGAGGTGTAAATATTGAATAAGATGGGGCCTAGAATGGAGCCCTGTGGTACGCCTGCAGCGGCGTGAAAAGTTCGGGAAAGCTTTCCATTCATTCTAACTTGGAAGGTTCTGTTTAGAACAAACTGGTAGATGATGCTACACAGCGTTCTACTGAGGCCAGTATTCAGAAGTTTAAAAGCGAGACCTTCGATCCAAGTCGTATCAAAAGCTTTTTCAATGTCTAGGCTTACCGCAACAGTGGGTTCCTTATTAAAGAGCCGCACTCAGACGTGGTTTTGAAATAAGTTAAGAGCCATAGTGGTGCTGTGCGCTCTTCGAAATCCGAATTGGAAATCAGGTATTAGGTGCCTGGCACTGACAAAGTTATTTAGCTTTTCGTATATGAATTTTTCATATATTTTGCTGATGCAAGTGAGAAGCGAGATAGGGCGAAAGCTTGAGGGGTGATACGTTGGTTTCCCAACTTTTGCTATTGGGCAAATAATAGCGTGCCTCCAAGCTTGGGGAAAGTACCCCATGTTGTAAGCATGGTTGAACAGAATGGAGAGCTTTATAAAGAATAAGGCAGAAAGCCTTCGCAACGAGTGGTATGACATGTTGTCGATACCAGGTGACTTCTTAGGGTGTCGAGATTTGACCAGACTCTGTAGGGTATTTGGTGTGATGAAACCGTGACCATTATCACGTGTGTCATCGAAGTATGCACTGTTAGTTGGGTTAAAGACAACAATTGGCTCATTGAAGTCGTCCAACTTACTGTGGACCTCTGAACTAACGATTGCATTAGTTTCCGGGTCGCCATCTTGGAGAGTGAGTTTGTGATTGTTTTCGAAGGTCTCTCCGATGATATTTGCTTTATTGGTGTCGTTATTGACAACAACACCATTGTGCATAATTGGCCCAGTGATGCGGGAACTGCCACATATCTTTTTAACATTTTTATAAACGTTCTGGTCCATCTGAATACCCTTCAGCTTGTCTTCCAATTGTCGGGTACGATTGTTTTGGATTCTCTGTTTTATCAGTGTACCAATATTGTGAATAATGGATCGCAATAATGGCTCCCTTTGCGTAAAGCGGTGACGATATCTCATTCTGCAGAGCTTTTTACGCTCCCGGATGAGATGAAGAGTGATGTCGTCATGGGGAATCTGATAGGTCTTTTCAAGTTTATACTTCGGGACATGAGTCTCCGAAGTTTCAACTAGAATCTCGTGAAGTCGTTTTGCAGCGTTGTTTATCTCAACCGTCGTTAGGTTCCTGTCAGTGGGAAGAGAGAAGTGGTGGAGTTTATCGTTCAATGTAATATTGAAGTTGTCCCAATTTGTCCGCCCATAATCGGGTATGTATCTGATGTGAGCCCGGGATGCTCGATAGCCGCGAATGAATGTGGTCACAGCATTGTGGTCAGATACACCCGCTGAAACTTGAGGAGGAGTGATTTGTGGAAGTAAGTCTTTGGACACAATAAATATGTCCAGAATTGAGTTACCTCGAGTACCAACAGTAGGTGCGACTATTTCGCAGTTGAGGGCATACATATTTGCGGTGTACCATTGGTACAGTTTTGTGCCATTTGGGCAAGAGACAGAGTTGTTCCAGTGGGGATGTCTGGAGTTAAAATCGCCGCCTATGATGAAGGGTGTATGCCCCGAGGTCCTTATTAGTTTGCCGATATCTTCGGGGTTAATGGGGCCATTGTTGGTTTTATGCGAGTGGTATACGGAGTATATATTCACTCTACCATTACTAGCCAGATGCAGTTCAACTCCAGATACCTCTATGGACTCTAGGTGTGGGAGGTCAATAGGTTCATGGCGAAGTCCGCTATTAACCAGTATACAAGTTCCACCTCCGTTGATGGTGGGACCGCCAGTGAGGGTTCGATCTCTTCGAATCATGGAGAAGTTTGGGAATACGGGACGGTGACATGGATGCAACCTAGTTTCGGTTACAAGTACCACGTCCGCCCGGCTTTCCTTTATGAAGTCAGAAACTATCATACGCTTGGAATGCGAAACAAGGGAGTTGACATTTAAGAGGATAACTTTAATTTTGGAATCCATTGTGGAGGGTATGTCTTGCATATGCAGTGAAAAGGAGGGCCTCCCTCTCTGCCTCGGTTGATAGTTTCTCGTATCGGGGTCGGATATCCTCAATTAAGCGGGAGAAACTAAGTAGTTTCTCGAGCATTGAAGATTGCCCCCTCGGAGGCTTTTGCACCACCGCTTGAATTTGAGGCGTCGTGTTGGCCTTTACCGGGGCTCGCTTAGGGACTTGAATATGTTTTTGGGGGGTGGGAGTTGAAAGGGTTTTTGTATTCCTTGCCTGCTGACCCCTAAGCATGTCGGCAAATGTGAATCCATTTTGGATGAGGTTTTGTGTGGCCTGTTTTCCGAAGTCTGACTTGGCTGTTTGCTTAGCTCGAGTCTCGCTGGATCTTAGTTTAATTTCCTTATATTTAGGACAATTTCTATAACTGGCCGGGTGCCCTTTGTTGCCGCAGTTGCAGCAAGTTGGCAGTGTTTTTTCATCCTGCACATTTGTTGCCGGATCGTATTTCGCTAGCGGAAGTTCGCACTTGCCAATATCGTGGGATTCTCCGCAACGAACGCAACGGCGACTCATGTTGCAGTTTCGGGAGACATGTCCGAAACGTTGGCAACGTCTGCATTGAGGTATTTCTCTGTTATGAAATACCTCGAAGACAACTTGCTGATGCAAAGTTGGAAGCGACTTTGTCCGTATTATGGAATCTATGTCGGTTCCTGGGGCAAGGAGAAGCTGCCATATGTTCAGCTTGGTGTATCTTTGCGGTCTGATGTTCACAAACCGCTGTGGGGGAGAGAATTTTTTGACGTCAATGAATTTGACGTTAGGAAATGTTGCCTCAAGAGCAGTTACGATGTCGTCCTTTTCCCAAGAGGCAGCGACTCGTTTTAAAAGGATTGTCCTCGACTTTTCGTCAGCCGGAGTAAAGGTGTAATAGTTCACCTCCTTGGCCTTAAGGTTGTCGTTAACCGTGCGATAGGTTTCCCTATCGTAGGCTATGATTTTATTTAGGGATGGACTTAAGGTCTTTGCCTTGAAGTTAGAAATTCCTAGCCGGTTCATGTCACCGACGAAATTTTTTAAATTGAGGTCTCGTGCAAAGACCCCGGGTTGCTGCTTCTTCTTGGAGACAGGTGGGCGGATTACGCCCTCTGGCTGGATAGTGTTGGGAACACAAGCAGCCTTTGGTTTTGGGTTAACCACCGGAGTTGGCCTCGGAGGGCGAGACTCCTGCGGAGGCACGATTTTCGGGTAGTTTTGAGTTATCGCGGGGTTTGACAACTTTTTGGGGACAGGTGATGATGATGGTGGGGGTGGTGTTGGCGGGCAGCCGGTAGCGATGCGCTTGTTGGAGGGACCTCCCTCACAGCTTGTTGTCGGGAGCGGCGTTTTTCGCTTTGGCGCCCTAGACGAGTTTGGGGTGGGGGTACGCGAGTCACCGCCGTCCATTGACTCGTCAGAATTGTCGGTGATAATCTCTAACTCCGGCTCGAGCTCTGATTCTGAATCAGAAGCTTCCGAGCCGGCGCCGAAGAGGGACGTGGATGGGGCAGCCCCCAGTCGGGATAGTCTATTTTTTAGGACCATATTCTCAGCTCTGAGAGCCTCGAGGTCCTCCTTCAATCTCTTAATGATGGCCATCATGCCCTGATCCGGCTGATGGCCCATACCACGGGAAGAGCAGGTGTCCATGTTTTATCTGCCACAAAACATGTGAACAGATAAACGACAAAGGAGAAGAAGCGCGCGGGAACAAACGAAACCAACAAACGAAAAAGAAACAAAATCAACAAAGGAAAAAGAAACAGAAATCAAGTAACGGAAAAGAGGACAAAACCAACGAACGAAAAAGAAACAAAAACCAGCAAACGAAAAGGAAACAAAAAACCAACAAATGAAAACAAAAGGAGGAGAAACCTAGTCTCAAGGTTTTTTTTTTTTTTTTTTTTTTTTTTTTTTTTTTTTTTTTTTTGGATATTATGTTAATTTAAATTTTGGGAATTCCTTTATTAAAGTTGTTAAAGTTAATTAAAATTTAGTATATCATACGTATGATGTATTATGAATTGTCTTGATTGATATCTCTTTGCCTGTTTGCTTGGCTATGATGTCTGATCAAGTATGAACTGTCTCGTACTGAACTGTCTCAAAACACTGTGTGCGTGATGTCTTCACTGATGAGTATGATGTGTACTAACTGACTTCCAATCTCGAACTGTCTTGTCTTGGATGTCTTGTCTTGGTATGTCTTGGCTTGGGTATGATGATTGATGTCTTGAAGTCCTTTTACTATTAAGATTTCTCTCTTCTTATGCTACTTATTGTTCTAATTGGTTGGAAATTATAATGTGAACAAAACAAATTTTCTCAAAGTATTCCTTTTGTCTCTGTGACTTTTAATTTTGAATAAACTTTGAACGAAAATCAAAGTGCTATGTTTTGAATGAAAAAGGTGCATGTTATGAAAAGGGGCATGTTATGAAATGTGCTGTAACAGGCTTGATATAGAATATTGTGAACGTTTATTAATGTTATGTATTAAGTGAGAATTAGATATGAACAGAGGTAGTTTCAAAGATGTGTTAGAAAAGTAATGAGATTCAGTGTTAAATCTAATAAGGGTAGTATTCTGGAATACAACAAGAGGAATACTGGAGAATACGAAAAACCGGCGAAAACGTCAGAAACAGACGGAACCAGGAGAGAACACGTGGAAGAACCAAGAAAAAAGGAGAGCTACAGGAGACGAGGGATTGAGGAATTTAACGGAGCAAAAAGAGGTTGTTAGTAACCTTGCCCGGAAACACAAATTATTATGGAAAATTTAACAAGCCTCGGGACTTGCTAAATAAGGCCAAGACCGGATCCCGGTTGTAGGGCCGATGATGATGATGATGAAAAGAGGTTGTCCTGGAACATTGAAGCACTCTTGCGATCCAGTGGTCGAACTCGCGTAAAAGAACGGATAGTTTTAAACTGGACATAGTTTAACGGTCGTGTGCGAAGTAAAAACGTAACAATATTATAACAACAGAAAATATTGTAACAACATTCTTCTATTATGTTACAACTGGATGATTGTAACATCACCCCATCCCCATTATGTTACAACTGGCGCTGCAGACTTCCTCCATTATGTTACAGGTCTTAAGGATGACTGTCTCATTAAGCTTTTTTTTTGATTTTAAGTACGATAAGTTTAGTTTAGAAGTATAAAGAAAAGTGTGCCTAGTATAAAGTAATTGGATAAACTGAATTTGTGAATTTTGTTTTCACTTCCTTGTTGGTTGTGAAATTGTTTCCGGACCTTGGGTCGTGAAGCACATACTGTCAAAACTCGTATATTCCAAGTGATAAATAATTTCTTGCACACAAATCTTTGAAAATTGTTTTTATATTACATTACAGTTCTGAATATTATATTTACATTATTGTGTTCTTATTTGATTGGCATGAGGTCACCCATCATTGCACCTTTATACTAAAACATGCTTTTATTAACTTAGAAAGAGGTTTTATTTTTCTTATTTTCTGTTATTTTATTACATTTTCACTAAAAACAAACAAGCTTTGGCAAGTGTGAAATTAGGTACTTTTTGAATCCCTGAATATTAACTGAAAGTTAGGAAACTATAAAATGCCAATGCGCAATAAGTTGTATCTTTTCGAACTAAGAAAGTATACCCTGCTCTTAAATGTATGCAATGACATTTAACCACCGCCGTGCAACGATTCAAAGTGAAGACGTAACAGAAGGGGTTAAGATGAGTCAGTGGATTTATGCCAATTTGCCTTTAATATAATTTGTACACAGCATAGATTACGTCCTGAACGACATCCTTGCTTGTAAATATCCCAATAAAGGATATTTAAGGTTGGGTTACTTCAGCGATCGGCATCTTCAAATATCCATTCCGCGACTGATAATCTATTACAATTGTTGGCGTTGCGCATTGAGTGTGCCATAGTATCGGATACTCTCAAGTTAGACAACAAAAAGTGGCGTGTGCACAGAGTTTTCCTTGTTTAATAGGTTTTCTTGGAAATGGTGTCTACCAGAGGCCCAAAGCATAAATTTGCCGAAGGCGAGAAGGTATTATGCTACGAACCAGATCCAACAAAAGCAAAAGTTCTTTACGACTCCAAGGTAATTTGTGTTTTATTTATTTGGCGGAGTGTTGTTTTGACGCCATATTCTACATGTGTAGTCTGTTTCTCATTGTATTTGTTGTGCTGAGAAAAATTAATGCACTTGTGAAATGTTGCTGTTGTTTTCAGGTGCTCGGTTCGTACGAATCGAAAGACAACTACGGCAGGAAATTACTTCAATACAAAATTCATTTTCAAGGATGGAGTTCGTCGTGGGATCGTAAAGTTAATTCAGATTTTGTTTTGAAGGATACCGAGGAGAATCGCCAATTGCAGAAAGACTTAGCTGAAAGGGCTCAACTACAATTGTAAGTATTCAATGAGAATAATACAGAAAAGATGATGAAAAAAAAAAAAAAAGCTGAAACGAAATGAAATAAACCGTTCAACCTTTGTAACTATGCCCATGTGTGCGCATTGGTGTAGAGGTGCATATTTATATCGAAGGGACGCCAAGAAACGAATACGCAAAGAAGAAGAACCTGAAAGTTCACTGAAAGTTAGCAATCCTGGGTCATCAGAAAATAATCTTAGTTCTGGGAGTGCGTTTGAAAAAAATGAGGCCGATTTCCTGATGAGGGACGGTAAGTGTATATTGATTTGCTGTGTATATATATACATACGTGTAGCAATTATGTGACCCATAACAGATTATTGTTTGTTGATTAAATTGTATAGAAATTGAAACAGAATCGTGCAGCAGTTCCGAAAGTTATCCTGATGAAGATCGAGTTGTGATTAGAGTCAGTAACAAATTAAGGAATTTGCTTAACTACGATTACGACATGGTGCTGCGAAAGCGAAGACAACATATCTTACCTGCTTGTGTTCCCGCTCTCTCAATATTGGAGGATTTCTTCAAAGAGTCTGCACTGAGATTGGTGTTGCTGACGATGCACACGGAATCAACCAGGCGGCGCAATCCCAATTTGCGGCCAGAGAAAAAAGAACGAGAGTTCGAGAAAGTAGCGAACACGTGAGTTAAATTAAATAGATTTCATGGATTTGTTATATGAAATTGTTTGAAATGGTTTACTTTACGCAAATTGAGCAATTAGGAAATTTCACGTTTAGTTGAAGTTTAATTTTAGATCTCAGAGGAGAGTGTAAATATTATCACTACATGCCTTGGTACCATTTCCAATGGGTGGGGTCTTATATAATGTCAAGCAAACCACAGGTTTTAATGATGTATGAAATTCTAACCCAATAACGAGTAATAATTTTTTATAATTATATCCACACAAAATTGTGGAATGCCAAATATTACATAAATTTCTTGGTTAGTTTTGTCGTAAGTGGGCTGATACATTGTGTTGAAGAGAAAACGCTAATGAAGCAAATAAACCAAAAATTTAGTCGAATAGGCTTCAGGAACTCGTGTGGTTTAACACTCATTGCGCCCAGATTTGAGATTTACTTGCTTGAATATTATATGTGTTATTGGTCTGCGGACGGCGCCTCTTCGACGATGTTTCAGCTTCCTTTTCCAGGTGGACTGTACTTCCAAACTATTTATTCGATTTCTATCTTGATCCGTTCCTATAATTGCTTAATTCTGGCGTAAGGCTAATAACCCTGCCCGGAAAAACAAATTATTATGGACAATTTAACAAGTCTTGGATAAGGACCGGATACCGGTGGAGAGACTTGCTAAATAAGGCTAAGACCGAATCCCGGTTGTAGTGCCGATGATGATGATGATGATGATAATTGCTTAATCATCTTTTATTATTTGTTATGTACTTTTTTTTAATATACTTCTCTCGGGAGAGGCGAACCTTTAGCGCCGACACGTCGCCCCGAGATGCCCCCAAATATCCGTTGGTGTTCCTTTTGAACAGTTGCAGGTTGTAACGCTCCGGGAACACTCGCGCGGGGAGGGAGTTCCACAGCTTTCCCGCTCTGTAACGGAACGAGTTCTGATACAGGGACGTGTGGCGTCTCTAACAGATACACACACAATACACAAGCACATAGTGAAGAACACCGAACGAAAATCGAATAAGATAATGCATTAGAGCCGTATACCATAGCGATAAAATAACAATTTACATCAGTGGAATATACTTGCGTTTAAAAATCTAATTCTGAGCACGGCCAGTAGCCTGATACTTCATTGCTTCGCTTCTCACTCGTTTCATCGTGTGTTCAATTCACCTTCTTCACTATCCTTGCATAGCGCAATAATTGGTGACTACGACGTGATCTGTACACACAGCACACACTTTCCCGTAGTAAACAGAACTTCACACACGATCATGACTTCCGCATAGAGCACCGGCACACTCGCCTGCTCCGACGCGTCGGATTGTCTTGTGGAGCGCATATAGACCGAATTGCGCGAAATAATACCACGAATCTCCGAAGAACAGTACCCGTGATAATATCTGTAAAACGCACAGAGGTCCGCTACGCGCCTTCGAATTAACAGGATAAAGGTCCGAACACCCGACCTCCACAACAACCCGGATCGATCGATTTTCGAGAAAGCTCTTCGTCCAGTCGCAGAGCTGCTGGGAAAGTCCATATTAACGGAGTTTGCTCAGCAATGCCCCTTGCCAGACGCGGTCAAAAGCCTTGGAGATATCCAATGCGACCGCTCTTGACTCCCCATGCTCCTCAATCGCAGATATCCATATATCGCTTATAAGGGTCAAAAGATCTCCCGTGGAGCGCCTGCCACGGAATCCGTATTGAGGATCATTCAGAAGTCCGTTGTTCTCCAAATACTTAATTAACTCGGCATTGAATACCTTTTCCATTACCATAGATAATATAGACATTAATGCTATCGGACGGTAATTTTTTGGGAGACACTTTTTCCCCTTTTTGAGATTGGTTGAACTCAAGCGATTTTCCAGCAGGTAGGAAAGGTCCTTCGATCATAAGATAAGCGAAAGAGTCTGCCAAGAACCGGTGATAGTTCTGGAGCACAGTTCTTAATGACTATTGCTGGTATTCCGTCCGGGCTGGTCGCCTTCCTACAGTTCAGTCCACATAGAATGCGTTGAATAGTTGGCGGGCGGAACCTGACATCCCGCATCGAAGACCGTACTGGCGCGATTACAGGTGGATTTAGGAGACCGGTATTGAGGTTTGAATTCGCGGAAAATAAATTGGCGAACACATTAGCTTTATCTCTTGAATTTGTGACTAACGTCCAGCTGCTCGTCACCAACGGAAGAAAAGAGGAGGGAGCGGAGTTAGTGCTAACAGCCCTTGCCATTGTTCAGAAAGGACGCGAACCAGTCGGACACTCAAGGAGTCTACCAGTCACTCTGTCATTGTGAGTTTTCTTCGCGGTCGAGGAGCCTCTGGCGCAAGACTAATGATGACTAATAATAACCTTGCCCGGAAAAAACAAATCATTATGGAAAATTTAACAAGCCTCAGGACTTGCTAAATAAGGCCAAGACCCGTTCCCGGTTGTAGTGCCGATGATGATGATCAACCGCGTGGTTGCACGCGTTTCTGATTCTAACAAGATTCGGTCTGCTAACATCGGTGGGATTGGAGCGCCATTGCGTAAAAGCTACATTTTTGTCGCTGTAATCTGCTCCCATTTTTTATCAAACCAAGGTTATCAGATGAACTTCCTTTAATGCAATGCGGAATGTAGATCTCTATCCCGAGAAGAATAATCTCTGTGACGGATTCCGCGCATAAGGACCCGATACCGGAGGAGAGACTTGCTAAATAAGGCCAAGACCGGATCCCGGTTGTAGTGCCGATAATGATGATGATGATGATGACTCCGCGCATGCGTTAACATCGGAGTCTTCAAAGCACATCTCCGGCCACGGAAAGGGTGCGAAAAAATGTCGCAAATCGTCCAGTTAGTAGCCCTGTGGTGTCTCTAACAGATACACACACAATACAGCAAATAGTGAAGAGCACCGAACGAAAATCGAATAAGAAAATACATCAGAGCCGTATACCATAGCGATAACAAAACAATTCACATCAGTGGAATATACTTGAGTTTAAAAATCGAATTCTAAAATCGGCCAGTAGCCTGATGTGTTGCGCTTAGGTTCAATTTTTGGTGATTCTAACTGTCATAGCGTCAGATCGAATCACACGTTCTTCACTATCCATCTCAAACGCTACAGCCCCATATCTCCATAAATAGCGAAGCTGTGTTACGTGCGGCTTCCACCACCCCCATAATTTATTTGTTTTTAATATAATTTTGTTTTAATATAGTTTGATGGTAAGGTGGTGGAAAAAGCGCACGATCCACATGTGAGTGTTCGAACACGCCCCAGTTCGAGTGTGGATCGTGGGCGAGTTCGAATTCTGTTTTCGGAGTGGACGTTGAGGGAGAGTGAGAGAGAGAAACGGCAGGAGGAATTTTGGATTCCGTTGTTGACGGTTGTTTTAAGACACGGTTTTTTAAAAACAGTACAAAAAAAGGACAGTTGGTTGTCAGAAAGAGTGAGTTCGTTAACCTAGACAGGGCGAGAAAGTAAAATTGTGAAGATAAGATTTAAAAATTAAACCAAAAAGTTGTATGAAAACTATAGTTGGAAATTAAACTCAACATTGGAAATAAAACGAAGAAGAGAAGAAAAAGGGACTTTTTCCTTGTGTGGAGCGTCGTTTGCTGAAGAGACATTCGTGTTCGAAAGCAGAAAGTTTCCGAGGAGGAACCAAGAAAAGAACCAGGGTTGTGAAGCTGCCGCTCAAGAAGAGGAGATTCCCCCCTGCCTGGAGAACGAGGTAACAGACTCTCCACGCCGAAAAAGAACAGTTAACCCGTTCAATTTACATACAATAAATTTTCTGTGGCTATATAAATATGCCACAGCTGCTTAGGTCGGTTATTCGCTTGAAATGCAAGCGTTTGCGCGACAGATACTAAGGAGTGGTCCGAGTTTCCCAGTGGCGCAGCAATCTCCACGGTATAAATGCTCGGCTCGGATGTCCAAAACAAATCTAGAGTGTTCGCATAATCACCCTGGGAATCCGGCACTCGCATAGGTTCCTTCACGAGTTAGGTCAAATTGTGGCTAACAGCAAACATCTCCGCCAGCTTCCCAGCCTCGTCGATACCGTTAGAATGTACCAACCAGCCGGAACTGTGCAAATTAAAGTCGCCAAGGACGACAATTTCAGAAGCTAGGTGGTTGATCTGTATCCAGTCTGCGGTACGTGAAAGATGTTCGAAAAATGTCGCTGTGGATCGTCATTTGGGGGGCGGTAAAGACAACAAAGAAATTTAACAGAATTCCTCAGCACGACCCTTAACAACATGATATCCATGTTATTGGGTTCCAATGCCCCCATCCTCTGACAAGCCAGATCGGATCGCGTGCAGACGCAGACTCCGTCCTTAAAACGGCATCTGGAATGTAGGTCGTATCCTGAGCAATGAAGACATGTTAAATCAGTTGACGAATCCACCTGGGTCTCAGTTAAGGCAAGGACATCAGGTTTCGTTGTTTGCAAATAGTGGTGGACGACGTTTACAATCGTATTGGGGAAACCGATGCCCCTGATGTTACAAAATGCCGTTATCAGTCGAACGTCGACAGAGCCACGAAAAAGAGCCGGATCATGCGATGACGAATTTCTTAAAGTTTGGTTATTTATCATAGTATCTGCATGATGTTCGCACAAATCCGCTGGTCCGGACGGTGTTCGGAAGCGAATCTGGCTTATGGTATGCTGCTTATGCTCAAGTTGAGGTGGAACTGATGTGGTATCAGGCAGCGTTGAGTTGGCTGCAAAATGTGTAGCAAGTAGATTCGCCTTCTCTACTGCAGTGGTGACTTAACCGATGTTCTTTGATTTTTCGACTTGTTTTTTCGGTGGTGTTGTTCTTCACTATTAATATTGTGTGTGTCTGCTAGAAACGCAACATCACACTCTTTCTAGTAACTTTCTTTCCATCAACTTTGTAATGCAAACGATAGAGCCAGAGAGAGAGAGAGAGAGAGAAAGAGAAAGAGAGCGCCAAAGCAGACGAGTGAGTCGGTGAAAAAGTCATTTGATTGCAGTAGTAAAGTTCTGTTTGTATGTGTTGTGTCGTACAGATCACGTCGGGGTCACCACTTGTAGCGTTTGCGACGATCGTGCAGAACGTGTGATTCGAACCGACGATATGACGGTTTGAATCACTAAAAGACTGAACCAATGCTCAACACATCAGGCCACTGCCGCGTGTACGAATTCGATTACTAAACTCAAGTACACTCAGCTGATGTGGAATTGCTATGTTATTGCTTGGTATACGGCTGATGCTTTATGCTTATTCGATTTTCCTTCTGTGTTGCTATTTACTATTTGCTTGTGTACTCTGTGTGTATCTGTTAGAAACGCCACAGTCTGTCAACCAAAGTCCATGTATTGTTATTGTGTAAGGAGTCGTGCTCAATTGGCATCGCCTCTCGCCATTCCTCTGCGTCTTCCAATCAGTTGATTTCTTTAATTCTTTCAGGATTAGTGGGTACCTGGCTTCAAATCCCTGTATACTCAGTAGCCACCTGTCCATCCCGGTCAAAGTTCGGTTTACCATTTCCACGGGACCATTCTGTTCGGACGTATGTGGCGCAGTCTTCTAGTGCAGGATGCCACTTTCTTGCACGTATTTGTGGAAATCCTTGCTGCAGTACTCCAGCCCATTATCACTGCTTAGTGTATTTCTTCACCAGTCCGCGTTTCAGCAAATGCTTTAAGGGTTTTGAAGGCTCGAAGAGCTTCATTTTTTGTTTCAGGAAATAAGCAAATATTTTTCGCGCAAAAATAATCGATGAAGATGATATAGTATTTTGCCTTTCCTGGAGATTCTGTCCACATGGGACCACATACATCTGAGTGAACTAGTTGCAGTCGCTGCGATGTTTCTTCTCGTTGCTGCTCGGGAAAGGTGATTGGGTTTTCTTCAATCGAATACAGTTTGTGCAGGTTGTAACGTCATTATTGAATTTGTCCGTCAGTTAGCGGACCATCTTCTTCGACAAAACCAGCTTCAAAGAGTTAGAGTTGACATGTCGCAGCCTTTTATGCCAAGACATAAGGGATCCATAGTAAACCCTTGAAGTTCCCGTTGCACCGCTGCTGACCTACGCCCTTTCATACATGACTACGTATGTTGTAAAACTTTTCTTCCACTTACTTTAAACACCACACACACTTGTCACACCTATAAAATAAAACACTCTTTGTTTCCTTTTTAGGTATCACTGGATATATTTAGTCTTATGTTGTTATGTGCACATATCTTTAGATAATGTCTACTTTAATTTAGGTAGTACTGAATATGTTTAGTCTTAGGTTCTTTTGGATCTTATGTTCACAAACTGTTAGATAATTCCTACTTTTAAGTGAGACACTCCTTGTTAATGGACACTTTACTCCTGGTCACTTAATTATTTAATTCTTTGTTAATGGACACTTTACTCCTGGTGGCCGACTCGCCCAGTCTCGCAACCAACTCCCGATCGTTCCGCTCAACTCTTGAAAAACAACTCCGTGTCTGACCGTCTCGGCCAACATCTTGAAAACCAGCCATCTCTAGTGGTTTTCTCATTTTTTTCTTTTGATGGACATTTTTTATTTCCTCTGACAGAAAAAAGGATCTTTCCTTTTTCCCGCCTGATCCATTTTTCGGTAGATCAAACACAAAAGAAAAATCAATAGTGCATCGTGTTAATGCACATTTCTCATTCCCTTTTTTTTGTGTTATTATGGTTTAGGCGAACGTGCAGTTCATTGTATGGTGCCTGTTGCTTTCTTTAGCCAAATCGGCAAGGATCTCTTCCGTGGGGAGTCGATAGGAAATACAAAGAGAAAAATCAATAGTGAATCGTGCTAATGCACCTTTGTGATTCTCTATGTTGTTATTGTTTAGGCGAACGTTGTTTTCTTTAGCCGAATCGGCAAAGATCTCTTCCGTGGGGAATACAAAGAGAAAAATCAATAGTGAATCGTGCTAATGCACCTTTGTGATTCTCTATGATGTTATTGTTTAGGCGAACGTGCAGTTCATTTTATGGTGCCTGTTATTTGTTCTAGGCGAATGGGCAAGGATGTTCCTTGTGGAAAATGTTTTCGGTAAACAAACCTTTGAAGGATCATAAAATTACAGACGTGCAATTTATGATTCTCAACAACTTTACTTGAAAGTTGGTCATCTGGTCTACAGATTTGGATCCAAGGGATTCTGCGTGTTGAACATATGGTTCGTTCTTACACGTCTTGGATTCAACTTAAATTCAATATGGGCAAATTGAACGTGTAGTTCAATTTGTTTGATATTAAATTGATATCGCGATATTTA
Source organism: Microdon myrmicae (assembly GCA_963931805.1). NCBI lineage: Eukaryota > Metazoa > Arthropoda > Insecta > Diptera > Syrphidae > Microdon > Microdon myrmicae. The sequence goes on from OZ007498.1 coordinate 62,504,128, forward strand.
CTGTATGCGCGATTAATGATGGAGCTTAGCTCCAAAGAGGTAGGTTTTATGGGATGGGTGGTTGTGGCCGTAACGCGTAGTACAAACCATTACTTCGTTCAGATTTCATTATCAATCGGCCCTGTTACGGACCTCGCGTCGGTGTCCTCGTCCAACACCCACTAATTTCCGCAAAGTTTCCCCTCTACCTGTAAAGGAAATATATATCGTCAAGTAGTTCCGCTAGTCGGCATAGGGACGTTAGAGCCTCGGGGCCATTCCCGCCACTGGGTTTGTATCCCCGACGGGTCCGACACAAACCTCAGCTGGTGGTCACCGGCTGCGCTAAAATTGTTATATAAATTCACAATTTAAACCTCCACGGTCCGTACAAGTAAGTCCCTTGCCACTACCATTACTATATTGTTTAAATTGTGAATTTATATAACAATTTTGGCGCAGCCGGTGACCACCAGCTGAGGTTTGTGTCGGACCCGTCGGGGATACAAACCCAGTGGCGGGAAGAGCCCCGAGGTTCTAAAGTCCCTATGCCGACTAGCGGAAGTACTTGACGATTTTTCTTTCCTTTACAGGTAGAGAGGGGAAACTTTGCGGAAATTAGTGGGTGTTGGGCGAGGGCACGGACGCGAGGTTCGTAACAATCCACCTTATCCAAGATTTCAGCTCCGACACCTTCAAAAAACACCTTGTAGCTTTGATTTGTTGCGTTGCTGATCGAAATGAGGTTATCTGTCAATTTTGGAATCAGTAAGGTGCTGTACAGGTAAAACGGCTCCTTTCCACTCCAAACGCAAATGCCAGATCCAACGGTTCCAGTTCCCTTTACGTTTACGATGTGGTGATCAGCTAATTTTACATGATTTGTGTATCCAACAAGCGTTTAATGCACGCGGTCAGGAACACGATGGTGTCTCCTGGCCAAAAAGATGTGTGTGCCAAACAAGCGCTGAACACACGCGTCAGGAACACGATGGTGTCTCCTGGCGTTTGAATGTTGGATCGAATACGGCAACTTCAGGCACACGATGGTGTCTCCTGACGTTGAGGTGCAGCAATCGTCGAACGAATCCTTTTCCATAAAACAACAGTGAAAAATGTTGGTTGATTGTTATTAAAAATAATATTTATTCAATTGATGGATTGGATTTCATCGGCTCACATTGATTGAACTGGTTTGCTCGAAGGTTAAACAAAGAAGAGAAATATAAAAGGAAAATGGTTGTCATTTGACAACCAATAGAATTAATTCTAAAATGTCAGCTGATTGCTGACATTGTTTAGGGTGATGCCACATATAGCATTTAGGGTGGTGCCACAGGTAGCATTTAATTGCGAATTCGCCGGATGTCAATGGCGAATCCGCAACAATTTGGCTCCTCAGTTTTGTTGAGAACAATAAATCTCGACTCTTCAACACATGTGTGTGAAGTCGCTTCGCTGTCCAGGCAGCATAGTCGTTTGTTTGACTTACATGTAGGTTTTACTGATTGTTGTATACACTCCTGTACAATTAAGCCACATTTATTTACACTTCGGGTTTGATACGTTTTGCTCCAGCAGTCTTTTGTCACGTGACCCCGTATGGCGCACACACGACATCTGCAATATCAGGGGAACCTCATGCAAATATTTTGATAAATAACCGAACTTTAGGAAATTCGTATTCGCCTAATCAGGTTCGTTTTCGAGACTCTTTCGACGTTCGACAGATAATGGGATTTTGTAAAATAAGGGACATCGGTTTTACCAATAAGAATATAAATGTCGTCCACTAATATTTGCCAATAGCGAAACCTGCTATCCTTGCCCTGAGACCCAGGTCGACTCGTCAACTGATTCGACATATCTTCGTTGCTCAGAATATTTTTTTTAAATTTTCTCCTTTGGTGAGGTCAGAATCCTCATTTATTTAGCTTAATAGTTGCATTCGAAATTCCGTTTTAAGGGTGGAGTCTGCGTCTTCACGGGGTCCGATCTGGCTTGCCAAAGGATGGAGGCGTTGGAGCCTAATAACTTGGACACTATGTGGTTGAAGGTCGTGCTGAGGAATTCTGTTAAATTTCTTTGTGTTAAGACCGCTCCCCGAACGACGATTGACCCGCGACACTTTTCGAACATCTTTCACGTACCGTCGACTGGATACAGATCAACCACCCGGATTCTGAAATTGTCCTCCTTGGCGATTTTAATGTACACAACTCCGGCTCGTTGGTGCATTCTAACAAAACCGACGAGGCTGGGAGGCCGGATGTTCGCTGTTAGCCGCAATTTGACTCAACTCGTGAAGGAACTTACCCGAGGTGATTATGCGAACACCCTGGATCTGTTTTTGACATCCGAGCGTTTATACCGTGGAAGTGACCGCGCTACTGGGAACCTCAGATACCTGCTTTGTAATAGTTGCGCAACCACTTGCATTTCAAACAAATAACCAACTTAAGCGGTTTCGTCATGTATTGAGGTATGTGGTTATAGCGTTTTGGATGATAGTGAAGAACGTGTGATTCGAACTGACGCTATGACAGTTAGAATCACCAAAAATTGAACCAAATGTGTTCTTCACTATTTGCTTGTGTATTGTGTGTATCTGTTACAAACGCCACAGGGTTCCTAACTGGGACGATTTGCGAGATATCTTCGCATCGTTTACGTGAACCCAGGGTTTGCTTTGGAAACTTCGATGTTAATGCATGCGCGGAGTCGGTCACGGAGTTTGTTCTTCTCGGGATGGAGATCTTTACTCCGCATTCCATCAAACGAAATTCATCTGATAAAGTTTGGTGGATTACCACCATATTTATTGGCTTAATCCAAGCAATAGTACTTACAGGCTAGAGTATATATAAGTTTACAAACTAAGAAACGTAAAACAACTAAGCTTAACCTAAGAGAAACAGAAAGTAAGCCTCGGTTTGATAAAAAATGCGAGAAGAGTATAGCGCCAAAAATAGAACTTTTAAGCAAGGCACTCCAATAGTACGGAAGTCAAAAGAACGAATTTTAATGGATTCAGAAATGTGTGCAACTTGGCGATTGATACCGCGAAGAAGGCTTACAATGACAAAGTGACCAATAAACTCCTTGAGTGCCCAACTGGTTCGCGTTCCTTCTGGTCAATGGCAAACGCTATCAGCAGTAACGTCGGTTCCCCTCTTTTCCTCGGTTAGTGACGGGTAGGGGGCCGCTAATCACAAATTCAAAGGTTAAAGCCAATGTAATCGCGAATTTATTTTCCCTGAATTAAAATCTAGACGATTGTCTTTGGGACCACCAGTGATCGCCCTGCTGCGGTCTTCGATGCGGGATGTGAAGTTCTGCCCACATACTATTCAACGCCATCTACTTGAAACGAACTGTAAGAAAGAAACCGGCCCGGATGTAATACTGTGGCATTTCTAACAGATACACACACAATACATAGTGGAGACAAAAAGGAAATTTTAATAAGCTTAGCATCAGAGCCGTATACCATAGCGATAACATAACAATTCCACACCAGTTGAGTGTACTTGAGTTTAGAAATCGAATTCGTACACGCGGCAGTGGCCTGATGTGTTGAGCAGTGGTTAAATTTATAGTCATTCTAACTGTCATAGTGTCAGTTCGAATCACACGTTCTTCACTATCGCCGCAAACGCTATAATACCAGTAATACTCCTTAAGAACTGTGCTCCAAACCTGTCACGGGTTCTGAGAAAATTCTTTCGCTTATCTTATGCAGGGAGGATATTTCTTACCTGCTGGAAAATCATTCAAGTTCAGCCCATCCCAAAGAGGGGGAAAAATTGTCGCCCACAAAACTACCGGGCGATAGCATTACTGTTTATGTAATCTAAGGTGATGGAAAACGTCATCAACATAACTCGGTGTTAAGTATTTGGAGTTCAACGGACTTTGCAATGATCCTCAACACGGATTCCGTAGCGGGCGGTCCACGGGAGACCTTTTGGCTCTTATAACCGCTATATGGGCATCTGCGATTGAGCGGCATGGTGAGTCAGGGCAGACGCATTGGATGTCTACAAGGCTTTTGACCGCGTCTGGCACGGGGCATTGCTAAGTAAGATTCGTCCATGTGGACTTTCCCAGAAGCTTTGCGACTGGAAGAAGAGCTTTCTCGAAAATCGATCGATCCGGGTTGTTGTGGACGGCGATTCTTTGGATCTGTGGCCCGTTAATTACGGGGTGCCTCTTGGTTCTATTTTGGCTCCAATATTGTTTTTGCTTTACATAAATGATTTGCTGGAGTCAACGGATAACCGACTGTTCAGTTTTGCGGATGATAGCACGTTTGTTTCCTCCTTTTCGAGTATTCGGCCGATTGGTGCATCTGCGTCGCATCGATAGTACGCTTGTTTCCTCTTTTACGAGTGATTGGCCGATTAATGCATCAACGGCGTACGAGCTGAGATGTAGCCAAATCGACTCTTTGAATCGGGATCTGGATAAGGTCGTACAGTGTGGAAAGGTCAATCTCGTCGACTTCAACGCAACGAAGACACAATATACGAAGACACAATATACAACATAAAGATTATCGGTTCCACAACTGATGATAAATGGCCCTTGAACCTGGGGAAAGTATAAATTTGATCGGCGTCACGGTCTGTGGAAATGTAGCGTGTCGAACATCGGCTGTCCGCTTCTGGAAAACTGAGTTATCGTTTTGGAGCCGAGGATTTGACATTTTAGGGTACTTCAAAAATCCCTTTTGTGCGCGCGTTAGTGTAAAAAAGAAAAAAAAAGGAATATTTTAATCCGGCCCAACTTTTTCTCCTATAAATATAAATCCCAAATGAGACCCAGGCTCAAATATTCTTTCATATTTGGAGCTCTGCTCCTGAACACACACCCGATCTACTTGAGAACATACAGAGACGAGCAATTCGCCTGATCGGGGACACGGCGCTGATGTCGGGACTACAATTGCTATTACGTCGAAATCGCGTAGCGCACCTCTGTCTGTTTTACCGATATTATTGCGGGTACTGTTCTTCGGGGATTCGTGTATTGTTCCGCGCAATTCGGTTTATATGCGCTCCACGAGACAATCCGACGGATCCCACCAATTTGCGGTTCATCTTCCGACGGCACGAACATCTTTGCATCAGAACTCGTTCCGTTAGAGAGCGGGAAAGATGTGGAATACCTTCCCCACATGAGTGTTTCCGGAGCGTTGCAACCTGCAACTGTGTAAGAAGAACTGCAACAGTTATTTCGTGCCATCTCGGAGCGCCGACTCGACGTTATAGGTTCGCCTCTCACGGGAGAAGTATAATAAAAAAAAAAAAGTTGCGATACTCCTCAGTCTTTTGGCGTGGACCTTTCTAATAAGAAGTCCCAGACTTCTTTGGATGTTTACAGGTTTGCTGCCAAAGCGACTATATTTGCCTTCATTTCTATAAACAATCCTGCGCGGGCATCCAAATCTTTGTCGTATTCTAGCGTTTGAAATGATAGTGAACAACGTGTGATTCGAACTAACGCTATGACAGTTAGAATCACCAAAAATTGAACCAATGCGTAACACATCAGGCTACTTTAAATTCGATTTTTAAACTCAAGTATATTCCACTGATGTGAATTGTTATGTTATCGCTATGGTATACGCATGTGATGCATTTTCTTATTCGATTTTCGTTCGGTGTTCTTCTCTATTTGCTGTATTGTGTATGTATCTGTTAGGGACGCCACACTACTCCCTCCTCAGTAACTTTGTTACGATCAGCTTCGTGTGCGAACGAGAGAACGTCGGAGCAGGCGAGTGTGCCAGTGCTCTATGCGGAAGCCCTGATCGTGTTTTGAAGTTCTGTTTACTATGGGAAAGTGTGTGCTGTGTGTACAGATCACGTCGGGGTCACCGATTTGGCGGATTAAAGAAGTTGAATGTCGATGAAGTGTTTCGCCGAACACTGACCACACAAAAGCGAAATTAAACACAGGAACACGGAGCGAATGAATCCACACATAAAAACACTGCGAAACGTTCTTTTGAATTTCGTTCTAATCTTTTTATTTTATTGCTTTCCTTCGGCTGTTAAGGGATGTTTACAAGTTCGTAATTGCATAGCGAGTCACTTAACGTCTAATAGACAAAATTAGTTTATTTTGGTTCTTTAGCACAACAATTCATTATTTGGAAAACGCAGCGAACTACAATTAATAAATGTCCTCCGGTTACTCGTGTATTTTTTACTACGTTTACACCTCGGCTCGAACCACAAAAATTTACGATATTAATTGCGCACAGGAATTTATGTAACTCGTGTATTCGAAGTGAGATCTACGTTAAGATGTTTATGATTGCATGGACTGTTGGTCGGCGGCGAATCGCTATCCTTTGTTTGCACAAGTGCGCCTTTAGAGTTTTGGGTCATGGTAGGAATTTAGGTGCTAATTGCTATTAGCTACAAGAGGAGATGTTCGTTGTTCGGTTTGTTTACCGAAAATTGTGTTTAATGGATGTATTGCATTGATGCCCTGAATTGGATGCATTGGACTGGATGCGTTGAATTGGCGCGTCGAATTGGACGCGTTGATTTCAATATTAAAGACTTTTGAACGTTTAGTTCGATTGATTTTTGCTATTGCATTCAATGTTGGTGGGCGAAATGTTACCTTCTGTTTCAGGTGAGGGTAAGGACTTTTGGGACACGTGTCTGTGGGCACGTGTGATGGATAAAGGTGAGTATGTTCCTTGGCGGAAAGGACATCTCAACCTATAGTGGGTTGTGTGGTTCGTAGAACCGCCACAGTACCACTGCGTCTGCTCTACTCTAGCCAATCCCGGGGGTTCAGTCCTACCCTTGACGTACCGCAGGAATCTTCCACGATGAAGCGCGGCTTCATCTATGCGTTCAGTGCCATCTGCCGTCGAGAGGGCGGCAAAGGAAAAGAACAGTGGAAATGAATCCGTCCAGAGATAATAAAGAAGTGTACACATTTTACACCCAATATTTAATTTTGCCTTTATTCATATGTAACCTAAGGTTTCGTAATGCGCACAAGGATTAAAGATATTTTTCTTGATGTTCTTTTGATGATGTCAACATTGTTTGAATAGACTGGCATTTATGTAAACAATTCATTTCTAGTAAGATTTCATTAAAGATTTTCAAAGTGTCAACAAATCTCCGTACACTTCGAACACGGTGGACAGTTGGGAGGGGTTTTTTACCAACCCTTTGATTTATTTGAGGTTAGAGTGGTTTTTACTAAGTGTTGGATTTATATGAAGTTGGAGTGGTTTTTACCAAATCTTGGCTTTATAGGGGAGAACCAGTTACTTTCCGTATTTTTCTTTCATTAATTTTCCAACATTCTTGATATGAAATTTATGACATATTTTTGTATATTTCAGCGTATCCCTTTTAAAAGAAACTGCAGACGGCTTGAGAATCTATTTAGACCACGTCCTCATTTCAAATTTAATTTATAATGATGAGAAGGAGTATACTCTTACCTTGTTGACCGAGGAAAATTTGGAAACCTATAATTATGTTCCATTGCCAAGTTTATCATCCGATTTTTTTAGTTTAAAAACTGAAGCCGATACAAGTACAAAACAAGATAAGACTGATGTACAACAAAATTCTAAACCTATAACGTCATCTAATGATGTAATACACGAGTCACTTTTATCAGAGTAAATATGATTTAATTTTAATCTGTATTAAGAATTCATTTGGTTTCCTTGAACGCAGGACTTCTACAGTAAGCTTAGCTGGAACTACAAGAGTACAAAGAAGTGCAGCCTTGAGTAGTTTAAACTATTATAAGTCAATACAACCAATGGTAGCAAATTTATCAAAGAAAACAAAAGATTTTCTGCAAAAAGAAATATTGTCCTGGCAGATTTTGCCAAGGAATACAACGCCGACGTTATCCATGATATTTGGCGCAACGCATCTGGCAAGATTAATTGGTAAATATAAGTTGTTTTTGGAGAGCTTGTGTGACAGGTTGTTTTACGTTATTTTTTAGTGAAGATGCCAGATTTTTTAAACGCAACCAGGATGCCGGATGAGAAACTTAAAGTTCTGCTGAAGCATTTGGACTCTTTTACTCGGTAAATATTTTAACACAACGATAATATTCTTTAAGTTAAATACTAGTTTATGAGGAAGGGTTGAAGTGTAAAAAGAAATTCACATAGGAAAGCGGAAGATGTATTTTGGTCGGTGTAGGGTTATTATTATTTCTCTTGGATTAATCCTTCCTATGCTGTTGCTTCAAGGTAACGTGTGTGCCAATCCTGTAAGGAATTTCTTTGTGAGGTATTACCTGCAGGTACCAGCGTGCAGGTCGCGGCTGGTGTGGTAAGGGACCAGTTGAGGGCGGCAAAAAGGTGTACGTTGTTGCAGTTTCTTTAGCGGAATCCTCCCTGATGGGGCGACCTTCAGCGTAGGTTCCTTCCGGAGTTAGTCCTCGACAGGTGATGGATTTCCTAGTTGGCAGTGATGCCAATAGCCTTGGGCGTCGGTGTAAACCGAACCAATGGTTGACGGGTGAAGGTACCCAGAATAGTCAAGTTTACAGCAAATAAAAGTCAATCCTTCTTATTTGGTCTTGAATTTATTCAATTCTTATTACTTTATTATGTTTGGCCGTAACTTCGGCTTTCTGGCTGTCGACTGCTCACGAATCCAAAAAAAAAAACTTAAGCGAGACAGGAACAAATGTGTCCACCTAATAATCTGAATCACCCACATCTGTGATGTTGGGCTCAGTCTCAAGATATCTGAAAAAGAAAAAGAAGAAAGGGACTTTTAGGTTATATAGATTTGATCTATTTGATGCGTGAAGCATTTAAGGTGCCAATGCGATTGCATTAGCGAAACTTATACGGCTGAGTCGAAGTTATGGGGGTTCTGTAGGTAAGTAACAGTGGGGTTTGGCGGAACCGCCACAGATGAACAATTGTTTCCTACAAAAGCACGTTGTAGATTTACTCAATACACGCCCAACAAACCGGACAAATTTGGTATACAATTCTGGTTAGCTTCCGATGTATGAATGAATGAATAGAGGGCAGAACCCTGATTTTATTTCGCTTAGTACAAGACGTATAAACATATAAACTTATAAATAGACTTACGAACTACCTTAAAAACTAAGGCATTCGGGTTGGGGGTGGATGGCTAACTTTAAAGTAACTTAAAAATGGAATGGGGAACTAAACAAAGATGGATAGAATAATAGTCTAGGTGGTGGGTCAGGGAAGGGCGAGGATAAGCCGGATGCTAGGGTGTGAGTATGAGTGCGGAAGAGTGTAGTCGGTGAGCGGTGAGATTGAAATCAAAAAACGCGGGGCGAGAGTTAACCCACCCTTGCATTCGTGAAATGGGTTCATTAAAGCCGTAAGACGTGTGATGGGCGGGCAAATAGAAGAGACGAGGGTTTCGCAGATTTCGGGGATTAGTGGAAAATGTGATGGAGGAGAGCAGGCTTGGGCAGTTGATTGAACCTGAGAGCAGACGGTGGATGGAGAGGTTGTTCTGCGCTCTTCAAGTGTGTTAAGGTTAATGAGGTGAAGACGGCTCGTGTATGGGGGTAAAATCAGAGGATTTTCCCAATTCAATCCTCGGAGGGGAAAACTCAAAAAACTACGTTGCTCCCTTTCGATCTTGCGAATATGGGACGAGTAGTGAGGAGACCAGACCTGACTAGAATATTCAAGAAGGGGGCGGACAAAGGCTATATAGAGCGATCTGGAAACGTAGGGATTAGAGAATTCTTTCGACCAGCGTTTCACAAAACCAAGGACAGAGTTGCCTCTCAGAATAATGTCATCAATATGTCGAGTGAAGTTAAGCTTCTTATCACATAAGATGCCAAGGTCACGAATCGTTTGTACAGGTGTTAACTGTGAGTTGAGTAAAACATAGGATCGTAGCGGGGAGGGGGATCGTTTACGGGAGAAGGTGATTGAGTGACATTTGGCAATATTTAGTTCGAGGCAGTTATTTTGGCACCAAGTTGAAAAGCTGTCGAGATCCATTTGGAGAAGTGAGGAGTCGACAAAAGAGCGGATCGTCTTGAAGAGTTTAGTGTCGTCCGCGTATAGAGAGATGGAGGAGTGCTTGATACTGGGTCTATATCATTAATAGTAAGATTGAATAGGAGGGGTCCAAGATGACTGCCCTTGGGACCTCCTGCCGTGGGAAGAAAAGGATTGGAGAGGGTGGATCTAAATCTGACACGGTAGGTTCGATTGTTCAGATAGGAAGATATCCACTTGATCACTAGGGGTTCGAAGCCAAGGGAGGATAGCTTAAAGAGGATGAGGTTGTGTGAAATTGGGTCGAAGGACTTGCTGAAATTGGTTATGATTACATCGACTTCGTTGCCGTTCTCTAAGGCACGGAGAGAGTGGGATGAGAATTCAACTAGATTGGTGGTTGTCGACCTACCCGTAAGGAAACCGTGCTGGTTGGGTGAGATGATTTTTTTTTTTTTTACACGAACGCGCGCACAAAAGGGGATTTTGGAGTCCCTTAAATGTCAGAGCACAGTGCGAGCGGAAGGAGAGGATGTGGATAAGGAAAGGAGGTATCGATGTACATTGGTCTTAAATGCCTGGACATTACAATGACGAGGAAACACATGATCAGGTAGAGTATTCCCCATTCGTGTGGTTCGACTAAAGAATGACGCTCTATATTTATTTGTTCGCCTGAAGTTGACTTTCAACGTGAAGTGGTGTGCATTCTCAGATTGACGGGTATCGCGGGAAAATGTCTGAGGAGGGGGAACACATTGAGAAAGTTCAGTTGAGCAACGACTGTGATAATACCTATAGAAGAGAGATAGACACGCCTATGTTCTAACGACGGAATTGATCGACTCACAGCTGGGTCCCCAACAAGTTTCACTGTTCGTTTTTGTATGCTATCGAGCACGTGTAGTGCAGTTTTGGATGCACCTGACCAAATATGGGAGTTGAACTACATTTTGGGACGAATATACAGTGGCTAGGTTGGATGGAGTGAAGTATCTTTTGCATCTCTTAAGGAACTCCAATCATTGGGCCGCACTTTTCGCTGCTTCAAATGTGTGGTCATTCCAATTAAGAGTCGAATTAATTCGAGTGCCGAGGATTGATAATTCCTTGGCTTCGTCGATGCAAGCGCCGTTCATAGACAGTATATTTACTTTGGGCTGACCTTTGACGACAAGAGACAGCACTGAATTTTTAATGCATTGAACTCTACCCGGTTAGATAATCCCCATTGATATATCTTGTTGAGGTCGGAATTCAGTGTATTAAGCATAACCTGCTGATTGGTATTGACATTCGAAGAATTTGGCCGGGAATGTTCGTATGAGTATGAGAAACTCAATGTACTATCATCGGCAAACGAATGGATTGGGTTGTGGGTAATGGACAAGAGATCATTTATAAAGATGAGGAAGTGAGTGGGTGATAGTACAGAGTCTTGGGGAACACCTGCATTAATTTGATGGTAGGCAGATTTGAGACCATCAAGAACCACTTGGATTAAACGGCCAAAAAGATAGTCTCTTATCCATTGGATCAAAGAATTGTCCACTCCATATGAATGTAATTTTGATAAAAGGGCTGGAGGCCAAACTCTGTCGAAGGCTTTTGAAATACCCTCGGCAACCTTGTTTTCGCCGTGGTAGTGGATGTAATGCCTCCACTTTTCGGTAAGGTACGCCACCAAATCTCCTGTGGACCGGTTGTTACGAAATCCATATTGGCGGTCATTGAGGATGTCATTTGATTCCAGATATTTCGAAAGTTGACAGTTGATAAGTGATTCCATTACCTTCGAAAGAATAGAAGTTAGTGCTATGGGTCGATAAGAAAAGAGGGATGATTTGTCGCCCTTTTTGGGAATTGGCTGAATGTTCGCTGACTTCTATCTATTTGGGAAACGGCCAGTAGAATAAGACTGATGGAAGAGTTTCCGCAGGGATTTGGGGATTTGGGCATCAGGATCAGCGAGTTTGTGCGAGTTTAGCTCCAAGAGTGGCCGGCCTACAGTACGCGTTCGGAAGTGAATCTGGCTTATGGTGTGCTGCTTATGCTCAAGTTGAGGTGGAACTAATGTATCAGGCAGCGTTGAGTTGGCTGCAAAATGTGCAGCAAGTAGATTCGCTTTTTCTATTGCACTGATGACTGGTCTGTCATCGACTATTAGCGAAGGAATGGATGAGGAGACAAAGTTTTGGATGTTCTTCACAAATGCCCAGAAGTTTTTACTACCTGTGGAGTAGTGTAGTATTTTTTGTCTCACTCTCTGGTCATGCAAGAACTTTGCGCGTTGAGTATACCCATTGCAGTCATTTCTAGCTCTCTTAAATCTTTTCCGGTTTTCCCCAGTATTGTTTGGTTTATACAACCGAAAGCTCAACTCTTTAGCCATAATGGCTTCTGTGCACCCGGAATCGAACCACATGTTTCTCTTGAGTTTGATACTCTTTACTCTGTGTGGAATAAAGGTCGCATGGCAAACAGAATCGTGTCCGTCATTGTGTCCGCTATAGAGTCAACATCATTTAACTTCCCAAAAAAGTCGTCCTTCCCAGTTGGCTTTCTCATAGAAGCATACTGTTCTTTTGGGAGTTTTCTCGTAAGCGCTACTGTTGGTTAGACGAAATTTTGCTGACACGACACAGTGCTCTGAAGTGCCCAAGGGCGAAGAAACTTCAATTGTATATTTGTTTGGGTGCGAGGTGAGAAACTATATCTATATCTGGTACCTATGTTGGCTCATTGACGAGTTGAGTTAAATTATTTGACTCAGTAAAAAGCTGAACATACTGACCATCAGGTGTAGTATGTCTGGACTGGCGAAGCCACTGAGAGTTGTGCACATTAAAATCACCCGCAATAACGATTTCAGTGTGGGGATATAGGGTCAAGATCCTATCGATAGAATTAGACAGAACATCAAATTCGTTAAAAGATGCGTTTCTATTCAAGTTTGGGCTTCTATAAAGAAAGCAGTAATGTATGACATGCCTACGAACGTTAAATTTTGGATTGGAGCAGACGCCATATTGTGGCAGAAGCTGATAAGCAATATCACTTCGTATGTATCTAGTTAGACCACGATGTGGAAAGAACAAAGGCACTAGGTTATAACCCGGTATAGTAAAATCGGAAATATATGTATTAGTTATTACCTGTGTCTTGCTAAGGGTATGTGATGGAGGACGATTCCGGAGACGCTACAACTATGAGTTGTACGCAGTCTACCTTGAAGCAAATGTTGTAAGAAAAATCAAGCTCGGTAGACTCCGGTGGGCGGGACACCTAGCTCGTATGAGCGAAGAGGAGCTTGCCCGAAAGTCCTTTGTGGCAGGATGTATGGAAGGAGACAGCGCGGCAGACCTTGTCTGCGATGGAGGGATCTCGTAGACCAGGACGTCCAAAGCCGGGGAGTGCCAAACTGGATGACATCGGCTCAAAATCGGGACCGGTGGAGAGATTTGTTAAATAAGGCCAAGACCGGATCGCGATTGTAGTGCCGATGATGATCATGATGTGCCTCGCTAAGTGCAAGGATTGATGGTTTCTGGTTACCGACGTGGGCAGAAACAGCGTAGAAATTTCATCTTAGGCTGCGAATGTTACACAGATCGACGTGAAATTCCCGTGCCATTGAAATGGCCTGACACAGAAAACTAATACCGCCTCAGAAAAGGATGCTAGTTGGACCCGGCGATAGATAAGCGAAAGCAACCACTACAGGTGTTATGTCCTTGTAGTAGGTGCCCCACTAGCTCCGTGTTGAAATCCAGGTCACATCCCTTTCGTGACGAATATTACGCCACTCAAAACACCAAAAACCATCAATCGAGGGTATCGATGCCTGAGGGACGCAACAGTTGATGGATTTGCAGCGAAAACATAACGCGTTGTATAGAATGCCTTCGAACAGTTTTGGAGTATGTGACAGTTTGACGATGGGACGGTAGTTACTAATATCCTTTTTTTGCCCCTTCTTATGTATTGTGGTGGCAAAAGAGGATTTCCAAATATTTGGGAAGACACGTTGCGTAAGGGATGTAAGTAGTAAGTACATAGTAAACGGCTTTCGATATTTGCGAAGCCCCACTTGGGGAGTTTGTAACTTTGAAATTAGCAGAACCATATACGGACCATGGGAGAAATATAACAGCTGCCAATTTTTTTGCAAGCGTGTCATTAGCGAGTAAACTTCTAGCAAGAAAAACTACGCTTGTTGAAACTATCCGCAGAAATAAAAGAGAGCTATCAAATTTAGCGAGAGTGGCAAAGGATAGTATGAAACACTTCTCAACAATATTATACAAATCGAAAGGTTTTACTGTTTCAATTTATAAATCTAAAGCGAATACAGAAGTATTGATACTTAGTTGAATGCATTCATCGGTTGAAATTGAAAAAAGTGACACCCGTATAGCAGAGACAATTAGGTTTTACAATGGCACAAAATTCGGTGTAGATGTACCCGATCAAATGGTCAGAAAATATAGTGTAAAATCTAAATGTCAAAGATGCCTTTTACAGGTATTTTTCAATATCTTAGATTTAGCCGGGATAAATGCTTGGATTTTATATAAGGAAACAACGGGTGAAGAAATATCGAGGCAAGAATTTTTATTTCAATTGTCAGAGAAGAACTTGAGACCGAATATCAGAAGGAGAGACAGCTAACCAAAGAATGTTCATCAGCTACAGATTCTTTTGGACGGAAATCTTGTTAAATAAGATATTGTAAAGTCAATAAGACTAACAAAATTTGTAAAAAATGTAAAAATAAGTATGTGGAAAATGTGCAATACAAAATGCTGTAATTTGTAAAAAATGTGCCGAAAATGCATAGAGGTAAATAGGACTTTCTAAATAGAAAAGCGGGAAGCTTGTTTTTATTGTAGCACCAGAAAAGTTTACTATCCAATTGGCTAAAATCTCCTTCTATATATAGATTTGTAACACCAGGGGCATCGGTTTCACCAATACGAATGTAAACGCCGTCCATCAATATTTGCAACCAACGAAGCCTGATATCCTTGCCCTAACTGAGACCCGGGTCGATTCGTCAACTGATTCGACATATCTTCATTGCTCAGGATACGACCTACATTCGAGATCCTGTTTTAAGGGCGGAATCTGCGTCTTCGCAGGATCCGATCTGGCTTGCCAGAGGATGGAGGCGTTTGAACCCAATAACATGGACATCATATGGTTGAGGGTCGTGCTGAGGAATTCTGTTAAAGCTCTTTGCTGTCTTTACCGCTCCCCGAATGACGATCGACCGGTGACATTTTTTGAACATCTTTCACATACCATCGACTGGATACAGATCAACCACCTAGCTTCTGAAATTGTTGTCCTTGGGGATTTCAATGTGCACAGTTCCGGCTGGTTGGTACATTCTAACAGAACCGACGAGGCTGGGAGGCTGGCGGAGATGTTGGCTGTTAGCCACAACTTGACTCAACTCGTGGAGGAACCAACCCGAGTGCCGGATGCCCGAGGCGATTATGCGAACACCCTTGATCTGTTCTTGATATCCGAACCGAGTATTTATACCAGAGAGGTTTCTGCGCCACTGGGAAACTCAGATCACTGCTTGGTGTCGGTCGCGCAACCACTTGCATTTCAAGTGAATAACCGGCCTAGGCACCTTCGTCATGTATGGAAGTATGGGGCTGCTACTGGGACGATTTGCGAGATTTCTTCGCTCCGATGCTAACGCTTGCGCGGAGTCGGTAACAGATTATTCTTCTGGGGATGGAGTTATAGCGTTTGTGACGATAGTGATTCGAACTGACGCTATGACGGTTAGAATCACTAAAAGTGTAACCACTGCTCAACACATCAGGCCACTGCCGGGTTGTACGAATTCGAATTCTAAACTCAAATATACACTCAACTGAAGTGGAATTGTTATGTTATCGCTATGGTATACGGCTCTGATGCTTTGCTTATTCGAATTACCTTTCGGTGTTCTTCACTATTCGCTTGTATATTGTGTGTGTATCTGTTAGAAACTCTCTGGCGCAAGACTAATGACCTTGCCCGGAAAAAACAAATCATTATGGAAAATTTAACAAGCCTCAGGACTTGCTAAATAAGGCCAAGACCGGTTCCCGGTTGTAGTGCCGATGATGATGATGATGATGATCTGTTAGAAGCTCCACAGAGTTGTATATTCCACATCCCATCAAACGAAGTTCATCTGATAAACCGTGGTTTGACAAAAAATGCGAGCAGATTACAGCGGCAAAAAATAGTGCTTTTAAGCAATGGCGCTCCAATCCCACCGATGTTAACAGAACGAATTTTGTTAGAATCAGAAACGCGTGCAACCAGGCGATTGATACCGGGAAGGAAGCTCACGACAACAGAGTGACAAATAAACTCCTTCAGTGCCCGACATGGTCGCGCTCCTTCTGGCAAAAGCTGTCAGCAGTAACTTCGCATCCTCCTCTTTCCCTTCGTCGGTGACAGACAGAAGGACGTTAGTCACAAATTCAAAGGATAAAGCTGATGTGTTCGCGAATTTATTTTCCGTGAATTCAAACCTCGATCCCGGCATTTTAAAGCCACCTGTGATCGCGCCGGTGCGGTTTTCCATGCGGGATGTGAGATTTCGTCCGCTGCGAATAGTGCAACGCATTCTACGTGAACTGGATTGTAGGAAGGCAACCGGCCCGGACGAAATACCAGCAATAAGTCCTTAAGAACTGTGCTCCAGAACTATCGTAGGCTCTTGTCAGACTCTTCCGCTTATCTTATGCACGGAGGACCTTTCCTGCCTGCTGGAAAATCGCTCGAGTTCAGCCAATCCCAAAGACGGGAAAAAAGTGTCTCCCACAAAATTACCGTCCGATAGCATTACTGTCTATTTTATCTAAGGTGATGGGAAAAGTCATCAATACAGAGTTAGTTAAGTATTTGGAGTGCAACAGACTTCTGAATGATCGTCAATACGGATTCCGTGGTAGGCGGTCCACGGGAGACCTTTTGACACTTATAACCGATATATGGACATCTGCGAATGAGCGGCATGGTGAGTCAACGGCGGTCGCATTGGATATATCCAAGGCTTTTGAGTCACGGGCATTGCTGAGCAAACTTCGTTCTTTTTCAACAGCTTTGCGACTGGACGAAGAGCTTCCTTGAAAATCGATCGATCCGGGTTGTTGTGGACGGCGAGTGTTCGGATCTATATCCTGTTAATTCGGGGGTACCCCAAGGTTTTATTTTTGCTTCAAGCTTGTTTTTGCTTTACATAAATGATTTGTTGGAGTCAACGGATAACAAAGTGTGGATGATAGTACGCTTGTTTCCTCCTTTTCGAGTGTTCGGCCAATTGGTACATCAACGTCACACCAACCGAGATGTAGACAGGTTGACTCTCTGAATCGGGATCTAGATAAGGTCCTGCAGTGGGGAAGTGCCAATCTCGTCGATTTCAATGCAGCGAAGACACAACATACAATATTCAGAAAGAAAAGTGGATCATCGGTTCCACAGCTGATGATGAATGCTCAGAGCCTTGAAGCTGGGGAGAGCTTGAAATTGCTCGCCGTCACGGTCTGTGGAAATGTATCGTGGCATAAACACGTGTCAAGCATCGTCAGGTCAGCCTCAGGAAAACTGAGCTATCTTTTTAGAGCCAAGAAATATTTTACTCCGGCCCAACTTCTTCTCCTGTATAAATCCCAGATTAGATCCGCGCTCGAATATTGCTCTCATGTCCCTCGACCTACTTGAGAGCATACAGAGACGAGCGATCCACCTGATCGGGGACTCGGGGCTGACGTCGGGACTACAGCCGCTATCACATCGAAGGCGCGTAGCAGACCTCTGTCTGTTTTACAAATATTATCACGGGTACTGTTCTTCGGAGATTCGTGGTATTGTTCCACGAAATTCGGCTTATATGCGCTCCACAAGACATGCCGACGGATCGCACCAGTTTGCGGTTCATCTCCCGACGGCACGAACATCAATGCATCAGAACTCGTTCCGTTACAGAGCGGGGAAGCTGTGGAACTGCAACAGTTATTTGGTGCCATCTCGGGGCGTCGTGTCTGCGCTATAGGTTCGCCTCTCCCGAGAAAAGTGTAAAAAAAAGACGTTTTTTTGAAGTGGTCGTTCGACCACTCATGGTAGGATCAGGTATTCATGAAATGTCGGTAGGTTTAGTGTTCATTGCTAGTTCGTACGCTTCAGAGGGCTGGGACGGCAGAATGTAGAGGCAGATGACATATATTGATTTGCGGTATATTCTTATCTTGACAGAGACATAATCGAGCTTGGACGAGGAGGAGATAGTGCAACGCCGCCGCACCCTAAGGGCAAATAATGGTAGCATACAAATAAAACAATAGAACTAACGGTGGCAATTAATAATGGAAAAAAGAAAAGCTGTGTTAAAAGTGATTTCAAAGAGGAGGCCCAAAGCCCAGCCAAACCTCCTTGCCCACGGCATAAAGTCAACCCTAATGTAAAAACTCTCATAGAAGGAATGACCACTCCTGATAAGCCACATTATTCCGGAGAAGGGAATAAATTCAAAGAACTGGCAACAGAAGACCACAAAACCAGCAATAGAGAAATGAGTGACATAGATGTCGAACGTGCTCAATTTATTGCGGAGTCATATAAAAAGAAGGAGGAGCTGTCCAAAAATAAGAACGATTTGGAGCGACAAATTAAAGAAGCCCTATCGGAAAGCAACACTCAACAGCAAGAGCAGAAACAACAACAGCAGCAGAAGCAACAGCAACAGCAACAGCATCAGCAGCAGCAACAACTGTTGGGAAAACAACAAGCAGCAGCCAATAAGAAGGAGAAAGTGCCCCCCATCATAGTTAGCTTTATAGTAAGTTAACATGCAGACATTTTAAAACGAAAAATTTAAGTAATAATAAAATAAGTTTGGGTTTTTTCTTGTAGTTTTCCCTTAATTTATTATTTATTATCCATTAAAATTGTGCTATTGTCATTATATAGATTTAAGTTTATAGTTGTAAAGGAATTGCTGTCCTAAACCTCTTAAATACTAGTTGTAAAATATACTATAAATGTAATTATCTACATAATAAAAATGGAATTGAATTGAATAAAATAAGTTTTTTATGTGATAGTTTAGATGACTATCATAAAATTAAATCTGCTCTAAGGGAAGCAAGTAGTGAGTACTTCACGTACACACATAAATCGGAGAAAATTATCTCCATGTTACTTAAAGGAGTTGATCCTTCTTCTTCCTCCGAAGAACTCCTCTCGGAACTACAAACTGCCGAAACTGACAGTTTAAAATTTACTGATGTGAAGCCATTCTCCACTTCTTTCTCCCGAAGTCGCAACCGCAAGTTGCCGTTCTTCATTGTCTCCCTAAGTCCCAACAGCAAAGTTGATGCACTTAGGAATATTAAAGTTATTTTCCACCAAACAATAATTTGTGAAAAAATAAGGAAAGTTGACCATGTGTTGCAGTGCATGCGGTGCCAACGATCCGGCCACGTTGCATCTAACTGCTGTATGGAATTTAGATGTGTAAAGTGGAAACAATCATACCGTAGGAGAATGCCCCTTAGGTAAAGAACAGGTTCAGGATAGGAGCAAACTATCTTGCGCCCTGTGCAAAAATACAGGTCACCCGGCCAACTTTAGAGGTTGTTCGAAATTCCAACAACTAAAAGCCAAGTTGGAATTTAAAAAAAAACAACTTGAAGAAGAGAAACGAATGAAGGTTCGTTCTTATAATAACTTCGCTGTACCTAGTGTATCATTCGCTCAAATTGCCGGTAGTCCATTAAACTCAAACTTCGCGGCACAGGGAAGTAATGTCACAAAATCTTCCGCACCTAGCATATCATTGTCTCAAATGGCTAGTAATCCAATTAATACAACGGCGGCGGAACTTTCACGCAACATCATAAAAGCGCCTGCTCTAGAGGCAAATTCAGATATAAGAGCAATCCTGTTAGCCATACAAGGACAGATTGCTGGATTTGAAAAAAAAAACTGACTGAACAAGCGGCCCGAATAGATATTATTTACTCGTACTTGTTCTCAGACAACCCAACATATCACAAATGATGAACTATCCACCTAATTTAACACTAAAAGTTATTGCTGTGAATGCAAATTCACTAGTCCACGTGGCAAGGAGGGATAATCTCGGTAACCTGCTTGAAGCCGAACGCCCCGATGTGCTTCTAGCTAGCGAAACCAAGCTAAACCAGAGACACAAATTGGGATACAAAAACTATAAAATCACTAGACGAGATCGTCCACACGCCACACAAGGAGGTGGAGTTGCTGTCTTAATTAAGAAAGGCATTCACCACAAAGTCGTTTACAGAACAGATGTACACACATTTCAGTTGCTGGAAGCTTGCATTATAGATATACCTTTGAAAAGTCATACGTGGTATCCGTGTATGCGTCTGAATCTCCTCAGTGTTCGCAATTTATCAGCGAACTGGATACCCTTTTTCGTAATCTCAAGTTAGACTCGGAAAACAATTATTTTGTTTTGGAGGGAGATTTCAACTCCAAACACAGTGCTTGGAGTGATATCACTCCGAACACAAGAGGTAATGCACTATTCAACCGATGGCAAACAAATGCAACAGAATATAAACTAGAATTGTACGCTACAAGTACACCATCTTATCCAAGAGGAAACTCCTTTCTGGATTTACTTATGATGGACGAGATACTACAATTATTAGACACGGACCTAAATACTCGAAATTGCCTTCGCACAATCGGGTATGATAGTGACCATTACGGCCTCGGCGCCGTTTTACATGTTCCAAACGAACACGCAATACTTGAGCAGTACGACCAGATACATTCGTTCGTTTTCCGAAAAGCACATTACTCGCGGTTTGATCGCATAATAAAAAGAGAACTATGCTCCAATGGCGTAGATTCTCCGATTAATAGAAACCTTCGAAATAAGGAAATAGACCATTATCTCTCAACGATGGACAACATCAAAACAATGCACAGTTCCATTCCAAAAGCGGCTCACATGGAGGAGCATTTTAATAGATACAGAAACTCAACTATTGATGTCCTGTATAGACAAAAAAGCGCTCTGCTCTCCCAGCTGAAACTGCTCTACAGACAGTTCAGCGATCCTTATAGCCAAGAAATAAAGTCAATTAAGTTATAGCGTTTGGGATGATAGTGAAGAACGTGTGATTCGAACTGACGCTATGACAGTTAGAATCACCAAAAATTTAACCAAAGCGCAACCGAATTCGATTTCTAAACTCAAGTACATTCGACTGATGTGGATTTGTTATGTTATCGCTATGGTATACAGCTCTGATGCATTTTCTTATTCGATTTTCGTTCGGTGTTCTTCACTATTTGCTTGTGTATTGTGTGTGTATCTGTTAGAAACGCCACAAAGTCATTGATTAAAAACGTTCAAAAGCTGATCCGTGACAACTACAGATCAGTAATTAATGAAGAATGGAAACACAAAATTCTCCCTATTAAAACCCGTGGTAGGAATATGTTTCCGCAAATAAATAAAGTTTTTAGAAGAAAAGATCATAATGACATTCCATGCCTTCGAGTCCCGAGGACTCCCGAGAATTGTCAAATATTCGCTGAACGCAGGACTCACCCCGTAATACATTAACTCCAACGAAGAACTAATAGTAGTCGAGGAACCGCAAGAGAAAGCGAACTCAATTGGCGCCTGTTTTGGGGCAGTACACAGAGCGAATGAATCCATTCATACTAACCTCGACATCGAAAACAGAGCTATCCAAAACCGTATATCGCTGCATTCTGAAAACAAAAGTTTCACTATCTTCAGTGAAAACAATAGAGCGGATGTGCCGCTTAGAAATTTGCACACAAATATATTTGTGAACATGAATGAACTCATGGACAACCTTAGATCCATTAAAAACAAGAAATCCTCTGGAACAGATGGTATTCCGAATACAGTTCTTAAACATCTGCCTCCGGAAGCGGTGAAAATTTACACTACCTTGTTCAATAACGCTCTAAATAATGCATACTTTCCAAGACGTTGGAAAATAGCAGTAGTCCATCCCATCCCCAAAAAGGGCACGGACCGGAGCAATCCTGCCAATCTTCGCTCGATTAGTCTGCTGTCAAACATTAGCAAAATATTCGAGAAAATCATAAATAAGGCATTGATAAACTGGTGTGATGAAAACGACATCATTCCGAATAACCAGTTTGGCTTTAGAGCGGGGCACGACACAGTTCATGCAGCTACAAAACTTGTTTCCGGTATACAGTGGAACAAGTCAAAACGACAATGCACAGGCGTATGTTTGGTTAACTTTGAAAAGGCCTTCGATACCGTATGGTTAGAAAGACTTGTATATAAGTTATCAAATATAGGTTTGCCCAAATATCTGTTATACATCATTTATGATATGATAATGGATAAGCAATTTGTGGTAAAATGTGGGGACAAAATCTCCAATAAAACTTTCCATATTAAAAATGGCTTACAGCAGGGAGCCGTGAATTCTCCCATTCTGTTCAATATTTATACTAGTGATCTAATTGGGTATCTTAATCATGCTATTGCATATGCCGACGATATTGTGGTGTACAGATCAGGAAAAAAAATGATGCCATTAACAGACTTCTTCAAGACGACTTGAATAAAATCAAACGCTTTTGTGACGATTGGAAATTGAAAATTAACTTCCAACAGACCGAAACTATCCTTTTCAGGACACCTCTTTCTACAGATTTAAGAGATACAAGGAATAATTGGAAAAACTTTTCCATTGTAGGAAGCAACAATCTTCCGCTGCAAATGAAAACTGTTGTCAGGTACCTTGGCATTTGGATGGATCTGTGGGGGTTCTCTATATTACATGGAGAACCAACCCACAATTCCTACCTAATTTTGACCGCTACCAGCGCGTCACCTTAACCCAACCCGCCATTCAAAACTTGCAAAGAACTCATTTCCCAATCTGCAATAGCATATATTTCCAAATTTGTAACGGGATGCATTTTTAAAATTCACAACAGAATACATTCCAAATCTTGCAATAGAATACGTTTTAAATCATCTCCCTCATCTACAATCAAACCGCATTTAGTTTTCCCCGAAAACCATTCCGGCTCACTTCCTACTTAAACTATTTTCCTCGCTTGCAACCAAGCAGCATTCAGTTTTCCCAAAAACCATTTCAGTTCCCATTCTATCCATTCCTCTAAAATCACATCAATTCTCCTTACTGGCAAGTCACCAGCATGATGCGTTGCCTTTCCACGGAACAACCATCGCAACGGTCAAGACCCATGTTCCTTTGTCTAACCGACAACCCATAACCATACTTACGCTTACCGATTTCTACGTATACCCAGCAAACAGAAGAATCTAATTCAGACCGTACGGCAGAAATTCTCTGAAACAAAATTTTCTATGTAGGCATAGCAACCCTTCTTCATGTTCCTAGTGGCAGTGAGTTTACTTAGCTATGATTCTGCTGCCACGACACCCTGAATGGATTCTTGCCTTTCATTAGCCAGTCGAGAAATAACCACCATAGGAGTCGGGAGCGAGTTACAACCACCAGCGCGTTTTAAATTACATGCAAGATTTGAATTATCGGATTTATAGTATAGACGT
The DNA here is from genome assembly GCA_963931805.1 of Microdon myrmicae. Taxonomy (NCBI): domain Eukaryota; kingdom Metazoa; phylum Arthropoda; class Insecta; order Diptera; family Syrphidae; genus Microdon; species Microdon myrmicae. Next base: position 62,527,761 of record OZ007498.1, read on the forward strand.
TCAATAGTTTGTTTCGTGAAGTGTTGCCTCTATACCCATAACATTTTTTTTTTTATTTTTTTTTTTTATTTTATTTTATTAGACTTCTCTCGGGAGAGGCGAACCTATAGCGTCGAGTGGGCGCCCCGAGATGCCATCAAATAACTGTTGCAGCTCTTCTTGAACAGTTGCAGGTTGTAACGCTCCGGGAACACTCGCGTGGGAAGGGAGTTCCACAGCTTACCCGCTCTGTAACGGAACGAGTTCTGATACAGGGATGTTCGCGCTGTCTGGAGATGAACCACGAACGGGTGCGATCCGTCGGATTGTCTTGTGGAGCGCATATAGACCGAATTTCGTGGAACAATGCCAAGAATCTCCGAAGAACAGCACCCGTGATAATACCTGTAAAACAGACAGAGGTCGGCCACGCGTCTTCGATGTGACAGCGACTGTAGTCCCGACGTCAGCGCCGAGTCCCCGATCAGGCGGATCGCTCGTCTTTGTACGCTTTCAAGTAGGTCTAGGGTATGCTTAGGAGCCGAGCTCCAAACATGAGAGCAATATTCGAGCGCGGGTCTAATTTGGGATTTATATAGGAGAAGAAGTTGGGCCGCAGTAAAGTATTTCTTGGCTCTAAAAAGATAACTCAGTTTTCCTGAGGCTGATCTGGCGATACCCGATACGTGTTTATGCCATGATACCTTCCCACAGAACGTGACGCCGAGCAATTTCAAACTTTCCCCAGCCTCGAGGGCCCGGCCACTCATCATCAGCTGTGGAACCGATGATCCAGTTTTCTTTGTGAATGTTGTATACTGGGTCTTCGTTGGGTTGAAGTCGACAAGATTGGCATTTCCCCACTGCAGGACTTTATCTAGATTCTGGTTCAGAGAGTCAATCTGTCTACATCTCAGTTGGTACGACGTTGATGCACCAATCGGCCGATCACTCGAAACGTTCAATAGTTTGTTTCGTGAAGTGTTGCCTCTATACCCATAACATGTCAACTAATTAACAACTTAACTATTGGAACAATATTCTTGATGTTACAAAGTAATTGATCTTGTGCGATACTTGCCACTATGACCATGCCGTTACTAATATATGTGCGGTATAATAACATCCATTACATCGAGTTCAAATCAATAAAAACAATTTACTACAATCGAGGCAAGTGTTTTATTACTTTTCTTGACGGACAAGTTGTTTTGAGTAGTGGTACTGTGGCGGTTCCTTTGAACGCCACTACCTACCTCCCCATTATATTTCGAAAATTTCCAGCCAGAGCGGCCAAAAACCGATAAAAGAAGTACTGAGGCAGTTCCATTGCTTGCATAGCAATTAAGCATCTACTTACCTTTTTGTCACCCACCTAAGGTGTCTCCTAAACCATATTTTCGCTAATTCAATATCACGAACCACAAGAGACATTTTCCTCACGGGCATCATGTGCTAGGAGGCAATTCGTTGGGTGTATGTTGCATCATCAGATTTCCTAGTAAGAAAGTATAACATGCGGCATACGCCAAGGAAAACCATTTGGTGCTACGTATAAACATATTCACCCTGCCACACACGTGCAGGGGATATGCTTTTACTATTTTACTACAGCACATCGATCGGTAAACCGACCGGCAAGCTAAGGAATTAGCATCCATGGCCATGTTCCATAAAGGCAATTTGGTTTCGCAACCAAGCAACCAACATGTCTCGACCACCGCGGTGCACATATCCCCCATCGAATTTGCAGCATACAAGCAGGAGATACGGGCTCCTCGATGGTATAGTGGTTAGTATACCCGCCTGTCACGCGGGAGACCGGGGTTCGATTCCCCATCGGGGAGCCTCTGGCGCAAGACTAATGACCTTGCCCAAAATAAACAAATCATAATGGAAAATTTAACAAGCGTCAGGACTTGCTAAATAAAGCCAAGACCGGCTCTCGGTTGTAGTGCCGATGATGATGATGATGAAGCAGGAGATACTCTTGCCTTACTTCCATGCTGCAATCATATCGGTCGCTAAACCAATCGACATGAAATGGGTAACTCACACCTGACCACAAAATGAAACCACACACGAGAATTCGACCCTCTGATGATGCCACCATTGCGCGCCCGATCAGCATAGATGCCTTACGCAGTGCCGATCGGGTAAACATTTGCTTTTATGGAATTACAATATCCACGGTTCGCATGCCCATGGACACACGTCATGGGCGTGCGAGGTAAATACATCTGTGTGAGTGCACATCCTCACCGTGTCCAGGGCATCTGAGTTCATCCCCTATTGGTCGCCGAAGCGATGGATGGAATTTGGTATTCTGTCGTTTCGGTGGCAATCTTCAATCGCGATACGAATTCCGTGGAGGCAAGTCGGTCCTCCACGTAAAAACGTCGTATTGAATAGTAACCACTGTGCTGTGCGGACATAATTTGGGACGTGTCTAGCTACCACACCAGCGCGCGGATCAGTTAAATAAATGAACGGTTCGAAATCATCAATTGAGATTCGGTGTTAACTACATAGCTATCATTTATGAACCTTAGTCTATCATATACGAACTTTGAATTAAACTGTACTCGTCACATCCATAGAAATTCAGTGTTTCATTGACTACATAGCTATCATTTGTGAACCTTAGTTTAAGCTGTAAATAGTTTCTTCAATTGAAATTCAGTGTTTTGTTATCTATATAGCTATAATTTATGTACTTTGGATTAAGCTGTAAATCGCTGTACCAAATTGGTTTTAGTGTCATACGTTTAAGTTGATATTTGGAAATAAAATAGATATAAAAAATAAATAAATTGGAGTCAGTAAATTCTTACAGAGTACATCTATCGGGTCGATCAATAACTAGCCGTATTGTCGGCCTCCTCGCAAGCGATTCAAGATCGAAAAGCTAGAGCGGTTTAGTGAACCCGTGCACTAGGTTGCACACAATATAAACCACCTACAGTACAACTGAGTGCAGCTTGGAGGATTATTTAGCCAATCGGTAAGCGCAGTACTTAAAATAGTGAAGAGGAAAGTGTCGGGGAAGAAAGTGGACCTTTGTCCCTGCAGACATCCACCACTTTTCCATCACCACAGATCATTGCCTATACTTTGATAAGCACATAGCAACTGCCCTCTCCGCACCTAAAAGTGCATATGCAATGACAAGAAGTCTGTTCCGAAATGGTCTCCTAGATCACAAAGTTAAAATAATTTCGTACTCAGCATTTATCCGTCCAATATTAGTGTATGGTTGCTCGGTATGGTTTAACGTTTCTCCATCCTACATGGAAAACTTTCGCATGTTCGAGAGGCAGTGCTTGCGTTGCTGCCTCGGATGACATAGAACATCCGACTCTCAATGCAGGAAATTCTATCCTAATAAGACACTGTATGACAAATCAGGATTGAAGAGGATAGACAATTTCATTATCAAAATTATTCATGGTCACACTGCAAGGGCAATGTGCAGCGAAAATAATCTTATCTCGGGAGCATACTACCTCAATGACATGTATCTGGAGAATACACTCCAAAATGGGTTTATCCCACCCGAAGCGTTCCCTCTCTTGGATAGAAAAGGTCTTATCCAAAACAAGCACGAAGTCCCTATTATTTACCACGCTTTTCGTGGTGCCAGGGACAAACGGATTCTTTATAACAGTGATATATCAAATGCTGCAGTTCACATGCGCTTTAGCATGGCAAGAGGCGATCGAGATAAATCTATGAATGACCGATCCCATCCCAACTGGTGGTGGATTGACAATGAAGAAAAGACTTAAATCTCGAAATATAGTAAGATCTTCAGACGCTACGCTTTCCCTTCCCATTCCTCATTTCCCTTTTCATATATATTTATTCTTCCTTTTCGTTTCCATTTTTCATTTAAATTCCTTTTCGTTTTAAAATCTCATTTTGTTAATATGTTTGTTAGTATTTTTTTTCGTTAACTTTTTAGTTTATCTTGTTATTTAAATAAACAAAAAGAGAACTTCTTCCAGGAAATATATACAGGTAGTCCCCGACTTACGACCGTTCGACTTACGACTATTCGCAATTACGACCATTTTTTTTCCAATTTTTTTCATAGAAAATACGTAAAGAAGACAAATATTAGTTGGGGGGAATCCCTAAAATATATGAGAAAGATTCAAAAAAAAACCAAAGTAAAAAAATTCGATTTACATACATATTTCAGTACAAATAATACATTACATTAGCTAAGTCGGAATTTTTTTTATATGAAATTCGACTTACGACTTAATCGACTTACGACCGATGACCAGGAACCTATCCCGGTCGTAAGTCGGGGAATACCTGTAAAAATATAAAAAAATGCATGACCTTACCGACTCGACTCCGCCATTGTTCCCTGTCCCGTGCGCTCTCCTTCCACGTTCGACCATCCGATCCGATCTCCTCGAGGTCCAACCTAACATTGTCCTCCCATCTCTGTCGCGGCTGCCCTGTCGGTTTCTTTCCCGTTAGCTTACCGTCAAGAATTCTATGTACGGTCCTATCGTTGCCCATTCGCGCCACATAACCGGCCCATCTTAATCTTTGCGACTTGATTACTCTCACTATTGTAGGTTTGCGGTATAGCTCTTCCAATTCGTGGTTGTGGAGTATCCTCCATTGTCCTGCCTTCTCGTCATATTTACCTCCAAAGATACCCCATAAAACTTTATTCTCGAATACGCGGAATTTGTTTTCTTCCCGTTTTGTGAGAGCCCTTGTTTCGCATCCATATAGAACAATCGGCATGATTATGGTTCTATAGACACGAAGCTTTATATTCCGTGATATTAGTTTGGATTTCAGCAGTTTGCTGACTGCATGCCAACTACCGTTGCCGGAGTGTAATCTTTTGTTAATTTCCTTCGACATTTCGTTACTGGCCGTCAGTATTGTTCCCAGATATTTAAATTCTTTAACTTTTTGAAATATCTTGCCCCTGATGTTATGTGTGTTCTCTGAAGTCCATCTGCTCTCGCCATAATCATGTATTTAGTTTTGTCTTCATTTATTTCTAGGCCCACCTCGTCTGCCGCTTGCATGATGATTTCACTGTTTTTACTTACAGTTTCTAGATTATCGCCCAAAACGGCGACGTCATCCGCATATGCGAGCACTTGTGTGACCTCGTTCAGGGATGATCCGGCCATGTTGTCGTTTTTTACCTTTCTGATGACATACTCGAGGACGAGGTTGAAGAGACATGGTGAGAGGCCATCGCCCTGTTTTAGTCCGTCCCGTATTTCAAATCGTTCTGAGAGGTGGTTTTCTATTCTGACTCGCCCTTTGTTTTCCTTCATGCAGATTTGAATGAGGGCGGCATATTTTTTCGGGACTCCCCGCTCAACTACAATATGGTAGAGTCATTCCCTTGCGACTGAGTCGTAGGGCTTTTTTGAAGTCAACGAACAGTTGGTGACCCGTCTCTCCGTATTCTCACTTATTTTCCAGGAGTTGCCTTACTGTGAACATATGGTTGGTCGGTGACCGGTTCCTGCGGAATCCGCACTGGTAGACTCCCAACATTTCTTCTGCGTACGGTGTGATTCTCACCAGTATGGTATTTGTTAGTATTTTGTATGTGGTTGGGAGCAGTGATATTCCTCTGTAGTTTTCGCAGTCAGATCTGTCGCCTCTTTTGAAAATGGGGATGACTATTGAAGTTTCCCATTCTTCCGGAGTGACCTCCTTATCCCATATTGTTTTAATCAGTTGGTGGACCTTTCGAGCGGTTGCGTCTTTTCCATGCTTCATAAGCTCTGCCGGTATGCATTCGACTCCGGGAGCCTTGTTGTTTTTCAATCGGTTTATTGCGCCTACAACTTCGTCGAAAGAGGGCTCTGGGATCTGAGGCTCGGCTGTATGTACGTCTGGTGCGTTTATTTGTGGTTGATGGGTGCGCACATTGAGCAGGTTTTCAAAGTACTGCTTCCATCTTGTCACGATATTGTTTGTTTCTATCACCAGATACCCGTTTGTGTCTCGGATTATCTTGGCTCTCCCTCGGTAGCCATTTCTAATTGAATTTATGCCGGCCTACATACCTCTGATATTCTTTGCTCAGGCCTTTTTTTCGGATTTTTTCGATCCTAGTCTTCTCCCATTCGCGTTTTTTGCATTTGAAAAATCTCGTTGTCTCTTTCCGAATTGTCGCGTATCTTTCTGCGTTGACTTCATCATATCTTTCTAAGTGGATCAGTCTGAGGCGTTTACGTTGTTCGATCTTCGCCCTGCACTCATCGTCAAACCAAGGTTTAGACTTAATTGTTTTCTTAAATCCTAATACCTTTTGAGCTGTTTGTTTGATTGTGTCTCTGATCGATGCCCATTTAGTGCCCAGATTAGTGGTTTCCTCTTCTTCACTACTCCCATTCTCTAGGATGCTAAATATATTCGTTAGTTCGTCTTGATTTTCAACCCTTTTGCGCGGGTCTTTTAGTTTATCAATGTCGAACTTTTTGCTTGTCTCCCGTGACTGCCCATGTGGGTTTGCTGCGAGCCGACTTCCAATTTTGCCCATCACTAAGAGATGATCGGAGTCGTAATCTGCTCCTCTATATGATCTTCATCATCATCGGCACTACAACCGGGAGCCGGTCTGGCCTTATTTAGCAAGTCCTGAAGCTTGTTAAATTTTCCATATATATATATGATCGTATGTCAAGGATATTCGAGTGGTGTCTTTTATCTATGAGGAAGTGGTCTATTTGGTTACGTGTTACGCCGTCGGGTGATATCCATGTAGCGTAATGGATTTGCCTGTGCTTGAACATCGTGCTTTTCACTACCAGATCTTTTGACGCTGCGAACGTAATATTTCGAATTTCATTATCATTTGAAACGTCGTGTAGGCTTTCTTTACGTATATATGGCTCGAAGATATCTTCCTTTCCAATTTTCGCATTGAGGTCCCCGAGGAGGATTCTAACATCGAATGATGAGATCACATCAAATATTTCCCCTAGGATCTCACAGAACGTGCTCTTCGTTTCGTCGTTGGTGGATTCTGTTGGGGCGTGTACGTTTATAATTACATAATTGTACCATGGGCCCTGTATTTTTAGCACAGACATTCGGTCATTAATAAATTTCACATCTTTTACATGGGACGTAATCTTCTTGCTTATGATGAAGCCGGTTCCGAGGTTATGTGCATCGGTACCTCCACACGCCACTGTAAACCCGTTGGTTTCGATTACTTGATGTGGGAGTCGGACTTCCTGAAGCGCCACGATGTATATTTTATATTGTTTCGCGTTTTCTACAACCGTCTGTATCGCGCCTGGTTTATATAGCGTTCGAACATTCCACGTCTTGTATATTGCTGTACAATATTTATTATTATTTATTTATATATATAACTTACTTTATTTCGCTGGCGTCCGGCTGCTAGAGCCCGTGGTAGTTTGTCCCGACTGGAGGCGTAAAAGGTACTGTGGCGGTTCTACGAACCACACAACCCACTATAGGTTGAGATGTCCTTTCCGCCAAGGAACATACTTACCTTTATCCATTACACGTGCCCACAGACACGTGTCCCAAAAGTCCTTACTCCCACCTGAAACAAAAGGTAACATTTCAGACACCAACATTGAATTCAATAGCAAAAATCAATCGAACTAAACGTTCAAAAGTCTCTAATATTGAATTCAACGCAATGCAACGCATCCGACGCGACAATTCAACGCATCCAAGCCAATGCACACATTCAAGGCATCAATGCATTGCACCCATTAAACGCGTTCTTCGGTAAACAAACCGAACAACGAATATCTCCGGTGGTAGCTAATAGCAATTAGCATCTAAATTCCTAGCATGACCCAAAACCTAAAAGGCACACGTGTGCAAACAAAGGATAGTGATTCGCCGCCGGCCAACAGTCATGCAATCATAAACATCCTAACCTAGATCTCACGCTAGATGTTTATGATTTGGAAATGCAATAAGAAACCAATACCAATCCCACGGTTCCTTTATTACCCATCTGAAGCGCACAAGAACATTGTTAGATGGGTAACCCAAACAAATCCCACGAAAAGATCGGAAAATAAGTGGCAGTATGTTCGATCTTCCAAACAAAGGAACAAGATTCCGATAAGAAGACGGGAAGGAAAAGTATCATGATGATGGGAAATTTTCTTTTGCAGATGAGGGGACGAAAAATTCGAAATGGGGATGAGAATTTTCAGCCTACGGGTTAGTACAGTTACAGAATCCCTTAGAGGAAGTAAATCCGCGTCGTGCCACAGAGTTACAAGATAACGACGTGCAACGTACACTAAGGTCCGCGAGTGAACAAAGTATTTGTCCTAACTGCCACCGGCGGCAACATCAAAAACATATATTCGTTTTTCAACGCGCACCGACCCAAGATCCTCGCTCAGGACATTAGAGTTGTGTTTTGCGGTAATTACGTGCGTGCAAGAATTATTAGGTGCAATCCGAGTTTCCCTTAATCACTGTCGCCTATCAGGTGTCGTAGAAACAATAAGAACAATCCCTGTGTCCAATAATTCTGCGTCACTTATGTCCGAAGAAAAACTAGCGAACACATGTAACGCGTTATAGCAAGTTAAGTGCATTTTTTTTTTCAACAAAAAAAAATTACAATAAAAGGATCCGAATAAACAACCATACTCCGTGTTTCATTTATGACAATTCTCGTTGCTGTAGTTGTGCTGTTTCGCTCCGTGGAGTTCCTTGTGGCAGCAGTGTTCGGCGGAACACAAACAGCCACAAACATTTCTTCCTACAGACCAACATCCGCCAAAGTACCACCTTGATGTATCCCCGCTGCGCCACTTGGTAACAATATATTTATTACAATACTCACTACCTTCTGGCTTCGTGTGAATCTAGCTTTATTTACATACAGAATTTATTTATGTTTCCTTCTTTGATTTTATTTACGGAGGTAATTTATTTATGTTTTCTCCTTTGATACTATTTACATGCACAATTTATTTCTGTCTCCTTCTTTCGGTTTTAACTTTTTTTGTTTATTGTTTATTTATGTTCTCTCGCTATTTAGCCAACGGTCCAAGGTTAGTTAACTGTTCGATTCGAAGTGGAAATTCTAACAATTGTGCCTCCAACAGAACTCCCTATTTATACCCCAAAATCCAGTCCGAATCCTACATTCTTTTCCACGATTTATTTCTCACCTTGAGACAGCCACCTGATGCTAGCCTCCAGTCGAAGGCCATGCAAACGACGATGGGAACTGCAACGTTGCAATTTTGCCGTCAGTCACCCTGAGGCGCAACCTTACGCCTACTCTGGCTGCAGCTCCGCCCCAAGGCCATGGGAAAATTTCGATTCAAGGTGATGCGAATCTGATTTGCCCATAGCAAATAGCAGGCATGTGCATGGGTGGAATTTCCTTGAAGGTGATGGGGCGTTGGGTGATCATCAAGGTGAGAGAATTTTTGTTTGTTTGGTTGTAGCAAATAGCATGCAGGTGCATGGGCATAGATGGGGCGTGGGAATTACAGAATTGCAAGTTTAGTTGTGGCTCCTCGATAGTATAGTGGTTAGTATGCCCGCCTGACACTCGGGAGACCGGGGTTCGATTCCCCGTCGGGAAGCCTCTGGCGCAAGACTAATGACCTTGCCCGGAAAAAACAAATCATTATGGAAAATTTAACAAGCCTCTGGACTTGCTAAAATAAGGCCAAGACCGGTTCCCGGTTGTAGTGCCGATGATGATGATGATGAAGTTTAGTTGTGGGAACGGAAAATTTATGATAGGGGATTTGCGTTTAGCAACAGGTAGGCATGATCCTGAGAAAGGTTGGCGCATGGCTAACAACCTTGCCCGTAAAAACAAATTATTATGGAAAATTTAACAAGCCTCGAGACATGCTAAATAAGACCGAGACCGGATCCCGGTTGTAATGCCGATGATGGTGATGATGGTGAACAGGTAGGCATGTGATAAAGTTTCACAGCTACACGGAAAAAATTCCTTTGGTTTTAAAATTGTTAAAACTTTAATGAGACATAAATTATGTTATGTTATAATTAATTTGTGACGGTTAATGTCACATATGCATGCAACACACGCGCCGACGCGTATATGCCGATTTTTCCGTTTTCCCCTACATCTTCTTTTTGCCGAGTCGGTGTTTTCTTGGTGATTTGTTCGCTTATGGTGGTGTCGGCTTATCACACCTACGCCTACCGGGTTTTTCGTGGGATTGTTTTTTGTTTTTTGATTATTCATTTTTGTTCCCACGAGTCTTGGGGCTTCAAATAGCCCGCCATATCAGAGCCCCTCTTTGATATGGTAAGGTCTGTTACTGGTCTGATTCGACTGGATGTCAGAGAGGTGCCGTTATAATACAGCTGGTATACCCCTGGCTGCAAACCATCCAATGGGCACGGTGGCGCGTAACATCCTGGATTAGGGGTGGTAGATGTTTGTGTGTTACTCCTCGCTCGCCTGTGTGACATGGGTGGCCCTACTGGAAGCGTATGCTTCCGTCAGCATAGCCTAAATGATTCATTGTAGTTTAAGCCCCCGCGCCACGTCAAGGTTTCTACCAAGCGGTGGGTTTTCTCGACAACTATGAGCCGAAATGAATTGACAACAAAAATCAAAACGACGCTTACAAAACGATAAGTTCGCTTTGATCTCTGAAGTTTGGTACAAATTTATCAAAAACAGTCATAACTGTTATAAACCAGGAGCATAACTTGCTATAGATAAACAATTGTTTCCTACAAAAACACGTTGTAGATTTACTCAATACATGCCCAACAAACCGGACAAATTTGGCATACAATTCTGGGTAGCTTCCGATGTATGAATGAATGAATAGAGGGCAGAACCCTCATTTTATTTCGCTTAGTACAAGACGTATAAACATATAAACTTATAAATAGACTTACGAACTACCTTAAAAACTAAGGCATGCGGGTTGGGGGTGGATGGCTAACTTTAAAGTAACTTAAAAATGGAATGGGGGACTAAACAAAGATGGATAGAATAATAGTCTAGGTGGTGGGTCAGGGAAGGGCGAGGATAAGCCGGATGCTAGGGTGTGAGTATGAGTGCGGAAGAGTGTAGTCGGTGAGCGGGGTGGGGTCAGGGGGAGTAAGAGACGAGACGACGTTTGAGAGCGGGAGAGGTGAGATTGAAATCAAAAAACGCGGGGCGAGAGTTAACCCACCCCTGCATTCGTGAAATGGGTTCATTAAAGCCGTAAGACGTGTGATGGGCGGGCAAATAGAAGAGACGAAGGTTTCGCAGATTTCGGGGATTAGTGGAAAATGTGATGGAGGAGAGCAGGCTTGGGCAGTTGATTGAACCTGAGAGCAGACGGTGGATGGAGAGGATGTTCTGCGCTCTTCAAGTGTGTTAAGGTTAATGAGGTGAAGACGGCTCGTGTATGGGGGTAAAATCAGAGGATTTTCCCAATTCAATCCTCGGAGGGCAAAACGCAAAAAACGACGTTGCACGCTTTCGACCCTGCAAATTTGGAACGAGTAGTGAGGAGACCAGACCTGACTAGCATATTCAAGAAGGGGGCGGACAAAGGCTATATAGAGCGATCTGGAAACTTAGGGATTAGAGAATTCCTTCGACCAGCGTTTCACAAAACCAAGGCCAGAGTTGCCCCTCAGAATAATGTCATCAATGTGTGGGATGAAGTTAAGCTTCTTATCACATAAGATGCCAAGGTCACGAATCGTTTGTACAGGTGTTATCTGTTGGTTGAGTAAGATATAGGAATTTAGCTGGGAGGGAGATCGTTTACGGGAGAAGGTGATTGAGTGACATTTGGCAATATTTAGTTCGAGGCAGTTATTTTGGCACCAAGTTGAAAAGCTGTCGAGATCCATTTGGCGAAGTGAGGAGTCGACAAAAGAGCGGATCGTCTTGAAGAGTTTAGTGTCGTCCGCGTATGGATAGATGGAGAAGTGCTTGATACTGGAGTCTATATCATTAATAGTAAGAATGAATAGGTGGTCGACCTACCCGTAAGGAAACCGTGCTGGTTGGGTGAGATGATGGATTTGCAGCGAAAACATAACGCGTTGTAAGCAATGTCTTCGAACAGTTTTGGAATATATGACAGTTTGGCGATAGGACGGTAGTTACTAATATCATTTTTTGGCCCCTTCTTATGTATGGGGGTGACAAAAGAGGATTTCCAAATATTATACCTTGTGTAAGGGATAGATTGAATATCCTTGATAGCGGGAAAGAAAGAGACGAGGAACATTGTTTTAAAAGGACAGCCGAAAGTCCATCAGGTCCAGAGCTGAACTCATCTTTAAGCAAGTTTAATTTTTCTTCAACTAGGTGATGCTGGATAATTTGAGAGATGAAGGGGCTAAGGAAGAATTCGGGCAGGTCTTTGAAGTAAGAGCGGTTAGGCTCGAAAGAGTTGTTCGTGAAGGATTTTTTTAAAGAAAGAAGCGAAAAGATTGGCACTAGTTTGTGGGTCGGTTCAAGTAATCGTATAATAGGAAAGGAAGTTGGGATAGGCATCAGATTTACGTTTATAGTTAATAAAGTGGAAAAAAGATTTGTGGGCATTTATCAGGTTGTTTTGTGTTTTTGTGAGATAATTGTAGTAAAGAGAGTTGTAAAGTTCGGTGAATTTATAAAGGGAACTGGGATAGTTGGAGTAGTCCAGGGAAGAGCGTGTTCTTATTAAAATGTTCCACAAATTATTCCTCTTGTTCCGAAGAGTACGGAATTTGCGGTTGTACCATGGATGCGATGATACCGATGTCCTATGGCGAGAATAAGGGTCATATAGGGAAATGGCATTGTACAGTTCCTTATTGAGAACGACAGTAGCCCCTTCTACCTCTAGGTTATCAAAGCGAAATGCGATTCTGCTAAGATGGTCATTTATTAGGCGAAAGTTAGCTTTGTGGAAGTTGAAGGAAAAGTTGGCGTGGGTTGGTGAGGTTTGGGATAAGCTGTCACGATAAAAGGATATGAGAATCGGGGGGTGGTAATTGTCGATGGTGGAGAGAGCGTGAGGACTAAGGGCAACTGAGGAATTATAGGGGCCGGTGTAAACACAAGGCCAAGTTGCCTCTTCATATGATTTGGTATATTACTTATTTGACGCAGGCTTGTCGGTGAGACCGTCTATAAAGAGACGTTCCTTGGTACTAGTGGGGTTTGAGGTGTAAAAGGATTGATCGTCTGACAGCGTCCATTGGAGATGGGGGAGGTTGAAATCGCCAATAGCAACGATATCGTCAAGGGAAGCACCTAACTCGGTTAGGTGATCAACCGCTGCTATTGCCAGTTCGTATGAGACGACAGGTTGCGAAGGAGGTATATAGAAAGATATCGTGTATAATGATTTTGGGCGTTGATCAATTTTTATTGCGACATAGTCAAGATTGGGAGAAGAAGAGATGGCAATAAGAGATGAGGCGAGCTTATTTTGGATGGCAAGCAGCACACCACGGCAAGGTAAATCCACACATATACCATTGTCATTACGAAAAACGTTAAAGCTGGAGGGAAATAGTTCTTGACTGTAAATACTGGGGATAAGGTTGGTTTCGGTCAGTGCATATATATCGAAAGGGAGGGTATGAACATTTTGCAGATACGATTGCGTTTTAGAGGGGAGACCTATGACATTTTGGTAGTAGATGATTAAGGGGAGAATATTAAAAGTTGTCCCAATTTATGCACCCATAATCCAGGTATGTATCTGATATGAGCTCGGGATGCTCAATAGCTGTAGATGATCGTGGTTACAGCGCTTCTGGTCAGATACACCCGGCGATATTCGGGGAGTAGTTATTTGGGTGTTATACTCCGCGCCGTGCATTAACGGAACTCGAGAGAAGAGCGCGGAGTGTTGCGTGTGTAAAATAAAAGACCGAAAAACATTTAGTAAATATAAAAATAGATTAATTTTAATTGTATTTAAATTTAAGATATCTTTGACCGGACATACGGCCAGCGGTTCGGCCTCTGGAACGCTAATGATGGGATTTTAATTTGGTTGACCATAGGTTCGGCCCCTGTACTGGTACTGATCCCGAAATTGAAAAGCACTGGCCTTTTATAGTTTTTGTAGTTGACTTTTGTCAATTATTTTAATGTCAAAATTCCCAGAAACACACATAATGACTTAGTGCGTTTCCCGGTTCTGGGAAGGGAAATCATGAAATGCGTTTTGAATTTAGCATTTCATGATGTCAAGGTTTTTAGGAATTGAGTCAATGTATGATGAATTAACTTTTGGTTAAATTCGTTGCACATGTGACTCAATATGGAGTTTGGATTTGTTATGTGGAATTGAATGAATGTGCGACAATTGACTTTTGGTTTAATTTATCGCTCATTGATTCGATATGAAATTTGGGATTTGAGTTATGGGATTATGGATAGGATTTTTGATGTTATTGGGGGATTGGATAGGAGTAGCGATTTAGGATCGCTACATGGGGATGTAACTCTTTGATCAAAAATAGGTATATTCAGGATTGAGTTACCTCCCGTACCAACCGTAGGTGTGGCTATTTTAAAGTTGAGGGTGTCAGAGTATTTGGTGTACCATTGGTACAATATTTTGCGAGTTGGTCAAGAGACAGAGTTGTTCCAATGGGGCTATCTGGAGTTAAAATCCCCCCTATCGTGAAGGGTGTACGTCTTGAAAAACCTTATTAATTTGCCGATATCATCAGGATTAATGGTGCCATTAGATCGAAATGTATTGTAGACATTTTGCCTAAACTACAATACATACTAAACTTAGGTGCCACCAACCAACTTCCTCCAAATGAACCACGTTTTAGTCCAAGTCAACACCAAAATATTTCTGGCATTTGAGATGAAACCCTCGAGTGCCCCCGGCTTAGATTTAAAGACGCTTCGAAATGAGAAGTGGGTATTTACACGCGGCAAGTGTCCTAGCCACCTTAGATATCTTAATGTGACCTTCCTGGCCAAGTCGGTTTCGCTATAGGTGATTGAGTGACATTTGGCAATATTTAGTTCGAGGCAGTTGTTTTGGCACCAAGTTGAAAAGCTGTCGAGATCCATTTGGCGAAGTGAGGAGTCTACAAAAGAGCGGATCGTCTTGAAGAGTTCAGTGTCGTCCGCGTATAGAGAGATGGAGGAATGCTTGATACTGGAGTCTATATCATTAATAGTAAGATTGAATAGGAGGGGTCCAAGATGACTGCCCTTGGGACCTCCTGTCGTGGGAAGAAAAGGATTGGAGAGGGTGGATCTAAATCTGGCACGGTAGGTTCGATTGTTCAGATAGGAAGAAATTCACTTAATCAGTAGGGATTCGAAGCCAAGGGAGGATAGCTTAAAGAGGATGGGGCTGTGTGAAATTTGGTCGAAGGCCTTGCTGAAATCGGTTGTGATTACATCGACTTCGTTGCCGTTCTCTAAGCCACGGAGAGAGTGGGATGAGAATTCAACTAGATTGGTGGTGGTCGCTGTGGCGCTTTCTAATTGTTAATCCCATTAATTGTCGATCGTACTATATAAGGATTTATTTAATTAGTTGTTTTGATTATATTCATTTCAGTTATTTAGAAGCCCGCCACGAATGGTTTGGAGAGCACAACTACAAGGATTCTGAACTCGATCCAGAGGACGATTGTGATGTGTCCGTCGATTAAGGCAATAAATGTAAAATATATTATAACAAACATCACATTCGATTTTAAGTTTTTTTTTATTTTATATTTAAAGCTTTTTGTTTTTTTTTTAAATAACAATTTTTTTATGTATAAAAAATAATGGAATAAATTATTGTTTTTTTATGTAGTTATTTCAAATTTAAAGAGTTCTTGTTTTTTTTTTTACAAATCCAGAGTATATAACACAAGTTGTAAGTAAAGTGTTAATTTAATTGAAAATTTTGTTAGTAGTAACGATAGCAAAGTTTGTTGTGTATTAAGTTTTAATAAAAGAAAGCAGTTTTATGGATTCAACTCATTGTTAGTGAGTTTTGAACCGAGACTATTGTAAAGTGGTGCGAAATGTTTGGTTTGTTGTAAGCAAAAGTAAACAAACAGTTGTAAAGAATTGAATTTATAAAAAATATATTATATATGTATATAAGTAAGGGAAGGTCTTCCTGACATATTCCCTTTGTCGGCACCTTATTTTAGTTTGGTTTTACTTATGTTGTAATAAATAGACCCTAAGTGTGTAGTTTTGTGAATGCCATTTGGTATATTGTGTTATAGTATACTATACATGTATAAACATTTACATAATATTTTTCTATTGCTTTAGTTTATTTTTGAATTTCACTTTAAGAACTTGTGTGCTGGTGTCATTACAAAGGATATGGACTGTCTCCCTTAATTGTTAGAAGGCAATGAATTATGAGACTAAATACACCTATGTAACAATTGTTTTACTTGTGTTTTAATATTATATCCAAGAAATTCGATTTGGGGACGGTCTTTAAAGTATGTATATATTTATATATTTTGTTCTTGTTGTTCATACACTTGCTGTAGGTTTTGTGACTAAGTTTCATTGGTTTGCGACGGTTTTTGTGGCTATTAATTTTAATTATAATCCTAATCCTGTTCTTTTTCATTTGGTTAGCGGTGTTTAAAATGAATATTTAAATTACAATTACAACATTATTTAGTTTTGTTTTTCTTATAAAAAAGAAAAAACAAAAGTGGTAATTTATTAGTATTGTATTTTCGGTTTTACTTAGTTCGTATATCACTCTGTAATCGTTTGGTTGCACTAGAGGCAGTCGGCCTCATGAAGCCGCTTAGACGAGAGGATCCGCTTGGAGGTCTGGAGGGACTTTTTTGTCGGTTGATCATTGTTGGCGAGCTTCCTTGTACATTGGTAATAGAAGTCTTGACTAGGATAGCATTTCGAATTGAAGAATTTCTTGACGCTTGGGGAACAGATGCTGTATTTCCCAATTGGTTTTCCTTAAAGCTTGTACTTCCTAGGTTTGAGGCGTTCGCTTTCGCCGAAGTAACTTTTCGCACCGTTGCGCCGACACTTGAACCACTCGAACTACTACGGCTAGCTGGTACTCTCTGAGTTCGAGCGGAGTTTTGTGCTGTCAGGGGGCGTTTGCTGGGCGAGGATTCAACAGAATTTGTAAGCATGGGTTTTACAGGCATACGTTTAACTGTATTAGTTGAGACGCTGCTATTGAGGGAAGACCTCGAGCTGCGGAGGCTAGCTCTAGAACTGCTACGCTCTACATCTCGTCTTTTTGGCGAAGCTGTTTGATTTGATTCAATTTTTCGCATTGAGTTGGCACGGCGAACGGCCGACGCTGATGAATTTGCATTCGATGGCACTGATATTGTATTGTTAGCGGTGACCGCTCTAAGAGACCTTGATCTGTCAAGACTTTTCTTATTTCTTTCCAAAAGGTTTTGTATTTGTGATTTTTGCAGACTTTTTGCTCTTGATGTGGACATGTCACGATGTGGATGAGGGCTACGTTTTCCACTGGATGTCTTTACTGGCTCTTTGTCTTTGCGGTCGTTAGAATTACTTGTTTGTTTTGTGACTTCCATGGCATCAGCACAGGAGGATGTAGATTCTTTCCCATGCGATGGAGTATCTGAGACTAGACTTTGTGTTTCTTCGAAGCCCTCATCGTTAAGTTCATGATTATTGGCGGAAACGATTTTAATCACAGTCGTTGGTTTATCATTGTTAATTATTTCCCGTTGTGGGCTCCAAATACGCTCGGGGGTGTCTGTTGGTGATTTGAGATTCCTGATAGCTTCTCTAACGTCTTCTTGATTGATTGAGCTTATATGGCGGCCAACTTTCTCCAGCTTGGCGACAGTTTTTCCACAAACTGTAGACTTTTTCCCCTGATTTTCGTCAGGTTTCTTATGGGTAGCTTGTATAGGTTCCGATGGAATAACTTGTGATTTATTCGCATCTTTAGGGTTGTTATCTAAGACTGCCGCAGATAAATCCTCATTTCCACTACTGTAGTCTGTTGGTCTTTTATAACGCCGTGTTCTTCGTGCGGCAGAGAATCTGTCGAAGTGCCCAACAGTATCATCATTCTCTATTAGAGCATTAGTACTTCCACCATCGATTTCTGTCGATGTGGTTGGAGTTAGTGTTGGCCTCAACGGATTTTGCATACTTCTTCGTGCAACTGGTGGGGTTTCAATATTGTCCGAGTCTATTTCTTTACGACTGTACTTGTCGTTGTGTCTATCTCGAATTATATTAAACCTGTCTACAACGTCTTCTGATAAAGGAGACTGGTTGTTATTTGTTACTGGAATGTTCCCATTTTTACTATCAAAAATTAGAGGAGGTAATTGCTTCTTATCTCCGTGAGGAGTTGGAGCTCTTTGTTTATTTTCGTACTCGTCAATGGATTCAGATGGGCGACGTATATAAATTTGCAGTTTATCGGATGCTGGACGTTCACCTAGCTTTTTGATCATAATTTTCCGACGTTCCTCTTCGGATAATTGGCGACTTAAGGTTGGCGATAATGCTCCAGGTGAAGTCGGAATTGGCCGCTTTGAATGGCGAACTAATTCATCGCCATTGGTAACTTCTTCAGAACTATTTGATACGTTTAAGTTGGATTTTCTCCAGCATGACTTATCTCGAGTGTTATTTACATCTGCAAAAAGATAAGTAAAAAATGTGCGTAAATAAAAATGTAGTTCCTCAGCAGCCTTGGTAATGGACAATCAAAATACAGATATAGGTTTTCATTAACGTAATTATAATGTTCACAAGGTAATGCGAATTTTTACTATACTAAGGTCACTATTTACATTCAAAGGTTAGGACAGATCTACACTTAATAATGCAGCCGACGAAATCAGAGAGAACATTTGAAGTCTCACAAACTAGACCCCCCATTAAGTGGGCAGGTTATTGCTCAACATCTTGACATAACGGAATATCCGTCATCTGAAGTCTCACAAATTAGAGTCTCCATTAAGTGGGCAGGTCATTGCTAAACACCTTGACATAACGGAATATCTGTCACATAAAGTCTCACAAACTAGACCCTCCATTAAGTGGGGAGGTCATTGCTCAACATCTTGACATAACGGAATATCATCCGAAGTCTCACAAACTAGAGCCTTCATTAAGTGAGCAGGTCATTGCTCAACATATTGACATAAAGGAATATCTGTCATCTGAATGCTCACAAATTAGACTATAGCGTGTTATAATAGTGAAGAGGATTGTGTGATTCGAACTGACGCTATGACAGTTTGAATAACGAAAAAAATTGAACCTAAGCGTCACCCATCAGGCTACTGACCGTGTTTAGAATTTGATTTTTAAACTCGACTATACTCCACTGATGTGAATTATTTTTGTTATCGCTATGGTATACGGTTCTGATGTATTTTCTTGTTCGATTTTTCGTTCGGTGCTCTTCACTATTTTGCTTGTGAATTGTGTGTGTATCTGTTACAGTCGCCACAAAACCCTCCATTAAGTGAGCAGGTCTTTGCCAAACATCTTGACATAACGGAATATCTGTCACATAAAGTCTCACAAACTAGACCCTCCATTAAGTGGGCAGGTCATTGCTCAACATCTTGACATAACGGAATATCTGTCATCTGAAGTCTCACAAATTAGACCCCCCATTAAGTGGGCAGGTCATTGCTCAACATCTTGACATAACGGAATATCTGTCATCTGAAGTCTCACAAACTAGATCCTCCATTAAGTGGGCAGGCCATTGCTCAACATTTTGACATAACGGAATATCTGTCATCTGAAGTCTCACAAACTAGACCCTCCATTAAGTGGGCAGGTTATCGCTCAACATCTTGACATAATGTCATCTGAAGCCTCGCAAACTAGATCCTCCACTAAGTGGGCAGGTCATTGCTCAACATCTTGACATAATGTCATCTGAAGCCTCGCAAACTAGATCCTCCATTAAGCGGGCAGGTCATTGCTCAACATCTTGACATAATGGAATATCTGTCATCTGAACTCTCACAAACTAGATCCTCCGTTAAGTGAGCAGGTCATGCTCAACATATTGACATAACGGAATATCTGTCATAAGAAGTCTCACGAATTAGATCCTCCATTAAGTGGGCAGGTCATTGCTCAACATCTTGACATAATGGAATATCTGTCATCTGAAGTTTCACAAACTAGATCCTCCATTAAGTGGGCAGGTCATTGCTCAACAACTTGACATAATGAAATATCTGTCATCTGAAGTCTCACAAACTAGATCCTCCACTAAGTGGGGAGGTCATTGCTCAACATCTTGACATAATGTCATCTGAAGCCTCGCAAACTAGATCCTCCATTAAGCGGGCAGGTCATTGCTCAACATCTTGACATAATGGAATATCTGTCATCTGAACTCTCACAAACTAGATCCTCCGTTAAGTGAGCAGGTCATGCTCAACATATTGACATAACGGAATATCTGTCATAAGAAGTCTCACGAATTAGATCCTCCATTAAGTGGGCAGGTCATTGCTCAACATCTTGACATAACGGAATATTTGTCATCCGAAGTCTCACAAACTAGAGCCTCCATTAAATGGGCAGGTCATTGCTCAACATCTTGACATAACGGAATATCTGTCATAAGAAGTCTCACAAACTAGATCCTCCATTAAGTGGGCAGGTCATTGCTCAACATCTTGACATAATGGAATATCTGTCATCTGAAGTTTCACAAACTAGATCCTCCATTAAGGGGGCAGGTCATTGCTCAACATCTTGACATAACGGAATATCTGTCATCCGAAGTCTCACAAACTAGATCCTCCATTAAGTGAGCAGGTCATTGCTCAACATATTGACATAACGGAATATCTGTCATAAGAAGTCTCACAAATTAGAGCCTCCATTAAATGGGGCAGGTCATTGCTCAACATTTGACGGGATATCTGTAATTTGAATCGCTATATTACAGTGTTTGGATAATGTATGTGATCTCCTGTACCTCATACCATTGGAAATTGGCGTGATAACATGTTTTCTAGTACGTATATATTAAAGCGATTATACCAACTTACGACGAGGTAGGCAAGAAGGTCAGAAATAAGTGAGAGATGTCTTAGCTTACCACTTAAGCTGTGATTGCTACGCTATGGCACAGGGCGTTGATGATTTTTTCGATTCTCTTTTTTGATTCCACAGCTTTCCCGCTCTTTGATGAAACGAGTTCTAATGCAGAGATGTTTGCGCCGTCGGAAGATGAACCGCAAAGTGGTGCAATTCCTCGGATTGTCTTATGGAGCGCATATAAACCGAACTGCGCTGAACAATACCACGAATCTCCGAAGAACAGTACCCGTGATAATATCTAAAACAGACAGAGGCCGGTTACGCGCCTTCGATGTGATAGCAAGTTTAGTCCCGACGTCAGCGCCATGTCGCCGATTAGGTGGATCGCTAGTCTCTGTATGCTCTCATGTCGGTTGAGGGTATGTTTAGGAGCAGAGCTCCAAACATGAGAGCAATATTCGAGCCCGGCTCTCATTTGGGATTTATGCAGGAGGAGAAATGCCGGAGTAAAATAGTTCTTGGCTCTAAAAAGATAACTGAGTTTTTCGGAGGCGGACCGATGTTCGACACGTGTTTATGCCACGATACATTCCCACAAACTGTAACGCCGAGCATTTTCAAGCTTTCTCCAGACTCGAGGGCTTGGCCATTCATCATCAGCTGTGGAGTCTATGATTCACTTTTCTTTGTGAATGTTGTATATTGTGTCTTCGTTGCATTGAAGTCAAGATTGGCTTTTCTCCACTGCAGGACGATAGCCAGATCCCGATTCAGAGAGTCGATCTGGCTACATCTCAGCTGATACGACGTTGGTACATTAATCGTAAAAAAGGAAACGAGGGTACTGTGGCGTTTATAACAGATACACACACAATACACACGCAAATAGTGAAGAACACCGAAAGGAAATTCGAATAATAAAGCATCAGAGCCGTATACTATAGCGATAACATAATAATTCCACATCAGTTGTGTGTACTTGAGTTTAGAAATCGAATTCGTACACGCGGCACTGGCCTGATGTGTTGAGCATTGGTTCAATTTTTAGTGGTTCTAACCGTCATAGCGCCAGTTCGAATCACACGTTCTTCATTATCGTAGCAAACGTTATAGTACTATCATCTGTAAAACTGAACACTCGGTTTTCCGTTGACTCCAACGAATAATTTATGTGAAGCAAAAACAAGGTCGGAGCCGAAATAAAACCTTGAGGTGCCCCGGAATCAATAGGATACAGATTCGGAGACTCGCCATTTACAACAACTCGGATCGATAGATTTAGCTACGTAATTAACCTAAGTTAATTAACTAAATGTCGAAGGAAACTAACAAAAGACCGCATTCCGGCAACGCTAGTTAGCACACAGTCAGTAAACTGTTAAAATTCAAACTGCTATCACGTAACATAAAGCTCCGTGTCTATAGAACCATAATCATGCCGATTGTCTTATACGGATGCGAAACATGGGCTCTCACAAAACGGGAAGAAAAAAAATTCGGCGTATTCGAGAATAAAGTTTTAAGGGGTATCTTTGGAGGTAAATATGACGAGAAGGCAGGACAATGGAGGATACTCCACAACCACGAATTGGAAGAGCTATACCGCAAACCTACAATAGTGAGAATAATCAAGTCGCGAAGCTGGGCGAGAATGGGCAACGATATTACCGTGCGTAGAATTCTTGACATTAGGCCAACGGGAAAGAGATCGATAGGACGGCCGCGACGGGGATGGGAGCACAGTGTTAGGTTTGATCTTGAGAAAATCGGGTCAGATGGTCAAGCGTGGAAGGAGAGTGCACAGGACAGGGAATGATGGCGCAGCCGAGTCGGTGAGGCTATGATCTTCCGGGTTCCTATAGGCTAATAAATAATATAATAGTAGTATTTATACTTATAAGCTCCTCAATAGTATACTGGTTAGTATACCCGCCTGTCACGCGGGAAACCGGGGTTCGATTCCCCGTCGGGGAGCCGCTGGCGCAAGACTAATAACCTTGCCCGGAAAAAAACAGATCATTATGGAAAATTTAACAAGCCTCAGGACTTGCTAAATAAGGCCAAGACCGGTTCCAGGTTGTAGTGCCGATGATGATGATGATGATGATGATTTATACTTATATCTATTGAGGTTTACTTCGCTTGTTAATATTGCGTCTGTTGCTGTTTGCGCCGCTTGTTTTATTATTTTATTATTATTATTATTATTATTTATTAGATTATTAGATTATTAAGATATGTATTCTGGAATTGGTCAATAAACGACAATAAATAAATTACCCAAATAAGCAAATCAATGACACCTACTGAGGTCAGTTAAATGATTATTGAAATTGCTTATTGGGCGGAATATCGTGTAGTTATCGTAAACACCAAGCCTACGCAATTTGTCCAAACCAGAGGAAATGTGAGAATCTGCAGGGCTTACAGACTGGTGTCCACCGAAGAAGCCATGGTAATTGTGGTACGAGTGCCCATGGGAATAGAACCGAGATCAGTGGCAGATATATACAAGCCTTCAGTGCATACAAAGCCGAACTCGCGGCAATCCGATAACGAAGCCTTGGCCAATAGCAACAGAAATGGGACACAACCATCACAGAAAGATGGTCTCAAGAAATGATACCGAACAGCAAAAAGTGGACAAATAGAACACACGGTGAGGTAGACTTTCACATATCCCAATGCCTGACAAGACACGGGTGCCTTAGACAATACCTAAACAGATTCAAGCACAACGAAGACCCGCATCGCGTCCTGCAAGACATATGTGGAAGTCGTGGAACACATCCTAACCAAATACAGTAGATCCCAGGACAAGAGCAGTATGTTTGCTAAGCAATGCAATGATGCAGTAGAAGCGAGCAGCATAAGAGTGCTAATGCAAGGCTCAGGCAACGGATGGGAACTTATCAGGGCATGGCTCGACAACGTCATGCAGAAACTTCGCGACGTTATTCTTCGACCCTATCCCCGGAAGAAGTGTAGAGAGATGTGTGGCGTGTCTAACAGATACACACACAATATACAAGCAAATAGTGAAGAACACCGAAAGGAAATCGAATAAGAAAAAGTATCAGCCGTATACCAAGCAATAACATAGCAATTCCACATCAGCTGACTGCACTTGAGTTTAGAAATCGAATTCGTACACGCGGCAGCGGCCTGGTGTGTTGAGCATTGGTTACATTTTAGTGATGCTAATCGTCATAGCGTCGGTTCGAATCACACGGTCTTCACTATCGTGGCAAACGCTCTAATTGGTGACCCCGACGTGATATGTACACATAGCACACACTTTCCCAAAGTAAACAGGACTTTACTACTAAGATCCCGACTTCTGTACAGAGCACCGGCTCACCCACCTGCTCCGATGTTCTCTCGCTCGCTTGCTCCTCTCTCCGTCGTCCGCACACGAAGTTGATTGTAAAAAAGGTACTGAAGGGGGAGGAGTGTGGCGTTTCCAACAGATACACGCAAAATATACAAGCCAGTACTGAAGATACCAAAAGAAATTCGAATAAGCAAAGCATCAGCGCCGTATACCATAGCGAAAACATAATAATTCCACATCGGTTGAGTGTACCTGAATGTAGAAATTGAATTCGTATACGCGGCAGTAACCTGATGCTTCAATGCTTCGCTTTCCACCCGTTTCATTGTGTGTTCAATTCTTCATTATCGTTGCTAAAAAAGCTATAATGGTACTCCGGGGAACAAACAGGAATGGGTTGCAAAGCAAAGGCGAGTTAGTCTATAGCCACTGCCGGATAAGCGAGAATGGAGCGAATAGGGCACATCATTCTTGGGTATCTTTTAAACAGGTCGAGAGATGGTACTCGTGGGAACAAACAGGAATGGGTTGCAAAGCGAGGGTGGGTTTAGTCTATACGCACTACCGGATAAGAGAGGAATGGGTTGCAAAGCGAGGGTGGGTTCAGTCTATAGGCATTGTCGGATAAGAGAGAATGGAGCGAATTGGGCATATCTTTCTTGGGTATCTTTGCAAAGCGAGGGTGGGTTTAGTCTATAGGTACTGTCGGATGAGAGAGAATGGAGTGAATTGGGCATATCTTTCTTAGGTATCTTTTAAACAGGTCGAGAGATAGTACTCGCGGAAACAAACAGGAATGGGTTGAAAAGCAAGGTTGGGTTTAGTCTATAGGCACTTCCGGGTAAGAGAGGAATGGGTTGCAAAGCAAGGGTGGGTTTATTCTATAGGTGCTGTCGGATAAAAGATACTGGAGGGAATTGGGCATATCTTTCTTGGGTATCTTTTAAACAGGTCGAGATATGGTACTCGCGGGAATAAACAGGAATGGGTGGAAACCCGAGGGTGGGTTTAGTTTATAGGCACTGTCGGATAAGAGAGGAATGGTTTGCAAAGCGAGGGTGGGTTTAGACTATAGACACTGTCGGATAAGAGAGAATGGAGCGAATTGGGCATATCTTTCTTGGGTATCTTTGCAAAGCGAGGGTGGGTTTAGTCTATAGGTACTGTCGGATAAAAGATATTGGAGGGAATTCGACATATCTTCCTTGGGTATCGTTAAACAGACCAGAAACCACAAAAAAAGTGTCTTTGGTCCGATATGTATTTATTGTTGAAATTGTCACCAGCATTAGGTGTTGTAAATTGATTTCACTGCTGAAAGCCCACAGGGTTTTCCATAGCATATAGGTTGTTAATTAAATTTAATAAGTGGGGGTTTTGTTCCCATCAAACAAACGAACAAATCAACAAAACGTCACTAACATTTAGAAATTGTATATAGATTTCACTGCTAAAAGCCAACAATGCCTTTCATATTTGGATTGATTCACTAAGTTTGCTTGTGTGTTCGAAAACTCACCTTCAATAGCCTGGATAGCACTGACAATGTCCGTTTTCTCTAACGCTCTAGATGGTCGCCAATCTGAGTAGACCCGCTTGTACGTTTCAGCACCACTTGCATTAATGGAAACTTTTTCTTCTGGGAGTGGATCCAGTTTATTCCGTTCGCTTTCTGCTTTAGAAACACATTACTCCAATTAATTATCAGGCTTATTTCAAATCGTCAGTAACCTAACCTGAATCGTTTTCCAGAGATCGCCGGACGTTGTTTACAATTCGACGCTTCCGCTTATAGTCCTCACTTTGTTTGTCTTCACTTTCGTTTGACTGTAGCCAGGATTCGATCTTTTGCCTCCATTCACGAGATATTCTTGATAAAAAGATAAAATAGAAGAGTGTTCAACTTGCAAGTCCACTTTTTGGATCGTTGTAGAATACCTTGGTTTACTATCTTCGCTTGGTTCTGGCGGAGATTTTGATTCTGTCATTGGTGATGGGGAACTGGCTCTTTCACGATCTGCACCAAAGTCAATGTTCAACAGTTCTGGACGTTTCCTGCTGGTACTGCCAGACCTTGCTCTTCTCGCCCAGGAACGATCTGTCATTGTAGTAAAATCAAATTAGTTTTTTGAAGCGATTTGCCTTGAAAGAATGTGGATAATGTAGTTATGTAGGTTTTGGTTAGTCGTTGTTGCAGAGGTTAGGTGTCTTGGGGAATAGGGCCATATCACTTTAAGATTCCTTAAACTGACGCCAAGCTGATGAGAGCGGTAAAGCAAATATTTTCTGCTGGAAGTCAAATAGCATGTCGAAAACCAAATGAGATACAGTGCACATTCAATGTAAGCTGAGGGCGGCTATGAAGCCTATATCATGAATGAAGGGTTGAGAGTCGGCTCTACCTGTTATATCCATGTGGGTTCGTTTTATATTGCATTTTAATCCTTCGTGGGAAACTCCGGTAACTGGATTTACACCGCAGGGTGTCTATACTGACCGATGAATAATCTTTTGTGTACAATGCAGCTAATGAGTTTATTTGTGTGTGTTTTTATTTGCATAAGAAATTCGGAAACCCATGCACAAAAGAATATCCGAATATCCTTTATGACTTGTAGTATAGATCGGGCACAAAGTGATATTGGAGCCGAAGAAGTGAGCTACTGATGATTTACAACGCTAGGGGACTAATAAGACATCTACACTTTAGGATATTCAAACAAAAAGATTCGTGTCGTTAGGCTGAAGAACGACTTTAAATATTATTATTCACTAAAACTTTTGTAAGGGTAGTTTGACAGGAATTCATCTAATGACAAATGTCATTGGATCTTTTTTTTGAAATGAGAGAGGATAGTTGTCGAGTTTAGAAAAATATTGCTTAAAGTAATATTGGCGTTGAATAAGGAGGGGTGGAAGTAAAAAAGAACAATCCGGCTGACGTATAAACATAGTTTGCACACAGGTTCGTTTGTGTAACATCGATAAATCGATACTAATATCTATTTTTAGAATAAAATACGGGTGTGGGGAAGTGTGTCTCTGTTTTATTTCTTTTTTGTACTTCATTTGAAGAGAGTGTGTCTTTATTTTATCTCTTTTTTGTACTTCATTTGGGAAGATCTGAGTATGTTTTTCTCTGAAGTTGACGGCTCCTAACCAATGCACATACTACACACAATGATCACCTAACAGATCTGTACAAGAACTTCTATGGAATGGGAAAGAAATACGATTATGATACATCATCATCATCGGCACTACAACCGGGAATCGGTCTTGGCCTTATTTAGCAAGTCCTTAGGCTTGTTAAATTTTCCATGATAATTTGTTTTTCCGGGCAAGGTCATCAGTCTTAGATTACGATATATACCGCATCTGATATTCAAGGGACATGCTTCGTAATCCGGAAAAAGGACAAAACGCTACTTTATCTGTTTGAAATCATTCGATAAACGCATATGAAAACTTTTCTGTTCTATTTAAATTAAAAAAAATACATCCCATAAATGAGAAGTCTCTGAAAGGCGATCAAATGGTGGCTCAATGGAAGAATTGAATGCTAAGATAGATAGGATACGAGGTACATCGTTTCACAACGAGTGATAGTGATGATAGTAACCAAGAACCCGACTTTGTGGGGAAGGATATCGTTATAGTCAATTGGACGGAGATAATTACAACCAAATAAATTTTGCGTTGATTGATTGCCGTCGTCTGTCGAAACTGATGACAATGCTTCGAGAAAGATATCCATTACCACACTGAAAATTGTATTAATTGTGAATTAAGGTCGGATCTGTGCGACAGCCGGATAGGACGGAACTGTCAGAAAGAACTAGGGTGGCGCCATGGAATTCGTCGCCAGCGATGAAAGATTGAGTTTTGAGTCAGAAATACCAGACATGTAGTAAAGGTGAACATGCTTTAAAAACATTCCCCTTGGTAGTGCCCACACACTGTTTTGGACAACTGTGGTAGAGATCGGAATGAACATTGATTTGTGGAAGTTGATCGCTAAGGTAAGTAAGTAAGGAAGTTGATCACTATAGGTAAGCTGCCAACTGAGCAGCGTATACAATTCAAAAAAATTGGACACTTGTGGAAGGATATAAAAAGCCCAGACAAATTGATAAAACAATTCACGGACATTATGGTACAACGACAAGAATCTTGGCTGTATCCTAATAGAGTGCACGAATCTTACCATGCACGAAAGTTTCACTGGTGAGTTCATAGTACTACCCTTGCTCATATTACAATGACCCTACAAATATGTAGTTTTGTCAGATATTCTGAGTTGTTCGAGTTGTAATAGCCTCCTGATGGATTAAAGCCATCAATTTCTTAGTAGTATTGTGTAAACATTTTATTGACGCTCACTACGAGGGTATCTTTCGAGACCAACAGGTTAATCTTCGATCCCACAACCTTCGGAGGAATGGAAACTAAAGCTATAGGTGGATGAGAATTATGAGGTTTTTCCACCTTTATGTTATCATCAATTACTGGGTTTTGAATTTTAATATAGAAATGTTAACAGAATATTTTTTTAGTCCAAGTAGTGAACACATTAGAAGTTATTATATATTTAGGAATTTGTTGCAACCGCAGATTTCGGATTTCAAATGTAGGAAATTGTCATCATCATCATCGGCACTACAACCGGGAACCGTTCTTGGCCTTATTTAGCAAGTCGTGAGGCTTGTTAAATTTTCCATAATGATTTGTTTTTTTTTTCGGGCAAGGTCATTAGTCTTGCGCTAGAGGCTCCTCGACGGGGAATCGAACCCCGGTCTCCCGCGTGACGGGCGGGTATACTAACCACTATACTATCGAGGAGCCCTCAATAAACCGATTGAGAAATAACAAAGCTCCCTGAGTCGACTGCATACCGGCAGATCTTGTGAAGCATGGAGGAGAGGCAACCGCTCGGAGGAAATTGTCACAGGGTGAGAATTCATGGTAGTGTTATACTCCCTCTTATACCACTAAGCAATCAAATTAACAAAGTTTTAATAGAATTGAAATTTGTGTAAAATTTAGATTTGTTTATTAAACACAATCCTAAACGAGTTATGATCGATTACCGAATTTAGTAACAAAAAACTAAGTAAATCAAGTAAGTTTATTCAAGTTTGTTGCGTTCATGTGGTTACAACCAATCACCTATAAAAATCAGATTAGTTTTCAAATAGAATAACAACTTGAATCTTTGAATAATCCCAGACATCTATTTGATTAAACTTACCTAAGCTGCCGTAAGAGGATGATTTTCGTTCTCTGGTGCCATTGTCATGTCCTGAGCTTCTTAGGAATTCCATTAAATCATCATCCTCCCCGAGGACACGACTTCGGCGTCTTCTCAGGCTGCCATTTGGTGTTATATCCGGTGAAATTCCATCTTCACGCAAGAAATTACAATCAGCTCCTGTGTTAAAAGAACCCATTCGTCTTCGGGATAAGGCCGGGCTTGCCCTAGGATCGAATGAAGGATCCAGTAATAGAGAGTTTTCTGGATCCGATACTGGTGTGCCACACTGACTTACTGCAAAGATAAAAGTGGAAATATATGATTCATTTCCAGAGTTATACTAATTGGCTTGAGAAGGAGGTTTGGCGGGTGTGTGGAGAATTACTTTTCGTTCTTCAGTTTTCACTTCAAGTGTAGATAAAAAAAAAATCCAGGAGGAGAATAAAATTCCGGATTTACTTGCTACCAAGGTGAAACTAAAGTGAAATCTAAAGATTTGGTGGTATAGTTGTCGTGGATTGACGTTATAGCGGGTTTGTATGTTGTCCAAGTGCCGTAGGTCTCTGGAGTGTTCCGCCGAACACTGTTCACGTACAAGAAAACAACTTGGTACACGGACACCGTCACAAATGTAACACAAATTTCTTTTATTTATTGATCACGTCCCTTTTATTTTATCGTTGATAATCAAATTATAATGTTTTGTTCTTAACGTAGTTACAATGACTCCACTATGTTCTTTAGCACTCTTAAGCACCGAGGACACCATTTCGATAATTTCTGTTTAGTTCGATCAGTTGCTAGTATAACTCGATTAGGTTCGTAGCACTCTTAATGTCTTCCACTATTCAATCAAACGGCGACACTAAACTTCTGCGTACTTTCGCGGAACTCGAACGACTTTCAAAGGTTGTAAGGACTCGTAATTTTACTGCGCGTTATTTCTAGCGTTTATATTCTAGCGTAATTGTCTCGCGGTTCGACCTCCTCGGTGGGGTTCGCTGTCCTACTGTTCGATAAAGACTTTACTAATACGACTATCACTTGACTATGCTGCTCGACTATCTATTTTAGACTGTCCTCGTTAGAGGTCCTCTCCGTTCGACTATCTTTGCTGGAACCGTCTCGTTCGACTAAATTCCACTTTCCCATCGGCAATGTGAAATCTTCCCCGCGCATCTCTGCACAGAACTTCCCATCATATTTGCTAACAGACTTTCCCATAGTATCTGTTAACAGCATAAAATTTCCCATTGAATCGCAAAAGGAGAACTTCCCATAGGGTCTGAAAAGTAAAAATCTTACCCCATAATCATCAACACCGTTAGCTGTTGGTTATCAGAATCTTCTTCCTTTTGTTTTAAGATCGGATGCCGCCGCTTATTCTCCGATCTTTCCGTGGGATATGTTTAGGTTACCCATCTTGCTTGAGCTAACAATGTTCTTGAGCGTTGGATTGGTATAGTTTTTGTTAGGATTTTCGAACCATAAACATCTAGCGAGCGATCTACGTTAAGATGTTTATGATTGCATGACTATTGGACGGCAGCGAAACCATATGCCTTGTTTGCACAAGTGTGCCTTTTGCGTTAGGGTCTTGCAAGGGATTTAGGTGCTAATTGCTATTAGCTACTAGAGTATGCATCCGTTGTTCGGTTTATTTACCGACAATGGTATTTATTTCATGGGAAACATCGCGTTGATGCTTAGGATGGGTGAGCGATTTCCAAGCGACGCTTTCCTGCATGGCGCATTTGCTTAGATACGATGCTTCCTGCCTGTTGGAATTGGGGTAGAATACAATATATGGATGCGTTGAACTCGATATTGGGAGCTTTTGAACGTTTAGTTCCTTGCTTTCTGATATCGGGTTCAACGTCGCGGCATGTCCTATAACCTTTTGTTTCAGGTATGGTTACTGACTATTGGGACAGGTGTCTGTGGGCACGTGTGCTGAAAAAGGTGAGTAAAGTTTCTTGGTGGAAAGGATACCTCAACCTGTAGTCAGTTGTATGGTTCGTAGAACCGCTACAAATACATAGGGGGAACATTAGAGATATTGACAAATCAAATATTCCCTCAAATCGAACGATGGAAATAGGTTTAACATCTTGACAATTTATGAGCTATCAGCAGTAGAGGTGGTACCCGATTTGCCTTTTGCCGATCTCTTAGGGTTTAGCTGAGCAAGGTACTGGAAGCATGACTTGGGCTAAAATAGCACTCAAACGGTGCCAGGTTGGAGGCATGGAGCCTTTAATCCCTTTTCTACAGAAAGCTTATCCAATTGGTAGTTTATTCTAAAGCAACAAGGAATGTCGTAATCCCTTTACTTCATAAGTGTAGTTTAGTGGGGCTGCCACCCCATTTATTGGCTTAATTCAAGCAATATAGTACTTAATAGCTAAAGTATATATAAGTTTACAAACTAAAAAACGTAAGATCTAACTTAACTAAGCTTAACCTAAGGTAAACAGGACATATTATGAAGGTAAAAGTAAGGCAGGTTAGAGAGTAAACTGTAGAAAGCGCCGCTTAAGATTGGTGGTGAGAGTGATTTACGAGGCGGTGCTTGAGAGTATGGGTATGGCCCTGTGAGTACGGCGTTAGAATATACTCACAGCTAGGCCAGCTTGTCGTAAGAGGCGACTAAAGGCCGAGTGGTAGCCGGGGTCCCAACGCTCTGTGCGCCCGGTGAAATACCACCCCATCAAGCTTTAGGCTCCGTGAAATGGTCGGGAGAAGTCCCTGGCCATCTTTCGGAGCTTGGCTGATGGACCGGTTCGAGAAAAGGTTGGTTAGGTGGTAGTCGGTCCCAAGGTGAGATACCACCCCGTCACGCTGTACATTCCGCGATATCGCCGAGAGAAATCTTCGACGGTGTTTCGGATGTGTGGCTGATGGCCCGGACTGACACGGAGATAAGTCATGATGGTACCTTCTGATATAAAGAATTCCGGAGGTAAACTAGTCTCTCATTCGGATCTCCGGGGGGACTATGTCAGGGGGGACATCATGCAGGTATCATGATAAATAATGGAACTTTGAGAGGTTCGTCATCGCATAGCCGGGCTTGCTCTCGAGGGTCTGCCCACGCTCGACTGGTGACGGCATTTTGCAACATCAGGGGCATCGGTTTCACCAATACGAATGTCCACCAATATTTGCAAACAACGAAACTGACCCAGGTCGATTCGTCAACTGATTCGACATATCTTCGTTGCTCAGGATACGACTTACATTCGGGATTCCGTTTTAAGGATGGAGTCTGCGCCTTCGCGCGGTCCGATCTGGTTTGCCAGAGGATGTTGGTGTTGGAGCCCAATAATATGGACATCATATGGTTGAGGGTCGTGCTGAGGAATTCCGTTAAATTTCTTTGTTGTCTTACCGCTCCCCGAATGACGATCGACCGGTGACATTTTTCAAACATCTTTCACATACCGTCGACTGGATACAGATCAACCATCCATCTTCTGAAATTGTTGTCCTTGGCGATTTTAATGTGCACAATTCGGGCTGGTTGTTACATTCTAACAGAACCGACGAGGCTGGGAAGCTGGCGGAGATATTTGCGAGCTGATTACAGCGGCAAAAAATACAGCTTTTAAGCAATGGCGCCCCAATCCCACCGATGTTAACAGAACGAATTTTGTTAGAATCAGAAACGCGTGCAACCAGGCGATTGATACCGCGAAGCAAGCTAACAACGGCAGGGTGATCAATAAAGTCCTTCGCTGCCCAACCGGTTCGTGCTCCTTCTGATCAATGGCAAAAGCTGTCAGCGGTAACTTCGCATCCTCCTCTTTCCCTCCGCCGGTGACAGACAGTGGGACGTTAGTCACGAATTCAACGGATAAAGCTAATGTGTTCGTGAATTTATTTTCTGCGAATTCAAACCCCGACCCCGGCCTTTTGGAGCCACCTGTTATCTCGCCAATACGGTCTTCGATGCGGGATGTGAGATTTCGTCCGCGCACTATTCAACGCATTCTACGTGAACTGGATTGTAGGAAGGCAACCGGCCCGGACGGAATACCAGCAATAGTCGTTAAAAACTGTGCTCCAGAACTATCGCCGGTTTTTGGCAGACTCCTCCGCTTATCTTATGCACGGAGGACCTTTCCTGCCTGCTGGAAAATCGCTCGGGTTCAGCCAATCCCAAAGACGGAAAAAAAGTGTCTCCCACAAAATTACCGTCCGATAGCATTACTGTCTATTTTATCTAAGGTAATGGAAAAAGTCGTCAATGCAGAGTTAGTTAAGTATTTGGAGTGCAACGGACTTCTGAATGATCGTCAATACGGATTCCGTGACAGGCGGTCCACGGGAGACCTTTTGACATTTATAACCGATATATGGACATCTGCGATTGAGCGACATGGTGAGTCAACGGTCGCATTGGATATATCCAAGGCTTTTGAGGCACGGGGCATTGCTGAGCAAACTTCGTTCTTTTTCAACAGCTTTACGACTGGACGAAGAGCTTCCTTGAAAATCGATCGATCCGGGTTGTTGTGGACGGCGACTGTTCGGATCTGTATCCTGTTAATTCGGGGGTACCCCAAGGTTTTATTTTTGCTTCAACCTTGTTTTTGCTTTACATAAATGATTTGTTGGAGTCAACGGATAACAAAGTGTTCAGTTTTGTGGATGATAGTACGCTTGTTTCCTCCTTTTCGAGTGTTCGGCCTATTGGTACATCAACGTCACACCAACTGAGATGTAGACAGATTGACTTTCTGAATCGGGATCTAGATAAGGTCCTGCAGTGGGGAAGTGCCAATCTCGTCGATTTCAATGCAGCGAAGACACAACATACAATATTCACAAAGAAGTGTGGATCATCGGTTCCACAGCTGATGACGAATGCTCAGACCCTTGAAGCTGGGGAAAGCTTGAAATTGCTCGCCGTCACGGTCTGTGGAAATGTATCGTGGCATAAACACGTGTCAAGCATCGTCAGGTCAGCCTCAGGAAAACTGAGCTATGTTTTTAGAGCCAAGAAATATTTTACTCCGGCCCAACTTCTTCTCCTGTATAAATCCCATATTAGACCCGCGCTCGAATATTGCTCTCATGTTTGGAGCTCGGCTCCTAAACATACCCTCGACCTACTTGAGAGCGTACAGAGACGAGCGATCCGCCTGATTGGGGACTCGGCGCTGACGTCGGGACTATAGCCGCTATCACAGCGAAGGCGCGTAGCCGACCTCTGTCTGTTTTACAGATATTATCACGAGTACTGTGTGGCGACTCTAACATATACACACACAATTTACAAGCAAAAATAGTGAAGAACACCGAACGAAAAATCGATTAAGAAAATACATCAGAACCGTATACCATAGCGATAACAAAAATAATTCACATTAGTGGAGTATAGTCGAGTTTAGAAATCAAATTCAAAACACGGTCAGTAGCCTGATGGGTAACGCTTAGGTTCAATTTTTGTCGTGATTCAAACTGTCATAGCGTCAGTTCGAATCACACGATCTTCTTCACTATTATTTCAAACGCTATAACTGTTCTTCGGAGATTCGCGATATTGTTCCACGCAATTCGGTTTATATGCGCTCCAGAAGACAATCCGACGGATCGCACCCGTTTGTGGTTCATCTCCCGACGGCGCGAACATCCCTGTATCAGAACTCGTTCCTCTACAGAGCGGGGAAGCCGTGGAACCCCCTTCCCACACGAGTGTTCCCGGAGCGTTACCACCTGCAACTGTTCCAAAAGAACTGCAACAGTTATTTGATGGCATCTCGGGGCGCCGTGTCGGCACTATAGGTTCGCCTCTCTCGAGAGAAGTCTATTAAAAGAAAAAAAAAAAACTTTGTAAGGATTCCCCTAGTGCCAGAATCATAGGCAGCACATTTTAGTTTTAAATTATGCCACCTTTAATATTCAAAGTATGTTACATTAAAATTGCGGAATACACTTCTTGAACAGAACTAGTGAGAGCGGCAAAACATCAGTAAGGCTAAGCTGCTCGTTTCGAATTTTCTAGAAATTCTAATGGCGTGGGCTTTTGTTGTTGTTCGGTTTTTGATGAGCAGGTTGGTTCGGCCATTCAAGGATACACTGAGTTCTCGTTTGTTATAATTCACTTACGATATTATATTTAAAAAATAAGAGACGTCTTTTAGAATCGCGCTAAACTGTCATATACTTATCAGTGCAGAAAACTAAACTTTGTGATTATTAATTTCGTGTTGATGGAACGTAACAAAACCGGCAAAAAATGACGATAACAATTCACATATTTTTTTAAAAACTTACATTGCTTGGCTCGCCTGGCTAGTTGTTCCTCTCGTTGCTTTCTTCGTAACGTGGCTTGTTCTTCTTGCTGTTGCCGGCGTTCATTTTCATTCACCGCCTGTTTAAATTTGTCCGCAAAGCATTGGAATATTTTAAAACATTCTTCTAATTTAAAGGAGCCAGGATCTTCACAGAAGAATTCAGCCAATTTGCATCGAACCGCTTCAACTTCCTTCATACCACGCTGTAGAATAGTCACCTCACTTTCTGCGGCCTGAAATTGAAAAAAAAAAAAAAACACTCGCAACTCATGCATCCTTTCTCAAAACTATATTTTTGTTCGTACCCTTAAGAAATCTGACATTTGGTCTTTAATATCCGTATCTGTAGTTGGAAGTTCTATTTGCCGCTTGATTTTCTTAATCCTAGAGTCTAAAGTATTAATCTCATTGTTAATTTGCTCGGGAGTTGTCCTGGAAAATGAAGTCAGCAATTTTACTTGCTTGGATAACTGGCAGTTTTTGACCTTTTTTGACTTACTTTGAAGCGTTTTCCAACATTGTTAATTGAGCAGGAAAATTTAATAATTGTGGATTTCGTTTTTCCGTTTGCATAGCAACGAAATGAATAAGGTTCATGCCAGGTTTGTTGGCACGAATGTCTGTCAATTTTTGCAGGGAGGATAGTTTCACACCAGCCGCATTTCCGGCATATCCACCGGAGTTAAGAAAATTTCCGGCGACCACAACCATATAAAGAACCTCTTGGAGCATTTTGTTATTCATTAAATCTGATTAAGGCTAGAATTAGTAATCGGCGGGATTGATTGTTATCATACTCACCGTCTCCAGCGAAAATCATAGCATTTATACACGGGTCTAAGTAGCTGACGTTGGCTGCGAATTCTTCTTTCAAAAGCATACTTTCAATACGAAGTTTGTAACTGAAATTAAACGGAAATGCTCTGGGTGAGCTTTTAAGGTTCACAGGAAGATTAATTTTTATATTTACTTTGGTACATCTAGCAGTTGCAGTAGAAACTTTTCGGCGTTCCCTAGGCGACTTTTATCACCATTATAGGTTTTTAGCATATCCAGTTCGTCAACCTCGGGAAGAATCTTTAAAAGACCCCGAAGTTTTTCCGATCCGATGTCATCGTGTTCACCGTTTTTGATTAACTGGATAATGTCCTCATTCGATCTGGAGGGGGAAGCAAACATTGTGTATAAGATTATGTGAAGAACTTTTTTGTATATTAGATAGACTTACGTTCTGAACTGTTTGAGGAAGATGTTTACATTGAGGCTCCTCTTGCCGTCCAGTAGGGATATCTGTAAGTAAAGAGTTGAATGAAAAGTGGTCTTAGCTGTGTCCAACTGGAGATATTTTTTCTTTTAGAAAGACCTGTTATATTTATCACGGAGGCAATCGGGAATGTCGATAACTTCAGATTGTATTTTTATTTAATACTTGCAATGTACTCGTGCTAGGGGACTATTTATACCATTGCCTTTTTCAGGAAATATAGCTCGAGCAACATTAGCAACTGTCAGACTGCTATGGAGTGATAGTTGTGGTAGCCGGGAACACTGTCAACATCAGGATGTACTTATTTTTGGTTAATATTTGCAATTCGCATCGCTAAAATGACTATTGATACCCTTGTTCTATCACAAGATACAACTCGGTCTTCAAGGATCGAAAGTACAGGCCAAAATGAGGATTCGTTATACTGTTATATGGTCTGATGTATGTTCGATGATATTAGTTAGAAGAGAATATTGCTTAATATATTGCAATAAAGCAAGAAAAAAAAAATCTATTGCTTTTATTCTACTGAATATGTATAATATTTCCTCTTATGTATTATGGTCCCCCGCTTGGTAGAAACCTTGACGTGGTGCGGGGGCTTAAACTACAATGAGTCACTCAGGCTATCTATGCTGACGGAAGCATACGCTTCCAGTAGGGCCACCCATGTCAGACAGGCTAGCGAGGGTAACACACAAAGATCTACCACCCCTAATCCAGGGTGTTAGGCGTCACCGTGCCCATTGGATGGTTTGCAGCCAGGGGTATACCGGCTGTATTATAACGGCGCCTCTCTGACACCGGGTCGAATCAGAGCAGTAAGCAGACCTTACCATATCAAAGAGGGGCTCTGATGTGGCGGACTATTTGAAACCCCAAGACTCGTGGGATCAAAAATGAATAATCAATATACAAAAAACAAACCCACGAAAAACCCGGTAGGCGTATGTGTGATGAGCTGACACTACCCTAAGGGAACAAATCATCAAGAAAACACCGACTCGGCAAAAAGAAGACGTAGGGAAAAACTGAAAAAGCGGGATATACGCGTCGGGACGTGGAATGTTCGAACGTTATATAAACCAGGCGTGATACAGACGGTCGTAGAAAACGCAAAACAATATAAAATGGA
Source organism: Microdon myrmicae (assembly GCA_963931805.1). Taxonomy (NCBI): domain Eukaryota; kingdom Metazoa; phylum Arthropoda; class Insecta; order Diptera; family Syrphidae; genus Microdon; species Microdon myrmicae. The sequence goes on from OZ007498.1 coordinate 62,566,045, forward strand.
CATCGTCGCGCTTCAGGAAGCCCGACACCCACATCAAGTAAACGAAACCAATGGATTCACACTGGCGTGTGGAGGTACCGATGCACATAACCTCAGAACTGGCTTCATCATAACCAAGAAGATTACGCCCCATGTAAAAGATGTGAAATTTATTGATGACCGAATGTCAGTGCTGAAAATACAGAGACCATGGTACAATTATGTATTTATAAACGTACATGCCCCAACAGAATCTACGGACGAAGAAACGAGGGATACGTTCTACGAGACCCTAGAAGAAGTATTCGATGGGATCTCATCATTCGATGTTAAAATCCTCCTCGGGGACCTCAATGCGAAAATAGGAAAGGAAGATATCTTCCAACGAACTATAAGTAAAGAAAGCCTATACGACTTTTCAAATGATAATGGAATTCGAATTATCACGTTCGCAGCGTCAAAAGATCTGGTAGTGAAAAGCACGATGTTCAAGCACAGGCAAATCCATAAAGCCACATGGATATCACACGACGGCGTAACGCGTAACGAAATGGCCACTTCCTCTTAAACAAAAGACACCACTCGAATATCCTTGACGTAAGATCATATAGAGGAGCAGATTGCGACTCCGATCATCTTCTAGTGATGGGCAAAATTAGGAGTCGACTTGCAGCAAATCCACGCGGGCAGTCACGGGAGACGAGCAACAAGTACGATACTGATAAACTAAAAGACCTGCGCGAAAGGGCTGAATATGAAGACGAACTAACGAATAGATTTAGCATCCTAGAGAATGGGAGTAGTGAGGAAGAGGAAACCACTAATCTGGGCACTAAATGGGCATCGATCAGAGACACAAACAAACAAACAGCTCAAAAGGTATTAGGATTTAAGAAAACAATTAAGTCTAAACCTTGGTTTGACGATGAGTGCAGGGCGAAGATCGAACAACGTAAACGCCTCAGAGTGATCCACTTAGAAAGATATGATGAAGTCAACGCAGAAAGATACGCGACAATTCGGAGAGAGACAACGAGACTTTTCAAACGCAAAAAAACGCGAATGGGAGAAGATTAGGATCGAAAAAATCCTAGAAAATGCCTGAGCAAAGAACATCAGAGGTACGTGTGCCGGCATAAATTCAATTAGCAATGGCTACCGAGGGAGAGCCAAAATAATCCGAGACACAAACGGCTGTCTGGTGATAGAAACATACAATATCGTGACAAGATGGAAGCAGTACTTTGAAAACCTGCTCATTGTGCGCACCCATCAACCACAAATAAACGCACCAGACGTACATACAGCCGAGCGTCAGATCCTAGAGCCCTCTTCCGACGAAGTTGTAGATGCAATAACATCATCATCATCATCGGCACTACAGCCGGGAACAGGTCTTGGCCTTATTTAGCAAGTCCTGAGGCTTGTTAAATTTCCATAATGATTTGTTTTTTCCGGGCATTAGTCTTGCGCCAGAGGCACCTCGACGGGGAATCGAACCCCGGTCTCCCGCTTGACAGGCGGGTATGTCAACCACTATACTATCGAGAAGCCCGCAATAAGCCGATTGAAAAATAACAAAGCTCCCGGAGTCGACTGCATACCGGCAGATCTTGTGAAGCATGGAGGAGAGGCAACCGCTCGGAAGATACACAAACTGATTAAAACAATAAGGGATAAGGAAGTCTCTCCGGAAGAATGGAAAACCTCAATAGTCGTCCCCCTTTTCAAAAAGGGTGACAGATCAGGCGAAAATTACAGAGGAATATCATTGCTCCCAACCACATACAGAATACTAACAAATGACCTACTGGCGAGAATTACACCGTACGCAGAAAAAATATTGGGAGACTACCAATGCGGATTCCGTAGGAACCGGTCAACAAGCGACCAAATGGTCACAATAAGGCAACTACTGAAAAAGAAGTGGGAACACGGAGAGACGATTCACCAACTGTTCGTTGACTTCAAAAAAGCCTACGACTCTGTCGGAAGGCAGAGACTCTACCATATTGTAGTTGAGCAGGGAGTCCCGAAAAAATATGCCACCCTCATTCAAATCTGCATGAACGAAAACAAAGGGCGAGTTAGAATAGAAAACCACCTCTCAGAACCATTTGAAATCCGGGGCGGACTAAAACAGGGCGACGGCCTCTCACCATGTCTCTTTAACCTTGTCCTCGAGTATGTCATCAGAAAGGTACAAGACGACAACATGGCCGGACCATCCCTGAACGGGGTCACACAAGTACTAGCATATGACATCGCCGTTCTGGGCGATAATATAGAAACTGTAAGTAAAAACAGTGAAATAATCATGCAAGCGGCAGACGAGGTGGGCCTAGAAATAAATGAAAACAAAACAAAATACATGATTATGGCGAGAGCAGGTAGACTTCAGAGAACACACATAAACATCAGGGGCAAGATATTTGAAAATGTCAAAGAATTTAAATACCTGGGAACAATACTGACGGCCAGTAACGAAATGTCGAAGGAACTTAACAAAAGACTACACTCCGGCAACGCTAGTTGACATGCAGTCAGTAAACTGCTGAAATCCTATCAGTTTGCACGTAATATAAAGCTCCGTGTCTATAGAACCATAATCATGCCGATTGTTCTATACGGATGCGAAACATGGGCTCTCACAAAACGGGAAGAAAACAAATTCCGCGTATTCGAGAATAAAGTTCTAAGGGGTATCTTTGGCGGTAAATATGACGAGGAGGCAGGACAATGGAGGAAACTCCACAACCCCGAATTGGAAGTGCTATACCGCAAACCTACAATAGTGAGAGTAATCAAGTTGCGAAGATTAAGATGGGCCGGTTATGTGGCGCGAATGGGCAACGATAGGACCGTACATAGAATTCTTGACGGTAAGCTAACGGGAAAGAAACCGACAGGGCAGCCGCGACAGAGATGGGAGGACAATGTTAGGTTGGACGTGTGCCGGCATAAATTCAATTAGCAATGGCTACCGAGGGAGAGCCAAAATAATCCGAGACACAAACGGCTGTCTGGTGATAGAAACATACAATATCGTGACAAGATGGAAGCAGTACTTTGAAAACCTGCTCATTGTGCGCACCCATCAACCACAAATAAACGCACCAGACGTACATACAGCCGAGCGTCAGATCCTAGAGCCCTCTTCCGACGAAGTTGTAGATGCAATAACATCATCATCATCATCGGCACTACAGCCGGGAACAGGTCTTGGCCTTATTTAGCAAGTCCTGAGGCTTGTTAAATTTCCATAATGATTTGTTTTTTCCGGGCATTAGTCTTGCGCCAGAGGCACCTCGACGGGGAATCGAACCCCGGTCTCCCGCTTGACAGGCGGGTATGTCAACCACTATACTATCGAGAAGCCCGCAATAAGCCGATTGAAAAATAACAAAGCTCCCGGAGTCGACTGCATACCGGCAGATCTTGTGAAGCATGGAGGAGAGGCAACCGCTCGGAAGATACACAAACTGATTAAAACAATAAGGGATAAGGAAGTCTCTCCGGAAGAATGGAAAACCTCAATAGTCGTCCCCCTTTTCAAAAAGGGTGACAGATCAGGCGAAAATTACAGAGGAATATCATTGCTCCCAACCACATACAGAATACTAACAAATGACCTACTGGCGAGAATTACACCGTACGCAGAAAAAATATTGGGAGACTACCAATGCGGATTCCGTAGGAACCGGTCAACAAGCGACCAAATGGTCACAATAAGGCAACTACTGAAAAAGAAGTGGGAACACGGAGAGACGATTCACCAACTGTTCGTTGACTTCAAAAAAGCCTACGACTCTGTCGGAAGGCAGAGACTCTACCATATTGTAGTTGAGCAGGGAGTCCCGAAAAAATATGCCACCCTCATTCAAATCTGCATGAACGAAAACAAAGGGCGAGTTAGAATAGAAAACCACCTCTCAGAACCATTTGAAATCCGGGGCGGACTAAAACAGGGCGACGGCCTCTCACCATGTCTCTTTAACCTTGTCCTCGAGTATGTCATCAGAAAGGTACAAGACGACAACATGGCCGGACCATCCCTGAACGGGGTCACACAAGTACTAGCATATGACATCGCCGTTCTGGGCGATAATATAGAAACTGTAAGTAAAAACAGTGAAATAATCATGCAAGCGGCAGACGAGGTGGGCCTAGAAATAAATGAAAACAAAACAAAATACATGATTATGGCGAGAGCAGGTAGACTTCAGAGAACACACATAAACATCAGGGGCAAGATATTTGAAAATGTCAAAGAATTTAAATACCTGGGAACAATACTGACGGCCAGTAACGAAATGTCGAAGGAACTTAACAAAAGACTACACTCCGGCAACGCTAGTTGACATGCAGTCAGTAAACTGCTGAAATCCTATCAGTTTGCACGTAATATAAAGCTCCGTGTCTATAGAACCATAATCATGCCGATTGTTCTATACGGATGCGAAACATGGGCTCTCACAAAACGGGAAGAAAACAAATTCCGCGTATTCGAGAATAAAGTTCTAAGGGGTATCTTTGGCGGTAAATATGACGAGGAGGCAGGACAATGGAGGAAACTCCACAACCCCGAATTGGAAGTGCTATACCGCAAACCTACAATAGTGAGAGTAATCAAGTTGCGAAGATTAAGATGGGCCGGTTATGTGGCGCGAATGGGCAACGATAGGACCGTACATAGAATTCTTGACGGTAAGCTAACGGGAAAGAAACCGACAGGGCAGCCGCGACAGAGATGGGAGGACAATGTTAGGTTGGACCTCGAGGAGATCGGATCGGATGGACGAACGTGGAAGGAGAGCGCACGGGACAGGGAACAATGGCGGAGTCGAGTCGGTAAGGTCATGAATTTTTTATATTTTTATATATTTCCTGGAAGAAGTTCTTTTTTTTTTTTGTTTATTTAAATAACAAGATAAACTAAAAAATTAACAAAAAAAATACTAACAAACATATTAACAAAATGAGATTTTAAAACGAAAAGGAATTTAAATGAAAAATGGAAACGAAAAGGAAGAATAAATATATATTATAAGGGAAATGAGGAATGGGAAGGGAAAGCGTAGCGTCTGAAGATCTTACTATATTTGGAGATTTAAGTCCTTTCTTCATTGTCAATCCACCACCAGTTGGGTGGGATCGGTCATTCATAGATTTATCTCGATCGCCTCTTGCCATGCTAAAGCGCAAGTGAACTGCAGCATTTGATATATCACTGTTATAAAGAATCCGTTTGTCCCTGGCACCACGAAAAGCGTGGTAAATAATAGGGACTCCGTGCTTGTTTTGGATAAGACCTTTTCTATCCAAATGGAGGAAACTCCACAACCCCGAATTGGAAGTGCTATACCGCAAACCTACAATAGTGAGAGTAATCAAGTCACGAAGATTAAGATGAGCCGGATACGTGGCGCGAATGGGCAACGATAGGACCGCGCAAAGAATTCTTGACGGTAAGCCAACGGCAAAGAGACCGTCAGGGCGGCCGCGACGGAGATGGGATCGGATGGTGGAAGGTGGAAGGAGAGCGCACGGGACAGGGAACAATGGCGGAGTCGGGTCGGTGAGGTCATGAACTTTCGGGTTCCCACAGGCCATTAAATAGTAAAATGTATTATGGTCGTTAGCTAATGAATTTACTATACTACTTTAATACTATATAGGAACCTGCATGTTACAGCTTACAACTAGAGGTAACGAGAAAGTATTCATTATAAGACTTTCTTGTATAACACTCCAAACTCCGCATTTTAGTCTTTGTCACAACCTTAAAACAATCAACAATGGAAATCTACCACGTTTTGTTGTGACACAAGAAAAACAGGACAGGCCAAGAGAACAGTACGAAAGTACTGATCTTGGTCTGTGGTAGCAGATAAAAACAAAGAATAATAACATGTCATCAGTGTGATTACGGAAAAAAGTTATGTTGGGGAGCGACCATTGTGATGACGTTACATCCAGCGTGAGGAGCGTACGATACGATGAGGTGAAACGATACAATCAGCGTTCAAGACGATGAAGTAAAACTATAGAATCAGCATCCAAGAGGATTAAGTGAAATGATAGAATCAGCGTCCAAGCGGATGAAGTAAAATAATAGGATCAGCGTCCAAGAGGACAAAGTAAAAAGATAGAATCAGGGTCCAAGAGGATGAAGTAAAATGATAGAATCAGCGTCCAAGAGAATGAAGTAAAACGAAAGGATTCGCGTCCAAGAGGATGAAGTAAAATAATAGGATCAGCATCCAAGAGGATGAAGTAAAAATATAGAAGCAGCGTCCAAGAGGACGAAGTAAAAAGATAGAACCAGCGTACAAGAGGAGGAAGTAAAACGAAAGGATTCGCGTCCAAGAGGATGAAGTAAAACTATAGAATCAGCATCCAAGAGGATGAAGTAAAAACATAGAATCAGCATCCAACAGGATGAAATAAAAGGATAGAATCAGCGTCCAAGGGGATGAAGTAAAACGATAGAATCAGCGTCCAAGAGGATGAAGTAGAAGGATAGAATCAGCGTTCAAGAGGATGAAGTAAAATAATAGAATCAACGTCTAAGAGGATGAAGTAAAAAGATAGAACCAGCGTACAAGAGGAGGAAGTAAAACGAAAGGATTCGCGTCCAAGAGGATGAAGTAAAACTATAGAATCAGCATCCAAGAGGATGAAGTAAAAACATAGAATCAGCATCCAACAGGATGAAATAAAAGGATAGAATCAGCGTCCAAGGGGATGAAGTAAAACGATAGAATCAGCGTCCAAGAGGATGAAGTAGAAGGATAGAATCAGCGTTCAAGAGGATGAAGTAAAATAATAGAATCAACGTCTAAGAGGATGAAGTAAAAAGATAGAATCAGCGTCCAAGAGGATGAGGTAAAACGACAGAATCAGCGTCCAAAAGGATGAAGTAAAACGGTAGAATCAGCATTCACGATAATGAAGTAAAACTATAGAATCAGCGTCCAAGGGGCAAATCGTTGAGCAATTTTGAAATTTTGACGCTTAAATCTCTTTCCCTCTCTGTCACCAAACGGGTTATCAGCTGGTGGCTGACAGCTGGCAAATGCAATGTACTAGAGTTCCCTCAGCTAATTTGGTGAATCCCCAACATCCCGCTCGCTTTTCCCAACTATTGGTGAATTATTCACATAGAAAGAGGAAGACCACGATCCCGGTGTCCCGATAAAGGCAGTAGTCACGGTTCGGAAGCACACTCTCATAACTCCGTCCGCAGAGATAGGAGTTACCGGAGGATAGCGTTCGCCAGATGATTGAGGTTTGCAATTCCTCCAAATTGGCGGAGGACCAGTGTGACCAACAAGTATTCGTTGGCCTGGATTAATTGATGCTGCTGGGAAGATTTGCCTGATGGTCGGTGACGGTGTAAAGATAGTCGATTTGGGTGGAACGGGAACGTTCCATGAGATGAACGACGAGGATGTAGATGATGGCATGCTACACCTGCTATCGTTGATTGGCGACTGGATTCGTTATAGGCAATGGAGCTTTTTGAAGGCGATGACGAGTAGTTACTGGGAATGGCCGCCCACCAAGCGGAACGTTGCAGGATCCTGCTTTTTTTTTTGTTATAGCTGCATGATAGCGGTTGGTTAGTTTTAGGCCATGGAGCTTTTGGAATGGAATTTTCTCTTGCTTCTTTGTTATGGTTTAATGCTTTCGAGTAGGTGAGCTCCTCGATACCCCTTTATCGTCTCTCGCGGTTATGATTATTTTGAAGATGTGAAGTGGGGCGTGTCGAGCAGGTGGTTGATGACGGCTTGTTTCATGAACCTCCTGTATGGCCCATGTAATCGATGGCGACGAAACCCTGCCTCCATCCGTTAGGATGCATGGCGATCTGCAGTCGCAGAATCAGCCAATTGATCTGGGTTGGACTTGTAAGTTCGCAACACACGCTTAAGTGGTCATGTGGTGGCTGGTAAAAGATCTCGTTACACCGGTACTGTATGACGTGGTTGGCGTGCACCGATTAGCACCCATCCCAAGTGAGTAATCTGCGCGATGAGGTCGGAGCATTTGTTTTACCTCAACCCTTCGAGAGTAGGTAGAGGGCTGCTCCGATAATGAGGGTCATCCTATTCGTCGATGGGATGTTCGGGTCTGTAATATCCAAGCCCGACACAATGGAGAAGTCTCTCGACCGAAGTCGTCGGGTCGGAACGTTTTTGGAGAGGTGGGACAGGATGAGTACGTTGATGGTCCAACTTCGCGAGCAGTCGCGGCGTCACCTCGACCTTATAAACTGGAATGAACGATGCCTGGCGGAAGGCGTATGCCCGAATATTTATTATACATTATCTACGATATGATAATGGGTAAACAATTTGTGGTGAAATGTGGAGATATAATCTCTCACAAGGCCTTCCACATCAAAAACGGCTTACAACATGGAGCAGTGAATTCTCCCATTTTATTTAACATTCACACTAGTGATCTAGTGATCTAGTGGGTTCTCTCAACCATGCAATCGCATATGCTGACGACATTGTGGTGTATAGATCTGGAGAAAGGATAGGTGTCATAAACAGACTTCTGCAAGATGATTTTAACAAAATCAAACGTTTTTGCGACAACTGGAAATTAAAAATTAATTTTCAGAAAACAGAGACTATCCTTTTCAGAACGACCTTATCCAGTGCATCAAGGGATACAAAACGGAATAGGAAAATAATTTTCATTACAGGAAGTAATAATCTTCCCTTGCAAGTAAAAACTGTAGTCAGATACCTTGGTATCTGGCTTGATCAGTATATTGACTTTGATAAGCATACAGCAGCTGCTCTTACAGCAGATAAAAACGCATATGTAATGACACGAAGTCTCTTCCGTAGTACTCTTCTAGATCCCAAGGTGAAAACAATTTTATACTCGGCATTCATCCGACAGGTATTAATGTATGGCTGCCCGGTAGGGTATAACATATCCCCATTCTACATCGAGAAGTTTCGGGTGTTCGAGGGGCAGTGTCTCCGCTCCTGCCTCGGAATGTAAAGAACCCCAGAGTCGCAATATAAGAAATACTATCCCAATAAAGTCCTGTATGCCAAATCAGGACTAAAAGAATAGTTAACTTCATTAACAAAATTATTCGTGGTCACACAACAGGGGAAGTGTGCAGTGAAAATGATCTCATTTTTGGAGCATTCTATCCCAATGATAGAGAGTACTCTCTAGAATGGGTTCATTCCCCCAGAAGCGTTCCCTTTCTTGGATAAAAAAGAACTTATCCAAGACAAACATGGAGTCTCTATTATTTACCACGCATTCCGTGCTGCCAGGAACAAATGAATTCTCCTTGATAACAATATCTCTAGTATTCCAGATCACCTGCGTTTTACTAAAGTGAAAGAGATAAATCAATAAAAGGTCGATCTCATCCCAACTGGCGGTGGATCAGTGATGAAGAAAGGACTATACGTCCCCGAACATAGTATGCCTCTCAGCGGCACCGCTTTCCTTCCCCCCATCCCCCGTTCCAAATTATTTTTTAATTGTATTCCTTGTTTTTATTTGTACGTTTTGTTTCGCTTTTTAATTTTTGCTTGTCAACTGTATTAAAAAAAACATATAGAAAGATTAGAACAAATTTTAAAAAAGAAGACATCAATTTTTGTGTTATGTTATAAAAACACTAGTTATTGTACGCCGAAACGCATAAGAAAAAAAATATTAATACTGTATAATTAAAGTGCTTGCGAAGAGCCAGTAAGTTAATGCAAGAATGATATTTGTAAAATAGAATTTAACATTTAGTCTTAAGTAAACTCTTTAGTTGAATTCTTAATAAATGTGGAGATTAAAAAAAAAACTGTCAACGCTCCAGGGTAGAGTGTCATAACAGGGAGGCCATTGGAAAATTAAATGAGCCAGACTATCGTTTCGAGGATGTTCACATAGACCTCATCAAGATGCCATTAATTCTCGCGATGGCCTTTGTCGGTGCCTGCCCTTACCCAACAACCAAACAACCACAGTCGCCAATGCATTCATGAACCATCGGGTCAGCAACTACGGAACCCTACTTTACATCACATCAGACAGAGGAACACAGTACGAGGCGGAGCTATTCACAGAGATTGCCAAATGCATCGGCGCGTGGATGATCCACACAACGCCATGACATCCGCAGTCCAATAGAATGGTGGAGAGATTCCACCGAACTCCCAAAGCCGCCCTAAGGTGCTGCCCATACTACTGGCTGGATAGCCTGCCAACAGTATTGTTGGGCCTCAGGATAGTGTACAAAGATGACCTTGAAACCTCCCCAGCAGAAATGCTCTAGGGCACAACCATCCGGATCCCCGTAGAATTCGTCGCCTCGGAGTCAGCACAGGCAAACAATACCACCTCCGTTGCGAGTCTGCGTCGGCTTGTCAAAGTCGGCTTGTCCGCTCTGTCCCAGCAACCTGGCACGCCACAGACCACCCGTTCGTCGACAAGGATCTGTAGACTTGCACCCACGTCTTCAGACCACTCGACAGCATCCGCAAATTTCTCGGCAGCACCTGCAAACCTGGTGGCTCAGCACAAACCACAACTTCCACGTAGTCGCTGCAAGCAAAGACGTACACCGAGAGTGGCTTGTGACTAATTAAGTCAAGCGCACTCTCGTTCACCCTCACAGACAAAGAGAAGTCACTGCTGAATTGGCGAGGAGTCGACGCGGCACTATGTGGGTCCCGATCACACATCGAACGGGAACCGACGCCGGATTTTCCCGCCAATTTCGTGTGACAAACACCACAAGTGAGGATAATTGGCGGGAATATTACTTTGTGGGGAAGATAGTCGCGACGCCAGCATGGGCGAGAGTTCTACCATCAACCCACTCGCCGCTAACGTTCCAATGTCACTCACGATTGTTCTGCTGCCTGCAAACGAACGATCACCAGGAAGAGAAATAACCACAAATAAAACGCACAGATTTAATTGGTGATCACCGCCTTTTTATTACTTTACTTAGAACTTATTATTAATATTAAATTGATTTTTATAAATTTTATACAAGATGAAAAACTTCTTTTTCGAAACGACTTCGGCATATCTATGCTCGACGGAGAGCGGGAGACGAGGAAGACAAGGTAGGTGGCACTTATAATTTTTACATTGGTAATTTAAAAGGTCTGAAGTGATATAATAAAAAGGGTTGTGTTGTGTGTTCGATAGAAGTGACTGACTTTCGTCGATATTGTCTACCGCCGGATAGCGGTTGTCGTTTTTAACTAAAAGGTATCTTTATTTAACATAACATACATTAAACAAGTAATAATAGTAGAGTGGTGAAACTGGAAGCAATAACAACTATTAGATACGGACCAGAACAAACGGACGGAGCTGATACTTTTGTATACGGTGTTTGCAGCACCAGTATGTTTTGTAACGTTGTAAAAATTGAAATTGTTTACGGGGCCTTCAGCACCTGTGCTTTTATTTAATGTGATATTAACATTCGTGCAATAAAAGTTAAAAGTATAGTGTTAATAAAATGTGTTTCTTTTGTGCCCAATGCGGCAATCATTTTTGTTGTCTCGCCGTGCAATTAATCGACGCAGAGACACCTTTTGCTGTTTCCCAGTTGGCGAACCATCGGCAACATCGGAATTGCGGTTCCCAGCTGGCGAAACATTTTGGTAATACAATACACAATATAATACAATAATACACAATAGATGTTGTCCTGAACAGCGAAAGCACGCCGAAGAACAATTATCACAGATTCACAAAATTATAGAATTTGTTCCAACTATTCTACAAATCGTTATGAAGAACAATGTTGAACTACCAGTTAGACAAGTTGGAGCTATCTACCTCAAGAATTTCATGTCTTCCGACTGGTTCCACAAGGAGACAAAACCTGGCGAAGCAATTATCTTCTCAATTCATGAACAGGATTGTGCAATGATTAGGGGCAATATTGTGAATACAATTGTGCATGCTCTCGACATAATGGTCCGCATGTTTGAAAGATATGGAAGTCCCAAAAACGTTGATGAATAATACCGGAACTTTACAGAATGGTACTTTCCGACGTTCACTTCAGGTGTTCTGGATGTTTCACTTAAGAGTCTCGACCAATATCGTAACCGTGTTGATGTGTCACGGCGAGTCTTAACACATATTCTAACGTACCTAAAAAACGCTGTGGTTCATGTGTATTCCTGGAAGTTAATTGAACCTGACATGGTTGCAATTATTCAAGATGTTATGTTTCCAATAATGTTCTTTACGGAGTCTGATCAAGACCTCTGAGAAAACGACCTGCATGAATGTATTCGAATAAAATTCGATATTTCTGGAGACTTTGTTTGTCCAGTTCCTGCAGCATAAATTTGTCTGCACTCATCATGTGAAACGCGGAAAGGAATTCTACCAACAACTATGGGGATCATGATGCAGGTTATTGCATCATCAAACGCTGATGATAAACAAAAGGATGGGGCACCTCACATGATTGGAACTCTGGCAGATGTACTCCTGAAAAATGAAGATACAGTGATCAAGTGGAACCTATGCTTACCACATATATATTTCCTGAGTTTCAATCGGGCTGGACATATGCGTGCCCGGGCTGGCTGGGTAGTTCATTACTCTTGTGAAATAAAACTAACTTCTGTTTTTTATTTGAATAATTGTTTTGTTTGTAATCGGCGGAAAATAAAACAAAATAATGAATACTTTCTATTTTTTCCCATCTTACAAACTTCAATATAAACAAAACCAACATTTCAACGTTAAACGCACAAGTCAGACAACAAACTAAATAATAATTAAATTTAACAAATCCAAATTACAGTCCACGTTCTTAAAAATCCAAGGTTGTTTCATTTGTCTTAATTCTGCAGAATTCACCGCAGGTAAATCAAGAAGAATTCTAATCGGACCCAGTATTTCGGTTGTGGGCATCATTCGGTTCCTATTTTAACGATGTTGCAGGCACTTTTCACGACCCACGCTACAGAAGTTAGATACGCCCCGCGTACACCTGAAAGAACCTCAAGAAGAGGACGATGATCCATCGGGCAATAGTCGAGAGGACAAATCAATTGAATCTAAACGTGTTGAAATCAGATTCAACGACAGAGCTAGAAGCTCTCACGGTAAAGCAAGCGGTCAGTACTAAGAAAAGTTTTGTCAACAAAGGCACATCCGGTCCTATACCTGCAAATATCAACCCAAAGATCGAATTGGAGATGAAAAAATCCAAGGACCCCGGGAATTGCGATTTTCACCGCTTCATCTACATACGATCCTGAGGGCACAGTCTCCCGCCACCTGGACGCATCGCTGTCACGCGTCCAGGATTTTCCGCATCTCGCCACCTGGGCGCATTGCTGTCACGCGTCTGGGGTTCACGGCATCTCGCCGTCTGGACGCATCGCTGTCACACGTCTGGGGGCGCCCTCTTATCACCGCCCTGGCATATCGCTGTCACGCGTTGGGGACACCACTCCAACAGAGCCGGTGTCTAAGCTGGACTTTCGGTAACAAGTTAAGGAGGTATAGAAGATGAGGAATAAGGAAAGATGCCGGCACCCTTCGGGAAATCATATCAGCGGAAAGCGAATTGTGAACACATGGTCCAGCCACCAGTCAAGAAGAAAAACACCTAGTATTGGAACTATTTTCGTCCTGCGGCACAATGGAACGAAATGTTCAATTGATCTTTAGATTATTCTTTCTGATAACAATGTAGATACGCAACCTCTCTCGCTCACTCAGGTGCCAGTTTCAAAGATTCAACCACAACGGTATATATAAAAAATAAAATAAAAAAAACGCCATGTCCAGCACAATCATTCAACCAGTCCATCAAATACGCCGTCAGGCAACGCTACCGATAGAGAGTTCGGTTCCCATCGAGAAATTCGCCTCACGCCAAGCATTGGCATTAGCGCCGTAGGTGGATACATCTGTGGGGTTTCTCTAATCTACATGAGAACCAACCCACAATCTCAAGCAAAATTTCCACCTTATTTCGACCGCTTTCAGCGCGTCATACATACCCATTTCCCTTATATGCTATTCACCTGAAATACATGTTTTCCCCAAGGACGCATAGCTAAACTCATTATCCTATGCAGATAATGCATAATTGAGTTTAGTTACTATCTTCGCCATACGGCAACACTATTGCTCTAACCATGGGATTTCCACCGGAAATTCCATCCGTATTGGTTAGCAACAACCAAGTCAAACCAAGCGACGCGGTTGCAACATCATCCATTGGCTTGGGTATTTACCAACATTCCATAGAGTTTTTCCCACGGTATTAATTCCCTAGCCGAATTGACATTTCCCATATCACCCATTCGCTTTGGATCAACGATCTCTTTTTGCAGGTGAATAGCACCAGCTAGGTTCTAGGTAGATGATCCTATGAAGTTGGCGGCAATTCTAACATTTCTGGTATCGGCACAGGCTGGCCATATTCAGAAGATGATGAAAACACAACATTGCACGGCCGACTTTAACCCAACTAAGCGGTCTTTGGACTGAATCAACAGCTCCACCTAGTGCACCTAGATTCAACTATTTCTAAATGGCCGCATTCCCAACCAAGGTGTGGCTGCACAAACACTTCAATATATTGACGACCACATTGCTCAATTACAATGTCAAATGGTCAATGATCCGAACATTGCACAACTTCCGACGCAGTTTCAACGGAGCTTGACCGATTTAATCAAACCTCAGAATAGTGACTTCAACCAATTGAATTACGCAAGTACTCATCACATCGTTGCCGCGGCTGATGCGGCAAATATCGCCTTTCAGGCAACCCCCCCACAACATGTCGGAGATTTTTAATTATCAACAAATATCAACAACAACAACGACGGCCTTACACGTTAGCACTCAATGGCCAACTGGGCCTTCGGTCTCACACACACACACAAACCCACACAACCCATACAACCAGCGACCCTGTCTCAACGTGAACCAACTAGTGGAGTTGGATTTGCTGTTCCCGGTGGGGGAACAGTCATTGGAGCAACTATTGGAGTTGGATTTGCTGTTCCCGGTGGGACCTGACAGGCCTCACATTGACAGCACCAAAGGGAAGGACAACCACTGGTGCATCGTCGTCGGCCCGGCAAGATGTTGCAGTACAGCAACAAAGCATAAAACGCTAATCAGCTCGGATGTGGAGGTTTATATCCCAATTTACAACAGACTCGCTGCGGTCATTAACGATCAAAGAGTCGAAAATAAAAGGAAACCGTTTGTGCAGCAAAGCTCCTCAGAGTATGCAACTATAAGTTTGCAACAGAAAACTCTGTGATGGCACTGAATGCTGCTAATTGCTCAACCCATGAAAAGAAACAGCTGACTGATAACGGGCCCCGTTGTTGGATATGCTGAATGGAGGAGAATGCAAAATTGTGACTGTTCATGAACAGTTTTTATTGTTACTGTTTTACACACAGTCTTTTTAACGTTTACGAGTAAAGTTATTTTTCTAGTGCATTCGGTACTTTTTTGGTGTGCCGTTGTTTTTTACGTTGTGACTTTACTTAGTCTGTCGTTAGTAACACTACTACAAAAGGGTAAATTTGTTAAGTGAATAAAGTTTTTTTGAATTTCAAATAATTTCGTTGTTGTTTTTTTTTTAGTGAGTTAACGCCAATATCATATTTTGCTTTCCTGGTCAAGTGAAGAGGCTGGCCTACAACGCCATGACATTCATTTTGCTGTCGATTCGAGGGAAGCTCGAATCAGATCCATTTTGCTGTCTCGTCGAGGAATAACTCGACGGAGAAACAGACTTAAAGGATAGATATGGATAGAATAATGCGAGAAGAGGTGTGATGCATGGAACCTTTCCACTTAGTCTTCTGCTACAAAATACAGACTATGGTAAAGGGAAGGTTCTGTACTTACCTCGGTGTTTTCTTTTTTTGATTTTCTGTCCAGTGTATCTGTACCAGTATCTCTGCCCAGTTTTGGTGAACCCTGGGCACTTGTTGATTGTAAACAAAATAATCCTTCCATTTCATTCCAGTCGAGTTCAGTCATTGGGCTGTCTTGATGATTATCGGCGACAATAGCCCAGATATTTCTCTTTCCGATAACTTTGTTTGGGGGGATTTTATTCCAGTTGATTGTTTTCATCTTTGTCTTTGGTGCTGGGGTATCTTGTTGCGGCAAAAGTATAGACATTTCACTGAAACCAGGTTCTGGTGTCTTAGGTCTATTTCTTTTATCTATAGAATTGTTGGTTAAAAAATGTTGGGTGGGTGGTGGAGGGGCTGGAGGAGCTCCGGGTTTATTTATGCAACCGGACATGAGTGGGGGTGGAGGAGGTGGTGGAGGACCATTACCAAATGTTAAAATTGGCGGTGGAGGCGGTGGAGGCGGTGGTGGCGGAGGTGCTGGTGCTGGTGCTGATGGCGCTGATCCAACATCTTGTCCTGGAGGCGTAACAATCGTATGTGGTATTATAGGTTGGGCTAATGCAGCAGGTGTTGGTGATGTATGAACACTGTTCGGTGTCAATGGCACCACAGATTGTTTTCTACTTGGACTTGTAGCATCACCACGACAATGGGGACAAGTAAATTTCTGTACACTAGGTGCACGTAATAATCGAACAGAATCTTCATGATTTTCGAGTAATGTTGCTCGATGGACTAGCTTTTCCGTTGTATCCCATATAATGTCACTAACAGCATCCTTTGGATCAATACGAAGCAAATGCTGTAGTATGCTGAGAAAGGGTATTTCCTGAGGTGTGTCAGCTACCTAAAAGAAAAGAAGGATATAGCATATATCGGACTGTTTCATCGAATAGTTGTTATTCAATATCATACCTGGCGTAAAATTGCATAGAAAACATCAAGATGCGAGTTTAAATTGATTCCATTTGGCCCTTGTAGGCTCTGTGCTTCGTCGCATTCTCGTTGCTCGTCGAATACGTCCAATTGAACAATGATATCACCCACACTTTGAGCGACTTTTCTGTAATTCAATGCCATGATTATTAGTATGCTGAAGAAATAAGGAATTATAAGATGTCATAAAAGGAAAACGAAGGTTGTTTTTTGGTTTGGTGAAGTAATTAAATCTCTGTTTACGGTCCAAATGAGATTTGATCAGAAAAGGTAAGTGTTTCATAAATGTCATCAATTTCTGGTGATATTATAGAAATACAAAAATTTGGCAACCCACTCACTTCAAGGACATTAAATGTTTGCCCTCCAATCGAAGTCAACGGCGACACTCTAATGGAAACAAAAATGGTTATCTAAAAATTCACAATAAATCATTACAACCACTTGTTAAGTTCTGAGGCATGTAAGTTCTTGGGGAATTGCAAATGATGTGTGCGTGATTTAATCCATTTGATTTACGATTGGAGCATGAGTTCATCTCGGCTAAGTCGAGCAACTCAGTCATATCCCATTTGAAATGGAATCGATTTAAATTCTGACCCATATTTGGTAAAAGTTATTCGGCCAGTGATGCTGTAAGGCGCCTTCAAATAATCTCTGTTACCATATCATTATCTGATGGGGGTGTCTTCATAGTGTTTACCCACTAGATCATTGGCGGAAAACTACGAGATACACAGACAAAGTATGACAAAAGAACAACTAGTTCACTACAGTTCTAATTGGTAACATTCCTCGGTCTTCCACTCTATAATTTTCTGGTTAATAGTTTAGGCAAGTTGCAAGGACAGATATGTACACGTAGAACGTTAGTTGATTGCTTCTGACCCAAAATGCGGTCATTGCTTAGGAACAAAACGAGTGCACACGAATAGGGCATTTTATGAACTGATGTTTATCTTGATATGAACAGGTAAACTATTAGAGAGAGAGTGTGCAGTAGATTAGTTTCAAAAAATCGATACCGAACATATAGTTGGAACTTCCTATTTATTTTTACTTTTTTTTTTTTTTTTTTTTTTTTGGTTTTTGTTCACACTCACTTAAGATTTTTGATCAATCCAAAATCTCGTAATCCACGGTTTCTTAATGAACAACAAAACGATACGCAAGTGAACGTTGGTCTCGTTATGTTCTCCACGGTCACGAACGAGGATGCTGAATGGGATGTAAGAAACTGGGAGTCAAATGCAATGTGTCGATTTAACTCTTGAAATTCTTAGGAGTAGACAGTGCGTCTGCCGAAGTCGAACGTCCTTATTTTATTTTGAAACGCTTTTCCTTTTCACTTCTGAAATGGGTTATATAAAGTACTTTGGACTTCTTCTTTGCTTTTAATTTCTTCGGAGTTCTTGTATAGAAATTCCATCAGTGAAGGAGTTCACATGAAGCGGACACGATTGCGACTTGTTCCTTTTTTTCGTTATTCAAAAAATATCGTTTCATTCGTTTTGCAGTTGTCCTGTGGATACACATATCTCTATATAACTTATGCGGTATGCACGTGGTGCGTGCGCAAGTATTCTTTTCGCTTGCTGGCAACACAAGGAACAATAATAAGGCACTGGAGCTTTTTGAGAGAACACGTGGTAATACCATATTGTAAAGCTCGTAGTTACCTGTAATTAAGTTTCTTTTACGTTTGTCGTTACCACGATTTGAAAATGTTAAGACATTAAATATATGATGAGATTTATTCATTTTATATTTATATTTATTAAAAAATTTAATAGGGGTATATCAATTTTTTAAATTTACTTTTATTTTTACAGGGTGGGGCAAAGTAAATGTCATTTTGCCATTTTGTTAGAAATGATAAGAATATTAATCTCTTTTTACGGAGAATTTATTTGAATATTTAAGTAATAATAATTTTATATCAATTACACATTATAATGTGCACAATTCCGGCTAGTTGTTACATTCTAACAGAACCGACAAGGCTGGGAGGCTGGCGGAGATGTTTGCTGTAAGCCACAACTTGACTCAACTCGTGGGGGAACCAACGCGAGTGCCGGATGCCTAAGGCGATTATGCGAACACCCTGGATCTGTTTTTGACATCCGAACCGAGTATTTATACCATCGAGGTTTCTGCGCCACTGGGAAACTTAGATCACTGCTTGGTATCTGTCGCGCAAGCACTTGCATATCAAGCGAATAACCGGCCTAGGCAGCTTCGCCATGTATGGAAGTACGGGGCTGCTAACTGGGACGATTTGCGAGATTTCTTCGCATCCTTTCCATGGTCCGATGTGTGCTTCGGAGACTCCGATGTTAACGCTTGCGCGGAGTCGGTATCAGAGATTATTCTTCTGGGGATGGAGATGTATATTCCACATTCCATCAAACGAAGTTCGTCTGATAAACCTTGGTTTGATAAAAAATGCGAGCTGATTACTTTTATTATTTACTGGCCTGTAGGAACCTGGAAGTTCATGACTTTACCGACTCGCCTCCTCCATTGTTCCCTGTCCTGTGCGCTCTCCTTCCACGTTCGATCATCCGGTCCTAACATCGCCCATTCACGCTACGTGTCCGGCCCATCTTAATCTTCGCGACTTGATCACTCTCACTATTGTGGGTTTGCGGTATAGCTCTTCCAATTCCTGGTTGTGGAGTTTCCTCCATTGTCCTGACTCCTCGTCATATTTACCGCCAAATATTCCCCTTTAAAACTTTATTCTCGAATACGCGGAATTTGTTCTCTTCCCGTTTTGTGAGAGCCCATGTTTCGCATCCGTATAGAGCAATCGGCATGATTATGGTTCTATAGACACGGAGCTTTATATTACGTGATAGGCGAGCTGATTACAGCGGCAAAAAATATAACTTTTAAGTAATGGCGCACCAATCCCACCGATGGTAACAAAACGCATTTTGTTAGAATCAGAAACGCATGCAACCAGGCGATTGATACCGCGAAGAAGGCTTGTAGCGATTCTAACAGATACACACGATTCACAAGCGAAATAGTGAAGAACACGAACGAAAAATCGAATAAGAAAAATACATCAGAACCGTATACCAAGCGATAAATAACAAAAAAATAATTCACACCAGTGGAATATAGTCGAGTTTGGAAATCAAATTCTAAACACGGCCAGTAGCCTGGTGTGTAACGCTTAGGTAAAATTTTTTTCGTGATTCGAGCTGTCATAGCGTCAGTTAGAATTTTCAAACGCTATAGGCTCACAACGACAGGGTGATCAATAAGGTCCTTCGGTGCCCAACTGGTTCGCGCTCCTTCTGGTGAACGGCAAAAGCTGCCAGCAGTAACTTCGCTTCCTCCTCTTTCCCTCCGTTGGTGACAGACAGCGGACCGTTAGTCACGAATTCAAAGGATAAAGCTAATGTGTTCGCGAATTTATTTTCCGCGAATCCAAACCCCGATCCCGGTCTTTTGGAGCCGCGGAGATTTGGAGATTTCGTCCGCACACTATTCAACGCATTCTACGTGAACTGGATTGTAGGAAGGCAACCGGCCCGGACGGAATACCAGCAATAGTCCTTAAGAACTGTGCTCCAGAACAATCGCCAGTTCTTGGCAGACTCTTCCGTTTATTTTATGTACGGAGGACGTTTGCTGCCTGCTGGACAATCGCTCGAGTTCAACCAATCCCAAAGACGGGAAAAAAGTGTCTCCCACAAAATTGCCGACCGATAGCATTACTGTCTATCTTATCTAAAGTGATGGAAAAAGTCATCAATACAGAGTTAGTTAAGTATTTGGAGTGCAACTTCTGAATGATCGTCAATACGGATTCCGTGGCAGGCGGTCCACGGGAGACCTTTTGACCCTTACAACCGATATATGGACATCTGCGATTGAACGGGATGGTGAGTCAAGGGCGGTCGCATTGGATATCTCCAAGGCTTTTGACCGCGTCTGGCACGGGACATTGCTGAGCAAACTTCGTTCATATGGACTTTCCCAACAGCTTTGCGACTGGATGAGGAGTTTCCTCGAGAATCGATCCAGGTTGTTGTGGACGGCGAGTGTTTGGATCGGTATCCTGTTAATTCAGGGATGCCACAGGCACCAACCTTGTTCTTGCTTCACATAAGTGATTTGTTGGAGGCAAGGGATAACAAAGTGTTCAATTTTGCGGATGATAGTACGCTTGTTTCCTCCTTTTCGAGTGTTCGGCCGATTGGTGCATCTGCAGGGCATCAGCTGAGATGTAAACAGATTGACTCTCTGAATCAGGATCAAGATAGGATCCTGCAGTGGGGAAGGGCCAATCTCGCCGACTTCAATTCACCGAAGACACAATATACAACATTCACAAAGAAAACTGGATCATCGGTTCCACAGCTGATGATGAATGGCCGGGCCCTTGAGGCTAGGGAAAGCTTGAAATTGCTCGGCGTCACGGTCTGTGGGAATGTATCATGGCATAAACAGGTGTCGAGTATCGCCAGGTCAGCTTCAGGAAAACTGAGCTATCTTTTTAGAGCCAAGAAATATTTTACTCCGGCCCAACTTCTTCTCCTATATAAATCCCAAATTAGACCCGCGCTCGAATATTGCTCTTATGTTTGGATCTCGGCACCTAAACATACCCTCGACCTACTTGAGAGCATACAAAGACGAGCGATCCGTCTGATCGGGGACTCGGCGCTGACGTCGGGACTACAGTCGCTATCACATCGAAGGCGCATAGCTGACCTCTGTCTGTTTTACAGATATTATCACGGGTACTGTTCTTCGGAGATTCCTGATATTGTTCCACGCAATTCGGCTTATATGCGCCCCACAAGACAATCCGACCGATCGCACCCGTTTGTGGTTCAACTCCCGACGCGACGGCGCGAACATCACTGCATCAGAACTCGTTCCGTTACAGAGCGGGGAAGCTGTGGAACTCCCTTTCCACGCGAGTGTTCCCGGAGCGTTACAACCTGCAACTGTTCAAAAAGAACTGCCACAAAAAAAGAAAAAAAAATTAACAATTCTCTATCGGTCTGTTTTTGAGAATTACACGAAATGGCCAATAAGCGACTTCAATAATTTTTTAACGGACCTCAATATTTTGTCTATAATTGGGGGAATTTCATCAGCACCAACGGATTTATTTGAGTTTACCTCATTGAGTGCGCGGGCAACAGTACGCCGTCGGAAGTAAATCTGGCACATGGGGTGCTGCTTATGCTCAAGTTGATCCGGAACTGACGTGGTGTCAGGCAGCGTTGAGTTGGCTGCAAAATGTGCAGCAAGTAGATTCGCTTTCTCTATTGCATTGGTGACTGGTCTGTCATCGACTTTAAGCGAAGGAATGGATGAGGAGACCGAGTTTTGGATATTCTTCACAAATGCCCAGAAGTTTCTACTACCTGTGGGAGAGTGTAATATTTTTTGCCTCACTCTCTGGTCATACAAGAACTTTGCGCGTTGAATATACGCATTGCAGTCATTTCTAGCTCTCTTAAATCTTTTCCGGTTTTCCTCAGTATTGTTTGATTTATACAACCGGAAGCTCAATTCTTTAGCCTTAATTGCTTCTATTCACGCGGAATCGAAGTACTTATTTCTCTTGGGTTTGATACTCTTTTTGGCGTAAGGCTAACGACCTTGCCCGGAAAAGCAAATTATTATGGACAATTTAACAAGTCTCAGATATGGATCGGATACCGGTGGAGAGACTTGCTAAATATGGCCAAGACCGAATTCCGGTTGTAGTGCCGATGATAATGATGGTGATGTTGTTGATACTCTTTACCCTGTGTGGAATAAAGGTTCGAATGCCAAGTAGGATCGTGTCTGTCAATGTGTCCGCTATAGAGTCAACATCGTTATGGACGAAAAATAACGACCAATTTAACCTCCCAAAAAAGTCGTTCAGGCCTATAGCGTTTTGAAATAATAGTGAGGAAGATCGTGTGATTCGAACTGACGCTATGACAGCTCGAATCACGAAAAAAAATTTTACCTAAGGCGTTACACACCAGGCTACTGACCGTGTTTAGAATTTGATTTCCAAACTCGAGTATATTCCATTGGTGTGAATTATTTTTATTTATCGCTTGGTATACGGTTCTGATGTATTTTTCTTATTCGATTTCTTTCGTTCGGTGTTCCTCACTATTTTTGCTTGTGAATTGTGTGTATCTGTTAGAATCGCTACAGACCTTTCCAGTTGGCTTTCTCGTAGAACCATACTGTTCTTTTGGGAGTTTTCTCATTAACGTTACTGTTGGTTAGACATGACACAGTGGTCTGAAGTGCCCAAGGGCGATGAAACTTTAATTGTATATTTGTTTGGGTGGGAGGTGAGAAACAGGTTCAGTGTGTTGGCGAAATGGCCGTATATGTCTGGTACCCGTGTTGGCTCATCGACAAGTTGAGTTAAACTATTTGAATCAGCAAAGAGTTGGACATATTGATCTTCAGGTGTTGTGTGTCCGGAGTGACGAAGCTGTGGCGGGGAAGTATGGTGTGCCGGCGTACGGCGCTGATTCACTTCCTTCCGCCATCGTCAGCATGAATTCCGCTGTAAAGGCAACAAGTCGAACATCGAGACACGCGGCGGACAACACAGAAAATGAAACAGGACTGCTTTAAAAGTAAATGATCTTTATTTTCTTTCGCGTTCGTTATAAATTTGAGAGTTTTAATACTTCATTTAGACTACGTTTACAAATTACAAAGCAGAATTTCGTAAATCGGACTTTTATCTACTTTTTAATAAAAAAGCGCTTTCTCGACTCGACATTAGTATATTTACGTCCCCGAGCCCGAAACGAGGAACGGGAGATCGCGTGACCATGGCGGTCAGTGGATGGAAACCGACTCAGCGATAATCATCTCGTGCAGAGATGATTCGCTTAGCAAGGGAAATTTTTGCGTGCAATTCCCCTTCACTAGGGAAAAGAATTTCCTACCACCAGAGAAAAGTAAAGTCTCTCTTGGTAGAACAGACAGCCAGATCTCGTAAAGGGGGTCATGGTGGTGTGTGTGAGATCGTTCAGATCTGTGTTGTTTACATAACGCTTGTAGGTCGAAAGCGAAACGAAACCTAGACAAGGGATACAGACAAAAAAAGAAGCGACCTAATGCACCAAAGAGATGTGCTAAAAGCAAATATGGGACGAGGGCATCATAAAGGTCTTAGATGAATGGTGCCCTTGTGTAAATATACGAATAGCCATTCGAAAGAGGTGCTAATGTATTACAATACTTTATACAATGAGAATTGTATATCGTATCTTAGGTCGGTGGCCAAAACGAATCCCTTGCTTGCATTTGTATATGCCGGGTAATTAGTTTGTGGCAACGTACGAAATGGATGATTGTTTGTCTATTGAAGAACGAAATCGCTGGTCGGCTTGCTACAGCTGTAAAAACAAGCTGTCCGACATTGCGCTTCAATTGACAACAATGGGTGCCGAATGGTTTGTATTTATGGTGTATATGCACATTAAGGATTTATTTATCGCTGGCTAAAAGGGTCGACACCCGATGTGTGCATAGGTAGTTTTTATGTACACATATTGAGGCTGTGATTAGCCAATTCAAGGGTAAGATTCCCTGATGTGCGGTCGTATGATGTGCGAACCGATGAATTTTATTACAGGGAATTTATGATAAGGTAAGAAAGAACTCTTACTGGAATTGTATGCGAAGAAATGCATAAAAAGGTAAGGATTCTTTACAGGGACCTTTAGGTAAATAAATTTGATTTATTTGATTCGTGTAGCATTTTCAGTGCTTAATGCGATTGCATTAGCGAAAACTTATGCTGGTGGGATGAGGTTATGGGGGTTTTTAGGTAAGTGTACCGTGGGGTTTGATATAGGTTCAAGATCCTATCGATAGAATCAGACAGAGCATCAAATTCGTTAAAAGATGCGTTTCTATCCAAGTTTGGGCTTCTGTAAAGAAAGCAGTAATGAATGATTTGCTTACGACGTGAAGTTTTATCCAAGAGAAATTAAATTCTTGGTCGGAACAGAGCCCATGTTGTGGCAGAAGCTGCTAAGCAACATCACTTCGTATGTATGTGGCTATACCAGGATATGGAAAGAACAGAGGCACAACGTTATATCCAGGTAGATTTAGATCGGAAATATCTGTATTAGTAATTACCGAAGAAAGCCTAAAAAAATGGGTGGAAGACCAAATCGCACAGTTTGACGCAGAGGCAGATGCGAACAGACAGGCTGGAAAAGTCATGAAATTGGTAACTACCGCATGTGATGCTTCCATGCCACGAAAAAGACAACCAGCAGCGGCTATCAGGTCAGTGCATTGGTGGAACTCAGAAATCGCCCATGTGCGATCGGAGTGCAACATGTTAAGACGCTTGCAACAAAGAGCAAGAAACCGTAACACCTACCCACAGTTGCATGCGGAATTCGCCAACAAACGGAAAGAGTTGACGAATGTAATCCGCAAAAGTAAATATGACGCGTTCTGCTCCCTAAGAGACGAATTAAATAACAACCCATGGGGCAGCACCTACAGGATAGTCATGAAAAGACTACAGAACAACAGTAGTCAAATTCAAAAAAGTAAAATTAACATAGCAAGAATCGCTGCTGTCCTCTTCCCGCAGTATGATGAGGTGTTGAGAGTGCAAGAGGAGTGGAGTATCACTGAAGGAGAGATACCTCCCGTGACCACCGAAGAGGTGCTCTTGGCTGCAAGGGTTGTCAAAAAAAAACAAGACCCCGGGACTGGATAGTATCCCTAACGCTGTAGTGAGGACTGCTCTAACAAAAAAGCCGGAAGTCCTCAGCAGTCTCTTCACAACCTGTCTTCACACAAGACAATTTTCTAAAAGATGAAAAAAACAGCGGCTTGTGCTTATACCAAAAGGAGTCAAGAATCCTGAAGCGCCATCGTCTTATCGCCCTTTGTGCGTGTTGAACACGACAGAAAAACTGCTTGAGCGAGTAATTGCCACTCGCCTGGAACACTTCACTGAGAGGGCATCGGGGCTATCTGAATCGCAGTATGGATTCCGGAAAGGTAGATCAACCGGTAAGGCACTATCTGTGGTGTGCGACATCGCTCGCAATGCGATAACCGTAGCACGATGGCTAGGAGGTACAAAAAAATATTGCGCGGTGGTGACACTAGATGATAAAAATGCATTTAACTCGGTGAACTGGAATCGGATTCTAGAAGCGTTGGGGGATCTAGGAATCTCAGCCTACTTGGTGCGTATACTAGCAAACTATCTCTCGGATAAAAGACTGCTCTATGACACAGATGAGGGACCACAGGAGTATAAAATAACAGCGGGTGTACTTCAGGGATCTGTATTAGGTCCACTGTTATGGAATATCATGTATGATGTGCTCAGGGTTAATGTACCAGAAGGGGTTAAAATCATTGCGAACGCAGATGATTTGGCAATAGTGGCCGTCGCTAAACATATAGATGACTTGGGGAATATTTTCTCCCAAGCAATCCAGAGCATTAAATGCTGGCTAGATATGGCCGGACTGAAACTAGCTGGACATAAGACGGAGGCAGTTTTAATAAGCAGCCGCAAGAAAGTTGAAGACCATGATTTGGATATAGAAGGACAAATAATCGGATCCAGTCCCTATATTAAATGTCTTGGTGTTATACTCGACAACAGGTTGACCTACAAGGAACACCTGAGGGAATCGAGTTAAAAAAAGGCAAGGGTATGCAAAGTTTTGGCGAGACTGCTACCCAATATTGGAGAACCCCGACCCTACATAAGGAAACTCATAACCAGTGTCAACACCTCCATTATAATGTATGCAGCTCACATATGGGCAGGGGCCGAACAGAATAAATCGTACATGAGGGGACATATGGGCAGGGGCCGAACAGAATAAATCGTACATGAGGGGACTGAACTCCGCACATATGCTTGCATCACTAAGAGTATGCTGTGCATTCCGAGCGGTGGTCGAAGATGCCATAAATGTTTTGGCCGGGAGGACACCACTTAACATTGCAGCTAAAGAAAACTCTGCATTGCATGAGGTCTCCCAAGAGAATCGTCGGAGAATGCGGTCATAATTAGAGCTCTCAAGCCTACGAGAATGGCAACGAAGGTGGGATTCTTCAACCAAAGGAAGATGAACCCACACCATGATACCTGATATAGAAACATGGGTGAAAAGAAAACATGGCAAGCTGAGTTACCACCTGACTCAGCTAATATCAGGACATGGATGCTTTCGGCAATACTTGCACAAGTATAAGCATGTGAATCACCCATACTGGTTGTATTGCGAAGGCAAAATAGAAAATGGGGAACACGTACTCACAGAGTGCGTGAGATTCGAGACCGCACGAACGATTTTGGAGAGATATATGAGATGGACAGTTACTCCGGCAGGAGTAATAGAATACATGCTTAGTTCAAAACAGGCATGGTCCGTAACAAATGGTATTCTCTGTGAAATGATGCAGCAGTTGCGGCGCGACTAGCGGGGTAACAGATAAACTCCATCCCTCCCCGCAATGGAATATCTAAAGGAAAGTTCCATGGGAATCAACGGGAATATGAGCCTGGCGGGAGGTGGATTTAGTCGGTAAAAACCCGACATGCCTCTAGATCGGTCCAGAGGTATCTTTTGAAGAATAAATAAATAAATAAATAAATAAATTAATAAATAAATAAATAAATAAATAAATAAATAAAAAAAAACATTATTGGATGGGTCTTTACGAGTTACCATTTGTCGTACAAATAAGGTTCCCATGTTACAAATGGTGGAGAGAATCCACAAAATAGTGTCGGGTAACCATGAACTGAAAGTGAGATAACAAAAATAAAAAAAAATCGATTTTTGATAATTCTGGGGGCATGTAAAGCTGTGGCGTTTCCACCAACGCCACTGCTTGCCTTTTCCAGGAGCGACACAAAAACTTCCCCCTAGAACATCCAAAAACCCTGAAAAACAAGTGTCGTGGCAGTTCCATTGAACGCCACTACTTACCTTTCCATGATTTATGAAGTGACTGCTTCCTGGAGCACTAAAACCCTGGGAAATATTTACTTACCTTTTTGTCATCCACCTAAAATGTCTCCTAACCACCTAAGCCATAGTTCTGCGCTAGGGCAAAAAACATTGCACCAAACAGACATTTTCCACAAGGGCATATTCACACCAAACGCACCATGATCCGAAAAAGCAATTCGGTCGCATCATTAAGTAACCGATTTAAACTTAAATCATTTTCGGCGCCCATATCTCCTGTCGGATGCCGCCGCACGCATGCAGGAGATATTCTCTGTTTTCCTTTTCGGTGCGAGCATGTCGGTCATTAAACCGATCAATAAGCAAATTAATAAATCATGCCTGGGCCCTCAAAAAGGGTAAATCAGGATAGCACCAGCGGAAATGCTGCATCAATTACCAAACGA
This sequence comes from Microdon myrmicae, assembly GCA_963931805.1. Taxonomy (NCBI): domain Eukaryota; kingdom Metazoa; phylum Arthropoda; class Insecta; order Diptera; family Syrphidae; genus Microdon; species Microdon myrmicae. The sequence continues at coordinate 62,594,311 of OZ007498.1, forward strand.
AGGATGTACAGTCACCGATCGTATAAACATCAAATATTCCCTTGTACCAAGTATTATACAGCTGCAACCCTTTCGGTTGGTATTTTCTGTGTTTGATTTTCCCCTAGGGAATCGAATGATCCTCGGTTCGCAAACACAGGGACTTACATCACGAGGGACCAAAAAGGGTCATCGTGTGTGTGTTCCGTGCCCTTTACCGCGACCAATGTGTGTAGAATCATCTCCTAGTGAACCTTTTTGATATCGAAAACCATATATGTTAAAGTAAACACTGTGCTCTCCCAATCATTTATAGTGAACCTTTTTGATATTTGGAGTCAAATTATTTTTGTAAGACAAAAAAAGAAGTATTGATTAGTTTAGTTTGTATTGTATTTGAGGCATTAAAGAAATCAATAAAGTAATAAATAAAGATGAAGAAGAACCGGTGGTGTGTCCGTAATTAATACGATTGGAAGACTTTCAGAGACAATATACAGAAAATAACAGCCATATTGGCGACAGAGACAGTGAAAACGAACTTATGGTGGAGGAAGGAACAGAATCCCGCGCCGTACGCTGGCGCACCCAAACTTCTTCCCCACAAAGCCTTAAATCAGTTTCAGATTTCATAGCTTGCAGGAATAAATAGTAAATTTACTATCCAACCACGAATAAATATATTTACAAACGATTACCTATATCAAATAAAAATCATTGATTTGTTACTCATAAACTCATATTTTAAACACTGAATTACAGGTCACAAAATAAATCCAACATACAAAAATTAAACTTCTTATTTCGAGTTAAAGCCACCGAAAATACACACGCCATCGGAAAAAAGGCTAAATAGTAGGCAATTAAACGAAGATAACAAGAAAATTAAAAAAAAACAAACAATTAAATATTATTTTCAAACAAACAAAAATAATCCCGCTTTTAATCAGATTTTTATTATGAGTTTTTAAAATTAAGTGGTACTAAGCCATTAAGTCAGGAAGAATAAACGAGATCCTGAACTTCTCCTTTTCGACTTAATATCTATACATCAGCCATATAAAAACTCGTTTTTCAGCTTAACACGATCGATGTTTAACCGGAATATTTATAACATACTTAATCCGTCTTCGATCCGAATTAATATCATTGCTCTTAAATAAATAGCTTCCCCGGGTTAACCATCTAAGAAGGAATTAAGCGGCAGAATCAGAAGCCAGTTGTCAATTAACTAATAATAATTTACATCACCCTAAGGCAATTAATAATTAATAATGTTAATGTCTATAGTTTATGTGATGATATATCAGCTTCTTAAAACGCAAACGCCAAAAACAATATATGAGGATACGTCAACTTGTTAGACAAAAGAAACATTCCAATATTTTTTATGCGCGTAGAACTGAAACATCTATCTTATAGACCCGCGAACTCTTGATAATTATAAAATGCAGGTTTTACTATTAATATTTAACTTTCATTTTAAATGGAAAGCGAGTACATCGTAGAAACGAATGAGGACTCCTTAGATAGCTTCCGCAGTATTAAGATGCTCAGATTTATAACTACTTTTTTTTTAAATACTATCGCGCATTATTAGAAATGAGACATTTTCTTATATAATTAATTCGGTCGGTTTTTGCCTCGTTAATCTAACGTATCATAGACCGATGTTTCGTCACCAGTTATGACACGATTCACGACGTCAGCTCCTCAAAAAACCATATCTTCAGAGACATATTTTCAATGGTTTTTTTGCAAATCCCAAAATATTTGTTATGATTGCATGAACGGCCATTTTATAAATGTTCAACTCTCGGGCTAACTCTCTTGCGCTGAAACGACGATTTTTAAGAATTAATTCTTTGATTTTTTGAAGGTTAGGTCAGTGATAGACATTGAAGGCGTTCGGGACGAGGTAAATCTCTGACCACTTCACGCCCTTCTTTGATTTGTATCACACGTACGCCCATATTTTCGGGTGTAACCTAGTCACCATAAGATTTTTGTAATATTCAGCTCTTTGTTCCATGTTGTTACAAAAGAGTCGTTTTGGGAGAACTGTAAAAACTTTTCAGTTTATCAACCGATTTAACCCTCCGTCTACCGGACGGGTCAGCCCGAGCCGATTACAATATTCCATGCAATATTTTTCACCTAAAATGTGTGGGGTAAAGGTGACGATGCCAAAACACGGGCACTAATTACCTTTTACGCCCAACGATTGTTCGCGGAATAAAACACAATTCAGGATTAGAGTTTTAACGTTTAACTTTTAACTCCGGCAACGCTAGTTGGCATGCAGCCAGTAAACTGTTGAAATCCAAACTGCTATCACGTAGTAGAAAGCTCCGTGTCTATAGAACCATAATTATGCCGATTGCTCTATACGGATGCGAAACATGGGGCCTCACAAAACGGGAAGAAAACAAATTCCGCGTATTCGAGAATAAAGTTTTAAGGGGTATATTTGGCGGTAAATATGACAAGGAGTAAGGACAATGGAGGAAACTCCACAACCACGAATTGGGAGAGCTATACCGCAAGCCTACAATAGTGAGAGTAATCAAGTCGCGAAGATAAAGATAGGCCGGACACGTGGCGCGAATGGACAACGATAGGACCGTGCATAGAATTCTTGACGGTAAGCCAACGGGAAAGAGACCGAGAGGACGGCCGCGACGGAGATGGGAGGACAATGTTAGATTGGACCTCGAGGAGATCGGATCGGATGGACGAACATGGAAGGAGAGCGCACAGGACAGGGAACAATGGCGGAGTCGAGTCGGTGAGGTCATGAACTTCCGGGTTCCTACAGGCCAATAAATAGATAGATAGAATAGATGCGTTCCACATGATAATCCGACGGATCGCAACAGTTTGCGGTTCTTCTCAAACGATTTAAAACGAAATTGTACGTGTTTTTTTCCAACTCGAGGAGCCCACAATCCTAACTCGCGCGTTAGTGTAGGGTGGCGCAAAATTAATCATCCATTTTGTTTTTGAATTCATTTTTATTTATTTTTTTTATATATTTGATAAAAAAATGATTTTGGATGGAAATCTTTATTTGGATCTTTACAATTTTTTCTGTCTATTACACAAATGTCAAATATGATTGACGTACGACGCCATTTGCAAAAAATATAACATCTTCCGAAGAGTGCGCCACCATACATATATATATATATATATATATATATATATATATATATATATATATATATATATATATATGTCGGGTTTTCCAATATATATATACAGGCACGGAGGACCTTTCCTACCTGCTGGAAAATCGCTCGAGTTCAGCCAATTCCAAAGAGGGGAAAAAAGTGTCTCCCACAAAATTACCAGCCAATAGCATTACTGTCTAAGTTATCTAAGGTGATGGAAAAGGTCATCAATACTGAGTTAATTATTTGGAGTGCAACGGACTTCTGAATGATCGTCAACACGAATTCCGTGCCAGGCAGGCACGGGAGACCTTTTGACACTTATAACCAATATATGGACATCTGCGATTGAGCGGCATGGTGAGTCAAGGGCGGTCGCATTGGATATATCCAAGGCGTTTGACCGCGTCTGGCACGAGGCATTGCTGAACAACTTCGTTCATATGGACTTTCGCAGCAGCTTTGCGACTGGACGAACAGTTTCCTCGAGAATCGATCGATCCGGGTTGTTGTGGACGGCGAGTGTTGTGATCTGTATCCTGTTAATTCGGGGGTGCTCCAAGGTTCAATTTTGGCTCCAACCTTGTTTTTGCTTCACATAAATGATTTGTGGGAGACAATGGATAAGAAGATGTTCAGTTTTGCGGATGATAGTAGGCTTGTTTCCTTCTTTTCGAGCGTTCGGCCGATTGGTGCATCTGCGTCGCATCAGCTGAGATGCAGATAGATTGACTCGCTGAATCAGGATCAAGATAGGGTCCTGCAGTGGGGAAGGGCCAATCTCATCGACTTCAATGCAGCGAAGGCACAATATACAACAATCACAAAGATTGTTGCACCAGCTGAGATGTAGACAGATTGACTGTGTGGTGAGGAAGTAATGTACCTGCATGGGTACTCCGTTCTACTTCCTCCTCCATCATGTATTGTTCCCGCGCGACGGTTCTTCCGTTGTTCCGCCGGCACAAAAGGAAAAAGCAGACAGCGATCAATTGTCGCAGAACATGCCATCACCAAGTGAAAATATAAACACCAACACATGACCAGTAAATATAGATAACACACTATTTCTTGGTTTAGTTATATTTGTATTTTAAAAGGAAACAAAAAAAACTATTATTGTGATTAACTACAAAACTAATCGGAACACTTATTGTACGGACTTGGGGTGCAACACGAACTTGAACACAACTCGAAATATATATACGCGTCTCCGCAGTGACGGCGGAGAGCGGGAGTGACGCGTGCGACCAGCGTGGTCGGAGGATGAAATAAGACTCAAACGATATCCTCACCAATAAGGATATCGTTTTTTACCTACCACCAGGGAAACGTAAAGTCTCTCTTGGTGGTATAGGAAACCAGATCTTGTAATACAGGTCATGGTGGTATGTGTGGGATCGTTGAGATCAATGCTATTCACACGTGCAGTGGAACAGCGAAACAGGCAGGCGGCAAGGACAAAAGAAAAGGCGACCAAATGGTTCGCTCTTTAATGAGGGTCATGTTTATACGATGCCTCGTCGCTATTTTCGACGTTAGGAGAAAAAGGTGCTAAAAGCAAATTGGATGTTTATGGCATCTCTGGCTGCAATAGAAACCGGGTTCATATTTGCATTAGGAAATGCTGGAGAATTTGGTTTCAGCGTCTATTGCGCTAATTATATGCAGCTGCTTGGGTTGTTTGTTGGTAAGACAAACAAAAAAGGTTGCCAGGCAATGTGTATGTATGGTATATGACGCGGCTGGGAAAATAGACGGCGCGATATTTATGGTCCCTGTCATGACGGTTACATTGATTGCAATCCGAATTATTTTGTTTACGGAATTTGTCTGGTGCCGAATTGGTTCAGAATACCAAATAGGAAAACAAAGAAATCTTATGAAAAATTGTATGCGAAGGGATCCATGAAGGTAAGTTTTCTTTATAGGGATTTTAGGGTTATAATAATTGGGTCTGTTTGATGCGTGAAGCATCTAAGATGCTAATGCGAATTGCATTAGCGAAAGCTGGTGCAGACCCGGGTTATGGTTATGGGGGTTTTTTCAGGAAGGCGAGCCGTGGGATCTGGCGGAATCGCCACAACTGTGACTCTGAATCAGGATCTAGATAGATCGGCTCCTAAACGTACCCTCGACATACTTGAGAGCATACAGAGACGAGCGATCCGCCTGGTCGGTGGCGCCGCGCTGACATCGGGACTACAGTCTTTATCACATCCAAGGCGCGTAGCTGACCTTCGTCTGTTTTACAGATATTATCACGGGTACTGTTCGTCGTAGATTCGTGGTATTGTTCCGCGCAATTCGGTTTATATGCGCTCCACAAGACAACCCGACGGATCGCACCAGTTTGCGGTTCTTCTCCCGACGGCGCGAACATCTCTGGATCAGAACTCGTTCTGTTACAGGGCGGGAAAGCTGTGGAATTCCCCCACTCCACGTCAAACTGTTTCGGCGGAGCGTTACAACCTGCAACTGGTCAAGAAGAACTGCAACAGTTATTTGGTGGCATCTCGGGGCGTCGTCTCGGCGCTATAGGTTTGCCTCTCCCGAGAGAAGTGTAATAAAAAAAACCGTGGAATCTGTTCTCGTTTTATACAAATATATTTTAGTTTTCGCTAAAATTACAATTTATCTAACAAATGGCAACAAAATTTTACCCATGACGGATATAGCTGCTATGACAAAAAATTCTATCACTTCTCCATGATGGTTACTTCACCTACTCTCCCATTTTTGTTTTTTTACAGACCTGTGTGTTACTAGTTCCAATAAGACTAATTTTTAATTCAATCAGTTTTCCTACAAGCATTTATTTATTTATTTAAGATTGTCTCTGATATTCAATCGGAGCATTTCTTGTGGTGTCAAATTTGCCTCTTCAGACGCAGAGAGAGTGAGTGCGAGGCGAACATTCGTGCCCACAACGTTGGGATAGATATCGCGGTTGGACATCGATACCACGAACAACGCAATCGTTAATTGGCTGCAATTAATTTACTAATTATGATTAATGCAAATGGTTCCCCTTTGGATGTGGAACCGCAACTAATAACCGCAAGCAATTTGCTAATAGTTCGATCGTTATATGTAATTTGTAAGGCCCGCATTTCAACGAAACCAATTCACGTATCTTGGGCAATGTGTGTTTGCATACGTTTGGCAAACTTTATATATTATGTTGTGTTTTATCTTTCACAAGCATAACAAATGAAAATCACAGCGCGTTTGAATACGATATGTTTACAACTTACCGTAGGTTACTTAAGAGCGGCAACACCTTTAGACCTGTAAGATAGAGAACATTTTTTATTGTTTAGCATATTTAAATATCGAGATCAATTGATTGTTGGGAAATTGATTTATCAGATCAAAATTGAGGCGGAGACAGAAACCGAGACACTGATCATTCAGGTAGTTTATCAAAGGGATCGATTTTCAATAAAAGTGTTCACAACTGTGGCAGAGAAGAATATTACCATATATTTGCTACATTTGCTTTAGTTCAGCGGAAAAGAAATAAGGGCAAAGCGCAATTTGCGATTCCATTTAAACTGGGAGTTATCTATTACGATGGAGGTTTTCTGATTAAACTGACGGTGATACGTAGTAAATTTATCTCCGTGCATATTTTTATGCCTCGTTCATAGGCAATTTATGTTTGGTCAACAAGCATTGTCTACTACTCATTAATCATTCATACAGAAAACATTTTCGATTTTTTTTTTAGTTTTTTTTTTCTTTTGTATTCAAAGCTTTCGAGGTAATCCTATATTTAGTTCTACTCCCTTCGGTTGGAATAAGTCATCAATCACATGAGTGTAACTTATTTTTAACTCCATAATACCTTGCCAAATTCTGTGATGTTTTTTATTGGCAAGTAGCCGGAACATCGGTTTTAAATGTAACGACTCTTGGAGTTTCTAAGTATGTTTATAGAGACTTTTTTAAGTACAAGTGACTTTGGGGTGTGGTAGGGCTTCGTGGAGCACTAGATGATCTGAGTTTTTGTGGATGAATGCGATTTTCAACTATTAATCTTGGAATGCTATGGACCCAGATGCGACAATTCTACTTGTTAATATATCCACTAAGATGCTATTTGCCATTGAAGATGTTTTTAGGTAAAAAGTGACTTTCCACTGCGATCATGTAATGCATTGACCGTACTGGCGACAGAGGAAATGATCGACATGCTTCAGTGCCTGTGTTTTTTGTTTTGTTTTATTTCCACATTTATTAACAATTCAATTACAAATTTTACTTAAGACTAAATGCTAAATTCTATTTTACAAATATCATTCTTACATTAACTTACTGCCTCTTCGCAATCACTCTAAATTATACATTATTATTTTTCTTATGACTTTCGACGTACAATAACTAATGTTTTTATAACATGTCACAATAATTGACATGTTTTCTTTTCAAAATTTATTCTATTCCTTCTATATCATGTATTATAAGTTTTTTTTTAATTACATATATAGGGTGCTGATGACCTCGCCCGGAAAAACACATTATTATGGACAATTTAACAAGTCTCAGATATGGACCGGATACCGGTGGAGAGACTTGCTAAATAAGGCCAAGACCGGATCCCGGTCATTTCATTTTTAAAACATTTTTTATTTTTCTTTTTATATTCTTAATTTCTAAATTAAAGGCTAGACAAAAAATGCTTAAATTCTAGCTTAATTATCTTATATAATAACTTACTGGTCCTTCGCAGACGCTCTAAGCTAAACATTACTTAACATTTGTATAATTTGCCTTTCGGCGACAGAACTTTGTGGCACTACTGATAATTAGTTGAAATACAAAGAAAAATTTGAAAAACGTTGTCAATTTTTTTTGTTATTTTTTCTTAAAATTTAACTTACTTAACTTACCTACTTTTTTTTTTTTTTTTTTTTTTCTGTTAAAGCACTTAACCTAACTTAACTTAAATCTTATGCTACCCTAATTCTAGAAAAGCTAAGTCTATGTAAGTTAGCTGATGATACTATGATTCTATACCGACTTTGGTATCCAGGTCTTTATATGCCATTCAACCACCAGAACTGTTGACGCTGTCTAATACTATCGTCCCGGTCTCTGTGGGAGATAGCCCTACTGAAGCGCAGGAGCTCTTCTTCGGTGCGCGTTACTTCCGGGTCGTAGCACAATCGCCCGTCTACAGATGATCTACTTACATGATAGATCAGCGGAATTCCGGATCTATCCTGTATAAGCCCTTTCATATCCAAGTCAAGGAACGCCTCTGGTGGAACAAAGCGGTTGCGACGTACGCTCTCATAGTACAAGGTGTTTGGATAATAAGCCCCGAAAATTAGGTCATTGGAGGAGCTTATTGCTCTCGCAATATGTCCTCTGATTAATTTAATCATAAAATTATCCACCCTATTTATGTACGCTTCATTATATAAAGTCTCATTTGAGTAATACTTTTTATAGTCCGATTCCGGTGTCCAATATAATCTGAGACAACTTCTGAGACACTTTCTTTCGAACACCCGAATCTTTTCCATCAAATTTGGACCTATGTTGAACCATACTGGGCAACCATATATGAGCATTGGCCTGATTAGCGTCATGTAGCATATGACTTTTACCTTGCTGTCAAGTTGGCTACTGTGAAATAGCCTCCTTGTCATAGCAAAAGTTTTCCTCGCTTTGAGCAAAGCAGCCTCTAAATGTCTGTTGAAATACAGATATTAGTCTAGCCAGATGCCAAGGTATTTAACTAAACTCTTGGTTTCCAGTTTATCTCCATGCGGTCCCACGATAACTAGCTTTCGCCAGTTTTTCCTTGTGTCGTACGTGGCTTTATATAATGGAGTTCTAAATAGGATGGCTTCACATTTCTGGAAGTTGATCTTAAGTTTCCAGTCATTGCAATAGCGCTGCACTTTGTTGAAGTCTCGCTGTATTAACCTATTTATGATCGCAACTTTCGGAGCTGTTCTGTAAATTATGAGATCGTCTGCGTACGCAATAGCCTGCGGAAGTGTATCTAATAAGTCGCTAATGTAAATGTTAAAAAGAATCGGAGAGAGTACCGCGCCCTGTTGCAAGCCATTCTTGATATTATACGTTTTATTAGAGGTCACATTACCACTTTTGACCACGAACCTCCTGTCCTTTAACATATCGTAAAGTACATATAGTAAAGGCTTATGTATGCCATGTCTGACCAGTTTGTAATACAACCCTTCGATCCAGACGGTATCAAAGGCTTTCTCCAAGTCGATTCATGTTCATTGGGTTTGTGCAGTCTTTGCCCTTTTTTGCGATGGGCTGAATGACAGCCGTTTTCCAACGCGCGGGATAATATACATTATTCAACGCGTTGTTAAACAGGACCGTGTATATATCTATTGCCATTGGGGGCAGGTTCTTGAGTACGATGTTAGGTACTCCATCTATTCCCACAGACTTTTTGCTTCTTAATGAGTCGAAGATACTCTGGATTCCTTCCCTTGTTATTAGAAGGCTATTAGCCACTACACCATTGGCATTAATGTCAATTGACAGATTATCTTCACTGAATTCGTTAAAACCCGGATTCTCCGATTGCCAAAGTGAAATTTCATTCCGGAGGTGCAGGTGATTGAGTAGAACTCTGTCCTCCAGGTCGTGATTTCGGTGAATGCTTTCATTCACCTTGTACGTTTCCTGAAAGACAGCTCCCAAAGCGTTCACCTTTTCCAAAGGATCTTCGATCACGAAGAGCTCACTATTGAGGATAGCGTTCTCTGCATCTATGCCAATGTTGGTTAGAAGCTGCTTGTTTACCTGAGTACGTGGGATTTGGAGACACTGAATCGCATTTTGATTATTTCTCCTGAATATTTTATTTATTTGTGGGAACATATTCGGGTTATTAGTTTTTATAGCTCGAATTCTGTTGTTCCAATACAAATTTGTTGCTAATCTATAATTAGCTTTAAGTAATTGTTGGAGGTTTTTTAATCGGGATTTCAGTGATATTATCTCCTGGTCTTGTCTGTCTGTAAACTCTCTGTGTAATTGTTTTAATTTCGATAGCAGTCTGCTCTTTTGCCTGTGGAGTGCGTTTATTGTTGCGTTTCTGTACATGTTAGTGTGATCTCTAACTGTTGTTTTGGGAATTGTTTTGTCCATTGTTCGTTTTACGGTTTCGTCCATTTGTTGAATGTATTTGTCGATTTCGACATTAGTCAGGTTTCTGTTTACTGGCAGATTAAAGTCATTCGAACGAAGTTCTCTTGTTAATGATCTGGTGAGCAGCGGCCATCGCATTGCCCCGTAGTTATAAGGTTGCGGGATCACGAATTCCTCCAGATCTGCGAGCTCGTTCGGAAGCTCTATTACTGCCGTGAATGCACAGTGGTCACTATCGCATTAAATTGTCCGTAAACAGTTTGTGTTTCGTCTATTGGTGTTAAGTAATCTCAGTCGTGAGCCGATTAGCAAGATATTTAAGAACGATCTACCTCTAGGGAACGATGGATATTCGGTAGCTAGCAGGCCGGCTCTATATTCAATATGAAACTGATCTAACCAGCCAGCCAACTGATTTCCTCTGGCATTAGATATATAATTTCCCCAATTTCTATGCTTGGCGTTCATATCTCCCCCTAGGATAAAGTAATTTTTGCCCAGGTGCAATTGTAAGCATCGGAAGAGAGTCTCGAGTTCTGCTATAAATAGATTATGTTGGTGCTCCTCAGGTGCGTAGACCGCAATCGCATACAAACCCCTTCCTTGCTGAAGGGGTATGCGTACGATACAGGCTTCCAGCACCCGGAACCTGTGCACTTCTCCACTATATATAACTTTATGAGGGATCCCTTTTCTAATAAAGATTGCCCCCCCCCCCCCATTTTATGCCATATCTTGTGTCTCTGGTTTAACTTTGTTTCCCCCGCCAGAAGTACATCAGGCTGTTCAACTTGCAACAGGTTGAAAAGAGTGGCTCTTCTCTCAGTTCTTATTAGTGAATTTACATTCACGACAAGAGCTTTTATTGATGTTGTGGTTAGAGGGTTTATATTGACTTTTTGTTTAGATTGGGCAAGTACGAGTAGATCTCGTTTATTTGATTTTGCAGCTGTGTCATCTGTCTCTGCAGATTAAGCAGAACCGTGACCACGTCTGCTTGCGATGTTGTTTCAGTCTGTGTGGGAGTATTTGGGGCTACCAATGTTGTAGCCTGGTTTGATGGTCTCCCACCCGACGCAACTTGTGCGTACGACCGCTGCGATGTTACGGGCATTGTTGTAGTACGAGCTGGCTCTGTGTTTTTTTGTCGGGTCACACTTCTTGCCATTATTTCTCGGAGTTTAGGACATCCTCGATAATTAGCGGGGCGTCCCTCATTCCGGCACACTGCGCACTTTAGAAGGGCTTTGTCTTCTACCCTTTCTTTTCCCAGAGGGCATTCTTCTGCCTTATGGCCTTTTCCGCATTTTACGCAACGGTGCTGCATTTCACAGTTCGCCGCCGCGTGACCAAACCTTTGGCAGCGGACACATTGCAGGATGTCTCTGCCTTTTTTTAACTTGTCCCACGTGACACTTTGATGATCCAAGACTGTAATCTTTCTTAGACCACCAATTCTGCTGCTGGGCGTTAGTTGAACCAAAAAGAAGGGTAGCTTGCGGTTTTCCCTTCTTGCCTTGGTTGTGGTGAACGGTTTTACGGAGATAAACTCGAGATCGTCGTGCCTCAACTTTTGAAGCATCTCACCCGGTTTCACCTCAGGGTCGACACCCTTTAATAGAACCGTTACCCTCTTTGTTTGCTTCGGCGTGAACGAGTAGAATTCCGCGGTGGCCCTTTTTAAGACCTCTTTAATTTTATCGTGGTCTGCCACCGCATAGGTTTGAATGGCATGCCTATTACCAGCCAGTCTTTTAACTACAAAATTGTTTCAAATCGCTAGCTTACAAAGACTTACCAATTCCTTATACTTAATATCTATGGTGTTGATTGGTGGCATCTTTATTTTTTGGTTGTTATTGTTGCTTTGCCGCTGTTGTGTTGCTTGCTGTGGTCGATTTTGTGTTGATTGTTGCTATTGATGTTGATGTTGCTGTTGCTGTTGCTGTTGGCCGACTTTTAGCTTCGGCTTTTGTTGTTGTTCGGTGTCGTTTTCTTTTTCGACTGCCGCTATTTTTTTCTTTCGGCGTCTCTCTTCTAGACGGGCTCTTGCCATCGTAAGTTTCGCCTCCAATTCAGTTATTTCCTCCTCTTCATCCTCAGACTCTGAGGATGCAAGAGAAGCGAACGAATTGTTTGCCCCATACATATTAAAATTGTAGGGAGAGGGACGCTCACTGTCCTCCTCCATTTGCTGACCTTTTTTCTCCATTGTTAATTTCGCGGTTTTACTTCGCGTCACAATGGAGATTTTCGGTGTACCTTTTCGTTTGTTTGTCACGTTTTTGTCTTCCTCCGTGTTTATGCTGGTTCTTTCCAGTTTGTTTTCATTAAAAAAAAACAAAGGCGACCGCAATACGAACCACGAAGTCGATTGCTTCCGCACGCAGGATCGAACTCGGCTACCGTCGGCTAAGAGTCAGTGAACTTGCACTCGCGCCAAACGCTGCTTTAAAAACCACTTGCTTAATGAGCAATATATTGTCTGTTTCAATTTTCACGCTTTCGAGGTGATATATTTTAATTGGTAGTTTCTTTGTCGCACTTCACTGAGGGGATTTTGTTATGCACCTTTTTTTTTATTCTTCAATTTGTTTGTTTGTTTTTATTTTTGTTTATTTTCGATTATTTTTGATTCACTTTTCGTTCTATTAATTTGGTTTGACTGTTATTATTGCTGTGGAGCAGCGCACTTTAATATGTCACTGAAAACAATTTATCGTTTTTGCTTGATTATGCTTAATCAAGTGAAAGAAAAAAGAGGAAGGTTTGCGATTATTATTAACTAGTACCGGATTTAACCGAAACAGAGCATTATGACCGATGCAAATATCGTGTTACATGTATGTCTGAATGATCGTCAGATGTGGATTGATTTGTTTTCACCAAAACTATTAAACACTTTCGTATTAACTTAATTTTTTTTTTCAACGAGACTATTGCATAGATAATCAAACTGTTAATGAAATTTAAATTTATTGTTTATTGTTTGTCCTTTTGTTTTTTGTGGGATTGATTTGTTTTCACGTAAACTATTAAACATTTTCGCATGAACTTATTAATTTTTTATTTTTATACTGCGCGGGTCAAGCACAAGCGGCACGCACACGATTACTTTCTCGTCTGACAGCGTCAACAGTTCTGTAACATCTGATTCTTTTGCAGTCAATATGACCGGATCCCGGTTGTAGTGCCGATAATGATGATGATATAGGTTGACAAGCACAATAAAAAAAAAACGAAACAAAACGTACAAACATAAACAAGGAATACAAATAAACAAACAAAAAAAATTGGGAATTGGGAAGGAAAGCGGTGACCCAAGGTAGGAACGCAAACACTGCATCTCGAAGACCCAAAACTTCTCCATGTAGAATGGGGATATGTGGGGTTTTAGGTATGGTGCCAGCACGGGAACGGGTTCAAATAAAGCCCACTGTATTGTTCCGTCGAAAGAGAAATAAAAACGCTGATTCGTTCGGTCCCTTTATTCGTTCTACTTTATTTATCGGCAAACTTAACGTTCACTGCGGTCTAATACATTGATTGTTTGAAGTAAACATTAAACGTTCATCTTTATTAAATGATAATTTAACATTTGCTGGGATACTTGAAACTGTTTCGACGTAGCATTAAACGTCAGTCTTTATTAAATAAGAATTTAACATCCACTGAAATACTGCGAACTGTTTTGACATGAGCATTAAACATTCGTCTTTATTAAATAATAATTTAACATTCAACTCTTGTTTCTTTTTTTGTTAAATTAAAACACGTATATTGCTTTGAAAGTTTTAGTTAAGACACGTTTGTTGCTTTGAAAGTCTTAGTTAAAACACGCTTGTTGCTTTGAAGGTTTTGATCGCTTCTTATTCTTATATTATTAAGTTAAAACGCTTTTGTTCGAGAATTTGAATCGATTTACTTAAAACCCGGACTCACACGACTTTCGATGCTTCACCACAGACTCCTGATTATCGACTTAACGCGTGTGGACTGGGCGGTGGTTGGGAAGCGACTGGTGAACGAAGGCAAGAATCCCTTCACGGTGTCGTGGCCGTGGTGCGTAGCTAAGTAAACTCACTGCCACTAACTAGGAACATGAAGAAGGGTTGCTATGCCTGCATAGGAAATATTGTTTCAGGGAATTTCTGAATTAGATTCTTCTGTTGCTGTGTATACGGAGAAATCGGTTTCGGGGGCATAGCCAAGTATGTTTATGGGTTGTTGGTTAGACAATTTTTTGACCGTTGCGATGGTTGTTCCGTGGAAAGACAACGCATCTGCTGGTGAATGCCAGTAAGAAGAATTGATATGATTTCAAATGGTTTAGGTAGAATGGGAACTGAAATGGTTTTCGGGAAAACTAAATGCTGCTTGGTTGCAAGCGAGAAAAATGATTTAAGTAGGAAGTGAGACGGAATGGTTTTCGGGGAAAACTAAATGCTGCTTTAAGTGGAATGGAAGCCGGTTAAAAATGTATTCTATGCAGATTTGGAAATGAATTCTATTGCAGGTTTTGAAAATGTATTCTATTGTAGGTTTTGGAAATGCATTCTATTACAGATTTGGAAATATATGCTATTGCGGATTGGGAAATGCATTCTTTGCGAGTTTTGAATGGGGGGTTGGGTTAAGGTGACTCGATGGTAGCGGTCAAAATTAGGTTGGAAGTGTGGGTTGGTTCTCCATGTAATATAAAGAACCCCCACAGGTATGTTATACCATACCGGGTAGCCATACATTAATTCTGGTCGGATGAATGCCGAGTATGAAATTATTTTCACCTCGGGGCACAGAAGACTACTATGGAAGAGTAGTAGTCTGGATGACATCAATCTTTTCTCCAGATCTATACACCACAATGTCGTCGGTATACGCAATTGCATGGTTCAGAGAACCCACTAGATCACTAGTGTAAATGTTAAATAAAATGGGAGAATTCACGTCTCCCTGTTGTAGACCGTTTTTGATGTGGAATGTCTTGTTAGAGAATATGTATCCAACAAGCGTTAGATACACGCGGTCAGGAACACGATGGTGTCTCCTGGCCAAAGAGATTTGTGTGTCAGACAAGCGCTGACCACACGGGGTTTGAACACGGTGGGGTCTCCTGGTGGGATGGGTTGAGAACAAACTTGATTGTGTCTCCTTGATTGATGAGTGCTGTAAACTAATTGGGATGTTAATGGGCAAATAACAACGAATACCTCGACAGTTGTAAACAATCCACAATCCAGCAGGACTTCTTAAATAAATGAAAGGCAAGTTCTTTAACGTTTAAATACTCAACTCTGAGTCACAATCTTTATTTCAATTAATAAGATGGCTTTGATTTGATAGGATCAACTATTGGTCAAGCGCCAATCACAAGGAGAAAGAATAGAAGAAGGAAAAATGGTTGTGATGTGACAACCAACAGAAAATTCACAAATGTCAGCTGATTGCTGACATTGTTTAAGGTGATGCCACATATCGTATTCAGGTGGTGCTACAAGTATTTAATTGCGAATTCGTCGGTTGTATTAATAGCGAATCCGCAACAGAATATATCTCCACATTTCACCACAAATTGTTTACTCATTATCATATCGTAGATAATGTATAATAAATATTCGGGCATACCTAGATTTGATAACTTATATACAAGCCCTTCTAACCATACGGTGTCGGAAGCCTTTTCAAAGTCAACCAAACAAGCCCCTGTGCATTGCCGCTCCGCCTTGTTCCACAGTATGTCGGAAACAAGTTTCGTCGCAGCATGAACTGTGTCACCTTGCGATCGAAAACCAAACTCGTTGTTCGGAATAATACCATTATCCCCACACCAGCTGGTTTGCCGATGAGTGCAGGGCAAAGATCGAACAACGTAAACGCCTCAGAGTGATCCAGTTAGTAAGATATGATGAAGTCAACGCAGAAAGATACGCGACAATTCGGAAAGAGACAACGAGACTTTTCAAACGCAAAAAAGCGCGAATGGGAGAAGACTAGGATCGAAAAAATCGTAGAAAATGCCAGAGCAAAGAATATCAGAGGTATGTATGCCGGCACAAATTCAATTAGAAATGGCTACCGAGGGAGAGCCAAAATAATCCGAGACACAAACGGCTGTCTGGTGACAGAAACAAACAACATCCTGACAAGATGGAAGGAGTACTTTGAAAGCCTGCTCAATGTGCGCACCCATCAACCACAAATAAATGCACCAGACGTGCATACAGCCGAGCATGGACGAGAGGCAACCTCGCGAAAGATCCGCCAACTGATTAAAACAATATGGGATAAGGAAGACATTCCGGATGAATGGAAAACTTCAATAGTCGTCCCCATGTTCAAAAATGGTGACAGATCTGACTGCGAAAACCACAGAGGAATATCATTGCTCCCAACCACATACAAAATACTAACAAATGACCTACTGACGAGAATCACACCGTACGCAGAAGACATATTGGGAGACTACCAATGCGGATTCCGTAGGAACCGGCCAACAAGCGAACAAATGGTCACAATAAGGCAACAACTGGAAAAGAAGTGGGAATACGGAGAGACGATTCACCAACTGTTCGTTGACTTCAAAAAAACCTACGACTCAGTCGCAAGGCAAAGACTCTACCATATTGTAGTTGAGCTGGGAGTCCCGAAAAAATATGTCGCCCTCATTCAAATCTGTATGAACGAAAACAAAGGGCGAGTTAGAAATCATCATGCAAGCGGCAGAAGAGGTGGGTCTAGAAATAAATGAAGACAAAACGAAATACATGATTATGGCGAGAACAGGTGGCCCTCAGAGAACACACATAAGCATCAGGGGCAAGATATTTGAAAATGTCAAAGAATTTAAATACCTGGGAACAATACTGACGGCCAGTAACGAAATGTCGAAGGAAATTAACAAAAGACTGCATTCCGACAACTCCTCCTCGATAGTATAGTGGTTAGTATACCCGCCTGTCACACGGGAGACCGTGGTTCGTTTCCCCGTCGGGGAGCCTCCGGCGCAAGACTAATGACCTTGCCCAAAAAAAAAAAATAATAAAATCATTATGGAAAATTTAACAAGCCTCAGGACTTGCTAAATAAGGCCAAGACCAATTCTCGGTTTTAGTGCCATTGATGATGATGCATTCCGACAACAGTCAGTAAACTGCTGAAATCCAAACTCTTGTCACGTAACATAAAGCTCCGTGTCTATAGAACCATAATCATGCCGCTTGCTCTATACGGATGCGAAACATGGGCTCTCACAAAACGGGAAGAGAACAAATTCCGCGTATTCGAGAATAAAGTTTTAAGGGGTATCTTTGAAGGCAAATATGACGAGGAGGCAGGACAATGGAGGATACTCCACAACCACGAATTGGAAGAGCTATACCGCAAACCTACAATAGTGAGAGCAATCAAGTCGCGAAGATTAAGAATGGTCGGACACGTGGCGCGAATGGGCAACGATAGGACCGTGCATAGAATTCTTAACGGTAAGCCAACGGGAAAGAGACCGACAGGGCGGCCGAGACGGAGATGGGAGGACAATGTTAGATTGGACCTCGAAGAGATCGAATCGGATGGCCGAAGGTGGAAGGAGAGCGCACATGATAGGGAACAATGGCGGAGACGAGCCGGTGAGGTCATTAACTGTCGGGTTTCTTCAGGCCAATAAATAGTAATAGTAATCCCCACACCAGTTAGTCAATGCTTTATTTATATATTTATCGAATACCTTGGTGATGTTCGGAAGCAAACTAATCGAGCGAAGATTGGCTGGATTGCTCCTGTCCTTGCCTGCTTTGGGGATGGGATAGACTAAGAAGATTTTTTATTCTCAATCGATCTAAGAATGTCCGTCCTTGTGTACAAATTTACTAGGGTTTAGATTTCTAAGCGGTGAATCCGCTCTATTATTTTCACTAAAGATAGTGAAACTTCAGCTTAAGAGACGCCAATTGTTAAGTTCATTGCATAGCGAAATATATTTTTGGAGAGCCATATTTTCCGGGTCAAGATTAGAATGACCCGATTCATTCAATCTATACACTGCTTCGAAACAAGCATCAATTGAGTTCGCTTTTTTTGTGGATCCTCGACTAGTATGAACTCTTCGTTAGAGTTAATGTGTTTTAGGGTAAGTCCTGCGTTCAGCAGAGTTTGACAATTCTCGGGAATCCGCGGAACTCGCAGGCATGGGATGTCATTATAATCTTTCCTTCGAAAGACTTTATTTATTTGTGGGAACTTATTCGGTCCACGAGCTTTAATGGCATGAAATCTGTTATTCCAGTCTTCATTAATTACTGATCTATAATTGTCACGGATCAGTTTTTAAAGATTTTTAATTAGTGACTTAATTGTTTTTATTTCCTGGCTATTTGGATCGCTGAACTGTCTGTAGAACAGTTTTAACTTAGAGAGCAGAATACTCTTTTGCTTGTCGATCGTTGAGTTCCTGTATCGATCTGTATGGCTCTCCATGTGAGATTCTTTTGGGATGAGGCGATTAATTATATTAATAACAATGTTGTTCATCGTCGAAAGATAATGATCAATTTCGTCGTTTTGAAGATTACTGCCAGTTGGTGGATCTATGCCATTGGAGCGTAATTCTTTTTTTTATTATCCGATCAAAGTGCGACCAGTGTGCTTAACCGAAATTAAAAGACTGTCTCTGCCTATACTGGCGCAAGGCTTATAAGCTTGCCCGGAAAATCAAATTATTGTGGAAAGTTTAACAAGCCTCAGGACTTGCTAAATAAGGCCAAGATCGGATCCCGGTCGTGGTGCCGATGATGATGATCTGTTTATACTGCTCAAGTAGTGAGTGTTCGTTGGGGACATGTATTACGGCGCGAAGTCCATAATAATCGGTGTCGTACTCGATTGTACGAACACAAATTCGAGTAGTTAGATCCGTATATAATAATTGTAGTCGCTCGTCCAGCAACAGTAAATCCAAGACGCAATTTCCTCTTGGATATGACGGCGTACTTGTAGCATACAATTCTAGTTTATGTTCGATAGCGTTTGTTTGCCACCAGTCGCAACGTATAACCTCTTGTGTTTGTAATAAGTTTGAAATCTTGCGCCATAAGGAAATAATTATTTTCCGAGTCTAACTTGAGACTTTCGAAAATGGTATCAAGTTCATTGATAAACTGTATACACTGTGGAACTTCGGTAGCATAAGCAGAGATCACATATAAATGCCTTTGACTTTTTAAAGGAATATCTATAATGCAGGGGCTCCTCGATAGTATAGTGGTTAGTATACCCGCCTGTCACCCGGGAGACCGGGGTTCGTTTCCCCGTCGGCGAGCCTCTGGCGCAAGACTTATGACCTTGCCCAGAAAAAATAAATCATTATGGAAAATTTAACAAGCCTCAGGACTTGCTAAATAAGGCCAAGACCGGCTCCCGGTTGTAGTGCCGATGATGATGATGATCTATAATGCAGGTTACTAGCACCTGGAATTTGTATACATCTCTGCTGTAAGCGACATTGTTACTAAGAGAGAGACCCCACCCCCCTGAGTGGAATTTGGACGATCTCGTCTAATTACTTTATAATTTGGGTAACCAAATTTGTGCCTTTGGTTCAGCTTAGTTTCGCTAGCCAAAAGCACGTCTGGGCGTTCAGCTTCCAGCCGATTGCTGAGATTATCCCTTCTTTCCATGCTGATTAGTGAATTAACATTTACAGCAATAATTTTTAGGGTCAATTCAGCCTCAGTGAACGTTATGATTAAAGTGCGGGTTAATCTGGAAACAGGGTCGAATAGATAATGTCAGTTCGAGCCACTTGTTCCGTCAGTTTTTTTCAATCTTTTCGATTTTTTTATCAAACGCAGCAAACTGTCCTTGTGTGGACAGTAATATAGTCGTTATATCAGTTTGTGCCTCTGGAGCAGGCGTTTTAATGATATTGCGTGATTGTTCTAAGACTGATGGGTTTTTTACTCCATCTGCCATTTGAGCGTATGACACACTTAGTGCCACGAAGTTGTTGTGTGGCGGTCCCGCCAAATCCCACTGTCTACTTACCGGAAGAACCCTCCATAACTACAACCCAACTTTCATAGTTTTCCGCTAAGGCATTCGCTTTAGCCACTGTAAATGCTTCACGCATCAAGTATCTAAAAGCTCCTGGAAGAGAATTCTTACCTCCATTAATTAATTCGCATTCAAATTCCCTACAAGAATTCTGTCCAAACTTATCATAAATCCCAAGCCCAATTCGGCACCTTCGGTTGACAGGCAAACCCCAATCTTACCATATGCATTTTCCCTAGATGAATTTGCTTCACATATAGTGGAACCACCAAAACCAGGGATAATAAACATTGCGTCGCCTATTCCCAGCTTCACCAGGTGTACAACAATTCCTTTACATACACATTGGCTGGCGACCTTTACCCAAGGGACAAAAGCAAATATACGCATCTTGCGTCTTAAGGCATAAATCAAATCCTATAGCATAAGCAAATGCAAATAGGAATTGTGTACCTACCCTTGGCAGCGATGCTATATAACACCAATCATCAGTGAATACGCTAAAACCAACTATTACCATGTCCACGATTCATTGCGTTCTATCAATACAGCTGCAATGCACATCATAGACAATGAGCTACACGATCTCTTTGTCTTCCAATATTTCTGGATCCACTTTTCATGACCTCGCGGCATGAGCAAACAGAAGCCCATTAGTAACTAATGAGATACGGCTTGTTTACTTAGCCGAACTCACATCTCATTGATGCACATAATTCCCTTTCTATTTTTCAGATTCGTTCTCATGGCCTCGTCCCATGGAAGAACCAATGTTCACAGGAAAGTTTCGCTGGACAGCTCGCTAACCGCTTCATGTATTGCCTTGTTTGCCAAGCATACGAAGAGACAGATGTAGCTTTTGACTCGCTTCGCGCCGCGTCCTTTCCATGTCCGAAGAGTGATAGGACCTCCATAATCCACGCCGGTGTTACTAACTGGCCTTGCGGGATTAATCCGACTGGCTGGTAATGCCGCCATTTGTTGAGCTAGCACCCGTCCCTTGTGACGACCGCAAACCGTGTATTCCGCGATGACCCTCTGGACAAGTCCTCGACTCCCTATGATCCAGTACCGGGAGTTCACTGCGGCTGGCCGTAACCGGCTTCCAGCGTGCATCCGTCTCAGGTGATGTTGTCAATGTAAAATTGGTGGGTGTCGGCGTTCGTGTCCCATCCTTGCTGCTTCTAGGCTTCCGCCCACCCTGGGGGTACTTTGGTCATCGATGAATGGGTTGACCGCAATCCGTTCACTTCGTCTGGATACTTATCTCCCGGCTCTAATGGCCGTTAGGTCCGCCTTCCGCCACGCTACTGTTCGTACCGTTCGAGTGAAGCTGCAGAATCTTCTTGTTAAGGACAGCTCCTCTTGATGTATTACGACGCACGATGCCTTTCGCTCCTCGAGGTCTACCGGTGTTCCGGTGTCCGCCCCTCGGACTTAGTGAGTGGGCGTCCGGGGCAACTTCACCTCCTTGTCTCGCAGAAAAGCGGGTCCCAGATCTGCTCCGGCGGGCTCCTTTGTTCTAAGCCCCCTTAGGTATTCCGCTGGTGACGCAGTCGGTACATTACGCCACAGGCCTCTTGGCAGCCTTTCCAAAATGTTCGACGTACGATTCGCGATGAATGTCTTCCACCGCCTGAGATGATCCGATAGCCATTGTAGCACTATAGTGGAATTGGTATATGCGAACCAATGAGCCTCCTCCGTCAGTTGTCCCACCAACCAGATTGCCTTCTGTACGGATAGCCCCCCAGATCTACAATCGTCCATGTAGAAGTCCTCTATGATAATTCGCGCTGCCTCCGGACCCGATTGTTCGATCTCCTCGGCCAATTGGACCAAACAACGCGTTGCCATAAATGGATCAGACGCCGCTCCGTATGTCACAGTTAGCAGTTTGAACGTTTGGTACTCCTCCTCTGGTTTGTCCCACCAAACAATTCTTTGGAAGTCGGTGTGATCCGGCTGGACTCGAATTTGGTGAAACATCTTGGCGATGTCCGCGGCAGACGCTATGGGATGCTTGCGGAACCGGGTCAATATTGAGCTGAGGTCCGACTGCAAGGCTGGTCCAACAATCAAGTGATCGTTAAGAAATGTTCCATTCCTGGTGACTAGAGAAGCATCGAACACCACTCTGAGCTTGGTGGTTTCACTCTCGGTCTTGATTACTGCATAGTGATGTAAATAGCAGCATTGGTTGTTCGGTAATTTTGGGGTTTCTTCCATCACCGGCTGCACGCGGCCCATGTCCTGGTATTCCTTCCTAAATTCTGCATACTGATGGCCTAGCTCCGGGTTTCGCCTGAATCGCCTCTCCATAGACAGAAGCCTTTGGATGGCGGCTTCCCCGGAATGTCCCAATGGCGGCGTGAAGTGTTTGAACGGTATCTCCACCTCGAAGCGTCCCTCTGCTAAACGCCGGTGCGTGTCCGCAAAATGGGTCATTGCCCTCCTCTCTTCTTCTGTTAGGCGCTCCTTCATCTCGGGTACCTCCTCCATCTCCCAGAAGGCTCTCAGCTGCCCCTCTAATGGGTCGACCTGGTGGGTGACAGTGCACCAGTGTTGTTCTTGATCGGGCAGAGCTGGTCCACTCCCTGCGATCACCCAGCCGAATATGGTGTTCTGCGCCATCATTTTACTGTCGGGATCCATCAGTCGGCTATCGCACAGGACCTGGAAGATAGTGTCCGAATCCAGCAACAAGTCAATGGGTCTTGATTTGTGGAATAGCGGGTCGGCCAACGCCAGCGATGAAAAGCTTGTCCAGTCATCTTCCAATGACCTTAACGGCAGATCCGAAGTCAATCGTCCCACCACTAATGCCGTTACCCGAATACTTGTTTCCCCTGTTCGGCTTTTCAGTAGCATCTCGATCTTTCCTCGGCTGAGTTGTGGATTCGCTTCACTTATGCCACTTATTTTCACCTTCGCCTGCGAGCTTCGCAAGCCCAACTGCTGAATGAATGATTCTCGGACTAAGGATGTGGTCGAACCGGAGTCTAGAAACACCCGACAAGGAACCAACTGGTTTCTGTCGCCCACCACCGTTACGATTGCCGTAGGTAGTGGTGAATCCCGGGCTTGTACTGTCGCTCAAGATCCCTCTGATGGTCCAGTCTTTGGTGATAACATGGTGTATGGTCGACGGGAAGTGTTCCAAACGTCATCCACGAAAATTGACGGAGGAACCCATCACTGGGAATGATGGTTATCCACTGTATCGGCGTCGATCACCCGATAACGGTCGAACTATCACAACGAAAGTGAAAGGAAACAATTTCGTGGTCGACAACAGTTCAAGACACATTGCAACGTTGAGTATAGCAATTCGGTTAAGTCCATCATATACATTTGTAAATATGTCACGAAAGGCAACGATATGGCAGTTTTTGGCATCCGATGCCCTGACCGAATATAACAGCATTACAAGAAATGAGATGGACGGGGAGTGGTGTTATTCAAAGAAACGAGTGTAACATTTATTATAACTGTCATGCAAAACTCCATGTGTTCGGGGTAAGCTTCCTACTCATCCAAAAATTGAAGCCAGCCATTATCGGCTTTAATGCAATAGACGAAAGGCCAAGCACTTTACGCGTGCGAGGCAAGTTTAAGAACAAAAGTCTCATAAACGTTGACGAACCTACAGAGGAGTCCCCTGACGACGAAAAAGAAAAATTCTATAAGAACTTCAAACGGGCGCCCAATGCCTGCCCAAGATACGTTGTGAAAATCGTCCTTGGTAATTTGGATATCAAAATAGGTCGGAGCCGGCTTTCAGGCACTACGCAGGTTCCCATACTTTGCATGAGAACACTAACGACAATGGGCTACGAGTCATCGAACTGGCAACATCAAAGAACTTGGTGGTTGTGAGTACCAGATTTCCGCGTAAAGACAACTACAAAGCCACCTGGGTACCACCTGATGTAGCCAATCGCAACCAAATTGACCACTTGTTGATAGATCCGCGCCAATTCTCGAGCCTGATGACGGTACGAACGTACCGTGGTGACAACGTCGACTCAGATTACTATCTTGTTGGTATAGTTTTCCGAGCGCGGTTTGCCTTACGGAGACGTATTGCATCCGCGGATCAGGTTCGAATCAACACGGCTGCCTTATGCGATGAGAATACCAGTAACACCTTTTGTCATGCGTTTAGTCTTGCCCTCGAAGAGCTTGATGGAGGGAGAGTAAGTCCTGGGGCCAGAATGCCGGACGTAGAAGAGAAATGGACACGCCTTAAGAATACTATCATTAGTACTGCCAACTCCATCTTAGGCGGTAGTCGTAGAGATCCGAGCGACTGGTTTGATGATGAGTGGAAACTAGTGACTGAACGTAAGAATGCTGCATACCGGGCAATGCAGCAGTCTCATAGTACGCGGGTACGCGCGGAGAAATATAAACAGCTCAGAAGATATGCAAAAAGATTCCACAGACAAAAGAAAAGTGTCTGGGAAAAAATCTACTACGTGACATAGAGGAAAGTAGAGAGCGAGGCGCGGAAGTTCTACGAAATAATCCGCAGTATGACGCGGTACACACCACGCTGCCCTTACTGCAAGGATAAAGAGGGTAATCTGATCACCGATCCTGAAGGCATTCTGGAGCGATGGGAAGTGCACTTCAATGAATTGGTAAATGGTCAGCTCACCGAAGAATTGGAGGCTCTACCAATGCAAGATCAAAACCAAATGCTACCGACACCAAGCATGGAGGAAACAGTAAAAGCCATAAGACAGCTCAAAACAAATAAAGCCCCCGGAGCTGATGGGATACCAGCTGAGCTGATCAAACAAGGAGGGACAGCATTAGATTACGCAATTCATGAGATCGTGGTGCACGTATGGGAGCAAGAGGAGATGCCGGAAGATTGGCGTCGTGGTATAATTTGCCATATACATAAGGAGGGAGATATCACACTGTGCAGCAACTATAGGGGTATAACATTGCTGAGTACCGCCTATAAGATACTCTCCACTATCCTACAAGATCGGATAGCCCCATACGCTAAACCCATCTGTTTATAGACTTTAAGGCCGCCTACGACAGCATAGCCAGGGTAGAACTATATAATGCCATGAGAGAGTTCGGCATTTCAAATAAATTGATACGACTTTGTAGGTTGACCATGACCAACGTAACTAAATGGAGTCCGACAAGGGGACGGTCTGTCCTGCCTCCTCTTCAACCTGGCGTTGGAGAAAGCAATCCGTGACTCTGGCGTTACAACAAGAGGGACTATTGTCACCAAGTCCAGCCAGATACTTGCCTACGCAGATGACATCGACGTCATCGGTAGAACCGAACCGGCGGTACAGGAATCCTTCACCCAGATCGAGCAGGCGGCGCAAAAACTGGGACTGCACATTAATGAGGGAAAAACTAAGTACATGGTGGCAACTTCTGCGAAGAGACGACCTAACATTGGTCAAACTATCAGGGTAGTGGAACACGAATTTGAAGTAGTGCAATCCTTTAATTACCTTGGGTCAATAGTATCAGTCGATAACAATATGGACGGAGAAATACGCGAACGGCTGACTAAATCCAACAAAGCCTACTATGGTCTATCAAGGCTCTTTAAATACCGAAATTTATCCAGAACATCCAAGCTACTACTGTACAAGACCATGGTCTTACCAGTACTTATGTATGGATCCGAGACCTGGGTGCTTAATAAAAGGCACTCTGAACTCTTGGCCGCGTTCGAGAGAAAGGTCTTAAGGAGAATTGTTGGCCTCGTATGTGAGGGAGGACGATTCCGGAGACGCTACAACCATGAGTTGTACGTAATCTACCTTGAAGCTAATGTTGTAAGAAAAATCAAGCTCGGTAGACTCCGGTGGACGGGACACCTAGCTCGAATGAGGGAAGAGGAGCCTGCCCGGAAAGTCCTTTGTGGCAGGATATATGGAAGGAGACAGCACGGCAGACCTTGTCTGCGATGGAGGAATGGCGTAGACCAGGACGCCCAGAGCCTGGGAGTGCCAAACTGGATGACATCGGCTCGAAATCGGGACCGGTGGAGAGATTTTCTAAATAAGGCCAAGACCGGATGCCGGTTGTAGTGCCGATGATGATATGTATATATATATATATATATATATATATATATATATATATATATATATATATGTATATGTATATATATGTATATATATATATATATATATATATATGTATATGTATATATATGTATATATATATATATATATATATATATATATATATATATATATATATATATATATACAAGTTTATTATTTGTATACAATGTAAAAGTTATTGACATAACAGTCATCAACAACAATATGGGAGTATTTGCCTTCAAAAAACCATAAAACATAACCATTCAATAAAAAGACGGCAGAGCAAGTTCGATTGAATGAGTAGGTAAAAGAGTTAACATCGCATAGTGGCTGTTTATTCTCATCTAAATTGATTACTTCATGTGGTTAAAAAGGGTTAGTAGAGGCAGAGACTTGAGCATTACCAGTTCCTATTGAACCTTGAAGTTAATATCTTCAATGGCAAATGTTGTCCCAGAAATTTAATACGCGAACTAGCCGTTTACATAATGCAAGCTGCCGTCATGTCAAAGAGCACGATCATAATTAAACAGCTAATCAGAAATGAATTGCTTCGCGCTAGCATTAGCGTGCAACTTCTGAGTTCCAATCCTGACTGGCTTCAATCGGTTACGGTAGGTTGGGCACAAATTAATGGATGCTGTTCTAGAATACACAGCATCGCCGGATGGTTTTGCACTGTCGCACCATACGCTCTCTGGGTGGTTGGCATTACGGGCCACTGTCCTGAATTGTTAGGTCGTCGTGCCGCAATAACTGGTGAAGGTTTTGCTAGTTTTAAAACCAACTTAGCCCATGACATGACTGCATTAAATCATTCTACACTGGAGATTGCGTGTGCGGTCGTATGCCAACCGGAATGCTTCATTGGAGTCAATCAATTGGTAGGAGTCTTAAGAGCAGTGCTCATGATAGCTAATTGCTATCTAATGTGGTAGACGTACTGTGGGAGGTTTATTGCTTCGATTTACGATTAATTAGCTGTTTCAAGGACGCACGAAGTAGTGCCAACAGTTGTGTCACTAAGAATAGTTTGAAGAGGTGACGCCACAAGAAAATTTAAGGTGAATTGATTTTTTTTTTAATAGGACGTTCTATAATATAAAATACTTTTTGTGACTAAGAATCCCCTCTAATATGTATACGAATGGATGAACTTTTATATTTGACAATATATATTTATATTATACTATATATATACATGACGCAGTTCGAGTAGTCATAATGGATGAATATCAATGCCATTTGGGTAAGTAAATAGACTCAGCCAAAGCTATTGTAGTCAAGGTACAGTCGTAACTAAATAAACAATGGTAAATTTCGTAACTTGAGGTAGTTGTAATGGAATAAATATTAACGACCTTTTTGCTACTCTGGTCGTCAATCTAATCTACAAAAAAGGCAAAAACATTGTACGAAATGGTAATTTAAATTTAAGTTGAGATCTACTCAATTGAAATGAGGTCAACACCAATTGTTGTATAGGAATACTGTGATTTAATTTCGGGTTTTCGAAAGGATTTATTTAATTATTCATTATTAAGCTTAATACTATTCTGTTCTATTTATTGGTATGAAAGATCATTCACTCACTAACCCGGATACGCCTTTGTTTCCGGTACTGCGGATTTTCTCTCCACGTGTTGCCATTTCATCCCATTAAGTTTATTACGAACCCTATTACAAAATATCATTTCTTGTTTATAATAGTTTTTAACCCTATGGGTTGGGATCAGAACTGGAATAGAGATTTATTTTTAGCGATGTTCTTCAGTAATGGGAGTCAAATATTTCCATTTAATCAAAGAATTTACGCAACATTCATTAAGGTATCAGTCCGTTTGATGTCGGCCGATGTGAAATAAAAAAACGATTTCGAGGTTAGGATAGTTAAGGTTAAGAGATATAACTGGAAGTAGGGTCACACAGTCAATGTCACCATTCACTAGTTGATGGACGAACAACATTGACGATACGTGTTGTGATTGTATGTCAATCAACGGCAGTCTTTTTTCATGGGTGGAAAATGTTATTGGATCGCTTCGAGGAAACCCACGCTGAACGAATCATGTCCAGGCAGTCAAGACCAATATACACCGATACCTCCTTTCCTTATCCACTTCCTCTCCATCTGCTGGCGCTGTGCTCTGACATTTAAGGGTAATTCCCTTTTGTGCGCCCGTTTGTGTAAAAAAAAGCAAAGCAAATATCATCGGAAAGTCCCCTGAGGACCGTCACAGGCCCACTCTCGAAAATGGCGACCCGGATACTAATGTA
Source organism: Microdon myrmicae (assembly GCA_963931805.1). NCBI lineage: Eukaryota > Metazoa > Arthropoda > Insecta > Diptera > Syrphidae > Microdon > Microdon myrmicae. Next base: position 62,623,037 of record OZ007498.1, read on the forward strand.
ATCATTAGTTCAGAGGTCTACAACAAATTATACAACTTTACCGAACCAATTGTTGCCTTCAATACAGGACCCAATTAAATATCGAAACCCTAAGAAGTCGCCCGGTGTAAAGTGACGTAAACCAACTAACTCGGTTTACTTACAATATGTTCATACAACACGTAGGTTGATTTCCGCTGACCGAGGAATGTCGTGTGGCGTGCAGCGATGCTGCTTGTCGCTCTGAAACAATGGTACATGCAATGGGTTGAAAGAGGAAAGAAATACCTAAACGTGTGGTGGTGCAGCACTTTCCGAAATAAACTTCCTCCAGATTGCAGTAATCACAACGGCTGTGATTATTGTGATTAACTTTATTTAACTGAACTGCAGTCGCCAAGCGCGTGTAAGTCAATTTACAGAATGACAGATGATTTAATCTAATGTGAATGTCAGTTGTTTGCTGACATTTGTGGTTTATGTTGTGATGGACTGCATTCAATGCGACTTCGCTGGCCGCATCCAGTGTTGCCGTCGTGTGCTGCTCCGTCTCCAACATCCGGTATCGACACATGTTGTATCACTCATTGCAAAGGTTTTCTGCCTTATCCTTTATAAAGCTTTCCAAACTATTCCACCATGCCTGCAACATGGGGCACTTTCTCCAAGCTTGGAACTATGCTACTGTTTGTCCAATAGCCAAAACTGGAAAACCAACTATGACCTGTCAAGCTTCCGCCCCATTTCCCTCCTCGTTTGCATCTGCAAAATATACGAGAAGCTAAACAGCTTTATCAGTGCAAGTAACTTAATAGCTGATTTCCAAATGGAATTTAGAAGAATAGCTGTTAACGTAATTCAAAACCACGGCTGAGTGCGCCTCTTTAATTAGGAACCCACCATTGTGATGAGCCTGGTCACTGAAAAGGATTTGACACGTCGTATACCGAAGGTATGCGAGGGAGGACCATTCTAGAAAAGCTACAACCGTGAGTTGCACCCGATCTACCTTGTTCCGTACATTTTTATTCAATCAAAATGGGATCCGTTGACATCTATGACATTCCTTCTTCGTAGAAGTGCTGACTTTTTGAGGCAATGAAATCTCGAAAGGCTTTTATGACCTCTACTCGGTTCCGCAAGACGTTCTGCCTGCAAAATGAATCCAGATTGCCGAGAAGACCGTAGTCCGTTGGTGAAAGGTTAGGAAAGTACGATAAAGGAAGAAAGGGGGTGTGGGGGGGGGGGGGGGGGGGGGCTTGTGGGGGGTTTCTCTATTCTACATGAGAAACAACCCACAATTCCAACGAACATTTCCTACCTAATTTCGACCGCCTTTCAGCGCGTCAAATCAACCCCATTTCCCCCTACTTACCTGTTCACCTGCAAAGCATGTTTCCACCAAGGACACATAGCTAAACTCATTGTACCACGCAAACAATGCATAAATGAGTTTAGCTTACCTTTTTTGCCATACGGCAACTCGTGTCCATGTAGATTAGCGACAACCAAATCCAGCCGGACGAAGTTGTCGTATCATTGCAGATCCGCTTGGGAAATTTATCACCACATTCGATTGAATCACGTGCTAATATTTCCCTAGCGTTACTTCGGCTTTTCTCCAGACACTTCATTCGCTGGGGATCAATGTTCTCTTTTTGCAGGTGAATATCATCAGCTCAATTCCCCTCTCTTTCTCAGTTCTGTCTTCGTATGGATCAATGTACACTGAACTCACCATATTACCGAATCAGGTCAACGGGTTCCGCTCAGAACTACATTGATTCATGCACATACAACCAAATCCACCCCTAGGATAATCGTACATCGTGTTTCTGTTCTCTTATTGTCCCGCTCTCTTCGATCATCAGATTGCCGATGTAACCTACCACACATCGAAGAACGTGGCAATGAGAGAGCAGAAGTATGTTCTCTTTTGGTTGTATCCAATTTCTTCCCTTTTCAAGTCAGTCGATTAACGTGTTTAATCAAAGGAGGTGGTGTCGCGAATTGCCACCGCGTGTGCATGCTAATGCACACGCTCGTCCGCGGACATCCGACACTGTGTAATAAGTAGTTTCAACCAGAGATGTCGTCCAATATGTGCATCGGATTCGGTACAACCAGGAAGTGGACGTGCGTCCCATAAATGTTTACAATTACACATTCTTCAATAAAGATGAATATTTCCCACGGATCGATGGGAGGTATAAGGAATACGTGCCATACGTCGGTACATCTCACACTTATACCCCCACAGGCTTACAGGGCAAAGTCTCTGCTTTCAACCCGGCGAGGGCCAGGACGATCGTTGTCCTTGTTCAATCCAAGTTGACATGCAGTCTCCACGTGACACCACTGGATAGCTACTTTGGCACCCTCCAAGCAGTGAGCCGCCAATGCATGCAGCGACATCCTGAGAAAGGTTGGCGCAATGCTAATAACCTTTCCCGGAAAAACAAATTAATATGGACAATTTAACAAGTCTCGGATATCGACCGGATACCGGTGTACAGACTTGCTAAATAAGACCAAGACCGGATCCCGCTTCTATTGCCGATGATGATGATTAGGATGATGGTGTACGGTGGGTGCGGAAGAATTTCAAATCCCATCTGCAACAGTTTTTGCACCGTTACGTGTGAGGTATGGGATCTAGCATTGTTATGCAAAAGGATTGGGTCGTGCCTATGGACCAACGTAGGTTGCTTTTGAGCCAATTTGGGACGCAATATGTTGATTTTCTCATAATATTTGATAGTGTTTATCGTTTCTCCTGATTAAAGATATGAAAAGTGGATTGGTCCTTTCGATGTCCACCAAATTTTCATCATAACCTTTTTAGGGTGAAGATCGAGCTTGGGGGTGTGTTTTAGTTTTTCACCTACATCCAAGGTCTTTTCCGGTTTCATACAGAATCCACCTTTCATCACAAGTGACTATCCTGTGCAAAAAAGGTTCAGTTTGGTTTCTTAATCTAAGCGATGCATAGATTTTCAGGCGCCGTCGTTTTTGGGTGTCGTTCAGTTCATGGCGTACCCACTTATCGAGTTTCTTTACCTTTCTTTACCTTTCCCATGCTTTGTGCAATCTCCCGCACCGATTTCTTTGGGTCCGCATCCACCGTTGCTCTTAAAACATCGTCGTTAACTTATAGCGTTTGTGATGATAATGAAGAACGTGTGATTCGCACTGACAATGGTCGACACATCAGGCCACTGCAGCGTGTACGAATTCGATTTGTAAACTCAAGTACACTCAACTGATTTGGAATTGCTATGTTATTACTGCTTGGTATACGGCTGGTGCATTTTCTTATTCGATTTTCTTTCGGTGTTCTTCACTATTTGCTTGTATATTGCGTGTGTATCTGTTAGAAACGCCAGAAACTAACGTTTCTGGTCTCCTACGTGGTTCATTTTCGAGGCTGAAATCTCCCGAACGGAATTTTCCAAACCGACTTCGTTTATCGGTACATCCCAAAATGCGTCATTAATGTGTTTTTTGCGTTTTGCCCTCCGATGATTGAATTGGGCAAATCCTCTGATTCTACCCCCATACACGAGCCGTCTTCACCTAATTAATCTTAACACACTTGAAGAGCGCAGACTTTATGCCGATATCCTCGCCATCCACCGTCTACCTTCAGGTTCAATCAACTGCCCAAACCTACTCTCCTCTATCACATTTTCCACTAATCCCCGAAATCTGCGAAACCCTCGTCTCTTCTATTTACCCGCCCATCACACGTCTTACGGCTCTCATGAACCCATTTCGCGAATGCAGAGGTGGGCAAACTCTCATTCCGCGTTCTTTGACTTCAATCTCACCTCTCCCGGTCTCAAACATCGTCTCTTCTCTTACCTAGTTTGACACCCGCAGGCTCTGGGCGTCCTGATCCGCGCCGTCCCTCCATCGCAGACAAGGTCTGCCGCGCTGTCTCCTTCCATACATCCTGCCACAAAGGACTTTCCTTACAACATTACCTTCAAGATAGTTTGCGTACAACTCATGGTTGTAGCGTCTCCGGAATCGTTCTCCCTCACATATGGGTCCAACAATTCTCCTAAAGTCCCTCCTCTCGAATGCGTTTAAGAGTTCAGAGTACCTTTTTTGAGCACCCAGGTCTCAGATCCATACATGAGTACTGGTAAGACCATGGTCTTGTACAGTAGTAGCTTGGATGTTCTGGATAAATTTCGGGATTTAAAGAGCCTTGATAGACCATAGTAGGCTTTGTTGGATTTGATCAGCCGTCCACGTATTTCTTCTTCCATATTGTTATCGGCTACTATTTTTGACCCAAGGTAGTTAAAGGATTGCACTACTTCACTACCCCCCTCTCCCGGCTACGTTCCTATGTCTTACTCAACCAATACATAACACTTGTACAAACGATTGGTGATCTTGGCATCTTATGTGATAGGGAGCTTAACTTCATCCCACATATTGATGACATTATTCTCAAGGTCAACTCTGCCCTTGGTTTTGTGGAACGCTGGTCTAAAGAATTCTCTAATCTCTACGTTTCCAGATCGCTCTATATAGCTTTTGTCCGCCCCCCTGCTTGAATATGCTAGTCAGGTTTGGTCTTCTCACTACTCGTCCCAAATTCGCAGGGTCGAAAGTGTGCAACGGCGTTTTTTGCGTTTTGCCCTCCTCGCCACCCACCGTCTCTCTCAGGTTCAATCAACTGTCCAAGCCTGCTCTCCTCTATCACATTTTCCACTAATCCCCGAGATCTGCGAAAATCTCGTCTCTTCTATTTGCCCGCCCATCACACGTCTTACGGCTCTAATGAACCCATTTCGCGAATGCAGAGGTGGGCAAACTCTCTCCCCGCGTTCTTTGACTTTAATTTCACACCCTCCGCTCTCAAACGTCGTCTCCTCTCTTATGCCACCTGATTCCACCCGGCGTAACACTCTCCCGCACTCATACTTACATCCTGGCATCCGGTTTATCCTCGCCCTTCCCTGTTCTACCAATTAGACTATTATTCCATCCATCTTTGTTTATTTCCCCATTCCATTTTTAAGTTACTTTAAAGTTAGCCCTCACCCCCAACCCGCATGCCACAGTTTTTAAGGTAGTTCGTAAGCCCATTGTTTCTGCGTCGCTATACCACGACGAGACAGCAAATCTTTGGCGTTGTAGCCCAGCAATAATTTTGGCGTTATAGCCCATCGAATCTCCAACAAAATGTCAATGTTCAGCGTCGAGAAGGATTCCTCGACGTGACATCAAAGTCCAAAAAGGTTTCGCCATCGACACATTACAAACTACTGCCGCACTGGGCAGAAAAGAAATACATTTTGTCAAACACATATTAATTTAACTTTATTTTACGTTAAGGACGTTCACATTCGTAAAATAGGTGCTGAAAGCACTGTAAAACAACTTTTATTTAACCAAAACGTTATATAAAACAACAGGTGCTGAAAGCACCGTATACCAAAAGTCACAAAACTGTATGCCAAAACAGTAACATATAAAAACGTCACATGAATAGACAATTTTGCCCCCCCCCCCCCCCCCCCCGCACACCACAATCCACAACTAGCCTCGCTGCTATCTTTTACTTAATCAACTGATAATGCTGGTTAAATCGATTCACGACTTGAGCATCCTATGTGTCAAGGAGCTCAATTTTACCGCACATATTGACGACATTATCGTTAAGGCCAAGGGCGCCCTTGGCTTTGTGAAACGCTGGTTGAAAGAATTCCTAAATCCCTATGTCACACGCTCACTCTACATAACCTTTATACGTCCTCTGTTCGAATATGCTAGTCAGGTCTGGTCCCCGTATGATTTGTCTCACATTCGCAGGATCAACGTCGTTTCTTGCGCTTTGCCTTCCGAGGACTAAACTGGGAAAAATCCCTTGACTGTACCACCATACACAAGCCGGCTTCTTTTAATCAATCTTAACACACTTGAAGAGCGCAGAATCCATGTCGACATTATCTTCGTCCACCGTCTTCTGTCAGGCTCAACCAATTGCCCAAACCTGCTCTCCTCCATAATATTTCACACAAACCCCCGTAAATTACGTAACCCTCGACTTTTTTACTTGCCCCCCATCACACTTTTTATGGCTCTAACGAACCCATCTCGCATATACTGTTCTCTGACTCTGTCTCACAAATACCACATATGCCACACCTACATACACTCGCCCCCCTCCAGCCTCCTACCACCCCAGTTTACCGCTATTCTTTTCTACTCTAGACATTAAGTTAGTCCGTAAGATCATATATAATGCTTGTATTAAGGCAAATAAATGATGTTCTGAGCTCACCAAACTTAAAACGCGGCACCCATCTTGCATACAACTTTCCCATGTCCAAAGGTTCAGTCAATATGCGATGAACAGCATTTTTTGAATCCCTACCATTTCTGCTAACTCGCGCACTCTCAGTTGACGGTCATCCAATACCATTTTGTGGATTTTGTTTTTTGCCATTTCTAGAACAGTCACCTCATTTGGTCGACACGGGGATGTTCGTCTTCGCAGCTCGTACGGCCTCGTTTAAACTCTGCCACTTAACACTTCACTGTTGAAAACCAAGATGCAGACTCCCCCAAAGTAGAATCTAGCTTGCCTTTGATATTGCTTGTTCTTAGTCCTTTCAAATGAAAGTATTGAATCACCAAACGAAGACCAATTTTTCCTATGTTTACAAATTAACTGACAGCGTTTATTTTTTTTTTTTTAATTTTTTTATTAGACTTCTCTCGGGAGAGGCGAAGCTATAGCGCCGAGTGGGCGCCCCGAGATCCATCAAATAACTGTTGCAGTTCTTTTTGAACAGTTGCAAGTTGTAACGGTCCGGGAACACTCGCGTGGGAAGGAAGTTCCACAGCTTCTCCGCTCTGTAACGGAACGAGTTCTGATGCAGGGATGTTCGCGATGTTGGGAGATGAACCACCAACGGGTGTGATCCGTCGGATCGTCTTGTGGAGCGCATATAAGCCGAATTGCGTGGAACAATATCAAGAATCTCCGAAGAACAGTACCCGTGATAATATATGTAAAATAGACGGAGGTCGGCTATGCGCCTTCGATGTGATAGCGACTGTAGTCCCTAATCAGGCGGATCGCTCGTCTCTGTATGCTCCCAAGTAACTCGAGGGTATGTTTAGGAGCCGAGCTCCAAACATGGGAGCAATATTCGAGCGCGGATCTAATTTGGGATTTATAAAGGAGAAGAAGTTGGGCCGGAGTAAAATATTTCTTGGCTCTAAAAAGATAGCTCCGTTTTCCTGAGGCTGACCTGGCGATACTCGACACCTGTTTATGCCATGATACATTCCCAGAGGTCGTGATGCCGAGCAATTTCAAACTTTCCCCAGCCTCGAGGGCCCGGCCATTCATCATCAGCTGTGGAACCGATGATCCACTTTTCTTTGTGAATGTTGTATATTGTGTCTTCGCTGCATTGAAGTCGACGAGATTGGCCCTTCCTCACTGCAGGACCCTATCTAGATCCTGATTCCGATCAATCTGTCTGCATCTCAGCTGATGCGACGCAGATGCACTAATCGGCCGAACACTGGAAAAGGAGGAACAAGCGTACTATCATCCGCAAAACTGAACACTTTGTTATCCGTTGTTGTCAACAAATCATTTATGTGAAGCAAGAACAAGGTTGGAGCCAAAATTGAACTTTGGGGCACCCCGAATTAACAGGATACAGATCCAAACACTCGCCGTCCACAAAAACCCGGATCGATCGATTCTCGAGGAAGCTCCTCGTCCAGTCGCAAAGCTGTTGAGAAAGTTCATATGAACGAAGTTTGCTCAGAAATGCCCCGTGCCAGACGCGGTCAAAAGCCTTGGAGACATTCAATGCGACCGCCCTTGATTCACCATGCCATTCAATCGCAGATGTCCATATATCGGTTATAAGTGTCAAAAGGTCTCCCGTGGACCGCCTGCCACGGAATCCGTATTGATGATCATTTAGAAGTCCGTTGCACTCCAAATACTTAACTAGCTCTGTATTTATGACTTTTTCCATTATCTTAGAAAAAATAGACAGTAATGCTATTGGACGGTAATTTTGTGGGAGACACTTTTTTCCGTCTTTGGGATTGGCTGAACTCGAGCGATTTTCCAGCAGGCAGGAAAGGTCCTCCGTGCATAAGATAAGCGGAAGAGTCTGCCAAGAACCGGCGATAGTTCTGGAGCACAGTTTTTAACGACTATTGCTGGTATTCCGTCCGGGCCGGTTGCCTTCCTACAATCCATTTCACGTAGAATGCGTTGAATAGTGTGCGGACGAAATCTCACATCCCACATGTAAGACCGCACCGGTGCGATCACAGGTGGCTCCAAAAGGCCGGGATCGAGGTTTGAATTCGTGGAAAATAAATTGGCGAACACATTAGCTTTATCCTTTGAATTCGTTACTAACGTCCCGCTGTCCGTCACCAACGGAGGGAAAGAGGAGGATGCGAAGTTACCGCTGACAGCTTTTGCCATTTACCAGAAGGAGCGCGAACCGGTTGGGCAGCGAAGGACCTTATTGATCACCCTGTCGTTGTTAGCTTTCTTCGCGGTATCAATCGCCTGGTTACACGCGTTTCTGATTCTAACAAAATTCGTTCTGTTAACATCGGTGGGATTGGAGCGCCATTGCTTAAAAGCTGTATTTTTTGCCGCTGTAATCAGCTCGCATTTTTTATCAAACCAAGGTTTATCAGACGAACTTCGTTTGATGGAATGTGGAATATACATCTCCATCCCCAGAAAAATAATATTTGATACCGACTCCGCGCGTGCGTTAACATCGGAGTTTCCGAAGCACACCTCGGACTATGGAAAGGATGCGAAGAAATACCGCAAATCGTTCCAATTAGCAGCCCCATACTTCCATACATGGCGTAGTCGCTTAGGCCGGTTATTCGCTTGATATGCAAGTGTTTCCGCGACAGATACCAAGCAGTGATCTGAGTTTCCCAATCCCAATCAAAAATAGATCCAGGGTGTTCGCATAATCGCCTCGGGCATCCGGCACTCGCGTTAGCTCGCCCACGAGTTGAGTCAAGTTGTGGCTTACAGCAAATATCTCCGCCAGCCTCCCAGCCTCGTCGGTTCTGTTAGAATGTACCAACCAGCCGGAACTGTGCACATTGAAATCCCCAAGGACAACAATTTCAGAAGCTAGGTGGTTGATCTGTATCCAGTCGCTGGTATGTGAAAGATGTTCAAAAAATGTCACCGGTCGATCGTCATTCGGGGAGCGGTAAAGACAATAAAGAAATTTAACGGAATTCCTCAGCACGACCCTCAACCATATGATGTCCATATTATTGGGTTCCAACGCCTCCATCGTCTGGCAAGCCAGATTGGACCGCGCGAAGACGCAGACTCCGCCCTTAAAACGGAATCTCGAATGTAAGTCGTATCCTGAGTAAAGAAGATATGCCGAATCAGTTGACGAATCGACCTGGGTCTCAGTTAGGGCAAGAATATCAGGTTTCGTTGTTGGCAAATATCGGTGGACAGCGTTTACATTCGTATTGGTGAAACCGATGCCCCTGATGTTACAAAATGCCGTCACCAGTCGAGCGTGGGCAGAGTCCCGAGAGCGAGCCCGGTTATGCGATGACGAACCTCTCAAAGTTCCATTATTTATCATGATATCCCTGACATAGTCCCCCCAGAGATCCGAATGGGAGACTAGTTTACCTCCGGAATTCTTTATATCAGAAGATACCATTATGACTCATCTCCGTGTTAGTCCGGGCATCACGTAACACCCTGGATTTATGAATCATTATAATCGGAGTACACTTTATCAGGATGTAATCCTCTGAAATGAATGCAACGTAGTGCCTTCTTTGTTTTCCCAAGGTTCACCGAATGAATTGCGATTCCTGATTATTCGTTTTATTATTTTGGGATGTGTTGCAGTTCCGCAACATGTATTATATAATTTCACATTATACCATTACGGCAAAACTCCATTGGCACTGAACGCTGCCAATGACAACTAGCAGATTTATCGGACTGATAACGAGCCCGTTATCAGAAAAATAACATGAAAGAGAACAAAGAAGTTTTGATATTTTACCACTGTACTGTTCTCTCACAGTTTTTGTTTTTAACGTTAAAATTAAGATGTTTTGATTCGGTGCAATCTTAGATACGGTGCCTTCAGCATCTGTTTTAAAATGTGAACATCGTAAATCATGTATTATAATAAAAGTCAAATCGTAAATAGTGTTTAAAAAATGTGTTTAATTACTGCCCAATGCGGCAGTCATTTGCTGGGCTATAACGCCAACATTATTCGATCGATTCGAGGGAGATTCGAATCAGGTCGGACTTTTGCTGTCTCGTCGAGGAATCTCGACGCAGAAACATGGTCCTTCGAGCCGGATCGCTCGAAGTGTGCTCGAAACCAACGAACAAATTGGATTACGTCCACCAACATTCTCCAAGAGGAACAACATCGGATCACGTCCGACACACGTCAACCAGGAGGAAACTGGAATTCATCAATAACCTGTGACCAACGTGAGCAGCGCTCCAGCTACAAGGTAGGTGGTATTCATATATTAATATATATAAATTAATTAAGCGATCCGAATGGATCTTAACTTGAAAAGGTGTTGTGTGGTGTGCGTGAAAATGACTGAATTTCGTCGACATTGTCTATCGCCGGATAGTGATTGTCGTTTTTAAGTAAAGAAGACATATTTGTTCGGGACTGTTCTAGTTTCTAATTGAACTGAGTGAAGACATTGATTTGGAATCAATAACGGCAATTACAAACAAGGCTGCAAAGTTAGATCTATTCGAAGTGCCAATCAATGTTTATCGAACGCAATCCGCAATCCCTTGAAACAGCCGAACAGATAAGAATGAAGGCAACCGCCTGTATCAAGAAGTGGTACTTCAATCAACCGGGCCATCAGTTTTGATACGAAAAACCCAATATTCTACTGTAATCGAGCTGCAGCATATATCCGTTAACAGAAAATGATCGTGCGATTATAGACTGTAACTCTGCGTTGTTCGACAATCCTGATTACAGCAGAGCATATGACCGAATGGGAGATGCATATCTCAATACAGGAAAGTACGATGAAGCCATAGACGCCTATACGAAGACTTTTCAACATAACATATATCGAATAATTAAATTTATTAAAGTGGTGAACCCGAACTTTACAGAATGGTACTTTCTGACGTTCGCGTCAAGTGTTCTGGATGTATCACTTGGGATTTCGACCAATATCGTAACCGCGTTCCTGCGTCACCGCAAGTCTTAACACATATTCTAGTGTATCTGAGAAATGCTGTGATTCATGTATTCCTGAAAGTAATTAAACATCACATGGTTGCAATTATTCAAGATGTTATATTTCAAATAATGTTCGTCACGGAGTCTGACAAAGACCTCTGGGAAAGCGACCCACATGAATTTATTCCATTGAATTTTAACATTCAACATATTTTAAGATTTCGGTTGTCTGGTTCCTGCAGCACAAATGTTTCAATATTCAGCCGTTTTTGAAGATTTTGTTTGTCTGGTTCCTGCAGTACGAATATTTCAATATTTGGCATATTTAAAGATTTTTCCTGTCCAGTTTCTGCAACACAAATATTTCAACATCAGGTAGAACGCAGAAAGGAATTCTACCGAAAACAATGGGAAGCATGAAGCAGGTTATTACATCACCAAGCGCTGATGATAATCAAAGGGATGGAGCACTTCATATAATTGGAACTCTGGCAGATGTGCTTCTGAAAAACGAAGACGCCGTGGACAAGTGGAATATGCTTACCACATATCTATTTCCAGAGTTTCAAATCGGGCGGACATATGCGAACCGTACTGGTTAGGTGGTTCATTATTCTTGTGAAATGAAATTGACTTCGCCTTTTTATTTAAATAACCGTTTTGTTTGTAATCGGCGGAAAATAAGTAAAATAATGAATACTTTTATTCGTCCCATTTTACAAACTCCAAGATACACCAATTTACATTTCAACTTTAACACAAGTCAACATCAAAGCTAGTAATTCTACCAAATACAATTTACAGTCCACAAATTACTATTATTAATCAAATACAATTTACAGTCCACAAATTACTATTATTAATCAAATACAAAGTACAGCCCACTGTTCGACATCCGAGGTTGTTTCATTTGGCTTAATTCTACAGAAGTCACCGCGGGTAAATGAAGAAGTTGTCTATCGGTCTCAGTATTTCGGTTGAGGACATCATTCGGGTCCTCTTTTAATGAACTTGCAGACACGTTGCACGACCTACGCTGCAGAACTTAGATACGCCCCGCGTACATTGAAAGAACCTCAAGAAGAGGACGATGACCCATCGGGCAATAGTCGAGAGGACAAATCCTTTGAATCCAACGGGTGAAATCAGGTTCAACGACAGAGCTGAAGCTCTCACAATAAAACAAGCGGTCAATACCAAAGAAAAGATTTGTCGCTTCTCGCCACCTGGACACGCTGTCAAGTGTCTGGGGTTCTTCGTTTTCGCCGCCTGGACGAAATGCTCTGGGGGCACCCTCTTAACACCGCCCGTTGCACGTAGCTGCCACGGGGGCACCACTACAACGGAGTCGGTGTCTAAGATAGGCTTTCGGTTGTAAGATTAAAGGACAAAGAAAACGAGGGACAAGGGAAGATGGCGGCACCCGTCGGAAAATCACACCACGGAAAACTGTCACCGTTTAGAGTGCACCGCTTCTCGTCACCTGGGCTCATCGTTCGAGCATCCTGAATTTGCCGCTCTTGCCACCCAGGCACATCGCTGTTAAGTGTCTGGGGTTCTTCGCTTTCGCCGCCTGGACGAAATGCTCTGGGGGCACCCTCTTAATACCGCCCATTGCACATAGCTGCCACGGGGGCACCACTCCAACGGAATCGGTGTCTAAGATAAGCTTTCGGAAATAAGATGAAGGGACAAAGAAAACGAGGAACAGGAAAGATGCCGGCACTCTTCGGGAAACCATATCAACGGAGAGGAATCGTGAACATATGGTCTAGCCACCAAACGAAGAAGAAAGGTAACTGGCTTTGGGACTATTTCATCCCGCGACTCGATTGAACGAAGACTTCTATCAATCAGCAGAGTAATCTTACTAATAGCAACCCGGATGCGCAAACTCTCTGGCTCAATCAAGTGCCAGTTGTAATTCAACAGGCTATGCCGCAAGCATTCAACAACAACACTACAAAAGGGAAAAGCCACCATGTCCGGCACCATCATTCAACCAGTTCATTAAATACGACCACAGGTAACGCTGCCGACAGAGAGTTCAGTTCCCATCAAGAAATTCTCCCAACGCTGAGCATTGGTTTAGCGGCGTAGATGGGACATATCCCCAACTGCAACAGCATCAGCCAGAGCAATCAACTTGGATTCGAGACGCAGATGATCCTAGGCAGTTGGCGGTAACTCTAACATTTCTGGTAGCGGCACAGGCTGGACATACTGAGAAGATGGTGAAATTACAACCCATCAATTTCAACACATTGACGACTACGTCGCTCAATCACAACATCGCTCAATTACCACTCATGGATTTACGATCCAACATGGGACTACGTCCAATATATTCTCATCCTGGGACTACGCCCAAGATATTCTTATTCATTTAAACGGATTTACGATCCGACATGGGACTACGTTCAACACATTGATACTTCATACAAATGGATTTACGACCCAGCATAGGACCACGTCCAACTTATTGAAATTTTACATACGGATTTAGGATCCAACATAGGACTACGTCCAACTTATTGAAATTTTACATACGGATTCACGATCCAAAGAGAGGACTACGTCCAAGAAGGTCATCGATGATACAGAGGGATCCACGATCCAAGGAGAGGACTACGTCCAAGAAGTTCATCGATGACACCAGGGATTTACGATCCAACCAACATTTAACATTAAACGCACAAATCACACAACAAACTAAATTGTAATCAATTCAGCCATAGTGACGTCAACCAATGGGATAACACAAATACAGATCACATCGTTGCCGCAGCTGATGCGGCAATTATCGCCTCTCAGGCAACCTCCACAACATGTCGGAGAATATCAACATCAAATAACGACGGCCATATCTCAAGCTACAACATTAGCAATCAATGGCCAACTGGACCTTCGGTCCCACGCATACACACACACACACTAACACTGATAATTGACTAGGAATTGAAACAATAACTAATTATATTTTATAACAAATTAACTCAATTAATAAAATCAGTTCTAGTCAACATAATATAATTAAATTTGCCACCCTACCTCTCTACCGTACCGGTTTATGAGCAACACGAGCATTAAGGCCTCTGAGCTCAACCAGAAGTACCAACCGCGACTTCCCACGGCTTTGACATGAACATGTTGGTGACGCCAACTAAAGAGGACTACTGGGTCCACTGTCGGCGGCCCGGGAAGATGTTGCAGTTCCGCAACATGTATTATATAATTTCACATTATACCATTACGGCAAAACACCATTGGCACTGAACGCTGCCAATGACAACTAGCAGATTTATCGGACTGATAACGAGCCCGTTATCAGAAAAATAACATGAAAGAGAACAAAGAAGTTTTGATATTTTACCACTGTACTGTTCTCTCACAGTTTTTGTTTTTAACGTTAAAATTAAGATGTTTTGATTCGGTGCAATCTTGGATACGGTGCCTTCAGCATCTGTTTTAAAATGTGAACATCGTAAATCATGTATTATAATAAAAGTCAAATCGTAAATAGTGTTTAAAAAATGTGTTTAATTACTGCCCAATGCGGCAGTCATTTGCTGGGCTATAACGCCAACATTATTCGATCGATTCGAGGGAGATTCGAATCAGGTCGGACTTTTGCTGTCTCGTCGAGGAATCTCGACGCAGAAACAGGGATGTAAGTATCGCGAATCCATGCAACTTGTGTTTACATAAATACCCATTCGACAAATATGTTTTTTTTGCATATCTTATTGACATCGTACCACAAAGCCACTTGTTCATAGGTAGCACCGTTTGCCTTTAAAGGGTATTCGTTTTTTGTGTTATTGGGTACTTTCAGATGTGGTGTATCTTCTATTTTGTTGCCTGTTTATGCATAATGCAAATCATATTTTATTTCAATTGCCATTTCAAACAACTTTTCTTATTCACTGATGGTAAATATTTTGTAAATCATTTAAACGACGAGTACGTTGTGTGTAACTCGCGTTTATTTATTGTGTCAGTCACTTGTTTTCGAAACCGATAAACACAAAACCCTCCTATATAAGTAATCTGTTATATTTATGTAAGGTGAAATATTCTACAGTCAAAACTTTCACACTTGTGTTGCCGTGCCTTGATAAGCAGTCCATTGTACTACCGACTTCAATTAGATGTTTGTGTTGATTTGACTGACCATGTAGCTGTGTAGCTCATGACTGCCTCAGTCTTCAACCCTTCATACCTTGTCTTTTCAGAATCCTAGGCTACATATCAAGTTCCAGCTTCATTTAAATAGCATAAAAATGAGGAGCTGGACGACAGGCGCAGCTTTTGTGTCTACCATACAAGGGTGTCTTGCGTCAGCCGTCCAAATACGGATGCACTTGACGCTACACTTGATTGACGGAAAAAGAAAAGAAAAGGTAACTTAGCGATGAACTTTCAAGGTGGCGCCGCTATTCCTCGCCGATTGTCTTCCAACAAGGTTTAATCAAATTCACGCCCACTCTTAGCTCTAACTAACACCCAACAAAGGAAGAAGCACAACGAACTAAATTACTTAATTCGCCATTTGGTCGGCTGTCAGTACTTGTCTAGGACGTTAAGGACCCATCGAATATTGGGAGAATATCACTTTAAAAATATTTGAATATCATATATAATTACGATGACTTTGAATGATATACAACTCACCGATAAACTCGTTTCGAATTCTGATGCGATCTTGCAAGTTAGCCGCCGAGATGATGACGCAGTTGATGAAGGCGAGCAGCGCCACTTGGTATTCAATGTTGTTCGTCTTTTCTAGTTCGTCGATCACAATTTTGAAACGATAACGTTCGCTTTTGTGGTCCTACAACAATGGCAATCAAAACGATTAATGCTTATGGAAAGAGGGACACAGTCAGAAGTGTCAGTGAACGCGCCTACCTTGTAGTATTCTAATGTCTCAATAGCTCGGGAGTAGCCTTCGGAGTTGTAAGCACATAGGGCTGACAGCAGTTCGAAAACCTGCTTCTTCACCGTGGTGTTGCTTGTGTCTAGAGCCGCGCCTAATTTAGAAACATATTCACGATTCTCGACTATGTAGTCTAGACCGATTCGTGAGTCCATCTTGGGCAGCGTCATACTATGGTATTGTGTCCGTGTTGTCGATGCACGCGAAAGGATTCGTCGGCTTATTGTCGCCCTCGATGATTGTTATTGATGATGATAACACCTGGAATAAGAATGAAGAGAGTAAAAGGGATTGTTGCATTAGAAGTTTATAAAGATGAATTAATTTTAAATTTTTTCTTTGTTTTTTGGTGTACATTTATTTTGTTGGAGCTTCGAGGGATTGTGCAGTGGAAAACATTGGGAAAGTTTGGTGGATAAATAAGGTGGAACGTAAAAACCCTAACCATTTTTTTTAAGTCTATATCAGGAAGAACCACTTGTTAACATTTTACGAGAATAAATAACAATTTTAGCGTTACGCTGACACATAAGATCAGATTTGAACCAACGTTCGCACAATCGCTTAAATGTTATAAGTTGTAACCTCCTTAGAGTCACGGTGCTGAGTGGGGAATATCTGACAAATTTAAACGTTGCTAACCTGACAGAGGCTAGAGTCACTAACCGATCAATAAAAAATATTCCTTTGCAGAAGTGGGAAAGAAGATATAGAAAAATTGATTGTCGGATGATGTTCATTTAATTTCAAATCACCAAGAACGACGATCCCATCCCGATTATCACTCAACTCAATGATATGGTCATTGCATTGAGGGAAATTTCGTATGCTTCCATAGTCTAGGATGGAAAGCTGTGGAGATAAATAACGTAAATTAATTTGTGGGATAGTATAGTGGTTAGTATACCCGCCTGTCACGCGGGAGACCGGGGTTCGCCTCCCCGTCGGGGAGCCTCTGGCGCAAAACTAATGACCTTGCCCGGACTTGCTAAACGAGGCCAAGACCGGTTCCCGGTTGTAGTGCCGATGACGATGATGATAATTTTTACTAAGGATAGTGCGGACATGGTTAAATGCTCTCTAACTACTTGGATGAAGGGATGTTGGGAAAGAAATCATACAAGACCGGTAGGTCTTGAGTGCAGTGGTAAATGCAGATCACGTCTTCGGCGTCTGATATCTACGCTTTGGTCGGTGTGGGTGTGTATGCTTGCGCCGTCTTGTACTGTGCGTGTGTGTGTGTGGTGTGTTAGCAGTAGACCCTATGGGATGGGTCCAGGAATCCTCTATTATAGAGGGGAATGTTGCTGGGAAGAATGCCTTCAGTTTTGTACTGAAGAAGAAATTGTGGTGGTCGGATCCGAAGAGGTCTAAAGAGAGAAGGGTCAAGAACACAAGACTCCCATACAAGAAGGTTCTCGCTGTTCTAAATGCTTTCGAGGTAGTTATATGCTAATTGTGACAAGCACTCGACGATAGGAATAATGGAGGCGCCTTCGTATAGGTGACAGTTGGGGTAATGGTGCCCGTCAGGCCTTCTAGAATAGTTGGTACATCTTCTGAGGAGTGTTATTTCGAAAACTCGAAGTCTTTCCGTTTGGGCCGAAGATATGGAGGACCATATGGAAAAGGCGTACAATAATTCAGATCTGATTAGCTGCTTATGCAGAGAAGCTTCACTAAGGTGTCAACTTTGTTGCTCCGCTTCAAAATGTTGTGCAGTTGCTTAGACCGATCGAGGCCCCTTTGAAGAATGTGGGTCACATGTTTGATGAAATTCATTTTTGCGGTATAAATGACCCGGAGATATTTCATCTTGTCCTGTGGTCTAATCGTAGTAACTCCTTATTGCATTCGAATATTCTGTGAATATCGAGAAGCAGGTTGGGAGTGTTTATTACTCAGAATTATAGCTACTGCTTTGGATGGATTTGTGAGTGTTTAAGTATTGATGTCAACGTATGATACAGGTTCACTTACTCCCCAACGTTTGCTCCTAGTAAAAATAGTTCACCCAGGAAGAACAGGAACAATGAAAAACACACTGGTGTAGTTTTAGTTTGGTTAATGTTTTCTTTATTTAACTAATTCGTAACTACGTT
The DNA here is from genome assembly GCA_963931805.1 of Microdon myrmicae. Lineage (NCBI taxonomy): Eukaryota > Metazoa > Arthropoda > Insecta > Diptera > Syrphidae > Microdon > Microdon myrmicae. Next base: position 62,641,318 of record OZ007498.1, read on the forward strand.
TTTTGCTTTTATTTTACTTCACTTATCACTTATTATTAATATTATCAAGTGATTTTTATTATATATATATATATATATATATATATATATATATATATATATATATATATATATATATACTGTGACCGCAGTAATTAATATTTAACTCAACTTGTTAAAGGACGAAGCGACTCGGGAAACGAGTGTTCCGTTAGGGTGACGATAATAGACTCCACTTTAAAATCGGCGAAATTAATTCGACTACGAGCGGCGGCGTGACTGCCCACGGTGGTGATTGAGTAACGACTGACTGGAATTAGGCATGATTGGGTAATTCTGGATATGCACAGCTATTAGCCAATTATCATCGCACTCTCTCATGAGTCTTTTCAGTTGCACGTCTCAGTGAGGTGAATAATACTTGCACATCATTCGACAGTCGCTGGACATGCGAAGGATGAAAAGAACAAAAGAGAGAGCGCAATAACTTCGGGGTTGGCTTAGCTTGTGCGCTTGTATCAAATGCAATCTTTGAGGATGACCTACTGCCCTAGTGCGATGGCTGTGGTGATTTCAGAGTGCATTGAACTGTAGGGAGACAGAATTGTGGAGGAGAGGAAAATGTAGTTAGTGCTATTCACCTGCGAAAAAAGATCATTGATCCCCAGCGAATGTAGTGTCTGGGGAAAGTGAGTAGGACGCCGACTTGGCTAGGGAAATCTGATCATGGGAACTAAATTAAGTACTTTAATAATTTCCCCAGCGATTGCATGATTATGCAAGCGCGTCGTTAGATCAAACTATGCCGTTGCTAACCGACATGATACGATTTCCGGTGGAAATCTCATGGTTTAGCGAAATGGAGTCGCCGTATGGCGAAAAGATAGCTAAACTCAATTATGTATTATCTGCATAGGATAATGAGTTTAGCTATGCAGCCTTTTGGGAAACATGTTTTGCAGGTGAATTACCGAACGGTGGGATAGGGGTTGATATGACGCGCTGAAAGCGGTCGAAATAAGGCGGAAATTGTGGTTGAAATAGTGGGTTGGTTCTCCATGTAGTATAGAGAACCCCACAGATTAAGTGTTTTTTTTTTTTTTTTTTTTTTTTTTATAGCGCTTGAGATGCCACCAAATAACTGTTACAGTTCCTTTTGAACAGTTACAGGTTGTAACGCTCCGAGACCAGTTGCGCAGGGAGGGAATTCAACAGCTTCCCCGCTCTGTACCGGAATGAGTTCTCATAGAGGGATGTTCGCCCCATTGGGAGATGAACCGCAAACTGGTGCGATCCGTGGGATTGTTTCGTAGAGCGTATAAAGACCGAATTACGCGGAACAATACCGCGAATCTCCGAAGAACCGTACCCATGATAATATCTGTAAAACAGACAAAGGTCAGCTACGCGCCTTCGATGTGATAGCGACTGTAGTCCCGACGTCAGCTCCGTTGTTAGATAATAATTGACCATATAATGACCATTTGTTTTATAATGATTAAAACAAATTCAAGTTGTTGGATATTTGTTGTGACCAACTCAACAATATGTTTTCAGCCGCAGTCCGCAGCGTCAGTTGTTGTATTATTAAGGACTGTAATGGTGGGTTGAGGCGAGATGTAGGAAACTTTGACAACTCTTCCACACTGTGTCCCATCCTCAGAGCCAGTTGTTGTATTTGAGGGGAGTGTTCCTGCTCCTCTCTATTGTGTGTGATGTGGGTTGGTGTGTTTTTAATTTGAGATGTTTTGCCAGTTGTTATATGCGGTTATTGTGGGGGTCGATGGAAATGGCATTTTGTGATATGATTTTGAATGTTAGAAATTGTGTCGTTTCGTACATATTAACCGGGTCCGTTTAATCTACATCAAGGCTGCGCCAGGTGTCATTTTCATTTTTAAAACATTTTTTATTTTTCTTTTTATATTCTTAATTTCTAAATTATAGGCTAGACAAAAAATGCTTAAATTCTAGCTTAATTTTCTTATATAATAACTTACTGGCCCATCGCAGACGCTCTAAGCTAAACATTACTAAACATTTGTATAATTTGCCTTTCGGCGACAGAAGTTTGTGGCAGTACTTATAATTATTTGAAAGACAAAGAAAATTTGAAAAACTTTGTGTCAATTATTTTCTTGTTTTTTTTTTTCTTAAAATTTAATTATTTTATGTAAAAGCACTTAACCTAACTTAACTTAAATCTTATACTACCCTAATTCTAGAAAAGCTGCGCCAGGTGTAGGAGGAAGTCTATTCAACACCAAATTTTGGGGATTCATCCATCAACAGTCGTGTGGCCGAGTGTAAAGTGTAAGTAGCTTCTGACGGTGGCGGCTATTCGGTCAACGGTGTGTGTTTTTGCTACCATTACCCGTTTACCGCAAGTCCAGGGAACTGAATACAACGTAACGGCCCGTTTCGTGCCGTTAGCGGTCACCCGATTGTGTAACGGGGCGACCACGGTAAACTTTCCGGTCGGGTTCCTGGAAACGCCTTGATTTCTTCTCTAATTCACCGCACTTACCCGTAAATCCTGGGGACTTTCACAAGGGGTCGTCTCCTCCTGCACTCGTGCGGATGCGCCTCTGGTTCCAGCAAACCAAGAAAAACCAAAACGGGATACTCTTCCAAAAACGCCTTGCGTGCTCTTCTTTATTTTTAACACTTTAGGATTTTTTGTTTTACATTAATTTTACTTTTCATTATAAATAAACATTTTACAAAGAACCTAACACATTTTCACAAGTAGTAAGAACAAAGAAAAAATGAAAATTAAACAAAATCGCTTCATGCGGTAAACTAAAACCTTGTCACCTCCTTCGTGTAGGAGATCTGAATTCTTACTCTTCTTAGATCCACTCTCGCTCTCCATTCCTGGCTCTTCGTTAACTTTCGAACACAATCTTCGTTATCACCGTGTCTTCGACAAGTGGCAATCCAACGATACAGGTGTGTGCCACCGCTAATATTTGAGTTTAAGATCACAACGGGATGTATATATCGTATATATAGCGTTTATACCTGTAATTCTTCATTCCAATATTAAACCAAAGCTCAACCGTGGGGTTTATTACGCAACACCGTGTTCTCGATCAGGTGGATCGCTCGTCTCTGAATGTTCTCAAGTAGGTCGAGGGTATGTTTAGGAGCCGAGCTTCAGACATGAGAGCAATATTCGAGCGCGGGTTTGATTTGCGATTTATACAGAAGAAGAAGTTGAGGCGGAGTAAAAGATTTCTTGGCTCTAGAAAAATAGCTCAGCTTTCCTGAGGCGGATTTGGCGATGTCCGACACGTGTTTATGTCATGATACATTCCCACAGGCCGTGACGCCGAGCAATTTCCCGCTTTCTCCAGATTCGAGGTTCTGGCCATTCATCATCAGCTATGGAACCGATGATCCACTTTTCTTTGTGAATGTTGTATATTGTGTCTTCGTTGTATTGAAGTCGACGATAGTGGCCTTTCCCCACTAAAGAACCTTATCCAGATCCCGATTCAGAGAGTAGATCTGGCTACATCTCAGCTGATGCGACGCTGATGCACTAATCGGCCGATCACTTGAAAAAGAGGAATCAGGTGTACTATCAAACATAAAACTGAACAGTTTGGTATTCGTTGACTCCAACAAATCATTTTTGTGAAGCAGAGACAAGGCGGGAGCTAAAATAGAACCTTGAGGTACCCCGGAATTAACAGGATGCAGGTCCGAACTCTCGCCGCCCACAACAACCCGGATCGATCGATTTTCGGGGAAGCTTTTCGTCTAGTCGCAGAGCGACTGGGAAAGTCCATGTGAACGAAGTTTGCTCAGTAATGCCCCGTACCAGACGCAGTCAAAAGGTCTCCCGTAGACCGCCTACCACGGAATCTGTATTGACCGTCATTCAGACGTCCGTTGCACTCCAAATACTTAATTAACTCGGCATTGATGACCTTTTACATTACCTTAGATAACATAGACAGTAATAACACACTTCTTACGGCGCCAACGAACCCACCTCGCTTATGCTACGACGGGCCAACTCTTTCCCCACCTCCTTCTATTTCAACATCTCCACTCCCGCTCTTAAACGACGTCTCAGAATAAACCCGTCCTAAATCGGCCACCTCCCCTCAATAACCCCTCCACCCTGCAATCCTCTCCTCGCCCTCCCTCAAAATAGTCCTCCCCTACACCTTTCCAACCCCACTCACAACCCCCCCCCCCCTCCCCCCGCCCTTGTACCAGTCCGTACACATGTCCTCCACTGTTGCACAAAGGCCGCGTTCACCACCCTCACATACACTCGCTCTTCCCCGGCTTCCTACCTCCCCTATCGCCCAGTAATCTTCAACTTCCTGGTTTTCTTCTCCTTTTTTTCGATTGAATAATTGAATAACGTCTTAACCACTACCCTTGATTTTAAGATAGTCTGTAAGGTTCTTATGTTAAGTTAATTTTTAAGCTTGCATTAAGCTAAATAAAAATGGGGGTTCCGCCTTCAATCAATCAATCAATCAATGCTATTGTACGGTAATTTTGGGGAATAACCGAGAGTCTGCCAAGAATCGGCGATATTTCTGGAGCTCAGTTCTTAAGGACTATTGCTGGTATTCCGCCCGTACCGGTTGCCTTCTTACAGTCCAGTCCACGAAGAATCTGTTGAATAGTACGTGGGCGGAACCCCATATACTCCATCGAAGACCGTACCGACGCGATCACAGACGGTTCCGAACACCGGTATTGAGAGTTGAATTCGTGGAAAATGATTTCGAAAACACATTGCCTATCTTTTGAATTTGTGATTAGTGTCCCGTTGCCCGTCACCAACGGAGGAAAAGAGAAGGAGCGAAGTTACTGCTGACAGCCCTTGCCACTGACCAGAAGGGACGCGAACCAGTTGGGCATTCAAGGAGTTTATTGGTCACTCTGTCGTTGTAGGCCTTCTTCGCGGTATCAACCGCCTGGTTGCACGTGTTTTTGATTCTAACAAAGTTTGTTCTGTTAACCCCGATGGGATTGGAGCGCCATTGCTTAAAAGCTCTAAGCCAGTGCTTAGTATTATCTAGATACTACTGTACTACCGAATGTACTCATTGCCGTAGGATTTCTATTTGATGCATTGGCCAATATATCATTATTCAATCTCAGGATATTCACGTTAAGTGATTTCAAGCATGATGGAGCTTAGACCCGTTAGATATATTTTTGTGGTTAGTGGTTATAGCGTGAGACACTGTCCAGTTCTATTTCTTCTTCTGTTGAACTAGATTGCTATGTAAGGGTACTAAAAAAACTTTTATAAAAAAACGAAGTATCCAAATTGATTTATTTATCTCATCATGGAGTTAGATCGTATCCGGCCAAAGTTAAGGATTTTTCTTCTTTTTAATACTCATAATTAATTCTTTTTCAGGCCCTGGTGGTCACGTCAAATGACCTTGAGTTGGCTATCGACATGGATTAAGTGCTCCATTGGACACAACTCAAATATTCCTATCTACCTTTTCGAAGAACTATTTCTTCATTTTCCGTAACTTTATTTAAATGATTATTTTGTTGCCTCCTAAAAATGGTATTTTCCCACCTCATATTAGAATAATGTCTCACAAAAGAAGAATTTATGGGCTCGTTAATGTTACTAAAAAATGTTGGTGCGCCTTAAAGTTGCTCCTTGCGATCAATTCTTGGCTGTGTCATTGGAAGGTGAAATATATATTCAGTAGTAAGGTGACTCTTTTTACATCTATAATAAAATTTATTGGCGTCAATAATAGGTGGTGTACTTTTTTATCCATTGCAAAGCCAATACATTTTTATTCTTGGTCATTAGATCATTAACATCTTTAATGGGCCCCCTAATGTTCCCAGTTCATATGACGCTGTACCATTAAAAACCGGGCATTGGTTCAGCATACGAACCACCAAATATAATATATACTAAAAACCACTGATTTCGCAATCTGGTTTTGCATATCAATTATTTGAATTGATCGGAAATGTTTAAACAAACAATGGATCTGTTATTATACTGGTCAGGTACGGACGCAGATAGCGCTGAATGAGTTCTAGATGCTACTGCACCTACCGTCAAATGCTAACTCGAAACCGGCCATTAAGTGCTGGGAAACCGCACAAATGACCAGCAACTGGACGCCATTTCGATTAATTTATTTGGAATTATAATCAGGTTTTTAAGTGTTTCAGTTGTGGAAGACGTTAAGCCCACAAGGTGTGCGGGTGCTAATGGTGCTGTGACATTTACGCGCTGTGATAAGTGCCCTTGGATTAAAAGGAAAATATCTGTCGTCTTGTTGCGGTATTATAAATCAATAAATCCAATTATAACAAATCATTTTGCATTGACGCGACAACCTATTAGAGTATAGAGTCTGCAAATATATTATTCAAATGAATGGTTATTGATTCGGTCTGGAGCACGACTGTCCATGTGTCATTCGCAGGTGGTTGTTGCATATATGTCAGCTGAGATGGATACAGGTAGTACGTCTCCAAAACTGCGTGGTAATATATGTGTATGAATAAGAATTCTGTGAAATATGAGGATAGTTTAACAGATGAAACTAAAGCTTAAATATATAGAAATTACTGCCTCAATTGCCAGGGTGGTAAGGAGATTGTGCCATTGGGGAACTGCGTGTGTATTTTTGATATGATATTGTTTTCAGAAAGTTATACAGCTATCCCCCATATAAAATAACTCTAGTATATACAAAGATATCGCATCCCATGATGAATCTTTGTTTGGATTCACATTTAGGGTTTCCTCCCTGGAATATACTTGATCTCCCCCTTATCTATATTGTTACATAATTAACAATTATAATTTCCATCCCATTTCCATCCAAATTAATTCGCGATCTTAATCCCTTAATTACAATCAGATCATACCCAAAAACACCATTTTCCCACGCTTCAATATCATATTTTCATTCTCCATATTTCTCATGTCACATTTTCATCTTCCTTAGCAAAACGTAATTCTATCCCAAAAGCGGTTTCATGGTCAAACTTTCCACGGTATCTAACATGTACAGTCTATTCCACCATAAATAGTCATAACTCTATCGGAAACTGTACATACAAACCGTTTCCACTCCTTTCATCCCCTATCTCGCAAATGTTGTAATTCTTACTACAAAAGAATTACAAAATTCTATAAACGAGGACCAGGAACAATTTCACTGAAAATAGTTCAGGCCAGCGAGAGCCGAAACCAAATCCAATGAATCAGCAAATGGTAAGGTGACCGTAAATTTCTCTCCTAATATAAAAGTACGCGAATGAGCGTCTCTCTCTCTCTCTCTCTCGTATACTAATTCGTCGTGGTCGAGACATGGTTAATTCTAAATTCGTTTACGACAATTTTTAAATAAAACAAGTTCAGAAAAAAGAAACGCAAATATAATAAAAATAATTAGAAAATAAATGGAATAATAGTGAAAAAATAGCAATAACTATTTTACGTGTTTGATGAACACCAATCTAAGAACTATTGTGTTTTAAGGATTATAATATTGGAAAAGAGAACTATTCAAGGAGCACTTGAGGAATTGTGTATTCCTGGCAAGCAAATACTATTTTACGTGTTTGATGAACACCAATCGTTGTAAGGGTTACCGCAGCATAGTTTAGCCGTTTTTGTGAAAAATTAAATAAATCACACAAAAAGTAAAAGGCAAACAATGAACAATATATTCAGTTTCATGAATTGTTGATTTGCTAAATTCAAAATTAAGTTAAATTCAAAACTAGGGACCAACTCATTGCTGAAGTGTGTTTCCTCTGCTGCTGCCCAAAGAAAGGAAAACGCCTAACTGTGAGTATACACAAACATTTATTTTATTTTATATTTAATATATATTATAAATATATGCAACAATATTCCACACTACCGCTTCTCGTATGGCTTCAACGAAACCCCTTTTACGGATGCTGAGGAACGTCAACTCCAATTCTACCTCGTTTGATTACGGACTCACCACCCAGACTCTCAAACACCGCCTCATCATCATTTTTTCCTGATCGGAGCAGTACTCCTAAACATTCCACACTGATCGGCCCCGCACCCCACACACCCAGCAGCGGCGGTAGAAATAATCGCATTGTATCGTATTATTGTATTTCAATTGCATCGTAAACTTACACCATTTGTACTTGCACGAGTGATTTATTTATAGACTTAGCGTCTATTGAACTTCCCGCCTAATTTAATACCAAATTCCAAATTTCATGAGAAATCACTTTTGCAAATAAAACGCAGATGATTGTAAAATTATTTATTATTTCTAGTTCAGTTGATAGTAAACGGTTGTATTTTTTTTTTTTTTACCTCGAGCTGAGGTCATATTCGTAATTCGCGTCGTGGCGCAGGAGTTTCGCGTCAACCAATGCAACATTTGTGACTTAAAGTGCAATTTATACTCTGCATCCGCCCACATATTTAAGCACAAACCGCTAATGCGAATCGCCATGGGGATGCACATACCAAACAAAATCGGGCACTTAGGTATACAAGAATAACTACGTTGGAAATGTTAGTACTACTCGGGGCTAATTTTCATGACAACATGTATTCACAACGATGTAACTGTGGCTGTGTGCGAATGAGGGCTGTAACAGGGGAGACATATTTAGCAGTTATACTACTTAGCAACTTCTGCCACAATAGTCTCTGTTACAACCCTGAACTTATGTTTTTGTGGTTAAACTTAGCGTTCGTAAGCATTCGTTCACTATTGCGTGGTGGCATACGTTCACCGAGATTAACAGTTGTTAAAATCAGAAACCCGTGCAACTAGGGGATTGATATTGAACGATAGAGTGACCAATAAATTCCTTGATTGCCCAAATGGTTCGCGTCACTTCTGGTCAATTGCAAGTGCTGTCAGGAATAACTCCGCTTCCTCCTCTTTTTCTCCGTTAGTGATGGGTAGCGGTACACTAGTCACAAATTCAAAAGATAAAGCAAATGTGTTCGCGAATCTATATTCTGCGAATTCCGCCGGTTTGTTGGAAACACCTGTGATTCTGCCGGTATGGTCTTCGATGCGGGATGTGAGGTTTCGTCCGCGTACTGTTCATTACATTCTACGAGTGGACAGTCAGAGGAGAAAAGGCCCGAACGGAATACCAGCAGTAGTCCAGAGGATTCCTGTTGACCCACATAACAGATATATGGACATCTGCGATTGAATGGCATGGTGGGTCAAGGGCGGTTGCATTGGATTTCTCCAAGGCTTTTGACCGTGTCTGGCACGGAGCATTGCTGATCAAGCTTCGTTCATGCGGACTTTCCCAGCAGCTTTGCGACTGGACGAAGAGCTTCCTCGAGGATTGATCGCTCTGGGTTGTTGTTGATGACGAGTCTTCGTGGCCTGATGTGTTGAGCATTGGTTCAATTTTAGTGATTCTAGCCGTCCGAGCGTCGGTTCGAATCACATGTTCTTCACTTTCGTCGCAGACGCTATAAGTTTGCTCTCAATATTGAGACCAATCTGCAAAATGGAAAATGATACTTTATCTCTCCAGATATCACTTCACCTCTGACCTCCAACTTCAATCGAATGTCGAGCTGATCTCTGATCGAATAGCAAAGCTCACGGATAAATTTCATCATAGTAGGATCTTTTCGGATAACCCCCCGATACTCCAACTTTACATCTAATTAACGTACAAATGTATTATATTCACTTCTTTAATTGTTTAGTTATATACCTAGATAGGTATGGACTTATTTATTTCTTTATTTATTTATTATTTGTTTTTATATTTATTTATTTATTATTTTTTTATATATTTATTTATTTATTTAATTATATACCTACATAGATATATATTTATTTTCTTATTTATTATTTGTTTTGTATTCACATATTTATTTGTTTAATTATATACCTACATAGATATGTACTTATTTCTTTCTTTATTCATATATAATATTATTTGTTTTAATATTTATTTATTTATTATTTGTTATATATATGTATATTTATTTATTTATTTAATTATATACTTACATAGATATATACTTATGTGGGGAGCGAAGTCGTGACACAGACATGGGCGCAGGGTTCTACTTCGCCCCCACCGACGTCACTATAAGTTTATCCGCGCATTGTCGACAACGAAAAGAACAAACACACCCAGGATAAAACGTACACGGCAGAAAAAGGAAACACACTGATTTATGTTTATTCCGTTTTATTCTCTCACTTAGACTTATTGTGTTAATATTAAATTGATTGGTATTAATTTTGAACAAGGCGAACACTTCTTTGCACGACCCGACTTCAGGTATTTTTGCGTCTTCGGCGCGCGACGAGGAGCGGAAGCGGCATGTGACCAGTGTGGTCCGCGGATGAAATTCGATTCAACGATATTCAATCGTTTGGGGTGAGTTTTCCCGAGAGATAAAGTGTTTCTCTCGTGGTGAAAACAAGGAAGAAAGACTTGGCAATGTATGTGTATGTGTGAGTGAAGATCACATTGGTTTTTTTCATACACAAGGCCATGGTAAGGAACCTGAAACAAAGAAAGGGAAAATGTGCATTCATTAGATGCGAGTTCGGTAAAGTAAACAAAACCGAATCTCGTCGGATGCTAAATGGATCTTTTTCTTAGATGTGCGTCGCGGCTAAATAAATAGACGCGAGGCATCGAAGAAATGGTGTTAATGGGTTTTAGCTTGATTACCGGGAAATGGTGTTTATGGCATCACTGGTAAGGGTAGGTATTGAATTCCTATTTGCATTTGCTTATGCTGTAGGATTTAATTGGTGCCAAGAGATGCGTATATTTGTTTTGGTCCCTTGGGTGTAGGTCCCCACTAATGTGTTCGTATGGTGATTTATGATACACATGATGAAGCTGGGACGATGTTCAAGCACAAGCAAACTCATAAAGCCACATGGATATCACCCGACGGCGTAACGCGTAACCAAATAGACCACTTCGTCATAGACAAAAGACACCACTCGAATATCCTTGGCGTAAGATCATATAGAGGAGCAGATTGCGACTCCAATCATCTTTTAGTGATGGGGAAAATCAGGAGTCGCCTGGCAGTAATCCCACATGGGGAGTCACGGGAGACGAGCAAAAAGTTCGACACTGATAAACTGAAAGACTTGCGCAAATGGGCTGAATATCAAGACGAACTAACGAATAGATTTAGCATTCTAGAGAATGGGAGCAGTGATGTAGAGGAAGCTAATAGTTTGGACACTAAATGGGCATCGATCAGAGACACAATCAAACTAACAGCCCAAAAGGTATTAGGATTTAAGAAAACAATTAAGTCCAAACCTTGGTTTGACGATGAGTGCAGGGTGAAGATCGAAGAACGAAAACGCCTCAGAACAATCCACTTAGAAAGATATGATGAAGTCAACGCAGAAAGATACGCGACGATTCGGAGAGAGAGACAACGAGACTTTTCAAAAGCAAAAAAAAAAAAACGCGAATGGGAGAAGACTCGGATCGCAAAAATTCTAGAAAATGCCAGAGCAAAGAATATCAGAGGTGTGTATGCCGCCATAAATTCAATTAGAAACGGCTACCGAGGGAGAGAAAAAATAATCCGAGACATAAACGGCTGTCTGATCACAGAAACAAACAATATCGTGACAAGATGGAAGTAGTACTTTGGAAACCTGCTCAATGTCCGCACCCATCAACCACAAATAAACGCACCAGACGTACATACAGCCGAGCCTTAGATCCCAGAGCCCTCTCTCAACAAAGTTGTAGACGCAATAAACCGACCGAAAGACAACAAAGCCCCCGGAGTCGACTGCATACCGGCAGAGCTTTTGAAGAATGGAGGAGAGTCAACCACTCGGTAGATCCACCAGCTCATCAAAACAATATGGGATAAGGAAGTCACCCCGGAAAAATGGAAAACCTCAATAGTCGTACCCATTTTCAAAAAAGGCGACAGATCGGACTGCGAAAACTACAGAGGAATATCATTGCTCCCAACCGCACACAAAATATTAACAAATGTCATTCTGACGAGAATCACACCGTACGCAGAAGAGATACTGGGAGACTACCAATGTGGATTCCGTAGGAACCGAACAACAAGCGACCAAATGCTCACAATAAGGCAACTACCGGAAAAGAAGTGGGAATACGGAGAGACGGTTCAACCACTGTTCGTTGACTTGAAGAAAGCCTACGACTCAGTCGCAAGGCAAAAACTCTACCATATTCTAGTTGAGCTGGGAATCCCGAAAAAATATGCCACCCTCATTCAAATTTGCATGAACGAAAACAAAGGGCGAGTTAGAATAGAAAACAACCTCTTAGAACCATTTGAAATACGGGACGGACTAAAGCAGGGAGATGGTCTATCCCCATGTCTCTTTAACCTTGTGATCGAGTATGTCATCAGAAAGGTACAAGATGACAACATGGCCGGATCATCCCTGAACGGGGTCGCACAAGTGCTCGCATATGCGGATGACATCGCCGTTTTGGGCGATAATCTAGAAACTGTAAGTAAAAACAATGAAATCATCATGCAAGCGGCAAGAGAGGTGGGCTTAGAAATATATGAAGACAAAACAAAATACATGATTACGGCGAGAGCAGGTGGACCTTAGGGAACACATATAAACGTCAGAGGTAAGATATTTCAAAAAGTTAAAGAATTTAAATATCTGGGAACGACACTGACGGCCAGTAACGAGATGTCGAAGGAAATTAACAAAAGACTGCATTCCGGCAACGCTAGTTGGCACGCAGTCAGTAAACTGCTGAAATTCAAACTGCTATCACGAAACATAAAGCTCCGTGTCTATAGAACCATAATCATGCCGATTGTTCTATATGGATGCGAAACATGGGCTCTCACAAAACGGGAAGAAAACAAATTCCGCGTATTCGAGAATAAAGTTTTGAGGGGTATCTTTGGAGGTAAATATGACGAGGAGGCAGGACAATGGAGGAAACTCCATAACCACGAATTGGAAGAGTTATATCGGAAACCTATAATAGTGAGAGTAATTAAGTCGCAAAGATTAAGATGGGCCGGACACGTGGCGTGAATGGGCATCGATAGGACCGTGCGTAGAATTCTTGACGGTAGACCAACGGGAAAGAGACTGGCTGGACGGGCGCGACGGGGATGGGGGGACAATGTTAGGTTTGACTTTGAGGAAGTTGGATCGAATGGTCAAGCGTGGAAGGAGAGTGCACAGGACAGGGAACGATGGCGGAGTCGAGTCGGTAAGGTCATGAACTTCCAGGTTCCTACAGGCCAATAAATAATAATAAATAAATAATAATGATGAAGCTGGGATAAGCCAAGTCAAGGGTAAGATTCCCTGATATGCAGTTGTATTATATATGAACCGATGAATTTTCTTTCAGGGAATTTATGATAAGCTTGGAGAGAATTCTTATAGGGGATTTTAAATGCGAAGTTATGCATGCAGGTAAGAATGCTCTTCTAGGGGATTTTAGCTAAATGAACTTGATCGATTTGATGCCTGAAGCATTTAAGGTGCTAATGCGATTGTATTAGCGAAAGCTTATGCAGACTGGGTTGTAGGGATGGGGGTACTTTAGGTAAGTAGTCAGTGGGGTTTGGCGGACCGCCACACTTATTTCTTTATTTCCTTATTTATTATTTGTTTTATATTCACATATTTATTTGTTTAATTATATAGCCACATAGATATGTGCTTATTTCTTTCTTTATTTATATATAATATTATTTGTTTTTATATTTATTTATTTATTATATGTTATATATTTATATATTTATTTAATTATATACCTACATAGATATGTACTTATTTCTTTCTTTATTTATATATAAAATTATTTGTTTTTATATTTATTTATTTATTATTTTTTATATATTTATATATTTATTTATTTGTTCCTCCTTTTTTTTCTGTCAATTGAAAGTTTGTTGTAATTTTCTTTAAATCTTTGTTTGTTCCTTGTATATAAATATTTTTAATCCTAAGAGTATTAGCCAGCAGAATGATATATAATAAATATCGAATCTCTGTATGTGAATTGTGTGGCAACCATCTTGTATATTTTAATAGGAAATAAAGAATTACCTATCTATCTAAAGGATTGACGGATCAACATTTTAGAATGTTACTTATACAATCAACAAATAACCTAGAGTCTATTGTTTTTCCAACCTTACCGGACCGCGATGCACAAACTAACTTCATTCTTGAATTGGCTTGATCCGTGAAGCGTCACAAGTAGATTGCTGTGGAAAACCCTAATTTTATATAGAATACCCCATGAAGCCTAAAAGTCTCCACGTTTAGTCCTCCGAGTTGACTTTCTGATGGGTGTTCCACACAAGAACCCCAAAGCCAACAGGTCACTATACAACCCCATGCATTCGCAAATTTTAAAATAGAACTGGGCTAAAAGCTCAATACTGTGGTAAACATGGACACACCTTAGTTCAGCGCAACTTCCTAATTACATGTTTAGGTAACGACCTGGCGTGTATAACTACGATGATTACTTTAGATCTATTATCTTCATATTTGATCGGGTATCTTCTGGCAGGATGTCGTGCTGTTGAAAAAGTTATTGATGGGTAAACTCAATTGCTGAGCCTATTCGATGTAATCGTCACGCCATCGTGCCATCAGAGTCGATCGATGACGCTGGAGACTTCGATCATTTGTTGTGTATATGAGACGATTGTATTAGGTCCCAAGCGATGGCGTGAATCACACCGTAAAGTGTGTAGTTGTAGCTGTAGTGTGAGTGGGCACCTGATGTTTTCTGACTTTTGTCGTGCTCGTTTTTAAGTGAAAGCACATGAGGTTTTAAGGTCGTTTCTAGGTTGGACTGAAATCGCGTTGATTGAATATCGGGGGAAATAAACTAAGGAATGTATCTGTGGGTGAAGGTATAGGCAGGAAATATTTATGGTATGTCAGGGGAAGAGTATGCGAGTATTCAGTTGTTTATCTTGTGAAGGTCACCGACACCTTGCGGTCCAGGAGCACAGTGGAGAACTGAGTAAGTGTACTACATTTTGCGAATTGAGTTCGTAAGCTCGCAAGTTAAAACCGAAATGGAATGAATACGCGATTTTCATCTCAATTCATGGACACTCTTGTTAAATTCATCATTTTCAATGTTATTGATAAAGAATTGGTTCGTGGTCGGTCATTAACGTTGTCATAAAAAGGCCGTGGCATTCTATTTATAATTTGACGTTTGGAAGAGCTGCGTTGCTTTCACATTCCAATTATATACGAACATTACTTCTTACTTCTTTTCTTTTTTTTTTTTTTTTTACTAATTCAATCAAGATTATTTTATTCACTTGAGTGATGTAGTACACTAGAGTGGTATCGAAGTTTACGAAGCAAATACATTTCTGTTCATTTAATTAACATTATTCGAAAATGTTTTATAGGTTGAACTTCAATAATAATAGAGGGCGCACCAGCTACTACCTCTTTTTTTTTAGAGTATGTACATCTTAATCTAACTGAACGGACTCATCTTCAAGAAAAAGTTTTTAATACATCGTAATAAATCGCGCACATTAAACAACAAATTTTCTCATATCCTTAAATGTCAATGTGTAGTCCAAGCAAAAGGAGAATTTAAGGATCTTTTTCCGCCTAAAAAGGGAATTTTGAAGTATCGCCGCCCCAATTGCTGAGTTGGTAACATCTTGTCTCTGGCTTCTGGTCATCTTGGGATAACCAGAATCACCCGCATCCGTGAGGATGTTGGGCTCGGTCTCGATATATCTGAAAAGAAAGGGGGAAGGGGGTATCTAAGGATAGTGTGGACAGGGTTAGTTCAAGTGTTCTCTAACTACTTGGATGGGGGATGGTGGGAAGGAAATCGAACAACACCGGTGGGTCTTGAGTGCGGTAGTAAACGCACATCAGGTCTTTGGCGTCTGATGATCTGCGCTTTGGTCGGTGTGTGTGTGTGCTTGTGCTGTCTTGTACTGTGCGTGCGTGTTTGTAGTGTGTCAGCAGTAGACCCTATAGGATGGGTCCAGGAATCCTCTATTCTAAAGGAGAATGTTGTTGGGAAGGATGCTTTCTTCAGTTTTGTACTGAAGAAGAAATTGTGGTTGTCTGATCCGAAGAGATCGAAAGAGAGAAGGGTCAAGAACGCAACACTCCCGTACAAGTGGGTTCTTGCTGTTCTGAATGCTTTCGAGGTACTTACATGCTAATTGTAGCAAGTACTCGTCGATAGGGATAATGGAGACACCTTCATATTGGTAAGAGTTTGGGTAATGGCGACCGTCAGGCCTTCTAGAGTGGTTGGTGCATCTTCTGAGGAGTGTTATTTCGAAAACTCGAAGTCTTTCCATTTGGGCCGAAAATATGCAGGATCATATGGGAAATGCGTACGATATTCCAGATCGAATTAGCTGTTTATAGCAGAGAAGCTTAACATTAGTGTCAACTTTGTTGCTCCACTTCAAGATGTGGTGCAGTTGCTTAGACCGATCGAGGCCCCTTTGAAGAATGTGGGTCACATTATAGCGTTTGAAATAATAGTGAAGAAGATCGTGAGATTCGAACTGACGCTATAACAGTTTGAATCACGAAAAAATTTTACCTAAGCGTTACCCATCAGGCTACTGACCGTGTTAAGAATTTGATTTTTAAACTCGACTATACTCCACTGATGTGAATTATTTTTGTTATCGCTAGGTATACGGTTCTGATGTATTTTCTTATTCGATTTTCGTTCGGTGTCCTTCACTATTTTTGCTTGTGAATTGTGTGTATCTGCATGTTGTTTGATAAAATTCATTTTTGCGGTACAAATGACCCCAAGATATTTCATCCTGTCCTGTGGTCAAATCGTGCCTCCTATTTGTATTCGAATATTCTGTGAATATCGAGAAGTAGGTTGGGAGTGTTTACTACCCAGAATTATAGCTACTGCTTTGGATGGGTTAAATTGAAGTTTCTATTGACTGTAGTACTGATACAGTTCGTCTAGATGATGATTGGGTCGATTTGTTGCGAGTTTTGGGCTTTTAGATGACGTGTACACTAGGACGTCATCCGCATAGCATATCTGGTTTACTCTCCCGTCCACAGGGCGAGGAAAATCTGAGGTGTAGATATTAAATAAGATCGGGCCTATAATGAAGCCCCGTGGTACGCCTGCAGCGGCGTTGAAAGTTCGGGATAGCTTTCCATTCTCTCGAACTTGGAAGCTTCTGTTTAGAACGAACTGGTAGATGATACTACACAGCGTTCTACTGTGGCCAGTATTCAGTAATTTGAAAACAAGATCTTCGATCCAGGTTGTGTCAAAAGCCTTTTCAATGTCCAGGCTCACCACAATGGTAGGTTCCTTATTAAAGAGGTGCACGCAGCTTTTGCTATTGGGCAGACAACAGCATGCTTCCAGTCTTGGGGAACTGATCCTCGAATCTGAAATTCATCACCCTTATAAATAAAATGATACCGAGATTTTGTATCTCGAAGAGATCGAATTCAAAGCAAAATCTCGATTTAGATACTTTGGCTGGAGCCAAGTGTTTGTTTTTTGAGATAAGAATTCGGTTAGGCGAATTCTCGGACACATGAGGGTGAGTATGAAAATTGAACATCTGGTTCAATTTACCATATGTTTGCTTTTGTTTGAGGATCATAGGAAATTGATCTATATGGAAGATAAACGAATATTTGATTCGTTTAACAAGAATTTTGGTGGATTGGGATAATGTATTCCTGGATTAGTTGGATGATTATGGGGAGTTGGGCGTAAGGCGATAACCGAACATTTGATTCGTTTATCGCGAGTTTTCAATTTAGATGATTGTTTTTTGAATTTTAGTTAAGGATTATGGGATTTGGATGTATGTGTGGGGGAAGGAGATGGTAGGACTTTTCAGAGCATTACAGAGGTTGCATCTTGCATCTGATTATGCAAACCAAGGTTCAACTGAGGACTTTTGCTATTGTGCAGTTCGGCACAATTACTGACTGGTAGGTGGGGTCACAAAGCCCAGCCGCCGGGGAATGATGAATCACCCACGGTGGTAAGGAACCTATTCTGACTTATGGGTCTTGGAAAGAACCGTACTCAGATCACGCGTTGGGATGCATTATTAATCGCCAAACAAAAGGTACTCTAACAGACAAGTCTATACTGGTACTAAAGTTACCCCACTAATGGATTATGTCGCCAGAGCGATGATAACTGGAATCGCAGATGTCGGATGGTAAAAACGGTTTGGTCAGAAAACTACTTGACAGCCATGTTAATAACTACCGGGAAACATTATATTATCCAATCTTAATAAGAGCAATCAACAGTATACTGTGCGAGTCTTATCTTAAGCCAATCGGCAGGATCCTCTACGGAAATCATCGCACTTCTGGGAAGTTCTTGCTCCCATCTTACAAAAGAATTGTCCCCGGTCAAAATACGGGCTTAGAAGGTTTTTCCTCAACAACTGTTGTCTAGATGTTTCTCACAGCTATGCTATACTATATTTAGCCCAAGATTTAGAACGTTATCTGTAAACTTAGGTATTCTTATGTTATTTTATTATTGTTATTATTCAATTGATGGCTAAGACTATTTGTCAGCTGACTATACCTATTATATTATACCTATATAATATGTCTTCATCTTCACCAAAGTAGCGATATCTTCGTCGTTTTGAGATAGATTGTGAATTCAACCAACAAAAGATTATCTGTTTGTCCAGGTGTCGTCACATTCAGGTAATCTGCATCAAAATGTGTTAATCCAACATCTTCAAAATAAGTATGTGGGCGGGGTGAACACTTTCTCTGACTACTCATCAGAAGCAATATCGGCTACAGTGACGAGATTGGAATATTTGCATTTTAAACACCTCGCGCCTTTAATTTGACCCTGTTAGGCACATGTTTGATTGGTAGCGTTGTGTCCATCCTTAAAATTTAATATTCTTAGTTGAATTATCGTATTTTTTTTTCAAGTTTTGTTACTCATCTGATCAATCAAACAGTGATAAATGCTTTAGGAATAGATAAAGCGGTGTGTGTGGACTGATGACCAAAATTGATTTGATATATGCCTGACAAATATAGAAGATACAGAATGAAAATATGAATTCCAACCAAGTCGTAAATATTATCACTCATTTGCATATAATTTGATTTCATTGTTGTTTACCCTCCTACTTATTAAAATGGCAATTCCAGTTTTACTGATTTAATTGCTGCTTTTTTTCACAATTAAAACGCATAATATGAAGGCTGCCAAACAGTTTTAAATGTTTTGGATGACCAGCTTATGTTTATCACACATCGGCTTAATTTTGATGAGCAACTAACAATAGAATGGAGGAAATATGGTAATATTTCTATTTTTAATATTTACTTGACAGGAAAAGGTGTGCATGGCTCAATGTAGCCTTGACCTAATTGAAATGAAAATAAGGCATAAAAAAAACAACTAATATATTATAGAAAAATTAATAAATATAAATACTGTTGGGGATTTGTGGGGTTTGATGAAGCGTGCGCCGGCGTACGGCGCTGGTTCACTAAATAACCCACCGTTCTTTTACAAAATAAAACACAAGTTATTGATAAGATTTCACTGTTTAAATTTTATTGTTCAAAGGTAAACACACTACACACTAATTGTGGATTAATAGGGCGTAACAGCTGAGGATGACTGTTGAATAAAATGTTTCTGGTTGGTGAATTATTGTTTAAGTGAAAATGCGGAAGGCAATCATTTTAATGCCTGAAACACTGTTTGTGGCGTTAACTTCACGTAATTTTGTTTTCGTTTGGTCTAAATTTAAATTCAAATACAAGATTGCGACAATGATAACAGTGTGGGTGATTTTTGTCCCGCGCGCACTCTAACTCCAATCCGACACTCAGCGATATCGACACGTCTGTGTTGTTGGGCGAATACATTTTGACTCCAGCGTATGTGTACGCGACGGGGGTTGCGATCTGACTCTTCCCGCACACGCCACTCCGTCATTGCGGAAGCGAGCAGATTACTGATAGGTTCCGACCTATCGGACGATAAATCTGTTGGTCCAAGCGACCCACAACAGGCCAGTGGTCCACGCCACAAACCCCCTTGTCCCTGCGGCATCAACGCGGCTACACCCGCGTCCTCCATGATTATCGACCAGGCCCATATCAAGACCTAGGAACTAGTCATCACGACAGTTCCCTTAACATAACCACCGCGCCTCCCGTAGTACGCAGGGCCACCTTGAATTCCAAGCGCTCAGCCCTCCTCCCAGCACCGCACCACCCATTCGAGCATTCCTTCAGCCCTACCTCCTTTATTACGTCGCTGCCGGGGGGGGGGGGGGGGGGGGGGGTTTCCAAACCTTACTGACTACTTACCTAAAGAACCCCCATCCCTACAACCCAGTCTGCATAAGCTTTCGCCAATGCAATCGCATTAGCACCTTAAATGCTTCACGCATCAAACAGATCCAATTTATATAACCTAAAGTACCTGTCGCGTCGTGGTTGAACTAATTAGTTCAAGCCATTTGAATAATTACTGTTACTTTTTGTTATTAATTATTATAGTTTATATTTATTCTTCTTATTAATTGTTAGTATTAATTCTTTATAGTTTTGTAAATACCTTCATGTTTTGGCAGCACTGTTTGTATGAGTTGCTGCCATTTTTGTTGTTTAGTTGTTGCTTGTCATTTCTGTTATACAAATTAGTTATTTTGTCTGAATATAAATAAATATTTTTGTGAATCTTATTTGATTTGAATCGCACGCTCGTTTTCATTTAAAAACATTGTTTGTAGAAGTACCCAGTAAACGAACCGGAATTATATAGTACCTGTAAAAGAATTCTTACTTTTCATGCATTTCTTCGCATACAATTCCCTGTAAGAATCCTTTCCTAACTTATCAGGAATCCCAATCTCACCAAGTGCATTTCCCCCTAGACGAATTTCCGAGAACAAAATGATTTGGTTTACATACATTGTAACCATCATAACAGGAACCAGAACAAATATACGCATCTCGCGTCTCTTGGCACCAATTAAAACCTACAGCATAAGCAAATGCAAATAGGAATTCTTCAATACTATTTCCCTGTAAATAAGCTAGAATCAATTAGCACCATGTGCATGGGCATTGCGGCTATCGTTACAGCTGCAATGCATAGCTTAGACAATGATCTACCCAATCTCTGTGCCTTCCCATATTTCTGGATCTGTTTCTCATGAGCCGCATAGAACAAACAGAAACCCCAATTAGCACCCAATGAGATTCGGCTTGTTTACTTAGCCGAACGCACATCCCATTGATGCACATCATTCCTTTTCTTGTTTTCAGATTCGTGTCCATGGCCTTGTGTATAAAAAAACCAATGTGATCTTCAAACACACATACATGTGTACTACCAACGATCTTCACCCCAAACGATTGAATATCGTTGAGTCGTATTTTAACATCCAGCCACGCTGGTCGGTTTTTTCTTCTGCTCCCCGTGGCGCTGCGGGGGCGCAGCATCAGTCCCAGAGTCTTATTCAACCGAGTCTCTGAGTCCTTTATTCTATGTGCCGAACCAGATTGTCCACCTTTTCGTGATTCATAACTTGAGAAAGGCAAGATAAGTGTTACGTTTTCTTGCTTTGGAAGTGCCAATTCTTTTCACGGTCAAAATTGAAATATAGTAAAAAGAGAATGTGCTCAAGGATATGCGACACCGAGTACGCGAAATTGAAGTGGTAATAAAAGATTCAATGATTCGAAAATGTGAAAGACCAATTTTATACATCAATTTTGTGGATTAGAACGTGTGAAATATTTTAATTGTTTTGTGTTTTGAAAATAAAAGGAACTTTATAACGTAACTCCCAGTGTTTCATTCTTCCCTGTGATTGATGTATGCTGCTTCCCTCGGCGATCATTCGTTTGTTTTTGGTGCAACGTTTAGTGGAGTGTTAGTGGGACGAAGTAGAACTCGCACCCATGCCGGTGCCACGACTTCGTTCTCCACAGATTCACAAACAAATATACTGGAGAAATCTAACCGTTGGGTAACCGTCACCCGCCAGCTGACAACGCGTTGGCGACAGAAAAGGGACGCCACTTAAGCGTCACAATTTAAAACCATTTTTAAAGGTTCGTTTTCCTGGGCAGACGCCAACCTCGATCATATCTACTTTGGATTCACCCGCTCGCTTGGCGCCAGCATCTACCCTTTTTTCAACGGTCCGTTTTTCCTGGGTAGACGTCAACATCAATCATCTCTACTTTGGATTCGTCCGCTTGATCGGCGACAGCAACTCACCTTTTGGCTCAACGGTTCGCTTCTGGACGCCACCACTCGACGACCATTTTTCTCGACTTGGCCGGACGCTTTACGACCACAACTTGTTAGGACACGCATTGGACAACCTCACCTCTCACTTGGACGCTCCGAACCAGACGCATTTGATCCTTTCCGGATGCGCCGCAACATTATTTGGTCCTTCGAACCGAATCGTTATCGTTACATTGCGTGATAAATCGAACCGAAAGCGAAAAAGTAAAAGTGCGAGTGCCCGTGCTAGCCGAAAGTGCCAAACACCAGCGGTGTTGACGATACATCGCGTTCTTCTTCGTTCGGATGCTCACATCATAGCTCAGACAACACACCCTCATAATGTCGAAAGACAAATGTTCATGCTTTAAGCGTATGCATGTAACTTAGAGAGTCCGCAAGGGACCAGTAAGTTAAGAAATAAGATAACATAAGCTAGAGTTTAATCATTTTTGTCTAGCAAGTAAGTAAATTATAATAATGGGAAGAAATAAAAATGATATATTAAAAAAAAAAACAAAGACAACACACCCTCGGTTGCATCGTCGACGAAGACTCGGGGCACGTTCACCCACGTTTCTCCTTAAAGTGGCCACAATATCCCAGATTGAGGAACTCATCGCCGCTTAGTTCGCGGCACAGGACCAGATCTCTCGCGCGTTCCTCAATCTAAAGAAAAGGGGGCCACCAACGTTGTGGTCAGTGGAGACTCGCCAGTATAACATCGGGCATAAATGGGAGGACTTCCGGAAGTGACATGAGGAGACCATACGGCTGGCAACCCTAGAGATTAAGGGTCATCGCTGCTTCCCGGAGGAATTCATCGACTATACCAGGTGGAACATTGTGCAGATATTATGTTAAATAACCAAACTTTAAGAAATTCGCAATCGCATAATCCGGCTCTTTCTCGAGACGCTGTCGACGTTCGACTAATAACGGCATTTTGTAACATCAGGGGTATCGGTTTCACCAATACGAATGTAAACGCCGTCCCACAATATTTGCAAACAGCGAAACCTGATATCTTTCCCCCAACTGCGCCCCAGGTTGATCCGTCCACTGATTCAACATATCTTCGTTGCTCAGGATACGACTTACATTCGAGATGGCGTTTGAAGGGTGTAATCCGCAGGCGTTAGAACCCAATAACATGGACATCATGTGGTTGAAGGTTGTGCTGAGGAATTCTGTTAAATTTCTTTGTTGTCTTTCCCGCGTCCCGAATGACGATCGACCAGCGACACTTTTCGAACATCTTTCACATACCTTCGACTGGATACGGATCAACCACCCGGATTCTGAAATTGTCGTCTTGGCGAGTTTAATGTGCACAATTCTAGTTGGTTGGTGCACAGAACCGATGAGGCTGGCTGGCTAGCGGAAATGTTGGCTGTTAGCCGCTATTTGACTCCACTAGTGGAGGAACCTACGCGGGTGTCGGATGCCCAAGGTGATTACGCGAACACCCCGGATTTGTTTCTGACATCCCAGCCGAGCATTTATACCGTGGAGGTTGTTGCGTCACTGGGAAACTCTGATCACTGCATGGTATTGTTCGCGCAACCACCTGCATTTCAAGCGAATAACCGGCCTAAACAGCTTCGCTTTGTATGGACGTATGGGCCTGCTAACTGGGACGATTTGCGTGATTTCTTCGCATCCTTTCCGTGATCGGAGGTGTGTTTTTGACACAGGAGTTCAAATCTCTATGTCGGCATTTTGGAACCATCTGTAATCGCGCCGGTTACGGCCTTCGATGCGGGATGTGAGGCTCCGCCCGCGTACTATTAAACGCATTCTACGTGGACTGGACTGTAAGAAGGCAACCGACCCGGACGGAATACGAGCAGCAGCGCTTAAAAACTTGCGCTCCAGAAATGCCGCCGGTTCTTAGCAGACTATTCTGGTTATCTTATGCACGGAGGAAATTTCTTGCCTGCTGGAAAATAGATCTAGTTCAGTAAATCCCTAAGAGGGGAAAAATGTGTCTACCACAAATTAGCGGCCGATAGCATTTTTGATGTTATCTAAGGTGATGGAAAAGGTCATCAAGTCTGAGTTAATTAAGTATTTGGAGTGCAACGGGCTTCTGAATGATCGTCAATACAGATTCCGTGGCAGGCGATCCACGGATACCTTTTGACCCATATAACTGATATATGGACATCTGCGATTGAGCGACATGGCAAGTCAAGGGCTGCCGTATTGGCTATCTCCAAGGCTTTTGACCGCGTCTGGCAGGAGAGATTGCTCAGCAAACTTCGTACATATGGACTTTCCCAACAGCTTTGCAACTGGACGAGAAGCTTTCCCGACGATCGATCGATCCGGGTTGTTGTGGACGGCGAATGTTCGGATCTGTATCCTGTTAATTCAGGGGTGCCTCGGGGTTCTCTTTTGGCTCCAACCTTATTTATGCTTCACATAAATGATTTGTTGGAATCAACGGTCAACAACGTGTTCAGTTTCGCGGATAATAGAACGCTTGTTTCCTCTTTTTCGACCGATCGATCGACTAGTGCATCAACGTCGTACCACCTGAGATGTGACCAGAACAACTCTCTGAATCGGGATCTGGATATGGTACTGCAGTGGGGAAAGGCCAATCTCGTCGACTTCAATGCAACGAAGACACAATATACAACATTCACAAACAAAAGTGGATCATCGGTTTCACAGGTAATGGCGAATGGCCGGGTCCTTGAATCTGAGGAAAGCTTGAAATTGCCCGATTTCACGGTCTGTGGGAATGTGTCATGTGTAGAGATCCCAAATCACTACTCCCACCCAATCACCATTATTACCTATAATCCCAATCTTGTTACCATAGTGGATCATACGAGCGACAAATTAAACCAAAATTAATTTGTCGTACATTGATTCAATTCCCAAAAACCCTACCATTAATCCATAAGCCCAATCATGTTCCCCAAGCGAATCATATGCACGACAAATTTAACCGAAAGTCCATTTGTCGTACATTGATTCAATACCCAATAACCCTAACATTATGAAATGCCTAATTCTAAATGCATTTCATAATTTTTCCTTCCGGGAATTTGTTCAACCGAATTCCCACCCACTTCCTAGAATCCCATTCCAATTGAAGCACACACGAATCTTGTTTGTGCTTCTTGGAATTTTTAACAAATCTTTGTCGCCCCAGAGAATAAAAGGGCGGCACATTTTGGATTCGCGATCGCAAATCAGACGCCAAGGACGTGATCTGCGTTCACTACCGCACTCAAGACCTGCTGGTCTTGTGCGATTTCTTTCTCACCATCCCTTCATCCAAGTAGGTAGAAAATACCTGAACTAACCCTGTCCAATCTCGAGACCGAGCCCAATATCCTCACGAATGTGGATGATTCTGGTTATTCAAAGATAACCAGAAGCCAGAGACAAGATGAAGGACACATCTGTCCTTGTCTCGCCACACATTTTTTTTTTTTGATTCGCGATCACTTCGAATCCGGAAGCCGAGAGAACGGCCATAAAAAGTAATAAATAGAATAAACAACTAGAACTCAAAAAATAAAATAGGAAAAAATCGCCTTTTCATTTTGGACACCCTGCCAGGGGACTTGAAGGAAAGCCACTCCACAGAGGTAAGCGGTAACAGCAATTAAAAAAATATATAACCCTACACATGGCATAAACACGCGTCGAACATCCCCTGGTGTGCCTCAGGAAAGCTGAGCTATCTTTTTGAGCCAAGAAATATTTTACTCCGGCTCAACTTCTTCTCCTGTATAAATCCCAAAATTGACCCGCGCTCGAATATAGCTCTCATGTTTGGAGCTTTGCTCTTAAACATACCCACGACCTACTTGGGAGCATACAGAGACGAGCGATTCGCCTACACGTCACTGACGTCGGGACTATAGTCGCTATCACATCGAAGGCGCGTAGCTGACCTCTGACTGTTTTACAGATAGTAAGATGGGTACTATTCTTCAGAGATTCGATGTATTGTTCCGGGCAATTCGGTTTATATGCGCTCCACGAGAAAATCCGACGGATTGCTTCGATTTTCGGTTCATCTCCCGGCGACGCGAACATCTCTGCATCAGAACTCGTTCTGTTGCAGAGCGGGGAAGCTGTGGAATTCCCCCCCCCCCCCCCCGCGAGCGTTTCCAGGCGTTACAATCTGCAACTGTCCAAAAAGAACTGCAACCGTTATTTGGTAGCATCTCGGAGCGCAATATGTTCGCCTCTCCCGAGAGAAGTTTTGGCGGATTTTGGTATGTCGTCGAAAGTCAAGGTGTTCCGCCGAACACTATTCATGAACAAAACCACCTCGAACACGAAGAACGCCGTCACCAAACAGAAAGGACGACGGAGCGACTGTTGCTCCACGTGAAACACGAAAAGCTTTTCTTTTTCGATTTATTTTATTCACAATTTTTGTTTCGTCCTTTTACGTTTCTCAAGTTATTACAACACGGGGCGAAGACTGCCCACCAAAAATGAAACACTGTACTTGACTTTGTTTTAATGTCGTTTTATTTTTGTTCTATTTTAGTGCGTCAATATCACTTTACAATATTTTAACTCTTATATCCGGGGATGTGTTTTAGGCGACGTAACTACACGATTGCGAGTGACGTGTCGAACTCAGCAGAGGTTTACCTGTACTTAATTTCGCTTATCACTCTCTACGGTTACAAAAAATGTTTTACTTAAATGGCATACTTATTAATTTCCGGGACGGCGTTACTTTCATTTTCTTGTTCTTCCGACACACGATACTTTTCGTTCTTTGCGATATGCGAATACTTCCTCCTCGGGTTCTCTAACTGGACTGAAGCTCGAAGAATCTGAAAATTCTCCTCCCCATTTCGAATTTTTTTTTCATCCCCCATCTGAAACAGAAAATTTCTCATCCAGTCTGCAAAGGAAATTTTCCCATCATAGATCATTCTCCTTTCCATCTTCCTTATCGGAATTTTGTTCCTTTGTTTGAACGATCGTTCGTACCGCCGCTTAATTTTCGATCTTTTCTTGGGATTTGTTTGTGTTCCCCATCTGGCCCAAGACAACGAGGGTTCTTGTATGCTTCAGATGGGTACAAAGGAACCGTGGGATTGGTATAGTTTTTGTTTGCATTTCCAAATCATAAACATCTAGCGAGCGATCTACGTTAAGATGTTTATGATTGCATGACTGTTGGTCGGCGGCGAATCGCTATCCTTTGTTTGCACAAGTGTGCCTTTTAGGTTTTGGGTCCTGCTAGGAATTTA
The DNA here is from genome assembly GCA_963931805.1 of Microdon myrmicae. Taxonomy (NCBI): domain Eukaryota; kingdom Metazoa; phylum Arthropoda; class Insecta; order Diptera; family Syrphidae; genus Microdon; species Microdon myrmicae. The sequence continues at coordinate 62,668,851 of OZ007498.1, forward strand.
GGTGCTAATTGCCATTAGCTACAAGCGGAGATATTCGTTGTTGGTTTTGTTTAGCAAAGAACGTGTTTAATGGATGTATTGCATTGATGCCCTGAATTGGATGCGTTGGAGTGGTTGTGTTGAATTGGCGCGTCGAATTTGAATTTTAAATTTTTGAATTTTTGAACGTTTAGTCAGATTGATTTTTGCTATTGCATTCAATGTTGGTGTGTGAAATGTTACCTTCTGTTTCAGGTGGGAGTAAGGACTTTAGGGACACGTGTCTGTGGGCACGTGTGATGGATAAAGGTGAGTATGTTCCTTGGCGGAAAGGAGATCTCGACCTATAGTGGGTTGTATGTTTCGTAGAACCGCCACAAAGTGTATTAAAAAAAAGAGTCAGTAAATTAACATAAGAAAAATAATCGTAAAATAGGAAATGCATTTAGTCGTACATAGAGAAAAATGTATAATTTGATTCTGAATTAAAGAAGATGCGCACTTACAAAAAAAAAAAAAAGAAAAAGAAAAAAGGCATATTGAAATTAAAAAGCTAAGCAATCCTGCGATGGGCTTATCGGTTTAAACGTTTTTGGGGTGATTTGGGCTTGCCCTCGTAGTCACCCTTTACGACAAGTCAGCTTAACAGAGGACATGTTTTTATGTCCTACTTTATATCTATTAGAAAAGCAATGTGTTCTGATTACCTTAAGTCTTCTGAGTCAACAATGTGTTGTTCTTACGAGGGTTGCCTTTTATATTTCGGAATTAGAGAACAAAAACAAATATTGATCATCGAAAATCACTTTATTGTTTTTCAAAATATTCCCCATGAAGATCTATACACTTTTGCATGCGTTTGAACCAATTGTCGAAGCACTTTTGCCACTCTGATTGAGGTATCTCCAACACATGCATTCTGAATGCAGCAACCGCTTCTTCAGGTGTCGAAAAACGTTGAACTCTCAGTTTGTTTTTTACGTACGGGAATAAAAAGAAGTCATTCGGTGCCAAGTCAGGACTATACGGCGGATGACCCATCAAATCGATGTTTTGGGTGCTCAAAAATGCAGTTGTCGCAGCCGATGTGTGAGAGCTCGCATTGTCGTGGTGAAGAGTGATCCGTCTTCGGCGGTTGGTTTTCCTGATTTCTTGGAAGACAACTGGCAAACAAATGGTTGTGTACCACTCAGAATTGACTGTTCTGCGTTGTTCTAGTGGTACGGTTGCGACATGTCCAGTTTTTCCGAAAAAACAGGCGACCATTTGCTTGGAAGTGCTTCGTGCGCGAACAACTTTTGACCAATTGACACAAGCCTTTTTTTGGGCGATTGACAAATTGTGTGGGATCCAACGCGAACAAATATTGTTTATGCAATATTGAATGTATGCTGGTCCCACTAACGCCTAAGGTTGTCTCAATCTCACGATAGGTCACGTGACGATCTTCCAATATCAGTTCGCGCACAGCATCAATGGTTTTCGGAACAACAACTGATTTTGGACGACCTTCACGAAATTCATCTTGGAGTGAACTACGACCACGATTGAATTCACCATACCATCGATAAACACTGGTCCTTGATGGAGCTTCATCGCCAAAAATTGAATTAAGTTCATCCATGCACTGTTGCTGAGTTAATCCACGCCGAAAGTTGTAAAAAATAATCGCACGAAAATGTTGGCGATTTGATTCCATTTTTGGGCCGAGATGAATCTTTTAAGTTACTGTAAACAACACAAATAGCGCTCGTATGTCAAAACGTTCTGAGCGCGTATAACCTCAAAAATGTCCAACTTTACGACAGAGCTGTCAATTGCCGGGTTGCAACACTAGGGTTGCCAAATCCCGAAACATAAGAGGCAACCCTCGTAACACTCGTTTGACGCTGTTGTGTCTTACATAGTCAAAGGCCTTTTTAACCGGTTTTTGGCTCATAAAATACTACATTTGGAGAATAGTCAATCTATAGATTTCATTTTTATATTAAAACAGTGATATAAATTACAACTGTGGGGATGAAATATGTGTGTCGGCGTACGGCACGGGTTCACCCCTATCCCCATCCTCACTAAATGATGGGACGAAGATAGTCCACCTGAGAAACAAAACTCGACATCGAACCGTTCACCAGGAGGAAAGTAAATGAAACTCACAGGTTTGGTTTATGGTAGGAATTCTATTCTTCCGGGCGCGCTGCGGGGAGCGGAAGACGGAGAACCGACCGGCTCGGTCGGGTGATAGAAAACGACTCAGCGATATACATTTGCTAATGGGGTGAGTTTCCTCGAGAGAGAAAGTGTTTCTCGCGTGGTGAAAACAAGGAAGATGTGATGTATGTGTATTAGTGATCGTGTAGATCACAGTGTGTGAGGAGGAAGTAAACAACTATTTATACATTTACGTTACGTTTATACTTTCACTTAGATTTATTCTTTAGTTTTGAATGTATATCAAAATCGAACAACACATAAAATTACAAAATTTTAATTAATACATTCACCAACTTTGACACGATCGCCAACACGTCTGCGGTTCGTTACGTTTACAACTTTACGAAAATACTTTAAAAACGATTACCCACACGACTCCAGGTATTTTCGCGTCTCCGTGCGCACCGGAGGGCAGGAGCGGCAACGACCATGGCGGCCGGCGGATGGAAATGGACTCACCGAAGATAGAACTCCGACATGAATTCCATCCTAGGTTGGGGTTAAGAACAAAAGAAGAGAGAGAAAAACTTTTCTTTTAAGGGTGCGGCCGCCAAGGAAATGCACTCTTTCAGTGCAATGGTATGCGTGTGTGACCGTACAGATCGATGTTATTTACACGTGCTCGAAAGCAGTGGAACAACGAAACAGGCAAGCGGCAAAGACAAAGGAAATTTATGATCCGTGTCTATGCTGTGCATTGCAGCTATCATAGACGGCAGTTTATCGGAGAAATGTGGTAAAAGCAAATAAGGGCACCATACAGACATGGATGAGTGGTGCGGATGCGTAAGTAAATGTATCGCAATTAGGAAGAAGTGCTAATGGTTTTTTTATTTATACAATGGGAAATGTGTATCGCTGGTAATGCTAAAGGGATCGAATTGTATACATGATTACATGCGATGGAATTCGTTTTATGACTCCAAGGTAAGATGAGAGTATTTGCTTTTGTCCGATGGTCAAAGGGCTGCTGCGGCCGTGGAAATGCCAGGGACATGTGGTATGCACATGTACGGCGGAATTGCATTGGTGGAACAAGTGTGCCTAATGGTCGGGAATCTATCGTGCATATGCACGTTAAAGAGTTGTTTTTAGGAATTTCAGATAATGCGTTGTATGCATCAAATGTCCTTGGAGAAGGAAATGTTTTCAGGTGCCAATGCAAATGCATTGACGGGAAACAATGGGAGTTGTCGAATTCCTAAAAAGGTAATGAAGAATTCTTACAGAGAACTGTATGCGAAGAGATGCATGATGGTAAGTTTTCTTTTACAGGTGCTAATGCAATTGCATTAGCGACGTTAAGAGATTGAATGGGAGTCTTGTCGTTATATAGATTTAATATTATAGTTGTAAAGGAATTGCTATCCTAAATCTCTTAAGTACTAGTTGTAAAATATATCATAAATGTAATTATCTACCAAATAAAAAATTGAATTGAAAAAATTGAATGGGAGTAATGGGGGGTTTTTTAGGTAAGTGTAGCGTAGGGTTTGGCGGAACCGCTACAAGTGTTTATCGATGCATTTCGGAAAAGGATAAACGAAACCTAAACAAGGGAAAAAAAACAAAGGGAGAAGCGACCTAAGGCATCTTCTATAATGAGGGTCAGCTAAATAAATAAGCTGCCACTCATTAAGTTCTAATAGGTTTGGTATACATCATACAATTTGTATATCGTATCTTTAGCCGTTGTAAGAAACGGATTCTTTATTTGCATTGTTTATGCTATTGAATTCGAATCCGGCGGCTAAGCGCGGAGTTGGTGATTGTTTGGAGATTCAAACAATGGAGCATTTCTGAGAGAAGTGCTTGCAGCTGAATCAATAGTTGCAAGTCATTATGAAGCGATTTAGATGGTTACACAATGACGGTTGTGTGTAACATCTATATCGATTGTAAATGCAATCTATGGCAACTCAAGGGTCGAATACGAGAAGAAACAAAACGTAACAAATTCACTCTTATTTAAATCTAGTTCAAACAGCATTCATACTTTATTTTAATCAAGTTCACACTGTATCCATTCTTTATTTTGATCAAGTGCACACAGTATCCCTTATTTTATTTTAATCCAGTTCACACAATATTCATTCTTAACTTTAATCAAGTGCACACGATAATCCTTATTTTATTTAGTTTACCTCAAGCTCAAACGACGATGCACATCTACCGACAGCGATTTTAAGACTCCAATTTATTTAACGTGGAGGCCCGATTTGCCTCCAAGGAATGCAGAACGCGATTACTATTGCCACCGAAGCGACAGAATTACCAAAAATTCCATCCATCGCCTCAGTGACCATATAAGGTATCATCCTCGCATTTGGTCCAGCAAGAATGGGGTGAAACACACACACGATGATCATCTCTGCAGTTCATTGCGTGTGTGTGTCCACAAGCATGCGGACCGTGGACCGATCAAATCTACGAGGGGAACACTAGCTGGCATGATAGCAGCTGCTTGGGCGGTCGGCCGTATGACCTCATGTATTTGTCGGTCGGATGACCGATCGATGTGGGCATGTATGCAAAAGGAAAAGATAAAACATTTCCTGCATGTGTGCGGCTGGCGCGTAAGGGTATATCTCCTGGATATTGGTCGGACAATGTTGGTTGCTAGATGGTGCAACCAAATTGCTCTTATATGTGGAAGATGCCTGTTATATGATGTAAAACGACCCGAGGCATGCTCAATGGATTTATTCTCTTCGTGTTGGTTGCATCAGCATAAGACACATGCCTGTTTGGTGCTGATGGGTTTTGCATCAGCAAATATTGTGATTTTACAGCGTTTTAAGGCTTTATGGTACAACTATATACAGGTAAGTACTTGCTTTCCAGATTTTTGTATGCCCTAGGTGCGAGTTTTTACATGGGGTAATGGGAAGATGATTGGTGGCGTTCAAGGGAACCCCCACCATTCTTTTCAGATATTTTGAATGTGGATTAAACAATTCTTTCAGGAAATTTGAATAACGCATTAAATGCGTGAATGCTGGGAGAATTCTTTTTAGGGATCTTTAGATAATGCGTTGAATGCATTAAATGTCCTTGAGAAAGGAAATGTTTCAGGTATGTTGGTGATTGAGATGCAAATATGGGTTGCGAATATGTGTGTGGGGGGGGGGGGGGGGGGGGGGGGCGCTCTTCAGGTGAGCTTTAAGAACCTTCACACAATCACTACTTGGTTTGGTTATTTCTGAATTCCTTAAGGTTAATTGATAAGTGAATTGTTGTATCCGACCAGCGGCGATCCAACATTGGTGATAGAAAGTTGATTATGTGTCAAGATCAATACCATTTGCATGGAGAATTTTAATCTGATCAAGCAAATACATTATTTTCGTTAGTGCATGTTTCTACAACAAATAATCCCTGTATTTAAATGAACCTCAAGCTGGATTGCATGTGTGGATCGACAGCAAATGTTATTCTAGTTGAGCACCTTGCGTACCTAAACAAGTGCCGTTTACTGACACAATTTCGCTTGTCCTGCCTCTCATCCCGGAAAACGAATCCAATCAAAGACTAAATTTGTTTAGCAAATTATTTAAGTGTTCGCTTGTCAATCACTGTCCTACGCAATGTACTCGGTTCTAGCGTCACTACAACCAACTACAACAAAATAACCCATGAAAACCAATGACGAAAATCCATAAATATTCGCATGTTGACAGCCTCTAATCGCGACATACATAAACGCGAAACTCAGCTCACAAATTGGCATCTTACAAGCAACCAGAGAACGATCGCAGTCGGTTGGGGCGCGTGTGTAATAACATGGAAAGGACGCAATATGTCATTCGATCGAAGCCACTTAATGTGCCTTGTCAATATTTTTGGATATAATTCAAAGTCCGTTGTCTTTTTACACCTACTTTACCTCATAACACTTGCCCCGACTTTCTAGTCTATCGTCTGCAGAAAGTATATCCAAAACCGTCCAAGACGGATATCCGTGATCGTGATACCTAAATAAAATCATTCTAAATACATTTTAATAGATACGCACATATATCGAGAACAAGCACTTGCGACAACAACCTAGCTGGACATGCAAGCGCAACGACCTAACCGACAGATAGGTTTCGATTGAATTATTGCATTCAACATAGTTAAGGATTTGAAAAGCGACACGTTCCACCCGTTGCTGGATGTGACGGCAGCGGCTACACTCGAAGCACGATTGACGATGACGATGGCGACGAGTCGTGAATTTAGATGTTTTCTTTCAATTCAAATTAGAATTCGTTTTCCTTGGCGCGTCTTGTCCTCAATCCCCCGAATGATTTAATAGAAGTTCCACAGTTTCCACAATTGGGGCTTCCGGTTCCAAATACGCGTCAACGTAGTTACTTGCGGGAGCTCATCCATTCCACAGAGGTTGACCTTACATATGTTAAAAACAAGCAACACGAACACATAAAACATGACAAGAGTATTGGGTGTTGTTGAACCTTTTTGAACCGTAAGACTTACATTCGGTGACGAACGCGTGGAGGCTGGCCGCACAAGGTTGACAGCAAATCGCTCGTCCCACAACAAATGAAAAATTGAATGGGAAGCTATTTTTGCCGGAGTGACTAAGTCAGAGCGCACGAGTTACTAGTGAAACGGGATGCATCCACACAGCCCTTGTTGTCTATCTGCCTATTCGTGGCGGAAAAAACAAAAGTTAGTTTCACGGTGGGCAAGGAATTTGGATAACCTATGGTTGACTCATGTTCAAGTGAGAGCTACGGTGATCTTGTACGTTAGCTAGTAAATCAGCGTCCACAATAAATACATTGTGTTTAGTTCTTTTACGTTAACTTTTTTTTTTTTTTTTTTAATTTTTACAACATTGGTTTATTTAAGTTTTATTCAGATGAATTGGAGTGTTGGGTTTGAAGTACAGAAATACTTTAAGCACTTTTATAATTATAGAGTTTCAATACTTTTGAACCTTTTTAATGAGATGTCTACTCTAAGTTTTCCCGGGCTTTGTCGTTCTTAGTCTGTGAATTTTTTGTTTTTAACTCTATATTGGTTTCTGTTGTTTTTTGTTTAACGCATATTCGCAAAAGAAACAGAAGTACAGATAGGGCTTTTTACACTATTAGACTAAACCATAAGCCTATTTTAACATATTACATTTTGATGTAATTTATTGGCTCTGTAGGAGCACTATAAATTATTCTACATACATTTATTTTGCTTTCTATACCAAAATGTTACCTTTTAAGTGTACAGTATTTTTATTTTTTATTGTTTTTACTTTAAACAAAATTTAGAAATTATATCAGAGAAAAAAAGGAAAACTTATTACATTATTATGATTTTCAGTTTTTTTATTGTTTATATATATATATAAATAAATAAATACATATATAAATATATATATAAATATATATAAATATATATATATAAATATATATATAAATATATATATCATCATCATCATCATCGGCGCTACAACCGGGAACCGGTCTTGGCCTTATTTAGCAAGTCCTGAGGCTTGTTAAATTTTCCATAATGATTTATTTTTTCTGGGCAAGGTCATTAGTCTTGCGCCATAAATATATATATAAATATATATATAAATATATATATAAATATATATATATATATATATATATATATATACACATATACATATATATTTTTTTTTTAATTATATATACATTTTTTTAATGTTTCTTTTTTTTACCGGAATCCAATGAAAGGCAGGAAGGAACCATACAAACCAAAGTTCGAGATCTTCACTTCAGGAGATTAACCTGGCGATGATTTCTCCGACGATGTGAGCGCGGTGAAGGTTGGCTGACGAACATGGCAAATGAAAGAACAAAACAACTCGAGGAATTTACCCTTTAAAGATATTGATTTAATTTATTGAACATTCTAAGTTAACAACAACGACATTGATTAACTTCTTGTCCGTTTTACTCGTGATGGCGATGCTTGCTCCGATGTAACGATCCCGTTGAAGGTTGGTTGCAGACTGAATGAATGGGCATAACTGCCAATTCAAAAAGCGACGCTATGACATCATCGTGGTGACAATGATGGCCAGTTGGTGCCAGCTGCTGCGCAACTGGTATACATGCGAATGTACTAGATTTCTCCAGTACATTCCAGCACATTTAATTGCCAATCCGCAACATCCATTGTTTTCTGCTAATTCAATTGCATTAGCACCTAAAAACATTTCCCCGTCCACGGACAATCAATGCTCCCAATGCATTACAGCATTACCTAGAAATTCCTGAAAAGATTTTCACCTACAAGTGCATTTTTCCATGCATCAACGCACCGGCAAAAATGTTCCTAACAAAGAATTCTTAGCCTTCATAATCCAATGCATCATTAGAATTCGCTGGAAAATAATTCGTCTGCATACATGTATCATAAGTAGGAAAACTATTCCGGCATCATTGTTTGCCAAGCAATTTTGTCCCTCATGTGCACACTAATCTTCCCATATACACATAACTAGCAGACCCTTTGTCCAAGGGACAAAAGCAAATACGCGCATCTAGCGTCAAGTGCCATAAACGGAATTCCTTCGCATGTAAACATGCATAAAATCCAACCCATGATTTGTTTTCCTACTAATAAGCAATCACCAATTTCGTGATTTGTCACAAACGAATTACCCTGGATTTACAAATGCAGACAGGGGATTCGTTTCGTCCATCGACCCAAGATACGATATACAATTTTCATTGTATAAAACATCCCAATCCATTGGCACGTTTTTCTAATGGCTATGCGTCTATTTACGCAAGGGCATCACTCTTCCAAGACTTTAATGGTGCCCTCGTCCCGTCTTTACTTTTATCACCATTTCCTTGATGCATTGCCGTCTATTTATTTAGCCGCAATGCACATCATAAACAAAGATATGCACGATCCCTTTGTTCTTTTTTCCTCGTTGTAGGTTTCGTTTATCCTTTGCTGAAATACATCGATAAACACGGTGATGTGTACGATCACACGCGCACAACACTGCGTCCCAGAGATCGCCTTTTCAATTGGTCACTGGCAGTAAGGAAAGATGGCATTTCCTTGGTGGCCACACCCTAAAGAGACAATTTTCTCTTTCAACTACAAATCTCACCCTTAACTGAGGATTGAATACATGTCTGAGTTCTTTCCTCGAGGAGTCTCATGCCAACCGCCTATCCGGTCGGTTTGTGGCGTCTCTAACAGATACACACACAAATACACAAGCAAATAGTGAAGAACACCGAACGAAAATCGAATAAAATACATCAGAGCCGTATACCATAGCGATAACAAAACAATTCACATCATTGGAATATACTTGAGTTTAAAAATCGAATTCTAAACACGGCCAATAGCTTGATGTGTTACGCTTAGGTTCAATTTTTGGTGATTCTAACTGTCATAGCGTCAGTTCGAATCACACGTTCTTCACTATCATTCCATACGCTATAGGATCACCTCCCGCTCTCCGTAGCGCCGTGGAGACCCGTATAAACCGGAGTCGTGATATTGGTGTTGTGTAAATTTGTAAATTGAGTCAGATTCAGTAAACAGCAAATGTATTCGATTAAAAGAAAGAAGAAAGACCCCGGTCCGAATACAATAGAGTATAACGTAAAAAAAGTTAAACATTAATCAATAAACGATAAAGACAATTTATTAATCCGTGCGTTTTGATTCCAACCCACAATAAAAACGTTCGATACAATAAACCAAAACAGTGCCTTTGATTTACTTTTGGTGGACGGTGTGCTGTGACGATGTACTTGTTTGGTTTCTTTCGGTGGACAGTGTACTGTGGAACATTTAGTGGAAGTTGTGGGGACGGAGTAGAAGTCTGCGTCCATGTCGGTGCCACGACTTCGCCTCCCACAAATATATCCCCCGCTTGTTAGAGACCTGGACGTGGTGCGGGGGCATAAACTACAATGGATCACTCAGGCTACGCTGACGGAAGCATATGCTTTTAGTAGGGCCATCCATGTCAGACAGACTACCGAGGAGTAACGCACAAAGATCTACCACCCCTATTGGATGGATTGGAGCCAGGGGTATACTGGTTGTATTATAGCGGCGCTTCTCTGACACCGGATCGAATCAGCCCAGTAAGCAGACCTTACCATATCAAAACGGAGCTCTGATATGGCCGACTATTTGAAGACTCGTGGGAACAAACATGAATAATCAATATACACAAAACAATTCCAGGAAAAAACCGGTAGGCGTAGGTGTGATGAGCCGACACTACCCTACGGGAACAAATCATCAAGAAAACACCGACTCGGTAAAAAGAAGACGTAGGGAAAAACGGAAAAGGGGGGATATACGTGTCGGCACGTGGAATGTACGAACGTTATATAAACCAGGCGCGATACAGATGGTTGTAGAGAACGCGAAACAATATAAAATGGACATCGTCGCGCTTCAGGAAGTCCGACCCCACATAAAGTAATCGAAACCAACGGATTTACACTGGCGTGTCGAGGTATCGACACGCATAACCTCGGAACCAGATTCACCATAAGCAAGAAGATTACGCCCGATGTAAAAGATGCGAGATTTATTAAAGACCGAATGTCGGTGTTAAAAATACAGGCCCCATGGTACAATTATGTACTTATAAACGTACACGCCCCAATCTACCGACGACGAAACGAAGATACGTTCTACGAGACCCTAGAGGATGTATTTGATGGGATCTCATCATTCGATGTTAATATCTTTCTTCGGGGATGAAAATTGGAAAGGAAGATATCTTCCAACTAACTATATGGTAGGTAAAGAAAGCCTACACGACGTTTCAAACGACAATGGAATTCGAATTATCACATTCGCAGTGTCAAAAGATTTGGTAGTGGAAAGCACGATATTCAAGCACAAGCAAATTCATAAAGCCGCATGGATATCAATCGACGGTGTAACGCGTAACCAAATAGACCACTTCCTCATAGCCGGAAGATACCACTCGAACATCCTTGATCATCATATAGAGGAGCAGATTGCGACTAGGATTATCTTCTAGTGATAGCTAAAATTAGGAGTCGGCTTGCAGCAAACCCACATGGCCAGTCACAGGAGACAAGCAAACAGTTCGACATTGATAAACTAAAAGACCTGCACAAAAGGGCTGAATATGAAGACGAACTTACGAATAGATTTATCATCCTAGAGAATGGGAGTAGTGAGGAAGAGGGAGCCAATAGTGTGGACACTAAATGGACATCGATCAGAGACACAATCAAACAAACAGCCCAAAAGGTGTTAGAATTTAAAAAAACAATTAAGTCCAAATCTTGGTTTGACGATGAGTGCAGGGCGAAGATCGAAGAACATAAACGATGATATATGAAGTCAACGCAGAAAGATACGCGACAATTTGGAAAGAGACAACGATATTTTTCAAACGCAAAAACACGCGAATGGGAGAAGTCTCGGAGCGAAAAAATCCTAGAAAATCCCAGAGCAAAGAACATCAGAGGTATGTATGGCGGCAAAAACTCAATTAGAAATGACGACCGAGGGAGAGCCAAAATAATACGAGACGCAAACGGCTGTCTGGTCACAGAAACAAACAATATCGTGACAAGATGGAAGCAGTACTTTGAAAACCTGCTCAATGTGGGCATCCATCAACCACAAATAAACACAGTACACGTGCATACAGCCGAGCCTCAGATTCCACAGCCCTCTTTCAGTGAAGTTGTAGACGCAATAAATCGATTGAAAAGCAGGACTCCCGGAGTCGACTGCATATCGGCAGAGGAGAGGCAACCACTCGAAAGATCCTCCAACTCATCAAAACAATATGGGATAAAGAAGTCACTCCGAAAGAATGGAAAACCTCAATAGTCGTCCCCATTTTCAAAAAAGGTAACAGATCTGATTGCGAAAACTGCCACATGCTCCCAACCACATACCAAATACCAACAAATGTCATACTGGTGAGTATCACACCCTATGCAGAAGAAATACTGGGAGACTACCAATACGGATTCCGTAGGAACCGGTTAACAAGCGACCGAATGTTCACAATAAGGCAACGGCTGGAAAAGAAGTGGGAATACGGAGAGACGGTTCACCAACTGTTCGTTGACTTCAAAAAAGCCTATGACTCAGTCGCAAGGCAAAGACTCTACCATATTGTTGTTGAGCTGGGAATCCACAAAAAATATGCCGCCCTCATTCAAATTTGCATGGACGAAAACAAAGGGCGAGTTAGAATAGAAAACCTCTCAAAACCATTTGAAATCGGGGGCGGACTAAAACAGGGCGATGGCCATGTCTCTTTAACCTTGTGATGAGTATGTTATCAGGAAGGTACAAGATGACAACATGGCTGAATCATCTCTGAACGGGGTCACACAAGTGCTCGCATATGCGGATGACATCGCCGTTTTGGGCGATAATCTAGAAACTGTAAGTAAAAACAATGAAATAATCATGCAAGCGACAGAAGAGGTGGGCCCAGAAATAAATGAAGACAAAACACATGATTACGACGAGAGCAGGTGGAACTCAGAGAACACATGTAGTGCTCCAAGAAGCCCTACCATTTTCCTCCCACATATAAACATATCCCACCTATTACATAATCCATTTCATATCCCCAACACAACACACACATAAACATCAGGGGCAAGATATTTGAAAAAGTTAAAGAATTTAAATATCTGGGGACAATACCGACGGCCAGTAACGAAATGTCGAAGGAACTTAACAAAAGACTACACTCCGGCAACGCTAGTTGGCATGCAGTCAGTAAACTGCTGAAATCCAAACTGCTACCACGTAACATAAAGCTCCGTGTCTATAGAACCATAATCATGCCGATTACTCTATACGGATGCGAAACATGGGCTCTCACAATATTGGAAAGATAACAAATTCCGCGTATTCGAGAATAAAGTTTTAAGGGGTATCTTTGGCGGTAAATAGGACGAGGAGGCGGGACAATGGAGGAAGCTCCACAGCCACGAATTGGAAGAGCTATACCGCAAACCTACAATATTGAGAGTAATCAGGTCGCGAAGATTAAGTGGGCCGGTTATGTGGCGCGAATGGGCGACGATAGTGGAAGGAGAGCGCATAGGACAAGGAATGATGGCTAAGTCGAGTCGGCGAGGTTATGAACTTCGCGGTCCTATTGGCCAATAAATAGTAATAATAGATGCATGTATATATATCATATATATATGGCACCTCGATAGTGTAATAGTATACCCGCCAGTCACGCGGGAGACCGGGGTTCGTTTCCCCGTCGGGGAGCCTCTGGCACAAGACTAATGACCTTGCCCGGAAATAACAAATCATTATGGAAAAATTTAACAAACCTCAGGACTTGCTAAATAAGGCCAAGACCAGTTCCCGGTTGTAGTGCCGATGATGATGATGATGATATAACATACATATATATATATATATATATATATATATATATATATATATATATATATATATATATAATATATTTTTTTTTCTTTCTTTTTTACCTATATTATAAGTTAAAATTACAATTAAAAGAATTAACTTAAGTAAAAGGATTAAAAAAAGAGAGAATACTAGGCAAAGTCTCTGGTTTTAACCCGGCAAAGGCCAGGACGATCCTAGTCCCTGTTTAATCCAAGTTAACATGCAGTCTCCACGTGACACTCCTGTATAGCTACTTTTGCACCCGCCAAGTAGTGAACCAATGCATGCAGCGACATCTTGAGAACGGTTGGCGCAAGACTAATAACCTTGCCCAGAAAAACAAATTATTATGGACAATTTAACAAGTCTGGGATATCGACCGGATACCGCTGGAGAGACTTGCTAAATACGGCCAAGACCGGATCCCGGTTCTAGTGCCGATGATGATTACGTTTGAGAGCGGGAGAAGTGAGATTGAAGTCAGAGAACGCGGGGTGAGAGTTTGCCCACCCCTGCATTCGCGAAATGGGTTCATTAGAGCCGTAAGACCTGTGATGGGTGGTCAAATGGAAGAGACGAGGCTTTCGCAGATTTTGGGAATTAGTGAAAAATGTGATGGAGGAGAGCAGGCTTGGGCAGTTAATTGAACCTGAGAGTACCCGGTGAATGAGGAGGATGTCCGCATGAATTCTCCAAGTCTGTTAAGATTAATTAGGTGAAGACGGCTCTTATACGGGGGTAGAATCAGAGGATTTTCCCAATTCAATCCTCGGAGGGCAAAACGCAAAAAACAACATTTCAAGCTTTCGACCCTGCGAATTTGGGACGAGTAGTGAGAAGACCAAACTTGACTAGCATATTCAACAAGGGGGTGGACATAGGCTATATAGAGCGATCTGGAAACGTAAGGATTAGAGAATTCTTTCGACCAGCGTTTCACAAAACCAAGGCCAGAGTTGCCCCTCAGAATAATGTCATCAATATGTGGGATGAAATTAAGCCCCCTATCGCATAAGATGCCAAGGTCACGAATCGTTTGTATAGGTGTTATCTGTGGGTTGAGTAAGATATAGGAACGTAGCGGGTAGGGGGATCGTTTATGTGAGAAGGCGGTTGAATGACATTTGGCAATATTTAGTTCGAGGCAGTTATTTTGGCACCAAGTTGAAAAGCTGTCGTGATCCATTTGGAGAAGTGAGGAGGCGACAGAAGAGCGGATCGTTTTGAAGAGTTTAGTGCCGTCCGCGTATAGAGAGATGGAGGAGTGCTTGATACTGGAGTCTATATCATTAATAGTAAGAATGAATAAGAGGGGTCCAAGATGACTGCCCTGGGGACCCCTGACGTGGAAAGAAAAGGATTGGAGAGGGTGGATCGAGATCTGAGATGGTAGGTTCGTTCGTTAAGATAGGAAGAAATCCACTTAATCAGTAGGGGTTCGAAACCAAGGGAGGATAGCTTTAAGAGGATGCAGTTGTGTGAAATTTGGTCCGTAGTTTGCGGTTGTACCATGGATGCGATGAAACCGAACATCAATGCTCTCTGTGATGTCAACTTCACATGCATCACTTTCCTTTCCTGATGAATTATCGGTTGGACGTCGTTTTGCTGAACGAGTTTTCACATGATACACATTTGTTCCCGCCATTCTTCTATTATTTTTTTTCTGTTTTTAATTTTTATTTTTTTAGTTATTTATTTTTAATGTTTTAATTATTTATTTTTAAAGTTTTTAATTTTTTTTTGTAATTTCACGAAAATGCACATCTGTACATACACACACGTCCGCACCAGTGCCGAGAAACAAAAAGAAAAAAACACGCGAGAATCGAACAGACAAACAGTACCAGTGCAATTAGAACATGATCATAAGTGGTGATTAATACCATAAGTGAAGGTGAAAAATAAAAAGTGTAAATTTGAAGAGAGAAAAAAAAAGTGAGTGAAATACCTCGTGAAAAATTGGAAAAAAAGGAAAAAAAGAAAAAAAAGGAAAAAAATAAAAAATAAAAAATACACTGTAGTTGTTTCATCATCGGATAAGTTTTGTTTATTGACAATTGAACTTCCGGCAATCGGTGATAAACTATAGAGGTTGCACACAGTATTTGCTTTTCGCAGATTTAATTTTGCTCCACTCTACTCACAGCATCAGCGGGGCTGTCACAGTTGCACGAGGGAAGGTTTTTGCAGGATTTATGCCGGCAACCGGCAGTGGAGATTTATAGACGAGCGCGGGTCAGAACCGTGTTGGAGGTGATGATGGTTCTTTGGTGTTCGGGCAGCTCGGAGAGCGTATCGCGAGAACGATTAAAATTAAAAAGCAAAGGCATGTTACTAATGCCGTGCGAGAGCTGATTGAGGCCATTGGCTGCCTTTACGATAAGGAAGTGAAAAATCGTTTAAAGAAGCCTGAAGCAAGCGGTGGAAACGTGCAAATCCAGCCAAAGCAAAATTCGCACACAGACGTAAGCAGGGTCCCGAGGCAGATCAATGTTGAGTCACCCAATTATAATTGGTTTACAATTGGCCAGAGGGCGTGGAAGAGGGGTGCGAGATTGGAGAGTGAATAGGCTCCAAAAAGTGATACTGAGAAGGAGACTACGCCCGGACGCTATAATAATATCCAAAACCGGGGAAAAAACATACGCGGATATACTGAAGTTAATGAAGGCCAAGCCCGAGCTAAGTGAACTCGGAAATAGCGTAAATTAAGTTCGAAAGACAGCAAAAGGGGAACTGCTGCTAGAACTGAAACGCCGACCAGAGGCCACTACCGACCCACTGAAAGCAAAGGTACAACAAGTATTAAAGAAAGATGCTAATGTCAAAACAGTGTCACAGGAAATCACGGTTGAGTGTCCTGATTGAGATGAGGTGACCACTGTGGAGGAAATCCTGACGGCGATCGCTCTAGAGTTCCCTGGGCTGAACGCGATCCCAAAGGAAGCGGTAAAGAGCTTAAGAAGGAAACCAGATGGCACGCAAGCTGCCATGATACTCTTACCAAGAGAAAAAGCTAGCATGTTGCTGGCTACAGGTTTCCAACGGGTTGGATGGGTGAGATGCAGACTTCGAGAATACATCGCACCCACACGATGTTTCAGGTGTTGGCAATACGGTCATGTGGCGAAATCCTGCAAATCCGAAGAAGGTCGTTCGGAAAACTGTTTGAAATGCGGAGAAAAAGGCCACAAAGCAATGGGTTGTAAAGCACAGCCCAAATGCATGTTTTGCGAATCAGGATCCGAAGGCGGTAACCACCACTCAACAGGGAGTTACAAATGCCGAGCATTTAAAAACGCCATGTCCAATCTTCTCAATAAAAATGGACAGGATTAAGTGCATTCAAATCAACTTAAACCACTGTGGAGCCGCACAAAATCTCCTTTCCTAAACGGTTAAGGAATATGGTGCCGACGTGGTACATCAATGAACACAACAGGATGCCTGGAACTAGTACTATTACATGTGAGGAAGACAGCAGCGGAACAGCGGCCATCTGGACAACTGAAAATTCCCTCATGGAATGCAGAAGTGTCCAGCGGCTGGAATGAATTGCCTATGTTATGATCAGAGGAATTCATTTCTACTGTTGTTACGCTCCGCCAAGGTGGGAAACAGAATATTGCAAATGCTTTTTAGACAGAATAACACAAGAAGCTAGAGATAAGAGCCCTCTTATAGTTGCTGGAGATTTCAACCCTTGGGCAGTAGAATGGGGAAGCACAAGGACCAACAGTAGAGGCCAGGCACTACTTGAAGCCTTCGCAGTCCTAGATGTGGTGTTGCTTAATGATGGTGTAGCGATTCTAACAGATACACACGATTCACAAGCGAAATAGTGAAGAACACGAACAAAAATCGAATAAGAAAAATACATCAGAACCGTATACCAAGCGATAAATAACAAAAAAATAATTCACACCAGTGGAATATAGTCGAGTTTGGAAATCAAATTCTAAACACGGTCAGTAGTCTGATGTTTCACTGCTTCGCTTTTCAACCGTTTCATCGTGTGTTCAATTCACCTTCTTCACTATCCTTGCTTAACGCTGCAATGGTATCGATGACACCTTCATAAACGAGATAGGGGGGTCCAAAATCGACATCACATTTGCCAGCTTCATGTTGGCAGAAGTATGGAGTGGCGAGTCTTGAACACCTACACCCACAGTGACCACCAAGCCGTGATGTACGAAATAATACCGCACAGGGAATTCATCACTGGCAAATTGGCGAAGAAAGCCCAAAAGAATGGGTGGAAAGAGAAGGACCTCGATGCGGAACTGCTCGATTATATACTGGAAGACCAAATCGCACAGTTTGACGCAGAGGCCGATGCGAACAGGCAGGCTGGAAAAGTCCTGAAGTGGCTAACTACCGCATGTGATGCTTCTGTGCCACGACAAAGACAACCAGCAGGGGCTATCAAACCAGTCTATTGGTGGAACTCAGAAATCGCCCATGTGCGATCGGAGTGCAATAGGTTAAGACGCTTGCAACAAAGAGCAAGAAGCCGTAACACCAACCCACAGTTGCATACGGAATTCGTCAACAAACGGAAAGAGTTGGGGAATGTGATCCGCAAAAGTAAATATGACGCGTTCTGCTCCCTAAGGGATGAATTAAATAACAACCCATGAGGCAGCACTTACAGGATAGTCATGAAAAGACTACAGAGCAACGGTAGCCAAATGCAAAAAAGTAAAACTGACATGGCCAGAATCGTTGCTGTCCTCTTCCGCAGTGTGATGAGGTATTGAGAGTGGAGGATCACTGAAGGAGAGATACCTCCCGTGACCCCCGAAGAGGTTCTCTTGGCTGCAAGGGTTGTCAAAAAAACAAGACCCCGGGACTGAATGGTATTCTTAACGCTGTAGTGAAGAGTGGTTTAACAAAAAATCCAGAAGTCTTTAGCAGTCTCTTCACAACCTGCTTTCAAATAGGACAATTTCCTAAACGATGGAATAAACAGCGGCTCGTGCTTGTACCAAAAGGTGTCAAGAATCCAGAAGAGCCGATCTTATCGGCCGTTGTGCATGCTGGACACAACAGGAAAACTGCTTGAGCGAGTAATTGCCACTCGTCTGGAAGAATTCACTGAGGGAACATCGGGGCACTCTGAATCGCAGTATGGGTTCCGGAAAGGTAGATCAACCGGAAAATCATTATCTGTGGTGTGCGACATCGCTCGCAATGCGATAACCGTAGCACGATGGCTAGGAGGTACCAAAAAAGATTGCGCGGTGGTGACGCTTGATGTTTAAAATGCATTTAACTCGGTGAATTGGAATCGGATTCTAGAAGCATTGGGCGATCTACAAGTCTCCCCCTACTTGGTGCGTATACTAGCAAACTATCTCTCGGATAAAAGACTGCTCTATGATACAGATGAGGCACCACAGGAATATAAAATAACAGCGGGTGTACTTCAGGGATCTGTATTAGGTCCGCTGTTATGGAATATCATGTATGATGGTGTGCTCAGGGTCAACGTACCAGAAGGGGTTAGAATCATTGGTTATGCAGATAATTTGGCAATAGTGTCCGTAGTTAAACACCTCGATGACCTGGAGAATATTTTCTCCCAAGCAATCCAGAGCATTAAATGCTGGCTAGATATGGCCGGGCTGAAACTAGCTGGACATAAGACCGAGGCAGTTTTAATAAGCAACTGCAAGAAAGTTTAACACTTTGATTTGGAAATAGAAGGACAAATAATCAGATCCCGTTCATATAGTAAATATCTTGGTGTTATACTCGACAACAGGTTGACCTTCAAGGAATACCTGAGGGAATGGACTGAAAAAACGGCAAGGGTATGCAAAGTTTTGGCGAGACTGTTACCCAATATTGGAGAACCCCGGCCCCACATAAGGAACCTCATAACCAGTGTCAACACCTCCACTATAATGTATGCAGCTCACATATGGGCGGAGTCGCACAGTATAAGTTGTACATGAGGGGAGTGAACTCAGCGCATAGACTGGCATCACTAAGAGTATGCTGTGCATTTTGAACGGTATCCGAAGATGCCATAAATATTTTGGCCGGGAGGACACCACTTGACATTGCAGCTAAAAAAGGCGCTGCATTGCATAAGGTCTCCCAAGAGAACCGTCGGAGAATGCGGCCACAGCTAGAACTCTCAAGCCTAAGAGAATGGCAACGAAGGTCGGATTCTTCCACCAAAGGAAGATGGGCCTGTGGCAACTATAACAGATACACACAATTCACAAGCAAAAATAGTGAAGAACACCGAACGAAAAATTGAATCAGAAAAATACATCAGAATCGTATACCAAGCGATAAATAAAAATAATTCACATCAGTGGAATATAGTCGAGTTTGGAAATCAAATTCTAAACACGGTCAGTAGCCTGATGTGTAACGCCTAGGTAAAATTTTTTTCGTGATTCGAGCTGTCATAGCGTCAGTTCGAATCACACGATCTTCTTCACTATTATTTCAAACGCTATAGACCCACACCATGATACCTGATATAGAAACATGGGTGAAAAGAAAACATGGCGAGCTGAATTACTACTTGACTCAGCTAATATCAGGACATGAATGTGTGGGGAAGAGAAGTAAGTTGCAACGGCGTAAGGCGCTGATTCACTTCCTCCGCATCATATGCGAAGGCTCTTTAAATGTTCACCAACCAAATGTTAAAGCGCGGAGCGGACACAACACACGTCACACACAGATGGAAAATAAACACACTGTTCACCCGAAAGAAAAGGATGAATACGCCCAGGAACTGCAGCACAGGAGAAGAGTCGAATGAAACTCACTGATTGCCGGTTTATGTTAAAAAGGTTTCTTTAGTTAATATTGTTGGTCGTTGCACTTACGGGTTACAATTAATTTGAACAAATGGACTCTTATGACTATCGTTAATGTTCTTATTGGTCAGCCGTCCAAGGTAAATGACGCTGACATTAAGGAAAATACACAGCACGTAAACGCGGAAACAGCAAACTCGAACGACAACAACTGAATTCGCAAACACACTCTCTGGGGTTATACGCTCCTCCGCAGCTTGCGGAGTGCGGGAGAAAAACCTACCGTCGCGAGCGGTGGTTGGGATGAGACTCAGCGATATTAAGTCGCTGTCAAAAGAATTTGTGGATGCATTTACTTTACTTGTAGTGGATCAAAACCATTAGAACGCAAGTGGAACACAAAGAAGAGGCATAATGGGCATCCAAGAGATGTGTGTAAACAAATCGAAACCGGTCGGATGCTAATGGGTTTGCTTATGCATCGTTCGGTAATGAGGGTCAGCTAAATAAATAGCAGCCGCACATTAAATGAAAAAAATGTCTTTCGGATACCACAAACGATATGAATTGTTTATGGTATCGCAGGAAACCTATATAGGAACAGTGTTCTTCTGTTTGCACATGGTGCGAGTTAGAGAATTTTATTGTTGGGAGAAAAAGGTCGCCGGCCAATGTGTACGTAAAGAAATTTATCGTACACATGGCGAAGTTGGAAAATAGACGGCGCAATATTTATGGTCCCTGTCATGACGGTTACATTGTATGGAAACCGAATCATTTTGTTTACAGGAATTTGTCTGGTACCGAAGGTGCCGAATTGGTTTGAAATTCCAGATAAGCAAAGAAAAAATTGTATGCGAAGAGATGCATGAAAACGTAAGTTTTCTTTACAGGGACTTTACGATTATAGCTTTGATCTAATTAATGCGTGAAGAATTTTCAGGTGCTTAATGCGATTGCACTAGTAAAAACTTATGCGACTTGGGATGAGGTTATGGGGGTTTTTAGGTAAGTGTACGGTGGGGTTTGGCGGCACCGCCACAGATGCTTTCGGCAATACTTGCACTAGTATAAGCATGTGAATCACCCATACTGCTTGTATTGCGAAGGCAAAGTAGAAAATGCGGAACACGTACTCACAGAGTGCGTGAGATTCGAGACCGCGCGAACGATTTTGGAGAGACATATGAGACGGACAGTTACTCTGGCTGTGGCGAGCGGAGTAACAGGTAAACTCCGTCCCGCCCCGCGATGGAGTATCTAGAAGAAAGTTCCGGGGGGATCAACGGGAATATGAGCCTGGCAGGAGGTGGTTTTAGTCGGTAAAAACCCGGCATGCCTCTGGATCGGTCTAGAAGTATCTTCTGAAGATTTTCACCTTCCTACCGAAACCAAAAAAAAAAAAAAAACCTGTATGCGAACAATACTTCTAATATTATTTTGCTGACGGACGACGATCGCTGTGGCGCACTCAACGAGATTTCAGGTACTGACCTCCATATATGTTGTAAGAACCATTGCATTATATTTACGTGTGGGTACTTAGAATGACTTGCCCAAGGCTAATAACCTTGCCCGGAAAAACAAATTATTATGGACAATTTAACAAGGCCTGGATAAGGACCGGATGATGATGATGATGATGATGACTTAGAATGACGCATCAAACGGGAAGCAAGAGTTTATGACAATTTCAGTCGACAAAATAGGAACAATTCTGACACACTCAACCCTAGTTTATATCCTTTGCCAGTTCGGTGTGTTTCTGTTTTATATGTTGCCTAGAGGTTCCGACCTAGGGTTGTGGTGGTGTTTAGCTATAGCACCAAGCACGGGTGCGAATTCAGCTAACACCCACTGACTGTCTAAGTCCGATGAAACAACTGTCACAAAAGCAAGCCAAACGAATGTAAGAAATGAAACGCCGTAGATTGGAATTCGATGTAAATTGTTTATTTCTTGTTTATGGTGTATAGTATACAAATATTTTGTCTTATATATTCACTGAGTTACAAGTTCTCACATTCACGGTAATCTATCTTATAATCATTGTTCATATGCACTCCGCCAAAGTTGAGTTGGTTAACAATGTATTAAACTGTTTATTAAGTTTTCGGCACTCGCGATTATGAATTTTATAATAATGCACTCCGCGGTGGTTACTATCTGACTCCTTATTATTTTTAAACTTGATAAAAAAAACGAAAGACAGAGACTCGACTGGGTCAACGAAGCAATGAAGACATCACAGATCTCTTATTAGTGGCTTTTGTTGTTACATTAAAAAAAACATATAAATTATCGAACGGCTTCATTGGATTCAATCTGAATAACTACTTGTTTTTGTTATCTAATTGCCCAGCATCTTTTAAAAGCCACAAAGTACTACACCACACTAACTTCTTCAAAGGAAAACACTCGACTGACCTTTCTTCACTGCCGACAGAAAGACACCGCAAAGAAAACCGTAAAAGGGGAGGAGCTGCACGATTAACTCGAGGCACTCAATCGTGATTGGACCGGGGAATAGGCATACATTTCGCATGTGTGTGTATTCATCGCATACGATCGTCCGGTGATCGAGGATGGATGCCAGCGTCGCAACTGCATCTCCCGCGTATACAAACAATGCATGGCCTGCGGCTGTGTACACAATTGATTGTGTAATACTTGCCGGCAACCGAACCATCTGGGGTAATAGCAACACGAGCCGAAGATCTGGTCACCCTAGGAGAGGCCATAAATCAACATTTGGGTTGATGGGTGTGAAATTTCCCAGATCCGCCGACGGTTGGCGGCCGTTAATAGGGAATTGGATATACCATAAACAATCTGTGGTGCAAATGCTATGTTTTGGTATTGCAACGAATATAGGGTGCAGCCATTGCCAGATGTTAAAAGTAAACACTTGATGGCTGCATCCAATTCGTTGCTTGTTTGCGGTCCCTGATCGGTGGAGACCGATAATAGGAAACCAGCTATTGCTGGTAATTAGTGAAATGTTTGCTTTGCATCAGCCGAAACATTGTCGGCGATGGCAAACTGATGGGACCTGGTAGCCGTATGCTAGGGGTGCCATGGACAAAAAAAAAAAAAAACGAGTAACCTAGGAACTCTGTATTGATTTTGTTTCCATGGCATAAGGCAATGGGAACGAGATGCACTGGGTGCAATGCATGCCCGAGGATGAAATTTTCGATGCCACGGCTAGATGATAATCTTTGCCGTGGACTTAATGTTTTCAGGTATGGTGGTGGAGAAAAAAGGGTTTGGAGAAAACCCCCAAAGAAAGGTAAGCTGCCTAAAAGATATTCATGTCAGTTATCCTATTGGGTAACTGAATTAATTCCAGCAATTTGGCTGGCGGTAAATGCCGTAGCAAGGTTACGTAACCTTGCTGAAGGTTCGACTTCGAGGTAAGTCGCATCGCTTGGAATAGTGGGGATCGAGGGATGTATGGCTCTTCGAGCCCTGAAAAGCCCCACAGGGTGATTGCAATGATATAGATAGTCAACATTTTTTTCAGTCTTCTTGGAAGATTGAAATTGAGTCATTTGTATGAAATTTGTAAAGATGATAATATAATCGAATTATTTTAATATGCTGACATTATTCGATTATACCTTTCGAAAATGTTGAGAAACACTATTTTTACAGAACAAAATGGCGCCCTTATAAATTATTTCTTTAGCTGTTCTTTGTATAACGATAGTGCTGCATTTGTCATATTGTGCAATGTGTAGATAACGCTGGTGCTTTTTTAGTTTACCTTGTATACCAAGTGGCAAAGCGTTACGTTAATTGAGTTGTAGCTTAACAGGTCAATTGAAAAGTCCCCGGCCTGCCATAGTAAAACACATTTTTTTGGCAAAATTCGTTTTTTTTATTCAACATAATTCCCTTCGAGGGTGATACACTGATTATAGCGACCCCCCAACTTTTCGATACCTTTGTTGTAATACGATTTGTCCTTTGCTTCAAAATAGGCCTCAGTTTCGGCGATCACCTCTTCATTCGACGAAAATTTCCTCCCAGCGAGCATTCTTTTGAGATCTGAGAACAGGAAATAGTCGCTGGGGGTCAGATCTGGAGAATACGGTGGATGCGGAAGCGATTCGAAGCCCAATTCATGGATTTTTGCCATCGTTTTCACTGACTTGTGACACGGTGCATTGTCTTGGTGAAGCAGCACTTTCTTTTTCTTCAAATGCGGTCGTTTTTCGGCGATTTCGTCCTTCAAACGGCCCAATAACGCTGTGTAATAGTCGCTGCTGATGGTCCTTCCTTTTTCAAGATAGTCAATGAAAATTATTCCGCGCGCATCCCAAAATACGGACGCAATAATCTTCCCAGCCGACTGTTGCGTTTTCCCACGCTTTGGGGCGGGTTCATCGTGTGCAGTCCACGCGGATGACTGTCGATTGGACTTCGGAGTGAAATGGTGGAGCCATGTTTCATCCATTGTCACATATCGACGCAAAAACTCGGGTTTATTACGCTTGATCATCTCCAAACACTGCTCCGAATCATCAACACGTCGTTGTTTTTGGTCAAAAGTGAGCTCGCGCGGCACCCACTTTGCACAGAGCTTTCTCATACCCAAATATTCGTAAATGATATGATGTACAGGTTCAGTTGATATCTTTAGAGTGCCTGCTATTCCATTCAATTTCAATTTACGGTCATTCAAAATCATTTTGTGGTTTTTTTTAATGTTTTCGTCGGTAACAACCTCTTTTGGGCGTCCACTGCGTTCACCGTCTTCGGTGCTCATTTCACCACGTCTAAACTTAGCATACCAATCCTTGATGGTTGATTTTCCTGGGGCGGCGTCTGGAAACTCGTCATCAAGCCAAGTTTTTGCTTCAACTGTATTTTTTCCCTTCAAAAAGCAATATTTTATCAACACGCGAAATTCCTTTTTATCCATTTTTTTCACAATAACAGAAGTTGCTTCACTCAAAATACTATAATTCACAAACCAATGATCCGACATCTGTCAAATTTATACACGCGCCTTTTGAAGGTTGGGGCTAACTAAAAATCATATGGATTTAATTCTAGTGCCGCCATCTATGTGTCAGGTCGGGGACTTTTCAATTGACCTGTTATAATAGATGTTTTCGCTATATTGTTGATTGTCATAAGTGTATCTTGACTTGTTTGACAGCTGTAGTAAATGTTAAGCTTGCTTTCGTAATAACTACTCGCTGTGCATGATATTTTTGAAATAGCTATTTTTTGTGTAGGCATTTTTGTCGATCAATATATATAATCACACTTCCAGAGTATGTAGAATACCATTTTCTTTTGTGTTTCCCCTTTCAGCAGGCAGTAAAATTATTGCAATACTAGCTTTATATCTAATCATCTATTGCATTAATTTACCAGCTGTTGTTTTTCAGATACTTCTACTGAGAAAAGGTTCGTTAAATAAGGCATAATATATATTCTGCTTTAGACCTTATCCATTATCATCCTACTAACACTAGAATGAGGTAAAAAATCGGTACCACTTTCAACTATGCAAATGTTTCGCTGGACACGATTCTCCTCTTCTTTTCTATTAAACGAACATTCATGATAAACCAAAATCCGTGTGTGTCCTTCGCATTGAGGCGCCTATTCATTGCTCAATAAACATCTCCGTGAGAGAAGTCTTATCTTCGTAACGAGCTAGTACCTTGAACTCACATCACCTGTACATACCGCACAGGAGTATCTATATGCACACATATCAAACATGGATTCGGGTGACGATGCCAATCGAACAAGTTACAAGCCATATCACAGATTATTACTCATCTAACCTTACGTTTCATAAATCCCACCGATATAGGCATGGGTCGGTTCAAATCTGAAGCTAACCATGCAACGAGTGTGCTCTCGATCGACGGCTGAAATTGCCAGAGATATAGTACGCTTTGTTATTCTGGACGAGGCATGAACGAGTCGCTTTGTTTCCATTTCGTTTAGAGCAGCTAGGCTTGACTGCCTTGCCTTACCTAGTAAACTTGACGCCAGTCGTCTGACCGATTTGGACAAAATCTAAAGCTATGTATACAACTTCATTCATTGCCGAGTATGCGCAACTAGCAGGTTGTTTTTGTTGGTGTTTGTCGTTTGTCGTTTGGCGCGTTTGTTGTTTGCATGCTTCCCCAGCTAGTGTTATCGCCTTGAATGCTCTATAGGTTAATAGAGGCGACAGTGGGGAATACGAAGGATCAGATTGGTGGGGGAGGCTGCTTCTCAAGAGACGAGACAACAAGCTGCATTAACTTGAAAAGAGGTTTTTGCCAATTTAAGACGCACAGGAGGTCAACCAATAGTGCGGTGAGTAAGTAAGAACTTGACGCTTCGTTGCGAAAGCACTATGCTGTTGCTTTGTTGATTGTGCCTTAGGTTGTTGCTGTTGTTACTGTTGTGGCTGTTATTGATGATGTTCTTTTTTGTTGTCGCCGTTGTTATCATTGTTGTTGATGTTCTTGTCAATGTTTTGTTTTTTGTTCCATGGGAAATTATTATGCGATAAACATGGTGTTTCGTGTCAGTGTTGGGAATTTGCTATTATTGAGAAACTAGAAATCTATGACCGGTTGGAAGGACGCGAAGATCGGCTGGGAAACTGTGGGAAATTGAGACATTCGAAAGAAGAACAAACAATTGGCGAATAGATGAAACATTCATATGTGTTATGTGTTTGGTAATTATACAACCTTGGATACACGTGGTATTTTGAATGGATTTCGATATTTCATTCTTTATTATTCTGTAATGTATCCTTATATGACAGCCAGGAATTTCTATATATACGAGGGGCGTTAGAAAATTAATGAGACTGGCGTAACTTTTGGGTTGTACCACATGAAATGTCCGATTTTCGCTCTGTCGGAAATAAGAAATTCTCGAGTGAACATCTGTGGAAGAGCGTTAAATTTTCTTTTTTTATATAAAGTAAAGTGGTGCGTGTGGTTGACGTGTGAGAATTACAGGGTTCGTTACAAGTATAGTTTTTTTTTCTAGGAATTGTTTACCATGCTGTCGCCAGTGTTGTATTCCAGAATACTGCCCTTATTAAATTTAACACTGAATCTCCTTACACATCCTTAAAAACTTCCTTTAACATATATTACATTCTCACTTAATACATACCATTCATAAACATTCACAATATTGCCAGTTACAGCACATTTAATAACTTGCCCCTTTTTATTTCAAAACAGAGCACTTTGATTTTCGTTCAAATTTTATTCAATTTAAAAGTCACAGAAACTAAAGAAATACTTTGAGAAAATTTGTTTTGTTCATATTATAATTTACAGTAAATTAGAACACAATGTTCTATAAGTAGAGAAAAAATTCAATAGTAAAATCAGTTGAGGAAGAGAGTTCAGTTCAGTTAGTTTGAGTTTGGAGTTGAGTTAGAGAACAGAGTTAGTTGAATTGCTTACAGTCTCAAGTAAATTTATGTTTTGAGTTGAGAATAAGTTTTCCTTGAGTGAAGAAGATGATACACAAAATAAACAATATTAAGGAGACAGAATTAGTTTTTTTCTTAATTAATTAATTATCAATTGCAACAAATTTCCGCTCAAACGTACTTTCTATCGGAGCGGAATAATAAATCAAAGAAAAAATAAAAAGGAATAATAACTAAAAGAAAAACAAAAGGTCCACGCTCTTCCCTCAACCGAGGAAGCACGGCGCCGGACATTCAACACCAGGTTCAAACCCTCTTCCTTTATGATTTTAAAATAGGACATAATGCGTCATTGGCAATGAAAAACATTAATAACGCGTGGAGAAGAAGTGTGTGTACAGGCGTACTGCACCGGGTTCCCTTCTTCCTCCATCGTCACTCAAAGTTCCACCGTATATCGTCCGCAGGAAATTGTCACCCAGAAATAAAGCGAAAACACACAGATGGTAGTCTCCAGAAAATAAAACGCACAAGTGTATTTATTTTGTAACAATTGTTTTATATTGTTAATCTGGTCATCCTTATTTTGATTGTTCCCGTTTATTGTTATTTTGTGATTTTTACATTGAATTTTTTTGATTTGGTGAAATATAATATTGGTTTCAATTTGTACACTAAACCGAGTTAATTAACAACTATGGTTCATTGATTAACAAGCACACCACAAAACGTCTCATTAAAAATTCTAAACTGCCTGCGCACGACATTAGAACTGGATAAACAACAATAAAGCACTGTGAATGTAGGACAACACGAATCGTAACAGCAAAGGTCTCGACTCTGGGATGTACGCGTCCCACAGCGCTACGGGGGCGGGGGTGGAGGACCGACCGGCTCGGCCGGTGGATGGATTAAGACTCTCCGAGGATAGAACTCTGACTTGAATTCAATACTCAGTTCATGGTGAGATTCGGGGAAGAGAGAGAAAATTTCTCTCAATGTGGTGAGTAACCAGCAAGGGAATCCTGCTGGCCGAATTCCGGTGGTGTGAGTGTGTTCGTGTAGATCGCTATTTGCTCATGCACGAGGTCATGAGGACGTAATTAAACGTCGAACCGAAATTAGACGAAGGGATCGTGAAGATTATTGTTTACGATGTGCATTGTAGCTATATAAATAGACGGCAATGCACCGGAGAAATGGTGCTAAAAGGAAAGATGGGACAAGGGCATCATAAAAGTCTTGGATGAGTGGTGCAGTTGCGTAAATAGACCCATAGCCATTAGGAAAAGGTGCTAATGGATTGGGATATTTTACACAATGAAAATTGTATATCGCATCTTTGGTCGGTGGAAGAAACGAAGCCCTTGTCTGCATTTGTATATGCACGGTAATTCGTTTGTGGCAAAGCACGACATTGATGATTGTTTGTTCGTTAGACAAGGGATCGTGGTCGGGTATATTCCAGCTGGACAAACAAGCTGCCCGACGCTGCTTTGGTCGTTGGACAAGGGGATCGCCAGCCAATGTGTATGTGAGAACATTGTTCTTGCCATTGCGAGGCTGGGAATAGCCGACACGAGGATAACATTCCCTGATTATAATGGTTACATTATGTGTGAACCGATATGTTTTCTTTCAGGGATATGATGTTTGGCCTTAGTGAATTCCATTCAGAAAATCGATATGATGGGTAAGTACTTTGAAGAATTCTTTCAGGGAATTTATGAAATGCATAGGATGCATGGATGAAAGAATTCTTATAGGAAATTTAATGCAATGCACTAGGTGCATTAATGTTCTTAAGAAAAGGAAAGGTTTGCAGGTGCTAATGCAGTTGCATTAGCGAAACAATGGGGTTATGGGAGCTTCAGGACTGGAAGCTTTTAGGTAATTTGGGATGGTGAGTAGTGGCGTTAATGGGAACCGCCGCAGGCGCATTTGAGGATGTAGTTGTAAACGAACGCACTATACGACGTTCGTTTGGAAAGTTCCGTTCGGGGGATTTCAGCCTCGAAAATAAACCACGTGGGAAGCCGGTAACGTTAGTTGACGACGATATTTTAAGAGCAACGCTGGATGTGGGCCCAACGAAATTGGTGCGGGAATGGCCACTCGGTGCCTTCGTTGCCCAGGAGGTGGGCGATTTCGACCATTTACGTTGTAGCCTGCCTGAAGAGTCCCCGTAGCTCCCGCTGAGGGAAGCCAGAAGGAAATCCTCGGTGCAGTATCCAGAGGCGGCTTAAAAATGCACCGCACGGGTGGCAAAGCACCAAACACGGCAATGTATCCTTTAAATGCGCGGATGCCTCTACCTTTAGAACACTTGATGGTTATGGGGCCGCCGTAATCGATTCCGCTATGTAAAAATGGTCTTCCAGGCTGTACTCTACTGGGCGGGAGATCTGCCATTAATGTCGCCAGCAGCGAACACAACGATAGACCACCCCCTTGACCAGTTGTGTCCCTCGTAAAATTCAAAACCGTGGCCTGAGATAATTAAGCAATAGTTGTGTTCTACCATAAAGTGTCTAGTCAGGAGCGTCCCGAGTAGCAGCGATAGGAACGATCCGCACGGCAGCATGAAGGGGTGTGTTTCGTCGGGATGCAGTAGCGGATGGCGTAGTCTCCCTCCAACACAGGTATCTCGGGCCGCCGTGTCGGTGCTATAGGTTCGCCTCTCCCGAGAGAAGTATATATTAAAAAAAAAAACACGCAGCAGACCGTCCGGATTGAGGAATGGGTTGAGACACAGCAGTAGACTGCGCTATACGAGGGATGAGTTCCTGGTGAGAGACACTATTTAATTTTCATTTTCATATTACGTACATTTTTATTTTGTCTTAAGAGAAGCGCTATTTCTAGATGAAAGTGTGCTCTCGGCACGAAGGCAATCCAGAGCTTGAGTGGTGAATCGATTTGCGAAAAATTTAATTCGGCGGCGTTATTCGAGTCGGAATCCTCTCTGGTGTGGTCTTTCTTCGTAGTCGGTGAACAAAGTCGATACACCTTGAATGCGGAGCAGTTTAGAGATTTGAAAGTATCGCGTCAGCAGATACTCCAAGGAGCCTGTCACGAATATCATAGATACTTCTCGGAATGGAGTTCTACATTCGGCATTCCATCAAACGAAATTCATCTGATAAACATTGGTTTGATGAAAAATGCCGGCAAATGACACCGACAAAAAATGGATCTTTTAAACAATTCAATTCAATTCAATTTTATTTGGTAGATAATTACATTTATGGTATATTTTACAACTAGTACTTAAGAGATTTAGGATAGCAATTCCTTTACAACTATAATCTTAAATCTATATAATGACAATAGCACAATTTTAATGAATAACAAATAATAAATTAAGGGAAAACTACAATAAAAAACCCTTGTTTGAATCTTAAGACTAATATTGCACGGGCTTCCGGTTATTTTATATAGTAATGACCTCGATATAATTTTCATAGGCTGATCTGTACCCTTCCTTCATCATGGAAGGTCTAAAGAAGTCCGAAACCTCAGACCTCATCGCACATGCCACCCACTTGGGATGTTTCCTGACAGGGTGCTCCCAGCTCGCAGTGCTCACATAACACGCAACGCCTGAGCAGTCATCAGACCAATGTGCGAGCTCCACGGCCTTCTGGAGAAGTTTTTGGGCCCAAGAAGAAGTCCTCACACCACCCTTAACAGTGGAAAAATAGAAACTTTCAGCGTTACTATCATCTTGCGGCTTTTCTCTCATTAAGTGCCCCTCTCCCCTCCCCACGCCCCCACCCAAACCCCTTCATTACTTCCCTCACACTCAAGCCAAATTGGACCTTACAGAAGCTCACTCAATTCTTGGAATTCGATGGCAGCCTCGGGAAGATTGTTTTGCGTTCTCCCTGCAAGACTCATCAGGCGACGTTGTTAATACAAAGAGAAAGGCACTATCATTCCTCGGTCGCCTCTACGACCACCTTGGATGGATCTCCCCCGTTGTGGTAAAGTTTAAAAATTATATGCAAAATCAGTGGCCTCTGGGACTCAGGTGGGATGACCCGCTGTCCCCCTCACTAGAGTCTCAGTGGGGGGACCTCATCGTAGACCTACACCAGCCGCCTACACTGTTCAGGCGCCTACACCTCTGAGGAACTCCACAGTTTCGCTGACGCCTCGAGGGTGGCATATGGTGCAGTCCAGTAAAGACTCTCGGCGATCTCACCGAATCTTCGAGCACCATTCTCACTTCCAAGACTAAGGTGGCCCCGCTGAAGCAGGTTTCCCCACCCCACCTGGATCTGTGTGCCGCAGTAAAACTGACGCGCCTGAAGAACCGTGTCCTTACCATCATGCCAGCCGCGAACACTCCAGTTCAACTCTGGTCTGACTCCACAGTCGTCATATCATGGATCTGCGGAGCACTTATCCGGTGGAACACCTATGTCGCTAGCCAGGTCTCAGAAATTCAAACGACCCTCCCGGGCGCCTATTGGCACCAAATTGCCGGCGTTCATAATCCTGCCGATATGGCATATGGCGGTTGATAACCTACGTACGCCGTCATTATGGACGAACGGTCCCGAGCTCTTCACCAGTGGGCGTCCCGCTTGAGCTTGTGCATAGGCTGTGATCCTCGACGTGGATCTGGAGTATCAACACTCCAAGGAGAGAACACGATGCGTCGATAACACAGTGGGTCCTTAGAACTTCCACCACCGAATAGCACTCACACTTTCACTAGTTAATCACTGTTCAGCTTATCGCGCAATGTAGGCGATACTATAGCGTCGAATCGGTGTGATTTTCCAGTAGGTAGGAAGCTTCCTCCGTGCATAAGATAAGCGGAAGAGCCTGCCAAGAACGAGCGACCGTTCTGGAGCACAGTTCTTAAAGACTACTGCTGGTATTCCGTCCCCGCCGGTTGCCTTCTTACTGTCCACGTAGAATGTGGTGCATAGTACACGGGCGGAACGTTACATCCAGCATCGAAGACGAAGAAGCTCCAAAAGACCGGTATCGAGGTTTGCATTCGCGGAAAATAAATTCGCGAACACATTAGTTTTATCTTTTGAATTTGTGACCAGTGTCCGCTGTCCGTCACTAAGTGTGAAAAGAGGAGGAAGCGAAGTTATTGTTAACAGCCCTTGCCATAGACCAGAAGGAACGCGAATCAGTTGGGCTCTCAAGGAGTTTATTGATCACTTTGCCGTTGTCAGCTCTCTTCGTTAACATCGATGAGATTGGAGCGCCATTGTTTAAAAGCAAATTAAGTCAAATTGCGGCTATCATCGAATATCTTTGCCAGCCTTCTAGGCTCATCGGTTCTGTTCGAATGTACTAACCAGTCGGAATTGTGTACATTAAAATCGCCTAGGACGACAATTTTAGAAGCTATGTGGTTGATCTGTGTCCAGTCAACGGTGCGTGAAAGATGTTCGAAAAATGTCGCTGGTTGATTGTCACTCGGGGAGGGGCAAAGACAACAAAGAAATTTAATAGAATTCCTCAGCACGCTCTTCAACCACATGATATCCAGGTTATTCTTCTAACGCCGAAATCCTCTGGAAAGCCAGATCGGACCGCGTGAAGACGTAGACTCCACCCTTAAAACGGAATCTCGATTGCAAATCGTATCCTGTGCAACGAAAATATGTTGAATAAGTTGACGACGTTAGGGAAAGGATATCAGGTTTCGTTGTTTGTAAAATTTGGTGGACGGTATTTACATTCGTATTGGTAAAATCGATCAACTGATGTTAGAAAATACTGTTTTCAGTAGAACGTCGACAGAGTTTCGAGAGCGAACCCGATTACGTGATGACGAATTTCTCAAAGTTCGGTTATTTGTCAAAATATTTGCATGTTGTCCTCCCTGACATCGATTTGACACGATCAAGAACCATATGGATTTAACGGCCAGGAAGAAAGTCTCTTATCAATCGGATCAGGAAATTGTCCACTCCATGGGAATGTAATTTTGACAAAAGGGCTGAATGCCAAACTCTGACGATGGCTTGACTGAAATACGCAATGCGACAACCTTGCTTTCGCCGAAGTAGTGGATGGAATGGCTCCGCTTTCCGGTAAGGTACGCCTTCAAATCTTCTGTGGATCTGTTACTACGAAAGTCGTATTGGCGGTTACTGCGGAGACTATTTGATCCCAGACATTGAGAATGGTCTAATAAAATAAAAGGGATTGGGGAGCTTTCGCCGGCATTTAACTAACCAGGAAAAACATCTTTTCAGGAGTATACTGGGGATGCGATCTGAATCATCTGGTCTGTAAATGTTAAAGTTTCTGGGGGCTCAGGTAAAATTACGAGTTCGGAAAGGAATTTGATTTATCAAAGACGCCTTTTGCTCAAGTAGAGGCGAAGCACATAACATAACATGAATTTGTTCGGGAAAGTTAGCTTCGTATTCTCTATTGCTTTGAGCGGTAATTTTATTTATGAGCGATGGGATGGATAATGGGATCGAGTTTTGGATATTTTTCATAAATATCTCGAAATTTCTACCATTACGGAACAATGTAAGAATTTTGTTTCATTTTGTGTTTAGGCAAAAATGTTGGGCGGTATTAATTAATTACTATTTATTGGCCTAGGGGGGTGGGCGCGAACATACAGGGCAAAGTCACTGATTGCTTTCAACCCGGCGAAGGCCAGGACGATCCTTGTCCTTTGTAGCTATCCTAAATCGCCACTCCCATCCAAATCCCCAACATTACCAATAACCCCATCCAAATCCCCAATACTTCCCATTAACTTACATCCAAATTCCATATTGAATCATATGAGCGACGAATTAAACCAAAAGTAAATTCGTCGCACATTGAGTCAATTCCTAAAATCCTGACATCATGAAATGGTTAATTCAAAACGCATTTCATGATTTCCCTTCCAGGAACCCATCCAACTAAACCTTTAACCAATTACCAGAACACAATTCCAATTGAAGAACACAAAATCTTGTGTGTGCTTCTTGGAATTATTACACTAAAATCGTTGACAAAAATCAACGTAAAAAAGAATAAAAGGGCAGTAAATTTCA
This sequence comes from Microdon myrmicae, assembly GCA_963931805.1. Classification (NCBI taxonomy): domain Eukaryota; kingdom Metazoa; phylum Arthropoda; class Insecta; order Diptera; family Syrphidae; genus Microdon; species Microdon myrmicae. The sequence continues at coordinate 62,703,698 of OZ007498.1, forward strand.
ATTTCGTGATCAGTAGGATTCCAGAGGCCGAATCCCTGGTCGCACATGAGCTAAGTCCACAAGACCAAAAATAAAACCAAGTAACAAAGTAAAATAATTCCCAACGAAATTAAATCATTAAAAGCTGCATATTCAAAAACAGAATGTTGCCTTTTCGTTTATTGTGATTTCTTGGATTATTGTGGGTACCTTCTCCCATTGAGCAGCCATGAGCTGTTGATTCGCTCCACAAAGACGACCAAGACTGTTGACATCACAGCTACATAGGGCGGCCATCATCTCATGGGGACATCCTTAACCTCAAGGAGCAATCGTCGACAGTGCGGCCCATCCTGAAGATTGAAGAAGAAGAAAGGTGGGCACTCTGCTCCTACACCCCCTCATCCGTATATCAGCCACCGGAGGCCGCCCAAGTGAGCCTGCCCAACCAGGGATGAAAAACGGTTGCGGGTGCACTCACGTATCAACCGTTGATCCATCTCCCCGAGATTGGCACCGCTGCCGGCACCACCGCTAAGAAGGACGCCCATTCGCCCTGGCGGACTACCACCGGAAACAAGCAGTACATCCAAGGAACTTCCGTTAGGAGATCGGTACATCGGGGAGCTCCCCTAAAGAGGCCGGGCACATACACTACGCCGCCCTAACAACACACAACACCCTGTTCAATCCAAGTTGACATGCAGTCTCCACGTGACACCCCCGGATAACTACTTTGGCCCCCGCCAAGTAGTGAACCAATGCATGCAGCGACATTCTGAGAGAGGTTGGTGTAAGGCTAATAACCAGGCTCGTAAAAATGAATTATTATGGCAAATTTAATAAGCCTCGGATATGGACCGGATACACGACGACGACCACGGAAACGAAAATGGCTAAACGATTTAAGAATTTTTTTCATGGAACGTCCGCTCATTATACAGAGCTCGAGCTGCACAGCAGCTACCCGATGCCCTGTCCATATATAAGGCTGACATAACAGCATTACAAGAAATAAGATGGACAGGGAGTGGTGTATTCAAAGAAACGAGTATGACATTTATTACAGCTGTCATGCAAAACACCATGTGCTCGGGGTAGGCTTTCTAGTCAGCCAAAAACTGAAGCCAGCCATCATCGGCTTTAATGCAATAAACGAAAGGCTATGCACTCTTCGCGTGCGAGGCAAGTTTAAGAACATAAGCTCATAAACGTTCACGGACCTACAGAGGAGTCCCCAGACGACGAAAAAGAAGAATACTACGAGAACGTCGAACGGGCCCTCAATGCCTGCCCAAGCTACGATGTGAAAATCGTTCTTGGTGATTTGAATGACAAAATAGGTCGGGAGCCAGTTTTCAGGCAATACACAGGTTCTCACAGTTTGCATGAGAACACTAATGACAATGGACTACGAGTCATCGAACTGGCAGTATCGAAAAACTTGGTCGTTGCAAGTACCAGGTTTCCGCTTAAAGATATCCACAAAGCCACCTGGGTATCACCTGATGTAGCCAATCGCAACCAAATTGACCACGTGCTGATAGATCGCCGCCACTTCTCGACCCCGATGAGGGTACGAACGTACCGAGGTGCCAACGTCGACTCTGATCACTATCTTGTTGGAACAGTTTTCCGATCGCGGATTGCCTTGCGGAGACGTATAGCATCCGCGGATCAGGTTCGAATCAACACGGGTGCCTTACGCAATGAGAATACCAGTAACACCTTTGGTCATGCGTTAAGACTCGCCCTCGAGCGCTCGACGGAGGGAGAGTAAGTCCTGGGGCCAGAATGCCGGGCGTAGAAGAGAAATGGACACGCCTTAAGAATACTGCCATTAGTACTGCCAACTCCATCTTACGCAGTAGTCGTAGAGATCGGAGCGACTGTTTTGATGATGAGTGCAAATTAGCGACTGAACGTTAGAATGCCGCATACCGGGCAATGTAGCAGTCTCATAGGACGCGTTTACGCGAGTAGAAATACAAAGACCTCAGAAGATCTGAAAAAAGGCTTCACAGACAAAAGAAAAGTGCCTGTGAAAAAAAACTTGTCTGTAAAATAGAGAAAAGTAGAGAGCGAGGTCCGCACCAGGCGCGGAAGTTCTAACAAATAATCCGCAATATGACGCAGTACACACCACGCTGGACTTACAGCAAGGGTGAAGAGGGTAATCTGATCACCGATCCTGAAGGCATTCTGGAGCGATGGGAAGTGTACTTCAATGAATTGCTAAATAGTCAGCTCACAGGAGAAATGGTGGCTCCACCAATGCAAGACCAAGACCAAATGCTGCCGCCACCAAGCATTGAGGAAACATTAAAAGCCATTAGACAGCTAAAATCAAATAAAGCCCCTGGAGCTGATGGCATACCAGCTGAGCTGATCAAACAAGGAGGGACAGCGTTACATCACGCAATTCACGAGATCGTGGTGCACGTATGGGAGCAAGAGGAGATGCCGGAAGATTGGCGTCGTGGTATAATTTGCCCCATACATAAGAAGGGAGATATCACACTGTGCAGCAACTATAGGGGTATAACATTGCTGAGTACCGCCTATAAGATACTCTCCACTATCCTACAAGATCGGCTAGCCATATACGCTAAAGCCATCATTGGTCAATATCAGTGTGGCTTCATCCCAGGCAAATCAGCACTTGATCAGATATTCACCCTTAGGCAGGCGATGGAAAAAATGTCAGGAATTTAGAATTTCATTATATCAACTATTTATAGACTTTAAGGCCGCCTACGACAGCATAGCCAGGGTTGAGCTATATAATGCCATGAGAGAGTTCGGCATTCTAAACAAATTGATATGACTTTGTAGGTTGACAATGACCAACGTAAGTAGTCAAGTAAAAATAGTAGGATTGCTGTCCAAACCAATAAACATCTTTAATGAACTCCGACAAGGGGACGGTCTGGCCTGCCTCGTCTTCCACCTGGCGTTGGAGAAAGCAATCCGTGACTCTGGCGTTACAACACGAGGGACTATTGTCACCAAGTCCACCCAAATGCTTGCCTACGCAGATGACATCGACATCATCAGTAGAACCGAATCGGCTGTACAGGAATCCGTCGCCCAGATCGAGCAGGTGGCGAAGAGGAGCCTGCCCGGAAAGTGCCTTTGTTGCAGGATGTATGGAAGGAGACAGCGCGGCAGACCTTGTCTGCGAGGGAGGGATGGCGTAGACCAAGACACCCAGAGCCTGGGAGTGCCAAACTGGATGACATCGGCTCGAAATCGGGACCGGTGGAGAGATTTGTTGAATAAGGCGAAGACCGGATCCCGGTTGTAGTGCCGATGATGATGATGATTTATTGGCCTAGAGGGACCCGGAAGTTCATTACCTCACCGGCGCTGCTGCGCCACCGTTCCCTGTCCTGTGCACTCCCCTTCCGCGCTGGACCATCTGATCCGATTTCCTCAAGTTCAAACCTAACATTGTCCTCCCATCCCCGTCGCAGCCATCCTACTGGTCTCTTTCCCGTTGGTCTACTGCCAAGAATTCTACATTAATATTTAATAATAATAATAGAACAAGCCGGAATTTCAACTATTTAAAAGGTATAAATAACTTAACTATAATTAATTTAAGAAAGGAATGGAAAAGAAAAGAAAAAGTTTTCAATTTTCAATTTATCATGATGGTTGACGGATGGCCAACGATAAAACAAGGAAAGACGGTGAGTAAGACGTGTCATTTCGTGCTCTATAGTTACATTTCCTCAAGGTTTTCTCTAAATTGTTTGATATATACAAAGGGGAACTTAGCATCTTTGTCCTAATCGCCTCTGTTCACCTGAAATCGAATTACACAGATGACATAGGTTTGGGTGAAGTAATTGCCCCCTTAAAAAGTAGAGTTTTATTTCTTCTTACGTCAGCTACAAGGAGAACAACGTTTTTGAAAATCAATTTAATTGCTTAGGAAAGTCCGGAGGAACAACATCATCATCATCATCATCGGCACTACAACCGGGAACCGGTCTTGGCCTAATTTAGCAAGACCTGAGGCATGTTAAATTTTCCATTATAATTTGTTTTCCCGGGCAAGGTCATTGGTCTTCCGCAAGAGGCTCCCCGGCGGGGAAACGAACCCCGGTCTCCCGCGTGACAGGCAGGGATACTAACCAGTATACTATCTCGAAGTAATAACATAGTGGTCTAAAATCATACCGCAGAACATGATTTTTCTCCGACATGCACCCCACAACAGCTAAGATACAGCTGATCGAGCAAGCACCGAATTCTTCAGATATGATCCTGTGATATTGTTTTTCCCAAAACTTAATTAAACTGATTAAACTTAAATTGCCACTTTGTGGGACCCACTTTGCCACTTTAGAGAAATGAATGCAATCCTAGGATCTGCCTATAAAAAGGAGATAAAATATTTTTTTATATGTTGTGTTATTTTTATTGACTTAGTGTTATACTTTGTCAGAATGTAGAACACCATCGAAATCAGAACCAACTTCTTGTATGGATAATAAAATCAGTCCAGTGGATATTAATGATGAGAATCCAGCTAATCGTTTGCTTCACGAATTTGTGTGCAAAAAACTCGTTGGAAGTTTGTCATGTTAAGAATAGTTGAAAAATCTTAAGCACATCCTTCCAACTCTTTGAAGTGACACTTCACTTAACGGCAACTTGGCAAAGACCTTCGGGTTTCAAACTTCAAGAATCTCTTCAGTGTTCCCCGCAGGTAATATCCACCAGTTGTTTACACAGCAATGTCGACAATACGTCGTCGCAGATATCTGTGTTTCATGGCGTGTAAATTGTATGCATTGCTTAGATTCCACAGAATTTTTATTTTGTTAACCTCTTCCAGATATGATGACATTAACATTGAATTAAGCGCTTCACATTCAAGGGTTTCAATCGTTTGGCAATCGGGTCGCTGCAGCTATTTTAAATAAATGGTAAACGTACTTGGTTCAAGACATCTTGCCGGGGTCGCATGATTATTCAAGTACGGATTGTTTTAGTCAAGAGAGATGGGCGATCGGCTAGTAGTCTGCTGAATTATGGTGAATTTAGCTGCATGTAGATTGATAGATTTGAGCTTCTCTTGATGTGTGGCCAAATAATGCACGATGTCCCAAAAGTCATTTTTAGTTTTTTTTTTTACTTTCTGTACGAGTACAACCAGTAGAAGAGGTGCACCCATATGCCCGTAGCTGAGCCCATCGTTGGAATTCACTCGCTATGAAGTGTTTCAGATTTCCGATTTTACAAAAACAATAACTCCGCTATTATTTTGCGAATTCGCTGCAAGAATTTTGCAAGTGACTTTGTCAGTTTAGCGAAGCACGTAGCACTAAATTCAAATTCAAAATATGGATACAGAAGTTTTAGTAAGCTCGTTCGATAACCGACAATATACGGCGCTTAATGGCTTAGTACGATCTAGTTCGACAAGAAACTAGGACAGTGTACAGACTATGCGCCAGTCATTTCAAGTCTCTCCTGATTTAACAAAACCTACGAGTTCTGATCTATCAAGACCTACGTAACAATCATGAGTTGTGACAGAAAATGTCATACGAAATTCACATAGTTTTCAATTATCAACGAATTTCTTTCCTAAATAACTTGCACAAAACATCTTATGATCTACATAAGATTAATGATGATAGTTTATTAAACAGTCATTTCATATTCAGCATTTGTTTAGCAAATTAAAATCTTGACATTCATATCCTTTGTTTTGCTAAACCTCCGACGCAGTAGATTCAAACACGTGTGACTGCTTTAGCATAATGATACTAAACATCTGCGTCGCGATAGACGGTTAAACCAAAGCTCAACCGCTGATCGTTCTATATTTGACAGGGATTTTCTGTGTCACATGGAATTTATAGCCGTAGTGATCATCTCATGACAGGCATTTACTAATTTCTCTCTGACTGGTTTATACTCATATAAAATGCTTAATTATTGGCACCCATATTTCTTTTCCAAACATCGAGGTGGTCACATATGCTAATGGGGAACTAAATCGATTTTAGTTGTTATGAACACCCTTTCAAGTATTTGTTTGACAAACTGGTTTACGTTAAAAGCAACTTCTTTCTTACTATTGGAAATGCTTAAATTTATTACACTTCTTTGGTCAAGCTTAATAATAATAAAGATTTTAGTAAATTTATTTATAAGGAATAATACTTATTGCACAAAAGCACCATCTACCAGAGTGTCAGACTAATCTCAATCATATATGCTGATAATCACACCATCCGGATTCGAACCCACGCAACTTTTTACTTGAAGTTGTTTGCTGTACTGTTGCACAACTTGCGAGTTATGACTTAAACATTATTTTGCCTTTTTTACATCTAAATTAGCGACAAAATGGTCAGACGCATACGCGTCTCTAAATACCTGCTATAATGACGGAGTGTTTCATTGCGGCAATACAACACCCAAATAATATTAGATGGTCTAGAAATCTATAGCGATTATTTCTTCGACAATCGACAATTTAATTCGAGGCTGCATGACTGTGTATGGAATTTCAGGTTATCTACTTTTTAAGTAGTGTATTTATTACGTGAAGAAATACAATTTGTTGATGGGATATCGTATTCGTAGTTATTTCAAATTGGATTTATGCGACAGTGAATTCTTAATGAAAGCAAGTGTTCGTTATAGAGTTGTACGTATATGCTTCACAGTGTCAATGAAATGTTAATTTCCCCGAGAAAGGTGAAGATAGAGGGGGGGGGGGGGGGGGGGGGGGGTAGTTGACATTGGCATGAAGGTTTTCACCATAACACCATTTCATTTCATTTTCATTTTTAGAACTTTTTTTTTCTTTTTACCTTCTTAGTTCCTAAATTACATGCTAGACAAAAATGCTTAAATTCTAGCTTAATTATCTTATATTATAACTTACTGGTCCTACGCAGACGCTCTAAGGTAAACATTACATAACTATTGTATAATTTGCCTTTCGGCGACAGAACCATTTCGTCACTGCGGATGCGAGCGGATTTCCGATCTACTCGGACGATAAACCTGTTGGTCCAAGTGACCCACAGCAGGCCAATGGACCACGCCGCACGCCCTTGCCCTTGACGGCATCAACGCGGTAACAACCGAGTCCAAACTAGTATCGACCCAGGCCCTTTCTATGACCCAGGAACTCGTCACGCGAGTTCTCCCGACACTACCACTGCGCCTCCCGAAGTACGCAGGGCCCCCTTGTTTTCCAAGCGCTTGGCCCTCCTCTCACCACGTACCACCCATTCGAGCACCCCTTCAGCTGTACCCTTTTTTTCGTGACTTCGACACTGGGTGGCGGTGGGGGGGGGGGGGGGGCACTGTGACGGTTCCGCCGATCCCCACTGTCTACTTACCGTAAAACCCCCATAACATTCAGCCAATCTCCTAACTTCGTTAATGTAACAGCATTAGCACCTGTAAATGCTTCACGCATTATATAGATCAAATCTTTAATCTAAAAAGTCCCTGTGCAAGAAAACTTACCTTCATGCATCTCTTCGCATATAATTTCCTGTAAGAATTTCTTTCTACCTTTTCAAGAATCCCAGGCAAATTTCAATTTCCCATACCTGCACTGCAATCTCCATCCAGCATACCTGAAACATTTCCTTTTGCAAGGACATTAATGCATGCAACGCGTTAGATAAGGTTCCTGGAAATAATTCTTTAAAGTGCATATGGCATCATGAATCCCAAGCCAGTCGGCACCCTTTGTCTGTGTTAAAATACTATGTCGGACAGCTTGTTTTTACAGATGTAATAAACCGACTCGCGATTCGTTTGTACAATCGACAAACAATCACCGCATCTTAGGCATTATCAACGAAACCAAATTTTCTAGCATTTCCTAATGCAAACACGAACCCGGTTTCTACTGCAGACATAGATGCCATAAACATCCAATTTGCTTTTAGCACCATTTCCTGGATGACTAGTGGTTTATTTATTCAACTGCAATGCACATTTTCCCTTTACTTGTTTCAGGTTTATTCCCATGGCCTTGTGTATGAAAAAAAACCAATGTGATCTTCACTCACACATACACATACATTGAAAACTCTTTCTTTCTTGGGAAAACTCACCCCAATATATATATACATATATATATATATATATATATATATATATATATATATATATATATAGGGCGATGGGAGCAAACATACAGGGCAAAGTTACTGATTGCTTTCAACCCGGCGAAGTCCAGGACGATCCTTGTCCCTGTTTAATCCAAGTAGACATGCAGTCTCCACGTGACACCCCTGGATAGCTACTTTGGCACCCGCCAAGTAGTGAATCAATGCATGCAGCGACATCCTGAGAAAGGTTGGCGCAAGGTTAATAACCATGCTTGTAAAAACGAATCATTATGGCCAATTTAATAAGCCTCGAATATAGACCGGATACACGACGGCGACCAGGGTAACGAAAATGGCTGATTTGAGAATTTTCTCACAGAACGTCCGCTCATTATACAGCTACCCGATGCCCTGTCCGAATATAAGGCCGACATAACAGCATTACAAGAAATAAGATGGATAGGGAGTGGTGTTATTCAAAGAAACGAGTATGACATTTATTACAGCTGTCATGCAAAACACCATGTGCTCGGGATAGGCTTTCTAGTCAGCCAAAAACTGAAGCCTGCCATCATCGGCTTTAATGCAATAAACGAAAGGCTATGCACACTTTGCGTGCGAGGCAAGTTTAAGAACATAAGCCTCATAAACGTTTACGGACCTACAGAGGAGTCCCCCGACGACGAAAAAGAAGAATACTACGAGAACGTTGAACGGGACCTCAATGCTGCCCAAGATACGATGTGAAAATCGTTCTTGGTGATTTGAATGACAAAATAGGTCGGGAGCCGGTTTACAGGCACTACACAGGTTCCCATAGTTTGCATGAGAACACTAATGACAATGGACTACGAGTCATCGAACTGGCAACATCGAAAAACTTGGTCGTTGCAAGTACCAGGTTTCCGCGTAAAGATATCTACAAAGCCACCTGGGTATCACTTGATGTAGCCACTCGCAATTAAATTGACCACATGTTGATAGAACGCCGCCACTCCTCGAACCCGATGAGGGTACGAACGTACCGAGGTGCCAACGTCGACTCGGATCACTATCTTGTTGGAACAGTTTTCCGATGGCGGATTGCCTTGCGGAGACGTATTGCATCCGCGGATCAGGTTCGAATCAACTCGGCTGCCTTATGCAATTGGAATACCAGTAACATTGTGGCGGTTCTACGAACCACACAAACCACTATAGGTTGAGATATCTCTTCCACCAAGGAACATACTCACCTTTATCCATTACACGTGCTCACAGACACGTGTCCCAAAAGTCCTTACTTCCGCCTGAAACAAAAGGTAACATTCCAAATACCCAACATTGAATTCAATAGTAAAAACCAATCGAACTAAACGTTCAAAATTTCCTAATATTGAATTCAACGCATCCATTCGATGCATCCATTCAATTCAAGTCAATGCAATTCCCCCATTTACTCAATTCATCCATTAAACGCATTTTTCTGAAAACAAACAGAAGAACGCATATCTCCTCATGTAGCTAATAGCAATTAGCACCCTAAATTCCTCACAAGATCCCAAAACGACAAGCGCACGTGCGCAAACAAAGGGCTAGCGATTCGCCCGCCGTCCAACAATTCTTGCGATCATAAACATCGTAACGCCTATCCCACGCTAGATGTTTATGACTGGGAAATGCCATTTACAAACCAAATCCCACGGTTCCTTCGTTGCCGATCTGAAGCACACAAAACCTCTTGGTGTCGTAAGCCAGATGAGTAACACAAACAAGAAAGGATCGAGAAAAAAAAAACAGATAAGGTAATGGGAATGATGATCATGATGGGAAATTTCTTTTACAGGTAAGATGATTAGAATGAAAATTATGATGGAAAATTTCCTTTATAGATGAGGGGAAGATAATTGGAAAGGGAAATAGTAAGTTGACAAGACAGTCTACTTGGAGAACAGTCGAGACGAGGAGTCCAATAGAGAAACCCGACAAGGAAGGCGATCGGCGCAGGAAAAGTCGAAAAAGAAAAAAGTTAACGTCGAGTGTCTGAAGAACGTGTGGTTCCGCGGAGTAATTAAAAATTGTAAACGAAAGCAAATAGAAAGTTTAGTTCGCAAGTTAACTGGAATACCAGATCGCCATTCAATATTGTCGATTCCTTTTTTTTTTTGGTGCTGCGAACATTAAGCAAAAGCAATAATAACATAAAAGTTGATTCTGTGTATTAGCCATTAATGACGGACATCTAATTAGTTTGTAAAATCGCCACCGGCGTTCCAGAGTAGTAAATCCTAAAGTAAGTCCATATTTAATGGGCACTCAAACAAAACTGACTCAAGCAATCACAAAACTGTCTGAAAAGTTTTTTTAGTACGAAGTCTTATCTTTCTAACCTCATCTAGCGTATCCCGATCGCATTAGCGAGATTATTAAAGCCATCTATTGGAAATGTGGTGGATTTTTTTTATTACAACTATATACACGAAAAAAAAGAAACAAAAGTAAAGGGTAAGGGGCGCTTGCAGTGTCGTTAGACGCAATAGCCGGCGTGGTTTTTAATCGCCTTGGAGTCGTTCGCAAGAGTGCAGCGTGGGTTGAATAACTATCCATCAAACAGATCATTTTATTTGTTCTACATATATATTATGTACAATCGACCAATTTTATTTCAATGCTAATAAAGCCCTGTGATTAGCTCTGTTAGTAGGGCTGTGGGGTAGGAGTTTTGTGCCAAACACGGACACACGGTTCACTCCTATCCTCATCCGATTGTCACTAAAGTTCCGCCGAATAAAGGAACGAAACGCCGCCTCGTTTGTCCACAACCGGGAGTAAGGAAAAACACTAACACGATCACCCAAGTAAGGATAAGGAAAATACTCTCAGGAACAGCAGCACGGCAAATTAAAACACTGGTTATAGTTCTGCAATGTTTTTGATTTATTTAAATTGATTAAAATCCTGAGGGTTCACAATTATATGGTTATTGGTTTTATTTTTAAGCGATAAGTCACGACAAATTCTATTTACTTTAACTATTACAAACGAATTGCGGCACAAACTCGCCAAACAATTGGAAACCGACAACTTCGAAACACCTCTCACGACTCCGGGTATTATCGCGATTGAAATTCGCGTGTCTGCAGCGCTACAGACAGCGGGAGGTAGCATGACCGTGGTGTTCAGCGGATGGAAATGGACTCAACGATAATCATCTCGTGCAGAGATGATTCGCTTGTGGGGTGAGTTTGTGGTGTGGTGGTAGATATCCTCTCCACTAAGGATATCGTTTTTACCTACCACGAGAGAAACGTAAAGTCTCTCTTGGTGGAATAGGAAACCAGATCTTGTAATGAAGATCATGGTGGTGTGTGTGAGATCGTTCAAATCTGATGTTGTTTACACGTGCTCGAAGGCAATGTAACAACAACGCAGACAAGCGGCAAAGACAAAGGAAGCAGCGACCAAATGCTTCGTCCGGTAATGAGGATCATGTTTACGCTGGGTATTGTCGCTATAATAGACGTTGGGAAAAAAGGTACTAATGGGATTGGTAGCAGAAATGAATACCTTGTCTGCATTTGTATATGCAGAGAAATTAGTTTGTGGCGACGTACGAAATGGATGATTGTTTGTCTATTGAACAACGAATCGCTGGTCGGCTTGCTGCAGCTGTAAAGCCGTCCGTCGTTGCATTTCAATTGATAACAATGGGTGCCGAATGTTTTGTATTTATGGTGCACATTAAGGAACTATTTTTAGGAATTTCATCTAGAGTGTTGAAAGCATTAAATGTCCATGTAAAAGGAAATATTTCAGGTATGCTGGGTGGAGATTGCGGTGCAGGTGTGGGAAATTGAAATTTGCCTGGGAACCGAAAGTACCGAATAGGTTTTGGGATTCCTGAAAAGGTAGAAAAGAAATCTTCCAGGAAATTATATGCGAAGAGATACATGAAGGTAAGTTTTCTTTTACAGGGACTCTTTAGATTATACCTTAGATGACCCTAGATGCGTAAAGCATTTAAGGTGCTAATGCGATTGCATTAGCGAAATTATATGATTGGATGGAAGATATGGGGGTTTTTAAGGAAAGCGAACCGTGGGGTTTGGCGGAACCGTCACAGGGCGTTAGAATATACTCACAGCTAGGCCGGCTTGTCGTACGTGCGACCAAAGGTCGAGTGGGGGTGGGCGCCCTGTCGCCTGATGAAATACCACCCCTATCAAGCTATAGGCTCCGTGAAATGGCCGGGAGAAATCCCTGGCCATCTATCGGAGCTTGGCTGATGGACCAGTTCGACAAACGGTTGGTTTAAGTGGTAAGTCGGTCCCAAGGTGAGATATGACCCCGTCACGTTGTACATTCTAGGAAATCGTCGGGAAAAATCTTCGACTATGTTTCGGATGTATGACTGATGACCCAAACTGACACGGAGATAAGTCATGATGGTACCATCTGAGATAAACTGATAAATAGCCGAACTTTAAGAAATTGGTCATAGCGTAATTGGGTTCGTTCTCGAAACTCTGTCGACATTCGGCTGATAGCGGCATTTTGTAGCATCAGGGGCACCCGTTTCACCAATACGAATGTAAACGCCCTCCATCCATATTTGTAAACAATGAAGCCTGATATCCTTGCCCTAACTGAGACCCAGGTCGTTTCGTCAACTGATTCGACATATCTTCGTCGCTTAGGATATGATTTGCATTCGAGATTCCGTTCTAAGGGTGGAGTCTGCGTCTTCACGAGGTCCTATCTTGCTAAAGAATAGACACGTTGGAACCCAATAGCATAGACATAATGTGGTTGAAAATTGTGCTGAGGAATTACGTTAAATTTCTTTGTTGCCTTTACTGCTCCCCGAACGACAATCGACCAGCGATATTTTTCGAACATCTTTCACGTACCATCGACTGGATGCAGATCCACTATCCGGCTTCTGAAATTGTCGTCCTTGGCGGTTTTAACGTACACAATTCCAGCTGGTTGGTGAATTCTAACAGATCCGACGAGGCTGGGAGGCTGGGGCAGATGACTGCTGTTACCCGCAATTTGACTTAAATCGTGGAGGAACCTACGCGAGTGCCGGATACCCGAGGTGACTATGCGAACACCATGGATCTGTTTTTGACATCCGACCCGAGCATATATACTGTGAAATTTGCTCCGCCAATGGAAAATTCAGATCACTGCTTGGTATTGGTCGCACAACCACTTGCATTTCAAGCGAATAACTGATCCAAGAATTTTCTCCAATTATGGAGGTAGGAAGCTGCTAACTGGGTCGATTTGCGAGATTTTGTTGCATCCTTTCCGCGGGGGGGGGGGGGGGGGGGGGGGGGCGCTATGAAGACTCCGGCGTTAAGGCATGGAGTGGGTCACAGAGATTATTCTTTTCGGGATGGAGACCTATTTTCCACATTCCAAAAACGAAGTTCACCTGACAAGCCAAATTACAGCTGCAAAAAATAGAGCTTTTAAACAATGGCGCTCCAATCCCACGGAGGTCAACAGGGCGAAATTTGTTAGAATCAGAAACGCGTCCAACCAGGCGATTGATACCACGATGAAGGCCTACAACGACAGAGTGACAAATAAACTCCTAGATTGCCCAACTGGCTCGCGTCCCCAATGGCCAATGGCAAGGTCCGTCAGCAATAACTTCGCTTCCTCTTCTTTTTCTCTGTTAGTGATGGACAGTGGGACATTAGTCACAAATTCAAAATATAAAACCGATGTTTGCGCAAACTTATTTTCCGCGAATTCAAACCTCGATATTGGGTTACCTGCGATCGCGGCGGTGCAGTTTTTGATTCTGGGTGTGAGGTTTCGCCCAAGAGCTATTGAACCCATTCTACCTGCACTAGACCGGCAATAGTCATTAAAAAGTATGCTCCAGAACGGTTGCCGGCTCTTAGTAAACTCTTTCGCGTATCTTATGCACAAATTCAAAAGATAAAGCTAATGGGTTCGTGAATTTATTTTCCGCAAATTCATACCTCGATGCCGGTTTTTTGGATTCACCTGTGATCGCACCGGTACGGTCTTCGATGCGATATGTGAGGGTCCGCCTGTGTAGTATTCAACACACTCTACGTCGAATGGACAGTAAGAAGGCAACTGGCCCCGAGGGAATACCAGCAGTAGTTCCGAGCTCCAGAATTGTCGTCGGTTCTTGGCAGGCTCTTCCGCTTATTTTATGCACGGAGGAAATTCCCTACCTGTTGGAAAATCGCTCAACTTCAGCCAACCTCAAAGAGGGGGAAAGGGTGTCTTCCATAAAATTACCGATCCATAGCATTACCGTCTATGTTGTCTTAGGTGATGGAAAAGGTCAACAATGCCGAGTAAATTCTGAATGATCGTCAATACGGTTTCCGTCACAGGCGGTCCACGGGAGACCATTTGACTCTTATAACCGATATATGGAGATCTGCGATTGAGGGGCATGACGATTCAAGGGCGATCGCATTAGATACCTGCAAGGCTTTTGGCCGCGTCTTGCACGGGTTATTGCTGAGCAAACTTCGTTCTTAACATTTCTGCGATCATTGCAATAATTGTTCAGAAGTTTTTTCTATCAAAAACCAATGTTTGATCACGATGCGAATTTTCTGTTTTCCATTTTTTACGAAGGCGAAAGTAGCGTCACTTAAACGACTGTAACTTGTAAACCAATAGACAAAATGTCACGAAACTTCTTACATAAACTAGTGATAGATGAAGCTCTCGGAATGAGTCATGTTCATTTGCTAGCAGTGTCACCTTTTGAAAAATCCGGGGATTTTTCAGTCAATGTAGTATATGGATAACTTTAGTCATGGGATCCACTTTCAACCGCATACCTTACAGATGCCGAGAAAAGAAGTGCATCCCCTCGAATGTTAGCTTTTCTGATGGGAGTCGAATGTCTTCAATTAGACGGGAGTTTGCCAAATGCTAAGGGATAAAGTTAATTCCGGATTGTAGAACCAGCGTCGCCTTGCGCTATATTTAAATGACCATTTCTGAAATACACCAGCCTAACAAATCCGCTTCATGAAAGAAAAGGGTGACGAAATGTTTCTAAAATTAAACGATCGATGTTCCAATAGGAACAATATGTTTTTAAGGCATCACGTATATGATATGTTACCATATTTAAAGTGGTAGCAACGTCAGTAGTTGTTTTCTATCTTTAGTACAGTTTGAATTTAAAAAAGTTATATTTTGAAATAAGTGTGGGGGGAAACGGGTTTTTTTATATTTTTTTATTAGACTTCTCTCGGGAGAGGCGAACCTATAGTGTCGAGTGGGCGCCCCGAGATGCCATCAAATAACTGTTGCAATTCTTTTTGAACCGTTGCAGGTTGTAACACTACGGGACTCTCGCGTGGGAAGGGAGTTCCACAGCTTCCCCGCTCTGTAACGGAAAGAGTTCTGATGCAGGGATGTTCGCGCCGTCGGGAGATGAACCATAAACGGGTGCAATCCGTTGGATTGTTTTGTGGAGCGCATATAAACCGAATTGGGTGGAACAATACTAAGAATCTCCAAAGAACAGCACCCGTGATAATATCTGTAAAACAGACAGAAGTCGGCTACGCACCTTCGATGTGATAGCGACTGTAGTCTCGACGTCAACGCCGAGTCCGCGATCAGGCGGATCGCTTATCTCTGTATGCTCTCAAGTAGGTCGAGGGTATTGTAGGGTTATATTTTATTTAATTGTTTAATCTTACCTCGGTGGTTTAGCTTCCGGGTCTTTTGGTCTTTCGTCCAAGATCAAAGAGTGTTTTCGTTTTATTTAATTTATTTGATCTATTTCCTTAATTTTTATTTAGGTTTTTGTTTGCCGTTCCCTCGGCCTCTGGATTCCGACTGATCTCGAATCCAAAATGCACTCCCCTTTTATACTCTGTGGCAACAGAGGTTTGTTAAAAATATTACTTAAAAATTCCAAGAAGCCCAAACAAAATTGTGTGTGCTTCAATTGGAATAGGATTCCCGGAAGTGTACACGAACTTTATTTGAACTAATTCCCCGAAGGAGAAATCATGAAATGCATTTAGTATTACGCATTTCATAATTTCAATAGTTATAGGGAATTGAATCAATGCACGACAAATGGACTTTCGTTTAATTTTGTCGTGCATATGATTCAATTGGATTGGGATATAAGTTACTTGGAAATTGAATCAATGCGCAACAAATGAACTTGTGGTTTAAATCGATCGTGCATATGATTCAATTGGATTGGAATTATAGGTAAGTGGGGGAGAGTAGTGATTTAGGATCACTACAGTATGTTTAGGAGCCGAGCTCCAAACATGAGAGCAATATTCGAGCCTGGGTCTAATTTGGGATTTATATAGGAGAAGAAGTTGGGCCGGAGTAAAATATTTCTTGGCTCTAAAAAGATAGTTCAGTTTTCCCGAGGCTGACCTGGCGATACTAGACACCTGTTTATGCCATGATACATTCCCACAGACCGTGACGTCGAGCAAGTTCAAACTTTCCCCAGCCTCGAGGGCCTGGCCATTCATCATCAGCTGTGGAAGTGATGGTCCAGTTTTCTTTGTGAATGTTGTATATTGTGTCTTCGCTGCATTGAAGTCGACGAGATTGGCCCGTCCCCACTGCAGGGCCCTATCTAGATCCCGATTCAGAGAGTCAATTTGTCTACATCTCAGCTGATGGGACGCAGATGCACCAATCGCCTGAACACCCGAAAAGGAGGAAACAAACGCACTATCATCCGCAAAACTGAACACTTTGTTATCCGTTGTCTCCAACAAATTATTTATGTGATGCAAGAACAAGGTTGGAGCCAAAATAGAACCTTGGGGCACCCCCGAATCAACAGGATACAGATTCGAACGCTCGCCGTCCACAACAACCCGGATCGATCGATTCTCGAGGAAGCTCCTCGTCCAGTCGCAAAGCTGTTAGGAAAGTCCATATGAACGAAGTTTGCTCAGCAATGCCCCGTGCTAGACGCGGTCAAAAGCCGTGGAGATATCCAATGCGACCGCCCTTGACTCACCATGCCGTTCAATCGCAGATGTCCATATATCGGTTATAAGTGTCAAACGGTCTCCTGTGGACCGCCTGCCACGGAATCCGTATTGACGATCATTCAGAAGTCCGTTGCACTCCAAATACTTAACTAACGCTGTATTGATGACTTTTTCCATTACCTTAGATAAAATAGATAGTAATGCTATCGGAGGGTAACTTTTGTGGGAGATACTTTTTTCCCGTCTTTAGGATTGGCTGAACTCGAGCGATTTTCCAACAGGCAGGAAAGGTCCTCCGTGCATAAGATAAGCGGAAAAGTCTGCCAAGAACTGGCGATAGTTCTGGAGCACAGTTCTTAAGGACTATTGCTGGTATTCCGTCCGGGCCGGGTGCCTTCCTACAATCCAGTTCACGTAGAATGCGTTGAATAGTGCGTGGACGAAATCTCACATCTCGCATCGAAGACCGTACCGGCCAGATCACAGGTGGCTCCAAAAGGCCGGGATCGAGGTTTGAATTCGCGGAAAATAAATTCACGGACACATTAGCTTTATCCCCTGAATTCGTGACTAACGTCCCGCTGTCTGTCACCAACGGGGGGAAAGGGGAGGTTGTGAAGTTACCGCTGACAGCCTTTGCCATTGACCAGAAGGGGCGCGAACCAGTTGGGCACCGAAGGAGCTTATTGATCACCCTGTCGTTGTGAGCCTTCTTCGTGGTATCAATCGCCTGGTTGCACGTGTTTCTGATTCTAATAAAATTCGTTCTGCCAACATCGGTGGGATTGGAGTCCCATTGCTTAAAAGCTATATTTTTTGCCACTGTAATCAGCTCGCATGTTTTATCAAACCAAGGTTTATCAGACGAACTTCGTTTGATGGAATGCGGAATATACATCTCCATCCCCAGAAGAATAATCTCTGATACCGACTCCGCGCAAGCGTTAACATCGGAGTTTCCGAAGCAAACCTCGAACCACGGAAAAGATGCGAAGAAATCTCGCAAATCGTCCCAGTTAGCAGCCCCATACTTCCATACATGGCGAAGCTGCCTAGGCCGGTTATTCCCATGATATGCAAGTGCTTGCGTGACAGATACCAAGCAGTGATCTGAGTTTCCTAGTGGCGCAGAAACCTGCACGGTATAAATACTCGGTTCGGATGTCAAAAACAGATCCAGGGTGTTCGCATAATCGTCTCGGGCATCCGGCCCTCGTGTTGGCTCCCCCACGAGTTGAGTCAAGTTGTGGCTTACAGCAAACATCTCCGCCAGCCTCCCAGCCTCGTCGGTTCTATTAGAATGTACCAACCAGCCGGAATTGTGCACCAAATCGCCAAGGACAACAATTTCAGAAGCTGGATGGTTTATCTGTATCCAGTCGACGGCATGTAGAAGATGTTCGAAAAATGTCGCCGGTTGATCGTCATTCGGGGAGCGGTAAAAACAACAAAGAAATTTAACGGAACTCCTCAGTACGACCCTCCACCATATGATGTCCATAGTATTGGGTTCCTACGCCTCCATCCTCTGGCAAGCCAGATTGGACCGCGCGAAGACGCAGACACCACCCTAAGTGTAAGTCGTATCCTGAGCAACGAAGATATGTCGAATCAGTTGTCGAATCGACCTGAGTCTCAGTTAGGGCAAGGATATCAAGTTTCATTGTTTGTAAATATTGGTGGGCGGCGTTTACATTCGTATTGGTGAAACCGATGCCCCTGATATTACAAAATGGCGTCACCAGTCGAGCGTGAGCAGAGCCTTGTGTGTGAGCCCGGTTATGCGACGGCGAACCTCTTAAAGTTCGGTTATTTATCATGATATCTGCATGATGTTCCCCCTGATATACTCCCCCCGGAGATCCGAATGCGAGACTAGTTTACCTCCGGAATTCTTTATATCAGAAGGCACCATCATGAATTATCTCCGTGTCAGTCCGGGCCATCAGCCACGCATCCGAAACACCGTCGAAGATTTCTCTCGACGATATCGCGGAATGTATAGCGTGAGGGGGTGGTATCTCACCTTGGGACCGACTACCACCTAACCAACCTTTTCTCGAACCGGCCCATCAGCCAAGCTCCGAAAGATGGCCAGGGATTTCTCCCGACCGGCCTAAAGTTTGATGGGGTGGTATTTCACCGGGCGCACAGGGCGTTGGGACACCGGCTACCACTCGGCCTTTAGTCGCCTCTTACGACAAGCCGGCCTAGCTGTGAGTATATTCTAACGCCCTACTCACAGGGTGGAATGAAAAGTATACTTTTCGTGATATGCACCTGACTACTGAGTTTATTGATCCCCAGCGAATAGCCGTGTCTGGGGGAGGTCGTAGGACGCCACGATGGCTTGAGATAATATCAGCGTGGGAACAAAACTAAAAGAATTTCATATTACGCAAGCGATTTCGCTATATAGCAACAGCTTCGCTTGCCCAGACTTTGCTGTTGCTAACCAAACATGAGATTTTCGATTTCCAGTAGAAATCTCAGGTGATCTATGAATATTGATGCCATATGGGGCTAACGTGGTGCGCGGTTAGCGGGCGAAATTGGGTTGTTATTGTGGGTCGGCTGTCCGCGTAATATAGAGAACCCCCACAAAGGATTTTGGTTTTGCTTTATATTTTATCTAATTTTGAAAACATATCATCGTTAATGGAAAACTCAATGTCTCGTCCCTATTGTGAAAACCGTTAGTATTGAATATAGCAATGTACAAGCTTGAGTGCTGCTAGAGGAATGAAAATATTAACGTCAGTGATTCGATGCTTCAATAAGTTCGAAATTTTTTGTTGCGGCTAGAAGACTTTACTTACGTTAGCATAAGAGGGGCTAACTAACCATTTTCGAATTATTGTTTTATCATTTCTTATTTTGATAAATAACCTCCGTGGTTCATAAATGATTTCTCTTATTTCCGAACCGATCTCTTCCTTTGGGGTTTGGTCAACTACCATATTTGTTCCAAGTTTTGGTCAAAAACACTAAACTCTTAGTGATGCCACTGCGGCTAATAATTACCAGCGTCATATTGCTTCACACAATAAACTCAGATCATTTCCCATATTAAGTTTCATGGTCGTGGGTGACACGTTGAATTATAAAGAGCTACGACAGATGTCAATTTACATTATGAAGTCTACAAATCAATGTGGTGTATATTAAGGTTTTCGTAGCCGTTACGGCATCTCTGTGAGATGAGTTGCAATACCTCTGCTGGACTACCCACGTGCTTTCACATAAGCCGGCGCTATTTGGCCTCTTCCTCAAACAGGCAGGTGATTATAAATATTGATGAATGGCATTTCACACTACTTTGGTCGCTTCTGTAAAACACTTTGTCTCTGTAAATGACTGAAGTGTACAAAACTGTTCCCGTGCCTGCAAAAATGCAGTACGTATGGGAGATGCCTACTTTTATATACCAGCTTCAGGCAAGATGGGTAAGAGGAAATATAATGTAGAAATTACTTAACGTGTGCTTGATAGAAGTTACAGAATATTTTAACTCATCGATAAATAAGAGTACGTGCAATCGGAAAACTGCATGGCACGTAACTCAGATCCTTGGGATGTTATAGCTATTTCTAGGCAACTATTGATGATTATGAACTGATTTAGAAACATGCCATTTTTATCGGGTTATCGGTCAAGGCCAAAACTGCATTAAAATAAACAAAATTACAGATCGTTGAAGCTGCCAAAGAAAAAGTGACGTGTCATCAAGGTATTATATAACAGAAAGGTGGAGACAAAATCTCCAATAAAACTTTCCATATTAAAAATGGCTTACAGCAGGGAGCTGTGAATTCTCCCATTCTCTTCAATATTTATAACAGTGATCTAGTTGGGTCTTTTAATCATGCTATTGCATATGCCGACGATATTGTGATGTACAGATTAGAAAAAAAAATCGATGCCATTAACAGACTTCTTCAAGATGACTTCAATAAAATAAAAACGCTTTTGTGACGATTGGAAATTGAAAATTAACTTCCAAAAAACAGAAACTATCCTTTTCAGAACACCTCTTTTACAGTTTCAAGAGATATATACTATTACTATTTATTGGCCTGTAGGAACCTGGAAGTTCATGACCTCACCGACTGGACCCCGCCATCGTTCCCTGTTCTGTGCACTCTCCTTCCATGCTTGACCATCTGATCTGAACTCCTCAAGGTTAAACCTAACATTGTGTTCCCATTTTCGTGGCGGCCTTCCTGCCGGTCTCTTTCCCGTTGGTCTACAGTCAAGAATTCTACGCACGGTCCTATCATTACCCATTCGCGCCACGTGCCCGGCCCATCTTAATCTTCGCGACCTGATTACTCTCACTATTGTAGGTTTGCGGTATAGCTCTTCCCATTTGTGGATGTGGAGTTTTCTCCATTGTCCTGCCATTGTCGTCATATTTACCGCCAAAGATACCCCTTAAAGCTTTATTCTCAAATACGCGGAATTTGTTGTCTTCCCGTTTTGTGAGAGCCCATATTTCGCATCCGTATAGAACAATCGGCATGATTATGGTTCTATAGACACGGAGCTTTATGTTACGTGACAGCAGTTTGGATTTCAGCCGTTTACTGACTGCGTGCCAACTCGCGTGGCCGGAATGCAGTGTTTTCTTAATTTGCTTCGATTTCGTTACTGGCCGTCAGTATCGTTCCCAGATATTTAAATTCTTTAACTTTTCGAATATCTTGCCTCTGACGTTTATATACCTGCTCTCGCCGTAATCATGTATTTTGTTTTGTCTTCATTTAT
The DNA here is from genome assembly GCA_963931805.1 of Microdon myrmicae. Classification (NCBI taxonomy): domain Eukaryota; kingdom Metazoa; phylum Arthropoda; class Insecta; order Diptera; family Syrphidae; genus Microdon; species Microdon myrmicae. The sequence continues at coordinate 62,725,530 of OZ007498.1, forward strand.
TTACAGCTTCAGGAGATACAAGGCATAATTGGAAAATCTTTTCTATTCTAGGAAGCAATAATCATCCGCTGCAAATGAAAACTGTTGTCAGGTACCTTGGTATTTGGATGGATCAATACCTATACTTTGATGAGCACATAGCAGCTGCCCTCTCCGCAGCTAAAAGTGCATATGCAATGATAAGAAGTCTGTTCCGAAATAGTCTCCTAGATCACAAAATTAAAATACTTTCGTACTCAGCATTTATCCGTCCAATATTAGTGTATGGTTGCTCGGTATGGTTTAACGTTTCAACATCCTACATGGAAATGTTTCGCATGTTCTAGAGGCAGTGCCTGTGTGGCGGTGCCGCCAAACCCCACGGTACACTTACCTAAAAACCCCCATAACCTCATCCCAAGTCGCATAAGTTTTGCTAATGCAATCGCATTAGGCACCTGAAAATGCTTCACGCATTAATCAGATCAAATCTATAATCTTAAAGTCCGTGTAAAGAAAACATACCTTTTCATGCATCTCTTCGCATACAATTTTCCGTAAGATTTCTTTCTTTGCTTATCTGGAATTCCAAACCAATTCGGCACCTTCGGTACCAGACAAATCCTTGTAAACAAAATGATTCGGTTTGCATATAATGCAACCGTCATGGCAGGGACCATGAATATTGCGCCGTCTATTTTCCAACTTCGCCATGTGTACGATAAATTTCGACCTTTTTCTCCCAACAATAAAATTCTCTAACTCGCACCATGTGTAAACAGAAGAACGCTGTTCCTATATAGGTTTCCTGCGATACCATAAACAATTCATATAGTTTATGGTATCCGAAAGACATTTTTTTCATTTAATGAGCGGCTGCCATTTATTTAGCTGACCCTCATTACCGAACGATGCATAAGCAAACCCATTAGCATCCGACCGGATTCGATTTGTTTACACACATCTCTTGGATGCCCATTATGCCTCTTCTTTGTGTTCCTAACCTAGGATGGAATTCATGTCAGAGTTCTATCCTCGGTGAGTCGTTTTACATCAGCAGACCAGAACGGTCACGCGTGTTTACTCCCGCTCCTCGTTTCGCACCACGGAGACGCGTACATAACCGGAGTCGTGAGACTATGTCAAATGATCTATCCTCGAACAGATACAGATGTCAGTATTGCAATAGCTGTGTCTGGAGAAAATCTCGTTTGTTACCTGATCTCGTGAAATTGGTGTTAAGGCGGTGTCTGGTATATCTTTGTGTGACTGTTTGTGTTTGTTTTCTTTTTCGCTGTACAACAATTTTATATTTAAAAAAAAAAAAATTTTTCAAAGCTGTGGATCATGTCAAGTTAACAAAAGAGTTCTTATAATTTCGAATAAACAATTATACAGCAACGTGTTACACCATAAACAAAACAATAAAGAACCTCTCCAGAATAAATAATCATCATCATCATCGGCACTACAACCGGGAACCGGTCTTGGCCTTATTTAGCAAGTCCTAAGGTTTGTTAGATTTTCCATAATGATTTGTTTTTTTCCGGGCAAGGTCATTGGTCTTGCGCCAGAGAATAAATAATAATGTGTTTTAATTGTTATCTGTGGACAGTGTTTTGTTCTATGCATTCGGTTGTGGACAAACGTGGCGGTGTCGCTGAATTTGTTTGGTTCTTTTGATCAACGGTGGACCGAGCTCGCGACTTCGTATCTCACACCTGTGTTCCTGCCTCGGATTACATAGAACATATGAGTCTCAATACGGGAAATTCTATCCTAATAAGACACTGTATGACAAATAAGGATTGAATAGAATAGACGATATCATTATCAAAATTATTCCTGGTCACAGTGCAGGGGCAATGTCCAGCGAAAATGAACTTATCTCGGGAGCATACTACCCCAATGACATGTATCTGGAGAATACACTCCAAAATAGGTTTATCCCACCTGAAGCGTTTCCCCTCTTGGATAGAAAAGGTCTCATCCAAGACAAGGAGGTCTCTATTATTTACCACGCTTTTCGTGGTGCCAGGGACAAACGGATTATTTATAACAGTGAAATATCTAATTTGGCGCAAGGCTAATGACCTTGTCCGGAAAAACAAATTATTATGGACAATTTAACAAGTCTCACATATGGACCGGATACCGGTATACAGACTTGCTAAATAAGGCCAAGACCGGATCCGGTTGTAGTGCCGACGACGATGATGATGATGATGAAATATCTAATGCTGCAGTTCACTTGCGCTTTAGTACGGTAAGAGGCGATCGAGATAAATCTATAAATAGCCGATCCCATCTCAACTGGCGGTGGATGGAAAATGAAGAAAGGGCTTAACATCCCCAAATATATAATAGTAAGATCTTCAGACATTACGCTTTTCCTTCCCATTCCTCATTTCCCTTTTCATATATTTTTATTCTTCCTTTTTGTTTTTATTTTTCATTTAAAGTCCTTTTCCTTTTCGATTTAAAACCTCTGTATGTTAACATTTTTGTTAATACTTTTGCTAATATTTTATTTATCTTATGTTATTTAAATAAAAAAAAAGACAGAGAGAGAGAACTCCCTAAAATGTTCAGCTAACAGAAAATACACTCCCAATCACTAGGATGAGGCCACTAATTTTGAAATTGATTTTTGCTCTTTATCATCATCATCATCATCGGCACGACAACCGGGAACCGGTCTTGGCCTTATTTAACAAGTCCTGAGGCTTGTTAAATTGTCCATAATGATTTGTTTTTTCCGGGCAAGGTCATTAGCCTTGCGCCGGAAGGTCCCTGACGGGGAATCGAACCCCGGTCTCCCGTGTGGCAGACGGGTATACTAACCACTATACTATCGAGGAGCCTTTCGCTCTTTATACCTGTTGGAAATTTTGTACCCGGAAACATATACTACTTGTGAATAAGTACGAATTTTGCCAAAAGAAATTCATAGAAGTAAAGGGTAATTAAGAAAAGACCGTTGGAATTTCCCAACATCAAATAATACTCTACTTAAAAAGGGTGAGGTCACATGCAAAATTTTAGAAAAGATGGAAAAAATTAATGAAATGTTTACTTTTTATGGTTTTAAAACATTTATTTATAAGTTTTTTCTAAATTAATATTGAGTATGCCCGCTGTTTTTGGATATGACCTCTATAAGACGGTTTGGGTGATTGCATGATTATTGGACAGCAGCGAAACGATATGCCTTGTTTGCACAAGTGTGCCTTTTGTGTTAGGGTCATGCAAGGGATTTAGGTGCTAATTGCTATTAGCTACCAGAGTATGCATTTTCTGTTCGGTATATTTCAAGGGAAACATCGCGTTGAAGCTTAGGATGGGTGAGTGATTTTCATGCGACGCTTTCCTCCATGGCGAATTTGCTTAGCTGCGATGCTTTGCTGCATTCTTGAAATTGTTCTTGCATACGATGTATAGATGCGTTGAACTCGATATTGGAAGCTTTTGAACGTTAAGATCCTTGATTTTTGATATCGGGTTCAACGTTGCTGCAATGTCATACAACCTTTTGTTTCAGGTATGGTTACTGACTATTGGAACACTGTGGGCACGTGTGCTGAAAACCGTGAGTAAAGTTCGCTGGCGGAAAGGATACTTCAACCTGTAGTGAGTTGTATGGTTCGTAGAACCGCTACAGGCATCCTCCCAACTTCCCACCCACATGAAAACAAACAACATCCAACAGACCAGAGAATCAACCACCCTCTCAACGACCAGCAACAGACAACACACCACCGGCACTAAGCATACCTCCGGCCCCGGGCCGCGTTCCCCTGGAACTAAATTGTTCGCCAATGATTGGCGAAGGCGGGCGGAACGTTGCGGATTCGCAACTAAATACAGCGGGGAGAATATAGTACGATCAGCGTCTAGTACACTCACCGACAAGCTTATTCAGCACACGCCTGTCAGCCGCCAACTGACAATGCGTCATCGACTAGGGACGCCATCGGACTGTCACCCATTTCAAATGTGACCAACGGTTTTTATTCAGTTCCTGCCAATTCTCTGTCGCGAGTGCACCGCTCGCTAGTCTGCCACAGGTGTTCTCTCGCTGTAAACAGCGTCACGGTATTAAATTGAATCAAACTCCCTAAAATAGGATTAATTCATTTACTTTACTAAGTTAAATACTGAAAATAAAAGTTAGCACTTTTTGGTTGCAGTGTAGCTAGTTTGTTTACATGTCCGTGAGTTTATAATTGAAAGTCACTGATTTGCTGAAGAAAATTATAGCCCATCATCTTTGACATCACCTCGCTGGTCACCTTGTGGCAGTTCTACGAACCACATAATCCACTATTGGTCGAGATGTCTCGTCCGCCAAGGAACACACTCACCTATAGGTAAATTACACTTGTCCACAGACACGTGTCCTTAAAAGTCCTCCACCATACCTGAAACGAAGGTAACATACATCGTGGAGGCAACTACCCCACGTGTCCACAGACACATGGGTCACAAGTCCGATCAATCGTCCTACGCCTGCACGGCGATCGAAGGACACAACAAACGGACAAACATTGCCTTACCAAGGACATTTAACGCATCGTCCTAAATTCCTAAAAATAATTATATATAATACATCATACAGGCATCGTAAATTCGAAAACTTGATTGGCGCCCCTGCTAGCCAGCGTTACCTGCAAACGTGCAAATATAATCCTTGACGCCAGCTGAGATACGGGACACAATTACCATTGTATACCGAAATCCCTTATAGCGCCATTGTCCTGCGTTGCAGACTATTAACCAGCTACACAATGATCCTATGATGCCCCATTGTTCCTTCCTCTTTTCTCAGTCTTTTTTGACATGACCTTCGCTGCAGGAGAAAACAATAGATCTATTAGCACACGTGCTAATAGATCAACCAGAGAGAACATTCGAGATTCAGGATCCGCGAACGCAACCGTCGCGATGATCAGTCATCGAGTAGCATTCATGGAGGTCAGATCCTACATTCCCACGAGAGTCGTTCGTGTGTCGTCGCAGTCGAAATACAGATTCCCAACGAGAGAGTTAAGAGAAAAGTGAACCAACCACCGAAGGTTGCGAGTGTGTCGGCATAATTACGTGTTATATTATACCTTTTATATAACAGTACCTTTTGCAAAATCGCCACGCGCGTTCCAGTGTAGTGAATCCTGGATTACCAACAATAAAATAAAGAAAAATATAAACAAACCTTTTCGCTGTGTTTTTATTAAAGTGCCGTTTTGCTCCGTTGTGCATTCGTGTGAACAGTGTTCGGCGGAACACTTCACCGTCATAATCAAACATTCGACAAAAGTAAAAAAATATCTGCCAAAACCTCACTACCAGGATCACGTCCTAAGACACTTAATTACCCAGTAATTCTATGAATTTCTATTGGGAAAATTCATACCTATTCACAGGTGGTATATGTTTCCGGGTACATTATTTCCAACAGGTATAAAGAGCGAAAATCAATTGCAAAATTTGTGGCCTCATCCTGGTGATTGGGACTGTACATACAAATATAAAAATATTATTGTACGCCGAAAGGCATTACACAAACCTATATCGTGTAATTTAGAGTGCTCGTGTAGAGCCAGTAAATTATTTTAATAATAAGAAAAGTTTGTAAAAAAGGATTTAGCACATAGTCCTAAGTAAACATTTGTTAAATTATTGTACAATAAATGCGTTATTTAATAATTTTTTTACATGAAACGCGCATAAAGAAATTTTTACGTATTCTTAAATGTCGAAATATAGTGTGGGTAAAAAACAAGGAAGAGAATAAGGAAAATGTGTTTCGATACACACTCGTTCCAAATATCTGGAAATTGGATTGGCGAGGAAACATGCGATCAGAGAGAGCATTCCACGGTAAGTGATTAAGCAAACCAATGATCGTCTACGTTTATTTATCTGAATTCCACGTTTAAAATGAATTGGTGAGCATTTTTATTTTTTAAATAAGAGCCAACTTGACTTAAGAAACGGAGCTGATGGTTTGGTGGGATGTGTTGTGCCTCCTAAAGAATTTTATTGGTCGCTTTTGAATCTTATCAAATCCGTTCTATTTTAGATATGCTTGATCAAAAGTCGGATTTCATTCCCAATATGGGACTAATACCTAGTAAATTGTGGCCAGATTGGATGGCATCATTTCTTTAGTGGACGTTCAAATAGAAGACTACTTCAACGTGACGTGCAAAATTGGAGGCAGTTAACTTACCGGGCTGGGTGGAGAGAAATGCTGTTTCAAGTCCACCAGACTCACAACAACTTACATGGCGACTTGTATTATTAACCAGGAATAAATGATGAATAATGACTCTGCGTAGGCATTAAAAGGAATTTGCATGAGAATGCTCGCCGGATATTGTCAGAGTAAGGAGAATTCATGGGGTTTCCATCATGACAATCTACCAACAATAGTTTTTGAATAACTCAACACATTGAGCAAGTACCACACTCGTCGGATATTGTGTGGGACGAATATATGTTTGTAAAATTCCAAAATTATTTTTAAATTACTTAAACAGTATGGCAACATATTAATTAACAAATTACGACTATTTCAGTACAGATGCATCAATTTACAAAAAAAAAGATATATATATATATATATGTGTATATATATATATATATATATATATATATATATATATATATATATATATATATATATATCATAAACATCATCATCAGTACTACAACCGGGATCCGGTCTTGGTCTTATTTAGGAAGTCTCGAGGCTTGTTAAATTTTCCATAATAATTTATTTTTACGGGCAAGGTTATTAGCCTTGTGCCATGAAATATATATATATAGTGATATCGATCGCACGTTTTTCAAATGACAATATTCGAATATTTACTCTAGAGCAGCGGTCGGGGAACCGGGGTAAATTACCCCAAATTGGGTAAAAATGAAATTTTTTCGGGTAATAGGGAAATTTTTCTATTGCTATTTCATAAACATTGTAGTATGTTAACAAACTTAAACAATTCAGCGCGATATACGGGCCGGGCCGCTAACTCTGGTTGAAGTCGAGTTTTTCGTTTGGTGTGTGCGTGATAAGCAAGAGACGCGCGTTTGTGTGTGTGTGTGTGTGCTTGCGTTACGTTGTTTCTTGCATCGACCACTAGAGGCGCTGCGTATGTTGTAATGTTTAAACTTAGCACTCAACGGTCAGTTATGTAGGGGTTTCCGACGCGTCGTTTGATTGCGTGAGTTAACACACCCAACTCCCAACTAGAAGATAAGATTCATCACAAACCTACATCACAATGTAATAAAAATGATGACCTCCAACGTGATCAACAGTGATGATAGGATTTACTGCTGCATCTGTCCAAACAATGCAACAGATAAACCTTCAGGATTGAAGATAGGATTCAATGCTGCACCCGACATGACACAGCTGTCCAAACAACCATCGACCAGGATTATCAAAACGATCCCACGACCCAAATGAAGTGTGAGATAAGAAATTGAAGGAACAACAAAAGATGACTGGAAAAGGGATACAGGCGAACGGTGGAATGAGTCAGTCAGGTTTCATCGAGTGATGCGTGTAGATACACCTAGCATCTAAAATATTGTAAATACAGTTTAAGAACAACTCAAAAAATAATTAAAGTGTAAATGTTTTTTATAATTAAATAAGAAGACCCTTATTAATTCGTGCAATTTACTTACGAGACACATCATTCCATCATCAATTTCCACTATCAAGGTAAGCGCGATTTGAAAATTTAATTTAATGTACATTTTTTTACCACTGTTTCTGTCACCCTTCAGATGGCAGCAAATACTAAAAGGACATACCAGGAAGAATTCCTTAATTATGGTTTTACACAAATAGAAGACAAAGGTACGATGAAACCACGGTGTGTTGTATGTTTGAAAATACTAAAAATCTTTCAATAAAAGTCAATTGAAGAAACATTTGGAAAATTTGCATCCACATCTGTCTTCATAACCGCGAGAATACTTTGTAAATTAAGAAATGTCTGTTAAAAGACAAAGATTGGACAGCAACTTGTTAGGTACTTTTGATCAGCGTTCAGCATCAAAGGCTAGCTTTGCAGTAGCCTGGTTGATTGCCCGAAACAAGAAACCATATACTATTGGTGAAGATTTGATTAAATCAGCAGCTGTGAAAATGACAGAGATCATGTGTGGTCAGAAAGAGACGAATAAACTGAATTCAGTGCCCTTGTCCGCAAGAATTGTAAAAGAAAGGATTTCTATCTTGGCAGAAAACGTAAAGGAACAGGTTATTTCCTCACTAAAACAGGCTAAATATTTTGCTATTCAGCTTGATGAGACTACAGATGTTAGTTGCAATTCACAGCTAATGGTATAAGTTCGCTACAAAGGTACACATGCAATTGAAGAGGAATTGTTGTTTTGTTCTCCTCTCGAGTTGAGATCTCGTGGAATTGATGTGTATAATAAGGTAAATGAATACTTTTATACTGAAAGCATTAATTTAAAGTGGGAAAACTGTATTGCTGTGTCTGTTGATGGAGTTCCAGCTATGTTGGGTCATATTAATGGTTTTTCAGCTTTGGTGAAAAAAATAATCCAAATATTGAAGATATTCACTGTATGATCCATCGCCAGGCACTTCTTGTGAAACATTTGGAACCTACACTGGAAGCCATTCATGCATGATGTCATCAAGATTGTTAATATTATCAAAGGACATGCACTAAACACGCGGCTATTTTGTGAATTATGTCAGGACGGTGAAGCGGAATATACGGACCTACTTTATTATACAGAAGTAAGGTGGCTTTCTCACGGAAATGTTCTAAAACGAGTGTGGGCTCTCAAAAGTGAACTTGAAACTTTTATGTTTGATCGAAAGAATATTCTCGCAGATAAGTTTAAAAACCCCTCGTGGGGTGCACATCGCATATTTAGCTGACATTTTTGAGAATATAAATATATTGAACAAAAAATTGCAAGGAAAAAATGTTAATATCATTTCAGCCAGAGAAATACTATCAGCGTTTGGATTAAAGCTTCAATATTGGAGATATAAAGCAGAACAGAACAAGATAGCTTCTTTCTCAAAGTTAGCTTTGTTTTTGGAAGACTGTGAAAATATTACTTTTGATGACATCAAGGATACAGTTATAAAACATCTTACCAAACTCAGAGAGCGGTTTTCTGACTACTTTCCAGATCTTGATGTACATACTGTGAATTGGGTTGTAGATCCTTTTAAATGTGAAATTACTAACATACCAGAAGAACATCCAGGTTTGGCAGAGGCAATTCTTGAACTTCGATCCAATACTGAAGCACGAATTCAATTTGAGACCAAAGCAAATCTGTCGTCTTTTTGGTTGTCAAAGGCTGCAAAGACTGTATTGAAATTACTCTCACATCAAAAAGTCCCAATTTTGAAGTAATTGTATTAAACATGAAGTAACATCATTTTTCCAAAACCTAAAGGGGGAAAGTTTTCAATTAATTTTTGTTTGTTCCAATTTAAGAATTTTATTTGTTTGTCTATTACATAGTTACTATTTTCATGTAACTTTTATTATTATTATTATTATTATTATTATTATTTATTGGCCTGTAGGGACCCGGAAGTTCATGACCTCACCGACTCGGCTTCGACATCGTTCCCTGTCCTGGGCACTCTCCTTCCACGCTTGACCATTCGATCCGATCTCTTCAAGGTCAGACCTAACATTGTCCTCCCATCTCCGTCGCGGCCGTCCTACCGGTCTCTTTCCTGTTGGTCTACCGTCAAGAATTCTATGCACGGTCCTATCGTTCCCCATTCGCGCCACGTGTCCGGGCCATCTTAATCTTCGCGACTTGATTACTCTCACTATTGTAGGTTTGCGATATAGCTCTTCCAATTCGTGGTTATGAAGTTTCCTCCATTGTCCTGCCTCCTCGTCATATTTACCTCCAAAGATGCCCCTCAAAACTTTACTCTCGAACACGCGGAATTTGTTTTCTTCCCGTTTTGTGAGAGCCCATGTTTCGCATCCATATAAAACAATCGGCTTGATTATGGTTCTATAGACACGGAGCTGTATGTTACGTGATATCAGTTTGGATTTCAGCAGTTTACTGACTGCGTGCCAACTAGCGTTGCCGGAATGCAGTCTCTTGTTAATTTCCCTCGACATTTCGTTACCATTAGATGGTTTGCAGCCAGGGGTATACCGGCTGTATTATAACGGCGTCTCTCTGACACCGGGTCGAATCAGAGCAGTAAGCAGACCTTACCATATCAAAGAGGGGCTCTGATATGGCGGACCATTTGAAACCCCAGAGTGATCCAATGAAATGAATGATCAATACACAAAAAACAATCTCACAAAAAAATCCGGTAGGCGTAGATGTGATGAGCCAACACTACCATAAGGGAACAAATCATCAGGAAAACACCGACTCGGCAAAAAGAAGACGTAGGGAAACTTTTTTTATAAATATGTAAATGTAAATTAAATCAATAAATAATGTTTATGTAAAATTTACATGGATTGTTTTCTTTTCAGAAGTTTGGCGAGGTGGGGGGGGGGGGGGGGGGGGGTACTAACGACTTACCCAAACATATTTTGGGGTAATGGTTAAAAAAGTTTCCCGACCGCTGCTCTAGAGCATGTAATTAATGTTTAATCCGGTGTAATGGTGGAACTCAACAACTACTCGAGTGGAAATTTGCTTACCTATTTCCGCCAATGTAACTTCGCAAAAACCCAACAAGTCAGTAAGGGTCCCCCCGTCATCTCGGGTACTTTGACAAGCTACAGCAAATCTCAGCTCATAATCGTCATCATCGTTCACTATAAAACACCATAAGCGCATTTGATACCCATTAAAATGTACTCAACACTCCATCCAAGATGCGACTTTAAGTGCATTTATTGTCACCATTACTGGGCGGTAAATTCGAGCAATTGAACTTTATGGCGTTTAAATTACAACTGACCCAATATAATGCACACAGCCACGCAGTTTGACTGTCTCAGGCTGCGTATGCAGTCACATTCCGTCGTTCCCGACGGAGCATTATTTAAAAAAAAAAAAAAAAAAAAAAAAAAATCAGAATCAACAACAACAAAAAAACTATATTTCCTTAAAATGAATACTTATGTGCTGCTCGTGATTGGAAGATGCAGCACTTTCAAAACTAAACTAAAACTAATAAATTAAGCGCTTCCATAAATCTGTTGGTGCGAAGGGACGTAAACTGAAGTGATGCATATGCCACTTATGAGATGCAATACCGATGTGGTCGTCATCCTTTTTGTTGCTTTAGTTCGTTGAACAGCAAGTATGACAGAAATGTGTTAACCACGCCAATCCATAACAATTAGTGAATCTTATGAGTTCGCCCGAGATGGGTAGAGTATCTGCTGCTCGCCTTGGTCGCGCCAAGTGCAACTTCCAGTCGGATGCTGTTTCAGGTCTGCAGAATTTCCACTATGCCCATGGAGTGTAACGACATTGTTCAATGCTAAGGGTGTTGAATAGCACCCAACGGTAATCACTTTGTTATGATACCAACGACGGACCAGCAGACTCAATTAAGAGCGATCCACAAGACGGAAAACAAATGGGCGAATAGATGTCGTGTGTTAGAAGTTGCGATCTGTAGTGCTAAATTCTTTTCTTAGTTCAAATGTTTCTGGGTGCCACGGACTCTACAGATTTTTCAATAATTCAATTATGCCATTTTGTTTTACGTTATCGCGCGCACAAAAGAGGATTTCGAAGTACCCTTAAATATCGGAGCACAGTGCGAGCGGTGATTGAATGAACGTCCGGAAAACTGAAATTTAAGAAAAAATCCAAGGGAACCAATAGATTGAGAGATTTCAGACCTATAATTCACAGTCCTACTAGTTGAGCTGTTGAAGGCTATAGAATCAGATGTACGAAGAAAAACTTTATTTTATAAAGCACGATTTTTTATAAATAACTTCACAATGACAACAAATGACAAAACGGCGTGAGAGGTTTGATAGCTAGGACCTTAGCATATGTAGTGTTAAGGTATGTTCCTTACGATATTTACTTTGATCCCTTGCTCGGAGTGGGGGAGACGGTGTCGCTCCGCTTCGCTGGTGTCTGACGGCGGGATCGGTACTGAAGTGGGTGCCCGTCCCAACTGGGGGTGCGGGGGCAGTTTAAATGGGTACGTCTAACCTCTTTGGTGGGAGCCTCCTTGACCAAGTAACAGGCGCTTCCTTCAGGGGTTCGTTGTTCCAGGCGTTAGCCTCCGGCAGGTGATGGATGTCAATGGTGGTGGAGTGTGAAACAATAGAAGACGGTTCCCTTTTATTGTTTATTATGATCTGTGTTAAGTTATAGTTGGGGGTCTGAATGAAAACGCGTTTTATCTATTGTCGATTTATTTTTGGTTAAAGGGGTTTAATTATTCTTTATTTATTTTAACAAGGTTCAACTATTTTTATGGTGGCATTTAAATCGTATTTTTTTGATTCTGCGTTGGCCATAGGTTCGGCCTCTGGAATTGTACTAATCTCGAAATCGAAAATTACTGCCCTTTTATTGTTTTTTCAGTTGAGAATTGTCAACTATTTGGGTGTAACAATTCCAAGAAGCACACACAAGACTTCGTGTGCTTCAATTGGAATTTTGTTCTAGGAATTGTTTAAGGATTTGGTTGGATAGGTTCCTGGAAGGGAAATCATGAAATGCGTTTTGAATTAAGCATTTCATGATGTCAGGATTTTGGGAATTGAGTCAATGTGCGACGAATTAACTTTTGGTTTAATTCGTTGCTTATGTGATTCAATATGGAATTTGGATGTAGGTTAATGGTGATATTGGGGATTTGTAAGTTAATGATAATATTGGGGATTTGGATAGGAGTAGCGATTTAGGATCGCTACAGTAGTGCAAAGAAAAAGCTTTTATTACAAATCACTTTTTTTTTTATTAATCGTATAATAAAAAACGTTTAGGCCCTGACAAGAGAAGTGTTTCAAGCGCGTAGCTGTTCTTTGTCTGTTTTACAGATATTATCACGGGTACCGTTCTTCGGAGATTCTTGGTATTGTTCCGCGCAATTTGGTTTATATACGCTACAGAAGACAATCCGACGGATTGCACAAATTTTCGTTTCATCCCCCAATGGCATGAACATACCTGCATCAGAATTCGTTCCGTTATAAAGCGGGAAAGCTGTGGAATTCCCTCAGAGTGTTTTCGGAGCGTTACAACTTGCAACTGTTCAAAACGAAGTGCACCACTTATTTGGTGGCATCTCGTTGCGCCGACTCGGCGTTATAGGTTCGCTTCTCTTGAGAGAAGTATATATATAAAAAAAATGTATAGTGTTTGTGAAGAGCCAGTAAGTTAATATAAGAAGAATAACTGTATATGGGATAGCATTTAGTCTTAAGTGGAAACTGTAATTTTTTTTTTAAATAAATGCAAATTTCAAAAACAAAATCTCTTGCACAAAACTGAACCTAAAACTAAATGTAGAAAATCTTTTAATCTATCCAATCGTACACGTCATTGGAAGGACGTTAAAAAAATCAATGGAGGATATGGAAGTCAAAATCTTTGGATAATTTAAGGTACTTATATTCCGCCTGCTGGCACAAAGCTAATAAGCTTGCCCGTAAAAATAAATTATTATGGAAAATGTAATAAGCCTCGGCCCTTGCTAAATAAGGCCAAGACCGGATCCCGTTTGTAGTGCCGATGATGAGAATGATTCCACCTGCAGTTTTATTCTGTTTGTATGGGAATCGGTTTTGGCTCCCTAATTACATATTAATTGTATATTCCTAATTGTAACATGTATATAGGACTCGGTATAGGGCTCCTCGATAGTATAGTGGTTAGTATACCCGCCTGTCGTGCGGGAGACCGGGGTCCGATTCTCCGTTGGGGAGCCTCTGGCGCAAGACTAATGACCTTGCCCGGGAAAAAACAAATCATTATGGAAAATTTAACATGCCTCAGGACTTGCTAAATAAGGCCAAGACCGGTTTCCGGTTGTAGTGCCGATGATGATGATGATGATAGGTACAGAAGGCATTGTTGAGTATTAGGACTTTGGGAATACTACACCTCCAAGTGAAGAGTGCGCACCGATTCGTTTTAAAAAGAAACTCCTGCGCGTAAGCACTAAAAATCATTCTTCAGCCGAACTGCACGTAAATCGAAAGCTTTCATTTTCTAGTCAATACAATCATCAAGCATTCAATACCAATGTCCATAGATATTTTTCTTTATGTTCATTGATATTCCTTTTTTTCTTTTTTTTTCCACCCAACGTTAATAAATGTTAATTGCACTGCGGTTTGAGGTTTATCGGTATGAGAAAATTCGTTTTGTGCGTGTGTATTATTGAATCATGTGTTGTAAGGTCTAATACTATTTTCATACAGAGAATCAGTAAACTATATCAAGAACTGATATCGTGAAAGTAGGTTGCATATTCGCCTTGCTGAAGAGACAAGAATGTCGACAGTTTTTTATTTAAAAAAAATAGATTTTAGATATGAGCAGTGGTGTATTGGGAGGGGAACGGAGTGGAGCGACGTTCCCTTACCTTTTTTCAAAATCGGAACGCGTTTCAGTATTTTTTTAGTAGACATGTTTTTAATTGCAAATGAAAATTAAATTTTAAATTGGCGAATTTGAAAAACATTTCAAAAAATATGTCAACTAACAGAGTATTTATCTTGCTTTTTGTGTTAATCCATATATTTTTTAATTTATTTAAGTGTTAATTTATTTAATCTTATAATTTGTTTGTTTGCCTTGTGTGTAAACCCAAGTTTAAACTTTAAAAAAATGTTCTAAAATTATAGCCTGCAGTTCTTCAGAATGCGAGCGTGGTTTTAGCAGCATGAATTTAATTGTAACGGAACGAAGATCACGCATTTTAATTGATCATGTTGCAAATTTATTGTTTATTAAACTTCATGGACCATCCTTGGAATTTTGGAATCCAATTTTCTGCGTAAAAACCTGGTTGGGTTCTCATCGATCCGCTACTCACAGGCAAACTAAGAGAGCAGGGGCAAAAGATAAAAATGTATGTGATCCTATTTGGGAGTTTTTGTAGTACACCATAAGTGTACTACACAATAATAATATCTTTCTGATTTTCATCTTTTTTTGTGTTCGTTAATATTTTGTATAGTAAGAATAAGAAAAAATAAAAACTTACATGGAAAAAAATAGTTTGCTGAAAATAGGACTTTTTGTTGCTCCCACTATGCGTTCCCTTACTTCTTATTTTACCAATACCTCACTGGATATGAGTAATGATTTATATGCCTGCTATTTATGATCAGATGATCGTTTAGGTGGTCTCATGGGTGATTTTTGCATATGTTTCAAATTCGTCTTTTATTTGGATTCGAGCATCACAGAAAGGTGTTGGGAAGGAATTCAGAACAATAACAGTGTCAACACCTTTAATAACAACATTTGCAAAATACAATACATATTAAGCTTCAATCCCGATCGTTTTGAAAGGAGTATGTAAAAAATGTCTTTGGAAAGAGTCTGAGGAATGTCAGATGTAGCAAGGCACCTACTTCTTTAGTTTCTTTAGTAAATGGAGATTGTGAATAAGGAGGGTCTCTTACATTGGGCACCATGACACAACAGTATCTTGAAATAAATCGGGCTTAGGTATCCAACAATTACTTTATTCCCCATGCAGTGAATTCACTCACATTATTCGTCATCGTTTTCCGACCATTTCTGAGTGCGTTGATCTTAGTATTTTAAAATCATTCCGCGCATGATGTACTTTTTCGGCTATACGGATGCACAAAACGCATTTAATTGACGCACACACAATCCAAACTTCAATGGAATCTTAATTGATTTATTCAAGTGTTCACCTCCTGGCACCCATTGGACGCAATCGGTAATCATTCGTTGGATTGTTGGGTGTTGGTTATACCTCTTAAGTGGATATGAATGCAAATTATCTGATTGAGACATTCAGTTTACTGCGTACGGATAAAGGTTTAAAAAACAGGGGACAAGAAGTAAAGAAGAGGAATAGTCTCTCCCCCTCCCTTAGATCACCCTCTTTTATTGATTGAATTTGTATTGGCGCCGCATTCTGATAGGCTTTCCTAATTTATTTCCATATGAGAATAATAGCGTATGTGGTATCTTGGAATGATAATCGACACCTTCGATAGTATTTGATGGTATAGATCGTTAACCAAACCACGGATTGATCATTTCAGACACTTTCAAGGCCTAACGGGCGGAAATATGCTTCAATATAATAGTTTCACTAAATGGTGTTTGCAAATTATGTATCTTCTGGATGAAATGAGTTATGTAACCAACGGATTTGTTGTATTGTTTTTAGGCAGTCAAGAGAATGCCGAAATTTCAGCAGGAGGTCTGTTTTAAATAAATCTTAACTGACAACTATAAATGATTTAAAGTCAAATTATCTGAGGTATTATTAGAAAGCCTATGTGGTTGATGACGTCAACCAAAGCGCCATAAAAAGCGGACATACATAGGTTCAACTAAATATTGGTACCATTCTTGGCCAATTCTGGATTCGCTACGGTTATTTAAAAACTATTTACGCAATAAGTGAGACGAAATGAGTTTATTCGTGTTAAGAAGAGATTCGTATAAAAGAGATGATTTTACAGCTGTAGATTAGTTTTAGGTTCTCTAAATTGAAACAATATTTAAAAAAAATAAATTGCTAGCTGCTAGTCCAATGGGTCAAGCATCATCTCGGACTTGAAAGTAGATAGATGATATAATGCAGGTTTTTCCAGAACGTGTTTTTATGTTTGTCAAAGATGCTTCGAAGATATCAGAGTGTGGCATGGGAAAATACTTTTGAAAAGTTTATGAATGCGTATATAGTTAGAAATTTGGTTTGTGGGGGGTTTCTCTATTCTACATGAGAAACAACCCACAACTCCAACCAACATTTCCACCTAACTTCGACCGCTTTCAGCGCGTCATACTTACCCATTTCCTTTATATGTATTCCCCTGTAAAACATTTCAAACGGACGTATAGCTAAACTCATCATCCTTTGCAGATAATGCATAATTGAGTTTAGCTACATAAATGTCATACGGCAACTCCATTCTTGCTAACCATGAGTTTCCCATCGGAAATCTCATAATGTCGGTTAGCAACAACAAGTCTAAAAGAACGACGCTGTTGCATCAGAGCAAAATAGCTGGGGTAATTTCAGCGTCTTAGAGTCTGGTTCTCACGCGAATTATTTCCCAAACATCAGCGGCGTCCTATCGACTTTCCCTCAGGTCACCCATTCGCTTGGGATCAATGATCTCTCTTTGCAGGGGAGTAACATCCGCTAGGATTCTCTCTCATTCGTATTTCTTTCCACGGTTCAATGCGCTTTAACTACACCATAGCCGTACCACTGGGTCAGTAGGTCGTGTCAGTAGCTGTATCTGATACCAACACACACAACCAAAGCTACCCCGAGATCACAGCATATCATGTTTTCTGTTCTCTCATTCTTCGTGTCCGTCAATTACCCTATTAACAAAAGTTACTCATACTTTGACGGGCGTGAGGTTGAGAGAGCAGAGGCGTGGTCTCTTTTGGTTGTCCTGTGTGTAGAAAGAAATATGAATTTCAACCCTAATTCACACTAGTCACATCTCAACCATCATAGTGCACATACGCTGTCGCTTCGGGTCGCATTTCAACCGCCAAAAGGGTCGAGTAACAACCACCGGAGGAGTCAACTCTAAATTATATGTTGTGAAGATCAATACCGAACAGTAATTTAATTTTTTTTATGTCAAATTATTTGAAGATCAATTCGAACAATAATGCTGTTTTCTCAGTAATTTAAGTTAAGATTAATTGCGAACAATAATTCTGTTTTCTCAGTAATTAATTTAAGTGAAGATTTATTTCGAACAATAATTTTGTTTTCTCCGTAATTCAAGTAAAAATCAATTGAGAACAATATAAAATAAAAAAAACTTAAATCTATCCTAAACCCCAGTGCTTTTCATTCATTCATTTTTACGTTTGTTAAA
This sequence comes from Microdon myrmicae, assembly GCA_963931805.1. Classification (NCBI taxonomy): domain Eukaryota; kingdom Metazoa; phylum Arthropoda; class Insecta; order Diptera; family Syrphidae; genus Microdon; species Microdon myrmicae. Next base: position 62,743,565 of record OZ007498.1, read on the forward strand.
GGTGTTGAAGACAAGCGGTTCGCAAGTGTTGTAAAAGAAAAATTGAATCTATAAGTGGATTAACTTTTGACGAGCCTTTGGAATCCGTTTCATCTAGTGTGTCCGGTGGAACAAGCGTTGGGAAAAAAGTGAATACTTGCCGTACGTCGGCATTCATACTTTTACCCCCACAGGTTTCTACAAACTTTTTTTAAGAGGATGTGTAAGGAAAGCGTCGAGACTTGCTAAATAAGGCCAAGGCCGGATCCCGGTTGTGTTGCCGATGATGATGATGATGATGTGTAAGGAAACACAATTTTTCCATTTTTGCAACCGTTTTTTTTTTTTTTAGATTCTAACTTACAGGTTAGACAAAAAATCCGTAAATTCTAGCTTGATTATCTTATATTATACCGATTATCTTATATTAATGCAGATTTTCATATCAAGTGTTGATAATAAATATTGTTTAGCTAAAACCGAAATAAAGCTTTGTCAATAATATTAAGTTCGTAGATTACACTAAAGTTCGTCTTTTTTGAAGAGAAAGAAATATAAAACAACGAAGCATTTTTCTCTTCATTTACACTACTTTTCGTTTCTTTAAGACTTACTTTGCACACGTTTCATGGATTAATGCGCAAAGTATCAGTACCAAACTGACCACCATCCGCTAAACATCGCTCATCGAAACAGACGTTAAATTAATGTGAGTGAAAACATAAACAATAAACTGTGTTTCGTCTTATGAGCATGCGTATGCCAAGAACTTTTCTGCGCCCGAAGTAATTAAAAAACAATTAGTGCCGATACGTGTTGTACGAAGTGTTTCTTTGCATGGATGTGCGCACACTATAATGAAATAAATACTTGAATGTAAATACTTGTGAAGATAATATTTATAAAACTCGAACGTGTGAACGATGTTTACGTGTGAGCGCGCGAACATTGTGGGTGTGTGCGCTAGTTCACAATCTATTTGTCCTTCGCGAAATAAAAGGGGGCAAAAAAGGAAGGAAAAAAAAGTGAAAACACGTGGTCGATAATATGGGCGTAAATCAAAAATGCAAAATGGCAAAGAAGAAACAAGTAATTAAAAAGTTAAAACCAAAGTCCGCGTTAATAAAACGCCCTGCGAGCACTCCACTCACACGAATGACAACAAAAGTCAACAAGCCAAACGAGGCAATAACCGACTTGCTCGAAAAAGGGCAAAAAAATGGAAGAGGGCAAGACATTCCCCAATGTTCCATATAATGACGGCAATGTAACAAATAACATGTTTGCATGTTTAGCGACTACCGAGACTGAGGGCGAGGAGGAGTAAATCGGCGACCTTGAAGCAAGGCTATTCCGAGCAAGGCCACAATCAACTGAGAAGCGTCACAGAAAAAGGAATAGGCTGAAAAGGAGCAGCTAATGGTGAAACAACAGCAGCAGAAAAAACAGCAACAATTGTCGCAACAAAATACTAACCAGCAAAAAGGATATCCACCGCAGCAGATGATGCAACAACAACCACAACAAGAGCAACAGGCAGCAGAAAGGAAAACGAAGATGCCACCCATCAACACTACAGATAAGTAAGTCTATGTAAGCTTTCTATTGGGGAGGATTTTTCAATTAAAAGACTGACAGGAAACAATTTTGCCAGACAACGCTAGTTGACACGCAGTCAGTAAATTGCTGAAATTAAAACTCCTGTCACGTAACATAAAGCTCTGTGTCTATAGAACCATAATCATGCCGATTGCTCTATACGGATGCGAAACATGGGCTCTCACAAAACGGGAAGAAAACAAATTCCGCGTATTTGAGAATAAAGTTCTAAGGGGTATCTTTGGCGGTAAATATGACGAGGACGCAGGACAATAGAGGAAACTCCATAACCACGAATTGGAAGAGCTATACCGCAAATCTACAATCATCATCATCATCATCGGCACTACAAGCGGGATCTTGTCTTGGCCTTATTTAACAAGGCTGAGTCTTGTTGAATTTTCCATAATAATTTGTTTTATTAGCCTTGCGTCAACCTTTCTCAGGATGTCGCTGCATGCATTGGTTCACAACTGGGCGGGTGCCAAAGTAGCTATCCAGGGGTATCACGTGAAGAGTACATGTCAACTTGGATTGAACAGGGGCAAGGATCGTCCTGACCTTCGCCGGGTTGAAAGCAATCAGAGACTTTGCCCAGTATGTTCGCTCCCATCCCCTTGGTGTGTAGTGAATAGTATAATAAATAAAACCTCTGCTTTAAAAGTACCTATTGTTCTGCATGTTGAAAACACTGAAGTGTTTGATAAATTATCTATTGGTAACACATTTAATAATTATTTCGCCAATATTGGCAGTAAATTTCAACCGAGTATTGTCCCTTAGTCTTGTTGTAGTCCAATTCAAGCGATTTATTGTCCAGGTACTCAAAGAGTTCTGATACAGATGACATTCATCTTATTTGAAGAGGTGTTCCTCTTCATTGGTTAATTCTTCCTCAGCGTATAATCTTCGTCATTTACCGGTACCATAAAATTTCGTTTGTGTACGCTGCACGATCTCTGCCGACCGAGGGATGTCGTCGGAGAAGATCTCTAGAATTCACGCACCGACCGAAGAATGTCGTCGGGGAGATGTACAATGTATTGGCACTCGTTCGGCCAACACGTAAAACTATTGCGTACTGCAAGCTGCACGTTCTACAAACGTTCTGCGTAATGCACGCTACCCGTTCTTTCAACACGTACGCACCTTCCACCAATAGCTGCGTATTGTGGTGGGCCGTGGGTATGTCCAGGAACAATGGTGTCTCCTGGCGTGGACTGATGTTGGTGGTGCTGAAACAAACGTAATTTATTGTAGTGCAAAGAGGAAAGAATACCTATTTTAAATAACTGCCGCTATCTCAAAAATAACTTCCTCCAGGAGATATCAAAGACACGAAGTTTATTTACTGGTTATAAATGACTTTGTTTATTGGATTTTTTAGATTTATTTGGATTTAATTACAAATGCAACCTTGTAGCCTGAAGAAGATTTACGAAGAAGCAAACATGTCAGCAATGACAGCAGAAGATTTAATTTTTAATGTCAGCTGATTGCTGACATTTGTTAGGTTGGTGCCACGGGTAGCATTCAGTTGCGAATTCGCTGATTGTGTCCAGGGCGAATCCGCAACATACGCACTTTGTATAAAAAATAGTTGCTGTGAAAGGGTTTCTAGCTGTCTAATTCAATTTAGGAATTCATGTGGAGGACAGTAAATATATAACCGATTCTCAAAAATACCAGCTATCCAGTATAATTCTATTGTATGGAGGGTTTTAGAGATATTAACAGCCGACACCTCTCGGAACATCTTGACCCAATCATTCTTGTTAGGATTCGAAATGTTGTTAGAAGATTTCCTTAAATCAATGTTGTAGTTATTTCACTTTAGGCTGTTTCGCTATATTGGTGGCGTCTGCTATTTCTCCGCCACACCAAAAGTCGTTTTTTTTTGTTTTTATTGTTGGTACATAATTAAAAATTCCACATTGACACACGACAGCGCTCTTTCTCGGCTATGTAAAGGTTTATCTATAACAATGCGCTCGACGTAAAATCTTGAATCGTTCAATTTCCTTAACTCATTGACTTTTTATTTCTTTACTTGAAAGTGATCGTCTTGTTCGACGGATCGTGAACCACTCTCTTTAATTTTGACCGTGTATACCATTGGGTAATTTTTTCAAATTCTTGGGGCTCTTCATTTTTGGCTCATTGCAATTGGGGCACACTATGTAGCTACGTAATGCGAACATCCTTTGAGATGCATGCGTTGCATGTGCATTGTTTATCTACCCTAATTGTTGTCTAGCGAGTATACCGTAAAGTAAATTATAATAAGAGGAAGAACTAACAAATGATATAAAAAATGAAATGAAAAAAATGCTTAAAGTTCAGTAAAAGAAACTAAGACAAACAGTCATCACGTCGTTTTTATTTGCACCTATTCGTATTCAAAATTCATGAAGATAGATAAATAAGAACGACTTTCTATCCTATACTTTGTATTGGAGACAAAACCCTTGCAAGATTATTATATATAATATATATTTAGTTTTTATTTTCACCCTTTTGGTTTTAATTTATAACTTTATCTCGGGGTTATTGTTAACTACAATAATTAGTTTTACAAGGACTAATAAAAGCAATATATTTCTGCCGACAGCTTCTTGAGTTCATTATATTCATCAGTTTGTTATTTTATTTGTGTTTCTCATTTCATCTCAAGTGGAAGTTTACCTTACGTAGACATAATGCTTTTAGGTTGCTTCTTGTTATAATTTGAGTTCTTTTCCAGCTGATCACTTTTTATTTTTGTCACTTTTTGCAAATGTTAATTGTTTGTATTATAACTTAATATTCTTTAATCATTGACCCGATCAAAACTTTAAGACCGACTTAAATTTTCAGGCGCTGCACAGCAACTTGTATTATCTTTCAGTAGCAACAAGTATTCTCAAGCTTGCCGCGTGTCAGTTCACTAATAAAAATGTTGAACTTAATATTATTCAAGCCTGCGACTACCCACCAGTAATCCCAACTGAGACGTGCTTTACAATTTAGCCTTACAGTAATATCTATGAGATCTAGTAAGATACATACAGTGTTTTACGAATTTATTTCTTACAACCTTATATTATGAATTGGCATGCCGCCGGAGGCACTTGTCACAGCACTGCATTCCAATAAAGTTCCATAGTGGCCTGCATCGGTTCGTACCTACGGTGGGCCGTTCACGTAACTCGTTTGGCTCAAGGACAAGAGCTTGCAATTTACGATATGATTTCTTGTCCTCGTGCCAAGTCTCTCGAGTAGTAGTACAGCGAATACTGCAGACTGGAGAATATGTTACACAGACCTGCTCGATCGTTAACAGAGATACAGTGACAACAAATATGTAATATTGTGTAAAACGCGACAGTTCTCTTTTATGGGAGTTAATGGAGCATTAACGCATTGACACTATGAGCGGGTACATTTTAAGGGACTAGTACGTATTAGAAGGCATAAAAGCGCTAATTTTGAAGGTCAGTTCCTTTACTAGGTCCATGAAACTTCTTTGAGGATATTATCGAGAGAAGATTTTTATTTTACTTTTGGTAACCTACAGAGGTCGTCTAATTCGAACCCTTGAAAAAGTTCCTGTCCTATTCCGGACCACTCAGAATTAGCCAGTTTAAATTGGAAATGGTATGTAATTATGTAGAAATTGCCAGATGTGACGTAATATTGTGAGTTTGAACACGCGATAACAACATAACCTCGAAATATTAGTGACTGCATCAGCTTTACAAACATTTTTTTTGTGCAAAAATGTCTAGTTTTGTGCCAAATAAGCGTCATTTGCGGGAACTTTTGATTTACTTTTTTAATTAGAAGAAATCTGCCGTTGAGGCGCATCGATTGCTTGTAGAAGCATGTGAGGCTGCTTTGAGTGACAGAATTCCGATTGAACTCATACGAGCGTACTATATAATCTTCAATAATATTTTAAATAACTACTACTTCCCAAATCAGTGAAAAACAGCGAATGTATATCCAATAATAAAAAAAAAGGAAGACCTTTCTGATCCTTCGACCTATAGGCCTATCAGGCTCCTGCCTAATATCGGGAAGATCCTTGAAGTAGTTATTATCAATATTACATGAATGTAAACAAAAGGGGACTATACCGCAGAACCAGTTCGGGTTTTCCATGCTGTCACGAAATTGGTCTCGGACATCAATTGGAATTTAACCACAGAAAGAAGCTGCCTGTCTAGTAGATATAGAGTAAGCTTTCGACACAGTTTGGATCGATGGGGTAATATACAGATAGGAAATCTACAATCACAAGAGTTTTTAATGTCATAAATGGTCTCAGTAACTGCACCGTACCTTTTTAACATATACACATCTGATGTGCTAAGAGAATTGGAAAATTCAATAGCTGTTGCTGACGATTTTACGCTGTATGCAAGCGGTGCAAAAATCTAGACAATTCAAAGAAAACTCCAGAACAAATTCGACAGGTTCCAAGAATTTTGTGCCGATTGGAAACTTAGCATCAACTATGCAAAATGTGAAACCATACTGTACCGCACCCAAATAAGACACGGAAATTCGGACTTGAGACATAATTGGAAGAATTTCAAAACAGTGATGGCATTCGGATCGAGTCAAACAATGGTTAAATATCTGGGTGTTCATGTGGACACATCTTTGTACCCCAGTGAGCACATAAATAAGGCAAATAACCTTGCCCAGGAAAACAAATTATTATGGAACATTTCACAAGCCTCATACTTGTTAATAAAGGCCAAGACGGGATCCCGGTTGTAGGGCCGATGATGATGATGAGCACATAAATGAATAGTTGAAGATTTAAGCTTGCATTAAACCAAATAAATGGGGGTTCTGCCCTCACTAAACTAAACTAAACTAAACATTAATCCATCGAATATGGAAAAGCTAAGAATATTTGAAAGAAAATGTCTTAGAGCCTGCCTGCAGATGTACAGAATCGAACATTCCAACTTTCGTCACTATATATCCAATAAGAGACTTTATGATGCATCCGGAGAGTCCAGAATTTATAATACAATTCTCAGCCTTATGATAAATCATTTCATCCGGTCGGCAAATGTGAAAGAAAATGAACTAATCTCACGATTGTTCTATCCCAACCCCGAGTATTTCAGAAGTACATTGGAAAGTGGATACATACCACCTGAAGCATTTTTATATGGATGGTCATAGCTACCTATCAAATCCCACAAACGTACCAATTATATATCATGTGACAAGACGAGCGACTGATAAAACAATTAAGTATGTGCCAACAAGCATACGAAATGGAAATACCATCCTAAGATACTGCGTGAGCATACCTGAAAAGGACAAAACTAATTTCGAAAAACTCAATAGAAAAAAATACGTGTGGCTCGACTGGCTGATAAACGTTTGGGAGCGGGTTCTCCTGCATGGAACGCGTTCGGTCGACTGGCAGTCAAAGGACTGGTGATCGGCGGGGCGTAGGACGTGTGGCCGGACCTGATCCACAGGTCCATCATCTTAATTAGTATTAGGTAGACTTAACCTAGGCTTAGTTAGAGTTAATTTAGTCTTAGTTAGATTTAAATTCTACTAGGCTTAAGTATTTGAAAAAGTTAAAGAGTTTAATATCTGGGAACAATACTGACGGCCAGTAACGACATGTCGAAGGAAATTAACAAAAGACTGCATTCCGGCAACGCCAGTTGGCACGCAGTCAGTAAACTGTTGAAATCCAAACTGCTATCACGTAACATAAAGCTCCGTGTCTATAGAACCATAATCATGCCAATCTATACGGATGCGAAACATGGGCTCCACAAAACGGGAAGACAATAAATTCCGCGTATTCGAGAATAAAGTTTTAAGGGGTATCTTTGGAGGTAAATATGACAAGGAGGCAGGAAAATGGAAGAAACTCCACAACCACGAATTGGAGAAGCTAAACCCCAAAGCTACAATAGTGAGAGTAATCAAGTCGCGAAGATTAAGATGTGCCGGGCATGTGGCCCGAATGGGCAAGGATACGACCGTGCGTAGAATTCTTGACGGTAGACCAACGGGAAAGAGGCCGACAGGACGGCCGCGACGGAGATGGGAGGACAATGTTAGCTTTGACCTTGAGGAGATCGGATCGGCTGGCCAAGAGTGGTAGGAGAGTGCACAGGACAGGGGACGATGGCGGAGTCGAGTCGGTGAGGTCATGAACTTCCGGGTTCCTACAAGCCAATAAATAGTAAAATAGTAGGTTTAAGAAGTTTTATTATAAATATAAAAAAAAATGTATACAAAAACTTAATTGGGTTTTTGTTACTTTTCCCTCAAATAAAATTAAAAAAAAAAAAGAAAACATCATGCAGTGCATGTCGCGTGCTTGAACTAGTTAATTCAAGCCATTGAACAATTTAATTATTATTATTTTTTGTTATTAATTATTATAGTTTATATTTATTCTTATCATTAATGGTTAGTATTAATTCTTTATAGTTTTTGTAAATACCTTCATGTTTTGGCAGCACTGTTTGTGTGAGTTGCTGCAATTTTTATTGTTTAGTTTTTGCTTGTCGTTTTTGTTATGTAAATAAGTTATCGTTTTTCGTTCATAGCATTTAGCTAGTTATCGTTTTCGTTGTGGTAGCAATTCGTTGCTTTATCGTTCGTTTATATCATAAAAGATATTATTCGTTTTCGTTCGTTTATAATAATAATTGCACTATTTCGTTCGTTGCCAACATTGTGTTGTGCCTATTTGAAAATAAAGAGTTTCATAATATGAAATATATCGTTTAACTGACATTGTTCGTCGTCGTTCGCTCCCGGTAAACGAATCGGGATTCAACAGTGCATGTAGAAACGATTTGTAAGGATTAGGAAAAAAAAAATAATATGATAAGTATTGCGTGCCACTACGGCCTTATACATTAAAACAACAACAACAAGACATTATAGTTTTATGTTTATTTAGACTAAAAAACGAAAAAAGAAGTTATAATATTTAAGTGAAATAAATCATCATCATCATCGGCACTACAACCGGGGACCGGTCTTGGCCTTATTTGGCAAGTCCTAAGGCTTGTTAAATTGTTCATAATGATTTATTTTTTCTGGGCAAGGTCATTAGTCTTGCGCCAGAGGCTCCCCGATGGGGAATCGAACCCCTGTCTCCCGGGTGACAGGCGGGTATACTAACCACTATACTATCGAGGAGCCTAGTGAAATAAATAAACGTTAAAAAAAAAAATACAGACGTTGTCGTGAGTGGTTTCAAAAGTTTAAAAACGGCGAGTTTGACGCGGAGGACAAAGAACGAAGTGGAAGGCCGAAAGTGTACGAAGACAAGGAATTGGAAGCAATATTGGAGGAAGGTCCATCCCACACACAAAAAGAACTTGCACGTACAAAAGAACTTACGGATGTAACTCCACAAGCAATTTCACATCGTTTAAAATCGTTAGGGATGATTCGAAAACAAGGAAATTGGGTTCCATACGAACTGAAGCCCAGAGCGTTGAACGTCGACATTGCATAAGTGAAATGCTGCTGGCCAGCTAAAAAACAGACTTTTTTGCATAGTATTGTCCGCGGCCGGGGGGGGGGGGGGGGGCTGCTTCCCGCCGGAGGCCAGGGCGATCTTTGTCCCTGTTCATCCAAGTTGACATGCAGTTTCCACGTTACACCCCTGGATAGATACTTTGGAACCCGCCAAGTAGTGAACCAATGCATGCAGCGCCATCCTGAGAAAGGTTGGCGCAAGGCTAATAACCTTGTCCGGAAAAACAAATTATTATGGACAATTTAACAAGCCTCGGGTAAGGATCGGATACCGGTGGAGATACTTGAAAAATAAAGCCAAGACCGGATCCTAGTTGTAGTGCCGATGAAGATGATGATGATAGTCACTGGGGCTGAAAAATGGATCCACTACGATAATCCAAAGAAGAGAAAATTATGAGGACCACCTGGCCATGCTTCAACATCGACAGCAAAAGCGAATATTCATGGGAAAAAACTCATGCTGTGTATTTGGTGAGATCAGATTGGTGTCGTGTATTATGACCTGCTGAAACCGAGTGAAACCATCACTGGAGTTCTCTGCCGAATACAATTAATGAGATTGAGCCGAGCACTCAAGGAAAAATGCGCCAATTACTACTCCAGACATGACAAAATTATTCTTCTCCATGATAATGCCCGTCCGCATGTTGCGGTGCCGGTGAAAAACTATTTGGAAACGCTTCATTGGGAGGTCCTACCCCACCCACCGTATTCACCAGACCTTGCCCCTTTTGATTACCACTTATTTCGATCCATGACACATGGTCTGTCCGAGCAGCACTATACTACATATGAAGATACCAAAAAATGGGTCATACGTGGATATCCTCAAAAGATGAAAAGTTCTTGGCGTCGTGGTATTCGGAAGCTGCCAGAAAGATGGGAAAAGGTAGTGTCTAGTAATGGACAATACTTTGAATAAAACGTAATGTACCATTCTCTACAATAAATTCCTAATTTTTTATAGAAACGGCGGTAACTTATTTGTACACCATATATAGAAATATTTTGCGCAAGGCTAATAACCTTGCCCGGAAAAACAAATTATTATAGACAATTTAACAGGTCTCGAATAAGAACAGGATGCCGGTGGAAAAACTTCCTAAATAAGGCCAAGACCGGGTCCCGGTTGTAGTGCTGATGATGCTGATATGTGTCGGAATAATTCACATAAATAATAATAAAGACTGCGTACTTTAAAAAAACCTATAATTTTGCTTCACAGCTACGCTCGGAAAAACGACTTTTTGACCTGTGGCGTTTCTAACAGATACACACACAATGCACACGCAAATAGTGAAGAACAATACAAAAAGAAATCGAATAAGCAAAAGTATCAGCCGTATACCAAGCAATAACATAGCGATTCCACATCAGTTGAGTGTACTTGAGTTTGGAAATCGAATTCGTACACGTGGCAGTGGCCTGATGTGTTGAGCATTGATTCAATCTTTTAGTGATTCAACCGTCATAGCGTGGGTTCCAATCACACGTTCTTCAATATCGTCGCAAACGTTATAATCCTAGCTCAAATTTTTTTGATTATCCTTCCATTGAATTTTATACCCATCTCTCAATGAATTTGGGTTCATTCTTCCACTAAATTATATGATCACCTCTTCTTTGAATTTTATAACCAACCTTCTACCGAACTTTATGACCGTCATTGAATTTTAGAATCACTCTTCCATTGAATTTTGTCACCGTATCTATGTTGAATTATTTTACCTAAATCTTCTAATGAATTTATGACTGTTTTCCTATTCCATTTAATAATATGACCATTCTTCCATTGAGTGTTATGACAATACTTTCTTTGAATTTGTACCATATTTCCATTGAATTTAATACCCAACTCTTCCAGCGAATTTATGGCCGTTTTCCATTGAATTATATAATCGTCCTTTCACTGAATTTTATATACATCCTTCCATTGACTTTTGTCAACCCTTCTCCATTGAATTGTATACCCAATTATTCCAAAGAATTAATGACCGTCATTGAATTTTATGACCATCCTTCCATTGAAGAAAGTTCGACTCCCACATCAAGTAATCGAAACCAACGGGTTTACACTGGTGTGTGGACGTTTCAAACCACATTGGAATTCGAATTATCACTCGGCGGCGAAACGCGTAACCAAATATACCACTCCGTCATAGACACAAGCCACCACTCGAACATCCTTGACGTAAGATCATATAGAGGAGCAGAGTGCAACCCCGATCGTCTTCTAGTGATGGACAAAATTAGAAGTCGGCTCACAGCAAACCCACATGGACGGACACGGGAGACGAGCAAAAAGTTCGATATTGATAAACTAAAAGACCTGCACAAAATGGTTGAATATCAAAATGGCCAACGAATAGATTTAACATTGTAGAGAATGGGAGTAGTGAGGAAGAGGAAACCAATAGTGTATGAGCATGGATCAGAGACGTAATCAAACAAACAGCCCAAGAGGTATTAGAAAAATATGATGAAGTCAACGCAGAAAGATACGCGACGATTCGGAAAGAGACAATGAGACTCTTCAAACGCAAAAAACGCGAGTGGGAGAAGACTCGGATCGAAAAAATCCTAGAAATTGCCAGAGCTGGTATGTATGTCGGCATAAATTCAATTAGAAATGGCTGCCATGGGAGAGCTAAAATTATTCGAGACGCAAACGGCTGTCTGGTCACAGAAACAAACAATATCGTGACAAGATGTAAACAGTACTTTGAAAACCTGCTCAATGTGCGCACCCATCAACCACAAATAAACGCACCAGACGTACATACGGCCGAGCCTCTGATCCCAGAGTCCTTTTTCAACGAATTTGTAGACGCAATAAATCGATTGAAAAACAAGACTCCCGGAGTCGACTGCATACCGGCAGAACTTATGAAGCATGGAGGAGAGACGACCGCTCGAAAGATCCACCAACTGATCAAAACAATATAGGATAAGGAAGTCACGCCGGAAGGATGGAAAACCTCAATAGTCATCCCCATTTTCGAAAAAAGCGACATATCTGACTGCGAAAACTACAGACGAATATCATTGCTCCCAACCACATACAAAATATTAACAAATGTCATGCTGGCGAGAATCCTACCGTACGGAGTAGAAATACTGGGAGACCACCAGAGCGGATTCCGTAGAAACCGGTCATCGGGCGACCAAATGTTCACAGTAAGGCAATTTCTGGGAAAAAAGTGGGAATACGGAGAGACGGTTCACCAACTGTTCGTTGACTTCAAAAAAGCCTATGACTTAGTCGCAAGGCAAAGACTCTACCATATTGTATTTGAGCTGGGAATCCTGAAAAAAATATGCCGCCCTCATTCAAATTTGCATGAACGAAAATAAATGGCGAGTTAGAAAAGAAAACCACCTCTCAAAATCATTTGAACTCTACGACGGACTAAAACAGGAGGATGACCTCTCACCATGTCTTTTTAACCTTGTACTCGAGTATGTCATCAGAAAGGTACAAGACGACAACATGGCCGGAACATCCCTGAACGGAATAACATAAGTGCTCGCATATGCGGATGACATCGCCGTTTTGGGTGATAATCTAGAGACTGTAAGTAAAAACAGTGAAATCATCATGCTAGCTGCAGAAGAGGTGGGCTCAGAAATAAATGAAGACACAACAAAATATATGATTACGACGAGAGCATGTGGATCTCAGGGAATACCTATAAACGCCAGGAGCAAGATATTTGAGAACAGTACTGACGGCCAGTAACGACATGTCGAAGTAAATTAACAAAAGATTACATTCCGCCAACGCTAGTTGGCTCACAGTCAGTAAACTGCTGAAATCCAAACTGCTATCACGGAACATAAAACTCCGTGTTTATAGAACCATAATCATGCCGATAGGAAACATGGGCTCTCACAAAACGGGAAGACAATAAATTCCGCATATTTAAGAATAAAGTTTTAAGGAGTATCTTTGGCGGTAAATATGACGAAGAGGCAGGGCTCTCTCGAGGTGTCGTCGTTCCTCCAAGGAACATACTCAACTATAGCCAAACTCTACGTGCCCACAGACACGTGTCCCCGAAGTCCACCTGCTCACCTGACGAAAGGTGACATTCATCCTGGAGTCAACAGCCCCACGTATCCACAGATACGTGGGCCACAAGTTCCGAAAAAATTACCTACGCTTGCACGGCGATCGAAGGACATGACCCAGCACAGAAATTGTGTATCGATCCACCAACTGGATAAACAACAACGGTTGGCACAGCTGCGCCAGATGTCGACAAACATCACATCCCTGGCGATAAGCGAATTGCCGGAAAACCAATCCGTCGACAAAACCGTTGTCCCTGCATGCACACACATTCGATTGTTTGTTTAATCAATGCAACAGAAGTGTGAAAATTCTGGTGGATTCACGGACGGCAACATCCGCGTCTGTATGTGTGAGCACGATCTTCTCTGGTGGAGATATTCTCGATTGAGAGAAAGTCACCACCCAGGGAAAGCGAAAGGAGAAAAGAAAACTATGGGGTGAATGGAATCATCCCCAGAGAAGTAACCACAGTCTGCAGAGAGAACCCTAACCAGGAGGTTTAACGAAAACAATTCTAAAGGTGTGTCGTTTTTGTATCATCAATTTTCGTGCCAAAAACAATTCTTAACGTGTGTCGTTTTATATTTGACCAATCTTCGTAACGAAAACAATTCTTAACGTGTGTAGAAGTTCGTCGTTTTCCTTCCTATAGACTAAACAAAAAAATTGTTTAAAAATTGTGTCACAAACAATCAACCATTGTAAACCAGACGTAGTGCTTCGCTTTAATAAAAAACGAAGGTTAAGAACAAATTCCGCTCCATGTTTTATTGGTGCTACATCCGCTCCGAGTTCCGTTGTGTTTAATTTTCTCTTTTGTGGACAGTGTTCGGCGGAACACATCAACTTACGACTTAAAAGACAAAAGTCGCCAAAGGACAATGGAGGAAGCTCCACAACCACGAATTGGAAGCGCTATGCCGCAAACTTGCAATAGTCAGAGTAATCAAGTCGCGAAGATTAAGGGTCGGACATGTGGCAAGAATGGGCAACAATAGGGCCGTGCATAGATTTCTTGACGGTAGACCACCGGGAAAGGGACCGGCAGTACGGCCACGATGGAGATGGCAGGACAATGTTAGGTTTGACCTTGAGGAAATCCGATCGGATGGTCGAATGTGGAAGGAGATTGCACAGGACAGGAAACGATGGCGCAGACGAGTCGGTGAGGTCATAAACTTCCGGGTTCCTATAGGCCAATAAATAGTAATAATAATAGTATTAGTAAATATCCCATTGATTAGCATAGTACTAGTCCAAATTTCAGATGTATAAAACTTATAAATAACATAATTATGACAAATAAATATATAATAAGGAAGAAAAAGGAAAAAAGAATAATAGTTTTCAATTTTCAATTTTTTAATTTTCAATTTATCACGACGGATGACCAACGATACGACAAGGAAAGACCATGGGTAGGACGTACCATTTCCTGCTCTATAGTTGAATTTCCTCAAGGTTTTCTCTAAATTGTTTGATTTATACAAAGAGAATTTAACATCTTTGTCCTAATCGCCTCTGTTCACCTGAAATCGAATTACACAGTTGACATAGGTTTGGATGAAGTAATTGCCCCCGTAAAAAGTAGATTTGTATTTCTTCTTACGTCAGCTATAAGGAGAACATCGTATTTGAAAATCAATTTAATTACTTAGGAAAGTCCAGAGGAACAATATAGTGGTCTAAAATCATGCCCCAAAACATGAACGTGGACCCCACAACAGCTAAGATACAGCTGATCGAGCAAGCACAGAATGCTTCAGATATGATCCTGCGACTTTTTCTGTTTCCAAAACATAACAAAACTAATTAATCTTAAATTGCCACTTTGCCATTTTAAATCGTTTGACGACATAAAAGCTATCTTACTGAGAGAAATGAATGCAATCCTGGGATCTGCCTACAAAAAGGAGATAAAATATCTGTTTATGTGTTGTGTTGTTTTTATTGACTTAGTGTTATACTTTGTCAGAATGTAGAACACCATCGAAATCAGTTCATATAACAGGTCAATTGAAAAGGCCTGACACATAGATGGCGGCACTATGATTTTTAGGTAGCCCTAACCTTCAAAAGACGCGTGTATAAATTTGACAGATGCCGGATCATTAGTTTGTGAATTATAGTATTTTGAGTGAAGCAACTTCTGTTATTGTGAAAAAAACGGATAAAAAGGAATTTCGCGTGTTGATAAAATATTGCTTTTTGAAGGAAAAAAATACAGTTGAAGCAAAAACTTGGCTTGACGACGAGTTTCCAGACGCCACCCCAGGAAAATCAACCATCAAGGATTGGTATGATAAGTTTAGACGTGCTGAAATGAGCACCGAAGACGGTGAACGCAGTGGACGCCCAAAAGAGGTTGTTACCGACGAAAACATTAGAAAAATCCACAAAATGATTTTGAATGACCGTAAATTGAAATTGAATGAAATAGCAGGCACTCTAAAGATATCAACTGAACGTGTACATCATATCATTCACGAATATTTGGGTATGAGAAAGCTCTGTGCAAAGTGGGTGCCGCGCGAGCTCACTTTTCACCAAAAACAACGACGAGTTGATGATTCGGAGCAGTGTTTGGAGATGATCAAGCGTAACAAACCCGAGTTTTTGCGTCGATATGTGACAATGGATGAAACATGGCTCTATCATTTCGCTCCGAAGTCCAATCGACAGTCATCCGAGTGGACTGCACACGATGAACCCGCCCCAAAGCGTGGAAAAACGCAACAGTCGGCTGGCAAGGTTATGTCGTCTGTATTTTGGGATGTGCGCGGAATAATTTTCATTGACTATCTTGAAAAAGGAAGGACCATCAACAGCGACTATTACACAGCGTTATTGGGCCGTTTGAAGGACGAAATCGCCGAAAAACGACCGCATTTGAAGAAAAAGAAAGTGCTGCTTCACCAAGACAATGCACCGTGTCACAAGTCAGTGAAAACGATGGCAAAAATCCATGAATTGGGCTTCGAATTGCTTCCGCACCCACCGTATTCTCCAGATCGGGCCCCCAGCGACTATTTCCTGTTCTCAGATCTCAAAAGAATGCTCGCTGGGAGGAAATTTTCGTCGAATGAAGAGGTGATCGCCGAAATTGATGCCTATTTTGAAGCAAAGGACAAATCGTACTACAAAAAAGGTATCGAAAAGTTGGAGGGTCGCTATAATCAGTGTATCACCCTCGAAGGGAATTATGTTGAATTAAAAAACGAATTTTGCCAAAAAAATGTGTTTTACTATGGCAGGCCGGGGACTTTTCAATTGACCTGTTAGTTCAATAAATAATAAATAATAATAATCTATCGACATAAATATAGTTTACGATAATATATAATACTTCAGTTGACCACATCGTCCTCAACGCAGTCATAAGTAGATTTTCAAAGGAATTAAGAATCATTTTGATCCATTGCAGAAACTCAAGTAATTTTCCTTTACGGATAGACGTTATTAATATGTATTATTAAAGCGATAATGAATCAAAAAGTATATCGAGCAATCAGAAAAACAGTCAGCGTTGTTTTTTTCTTGGGAAGGAGCAAATCGCTTGCCGTCATTTATTTCCTAAATTTAAATCGGTCGTGCTCTGTAAATTTTTTACTTCGCTTTGACTTAGTGAATGAAATGTAATTAAAAATCAAAGAAACGACCTTTTCAAAATCACATGTTTGATTGAGAGATTAATACTTTAATTGCAAATAAATTAATCGAAATCATTAACTAAAAACATTTACTCAACAGCTACAAAGAGTAAGTAGAAGTGAGTCTCAAACGCCACTTGCAAGCATTTCCACATTAATGGCAAATCAACTCATGATATCTCAATTATGGTTGGCATTTAATAGCTCGATATATTGGCTAAGAGAACACTGCTTATGTTTCTTAATTCAAATCCACAACTTCTAGGCATGCTGATAATATCCCAGTTCAATTGTATCCCATGTCGAAATAATGAAACACGCTTGCCGTTCACGACATTTCAATTAATTGCTTAACTCCCGGAGCAACTTGGTACCTTTTCATTAATCCCATCATCATCAGAGCACAGACAGAAATGATTAATACGTCAGTCTTCAAATGACGGATTATGCAGAGCAGCTCTGAGATAGTGATGAATCTGTACAGGGTAAGTCTCGCTGGCGGGCTGAATGTATGAAGATCCAAAAGTCGTTGTGGAATCAAATTGCATAACATCTTATTGCGCAACAATTAAAATTCGACCATGGAAAAGGAGTTCATTTATTGAGGAAGTAGAGCCTGCCACAAGTTTATCGTGGCTTCGTTAACACTGATGATCGAAAGTGAATGATTCCAGATCTCATAATGCAGATAAACTATGTTAGTCTGCTTCCTTGCCACCAATCAGGCGAATAGATAGTCAATTGTAAGGATATGAAAAAAGTCCGAGCGGGGAGTAAAATGTTGTATAATAATTCCGGGAACGATCTGATTAGCCAGTGATTGAGACTGTGACCCTCGAACACTGAATACTCGTTTCTAAATTTCGCAGAGTTCTACTTTTAATCAGGTTTAGTTATTTTTTTGGTATCAGACTTAAATCGAAAAGCCTCATTCCCTTCAAAACATTTTCAAAATGGCACAAACTTCGATCTTCCGGAGTTCTTGAAGTTAATGGTGTTGTCGTCTGCCTTGGAAAAAATCAATTTATGTTAACATGTCAACAAAATTAAATTGTTTCGTTGCATGTATACTAGATAATGGAGTTCGTACAATCCACACTGAAAAAAACATTATTCTATGTGTGCTTTAAACCTTTCACTGGTCCTATACAATGCAAAGAGCACTCATTTGGGTCATTATGACATACGATGAATGGCTATCAAATAGCGAGACTAATGTTGTAATACAATTTATTATAAGTTTATACTTATGTGGGGGTAAAAGTATTGTTGCCGAACATGGGCACGGATTCACTTAATCCCCAACGATGTTTTAGCGCAAGAAATGTTCACCAGTTAGGAATGATTGAATAATTAACTCTGTTTAATTTGTTTAACCTGGTTTTTACTTGTTCTTTTTATTTCGAATTTACACTTATAATAAATTACCACTAGATTAAATGTAAGGACTTGTATTTGTATTTACACAGGAGGGGATCACGACGCAAGGTAACTATTGGAAAAGTACGCTTTGGCAAATAATACAACATTTATGAGATAACTTTGGTGATCGCGAAATTATTTTAAGACGAGCGGCGGCGTGCTCTGCCGCTGTGATGATTCAATAGTGACTGACTAATTAGGGGTGAAATTCTGGATTCTACTTTTGCACACAGGACAACTAATCGAGATCACACCTCTGCTTTCCCATTCTCACGGTGAACATCGGTTAATTGATAATCGACGAACGTAGGAGAATGAGAGAACAGAGACACAAAGTACCATGAACCCGGGGTGGGTATGATTGTGTGTGCATGAATCAATGCAGCTCTGAGGTAACCCACTGACCTAGTGATAAGGCTGTGATGATGTCAGAGTGCATTGCACTGTAGGGAGACAGAATCGTGGAGGAGAGGAAAAGTGGCCGGTTCTATTCACCTGTGAAAAGACATCATTGATCCCAAGCGAATGGATGATCTGCGGAATAGCCGAAGTGACGCCAAATTGGCTAGGGTAATTTATCATGAGAACCAAACTCGAATAATTTGGAATTACCCCAGCCGTTCCATGGTTATGCAACAGCGTCGTTTGATTTGACTTGTTGTTGCTAACCGACATGATGTGTTTTCCGGTGGAAATCTCATGGGATAGCAAAATGGAGTTGCCGTATGGCAAAAGGGTAGCTAAACTCAATTATGCATTATCTGCATAGGATAATGAGTTTAGCTATGCATCCTCTGGGAAATAATTGATTCTCAGGTGTATGCCAGCTGTGGGATAGGGGTTAGTATGACATGCTGAAAGCGGTCGAAATAAGGCGGAATTGTGGTTGGAAATGTGGGTTGGTTCTCCATGTAATATAGAGAACCCCCACACTTATTTCTTAGTAATCTCTTCAATACGTATATATAATTTACCATATTGCTATCCAGTTTGTGGAGAAGGGAAGTGTGTTGAGCATTGTTTTTTTTTTCTTATTAAATTAAGAGTAAAACGCCGTTAAGTTACATTTTTTTCCACTTATTGGAAGTTGTTGCATAAAACTAAACTTCGATAATCCTTTAACCTATCTTTTCGTAAACTTCATTGGAAGGATTATCATAAATTCAATGGAGGGAGAGATGGTCATGTGGGGTAGGAAGTCGAGTCGCCAGCATGGGCGAGAGTTCTACCGCCAACCCACTCGTTCACTAAAACAAACTTCCTCCGATTAATAAATTGGAAATTGCCACACACCGAACACCGCAGCAAAATGTTCACAGACAAAAGAAGTAAACGCTGTCAGTCCGAGAAATAAAACGCACGGTAGGACTTCCATAACTAAATGTTCTTTTATTTCACTTTAATTGCAAAACGATTGACAAAGGTTATTTTATTTACTAAAGTAAATCCTTGGACAATGAAAATATTTACATTAAACGGAACGAAAGGAGTTTATAATTATTTACCGACTAATGTAAAATAAAGTAAACCCGATTGACTCTGCAAAGGGATACGACCTTTGTGCCTCGCACCGTACCGGTGCACTCGGTACGGCGGATGATGACGCGACCGTCGCGAACGGTGGTTGGAATAAGACTCAAACGATATCCTCTCCAATAAGGATATCGTTTTTTACCTACCACCAGGGAAACGTAAAGTCTCTCTTGGTGGTATAGGAAACCAGATCTTGTAATACAGGTCATGGTGGTATGTGTGGGATCGTTGAGATCAATGCTATTCACACGTGCAGTGGAACAGCGAAACAGGCAGGCGGCAAGGACAAAAGGAAAGGCGACCAAATGGTTCGCTCTTTAATGAGGGTCATGTTTATACGATGCCTCGTCGCTATTTTCGACGTTAGGAGAAAAAGGTGCTAAAAGCAAATTGGATGTTTATGGCATCTCTGGCTGCAATAGAAACCGGGTTCATATTTGCATTAGGAAATGCTGGAGAATTTGGTTTCAGCGTCTATTGCGTTAATTATATGCAGCTGCTTGGGTTGTTTGTTGGTAAGACAAACAAAAAAGGTTGCCAGGCAATGTGTATGAAAAGGTATATGACGCGGCTGGGAAAATAGACGGCGCGATATTTATGGTCCCTGTCATGACGGTTACATTGATTGCAATCCGAATTATTTTGTTTACAGGAATTTGTCTGGTGCCGAATTGGTTCAGAATACCAAATAAAAAAACAAAGAAATCTTATGAAAAATTGTATGCGAAGGGATGCATGAAGGTAAGTTTTCTCTATAGGGATTTTAGGGTTATAATAATTGGGTCTGTTTGATGCGTGAAGCATCTAAGATGCTAATGCGAATTGCATTAGCGAAAGCTGGTGCAGACCCGGGTTATGGTTATGGGGGTTTTCTTCAGGAAGGCGAGCCGTGGGATCTGGCGGAACCGCCACAGTCACATAATTCATTGGAAGAATGGGTATAAAGTTCAATGGAAGAGTAGTAATAAGATTTAATTGGCGGATGAACATAAAATTCAATAGAAAGGCGGTTATAAAAATCTACGGAAGGATGAAAATCCATGTCAAACTCAATAAAAGCTGGCAGTACAGTTAGGAGCTTCTCACCAAGCAAATCAATCTTTATATAAGTATCTTTGATTATAAAATTCAATGCGAAAACGGCCATGAATTCATTGTAATATTCAATGTAAAGATACGGTTGTTTAAAAAATCCAAAGGAAGGGTGATCATACAATTTAGTGGAAGAATCATGCCAAATTCATTGAGAGGTGGAAATTCGTTCCCACGTATCTTCACTTCACCGATTCCCAAAACTTTGCAACTCCCTCTACCAAAACTACCTAATCACAAAACTGGACAACTTAATGAAATTAATTACCCCGAAGCTTCAATTTATTATTATTTATTGGACTATAGAAACCCGGAAGTTCATGACCTCACCGAGTCGACTCCGCCATCGTTCCCTGTCCTGTGCACTCTCCTTCCACGCCTGACCAGCCGATTCGATCTCCTCAAGGTCAAATCTAACATTGCCCTCCCATCTCCGTCGCTTTCTCGTTGGTCTACCGTCTAGAATTCTACGCACGGTCCTATCATTGCCCATTTGCACTACATATCCAGCCCATCTTAATCTTCGAAGCTTCAATAATAAATCTAAATCCGGTGGCGTTTCTACCTTCCTCTTCTACAACACCGATACATTAACCGACCTGCGACAATTCGACAATCGTTCACCGATGACTCGTTTATTCCGGACACCTTTTACTTCAAACATTTATCAAATTCGCCATTTATGTGCCTTTTGTTGATCCCCACACAGTTTCAAATCACTTTGAAGGCTCCTGGTGTCCTAGGTTTAATCCTAGCTCAGAGCCATCCCGCTATATTTTTTTTACATATGCGAATCGAATCAAACGCTATGACGGTTAGAATCACTAAAAGATAGCGTTTTTCTTACAACGTTACAGGGCAAAGTCTTTCAAGCCGGCAAAGGCCCGGACGATCCTCGTCCCTGTTCAATCCAAATTGATATGCAGTCTCCACGTGACACCCCTGGATAGCTACTTTGGCACCCGCCAAGTATTGAACCAATGCGTCAGTTTGAATCACACGTTCTTCACTATCATCGCAATACGCGATGGCTTCATTTAGCAAGTCCCTCCACCGGTCTCGATTTCAAGCCGATGTCATCCAGTTTGGCACTCCCAGGCTCTGGGCGCCCTGGTCTACGCCATCCCCCCATCGCAGACAAGGTCTGTCGCGCTGTCATCTTTCATACACCCTGCCACAAAGGACTTTTCGGGCAGGCAGCTCTTCATTCATTCGAGCTAGGTGTCTCGCCCACCAGAGTCTACCGAGCTTAATTTTTCTTACAACGTTACAGGGCAAAGTCTTTCAACCCGGCGAAGGCCAGAACGATCCTTGTCCTTGTCCAAGTTGACATGCAGTCTCCACGTGACACCCCTGGATAGCTACTTTGGCACCCACCAAGTAGTAAACCAATGCATGCAGCGACATCATAAGAAAGGTTGGCGCAAGGCTAATAACCATGCCCGTAAAAATGAATTATTATGGCAAATTTAACAAGCCTCGGATATGGACCGGATACACGACGACGACCAAGGAAACGAAAATGGCTAAACGATTTAAGAATTTTTTCATGGAATGTCCTCTCACTATACAGAGCTCGAGCTGCACAGCAGCTACCCGATGCCCTGTCCGACTATTAGGCTGACATAACAG
The DNA here is from genome assembly GCA_963931805.1 of Microdon myrmicae. Lineage (NCBI taxonomy): Eukaryota > Metazoa > Arthropoda > Insecta > Diptera > Syrphidae > Microdon > Microdon myrmicae. The sequence goes on from OZ007498.1 coordinate 62,766,080, forward strand.
CATTATAAGAAATAAGATGGACGGGGAGTGGTGTTATTCAAAGAAGCGAGTATGAGCTCGGGGTAGGCTTTCTAGTCAGCCAAAAACTGAAGCCTGCCATCATGGGCTTTAATGCAATAAACGAAAGGTTATGCACTCCTCTCGTGCGAGGTAAGTTTAAGTACATAAACGTCATAAACGTTGATGGACCTACAGAGGAGTCCCCTGACGACGAATAAGAAGAATTCTACGAGAACGTTGAACGGGCCCTCAATGCCCGCCCAAGATACGATGTAAAAATCATTTTTGGTGACTTGAATGCAAAAATAGGTCAGGTGCCGGTTTTCGGGTAGGTTCCCATAGTTTGCATGAGAACACTAATGGTAATGGAGTACGAGTCATTAAACTGGCAGCATCAAAGAACTTGGTCGTTGCGAGTACTACCCCGTAAAGACATCCACAAAGCCACCTGGGTATCACCTGATGGAGACACTCGCAACCAAATTGACCACATGTTAATCGATCGCCGCCACTCCTCGAGCCCGATGAGGGTACGAACGTACCGAGATGCCAACGTCGACTCGGATCACTATCTTGTTGGAACAGTTTTCCGAGCGCGGATTGCCTTACGGGCACGTATTACATCCGCATAATGAGAACACCAATAATACCCTCGGTCATGCGTCAAGACTCGCTCTTGAGGACCTCGGTGGAGGGAGAGTAAGTCCTGGGGCCAGAATGCCGAGCGTAGAAGAGAAATGGACACACCTTAAGAATACTGTCATTAGCACTGCCAACTCCATGTTAAGCAGTAGTCGTAGAGATCGGAGCGACTGGTTTAATGATGAGTGCAAACTAGCGACTGAACGTATGAATGCTACATACCGGGCAATGCAACTCATACGACACGGGTACGCGAGGAGAAATACAAAGAACTGAAAAAAGACCACAGATAAATACAAAGATCTGAAAAAAGACTTCACAGATAAAAGAAAAGTGCCTGGGAAAAAAACCTAGTCTGTGAAATAGAGGAAAGTATAGAGCGAGGTCCGCACCACCCGCAGAAGTTCTACCAAATAATCCGGAGTATGACGCGGTACACACCACGCTGCACTTACTCCAAGGATAAAGAGGGTAATCTGATCACCGATCGTGAAGGCATTCTGGAGCGATGGGAAGTGCACTTCAATGCATTGCTAAATGGTCAGCTCACAGAAGAATTGGAGGCTCCACCAATGCAAGATCAAGACCGAATGCTGCCGTCACCAAGTATTGAGGAAACATTAAAAGCCATAAGACAGCTCAAATCAAATAAAGCCCCCGGAGCTCTTGGCATACCAGCTGAGCTGATCAGCGTTACATCACGCAATTCATGAGATCGTGGTGCATGTATTGGGAGATGCCGGAAGATTGGCGTCGTGGAATAATTTGCCCCATACATAAGAAGGGAGATATCACACTGTGCAGCAAGTATAGGGGTATAACATTGCTGAGTACCGCCTATAAGATACTCTACACTATCCTACAAGATCGAATAGCTCCATACGCTAAAGCCATCATTAGTCAATATTAGTGTGGCTTCATCCCAGACAAATCAGCGATTGATCAGATATTCACCCTTAGGCAGGAGATGTACAAATATCTGGAATTTAATATCCCATTATATCATCTATTTATAGACTTTAAGGCCCCCTACGACAGCATAGCCAGGGTAGAACTACATAATATCATGATACAGTTCGGAATTCTAAACAAATTGATACGATTTTGTAGGTTGACCATGACCAACGTAACTAGTCAAGTAAAAATAGTGGGATTGCTGTCCAAACAACTAAACATCTTTAATGGTCTCCGACAAGGGGAGGCTGGGGCCTGCCTCCTCTTCACTGTGGCGTTGGAGAAAGCAATCTGTGACTCTGGCGTTACGACTAGAGGGACTATGGTCACCAATTCCTGCCAGATACTTGCCTACGCAGATGTAATCGACAGCATCGGTAGATCCGATTCGGTTGTACAGGATTCCTTCACCCAGATCGAGTAGGCGGCACATTAACGAGGAGAAAACTAAGTAAATTGTAGCAAGTTCTGCCAAGAGAAGACTTAACGTTGAGCCCACTATCAGGGCAGTGGAGCACGAATTTGGAGTAGTGCAATCCTTGGATCAATAGTATCAGCCGATAACAATATGGAAGAAGAAATACGCGAACGGCTGATCAAATCCAACAAACCCTACTATGGTCTATCAAGGCTCTTTAAATCCCGAAATTTATCCAGAACATCCAAGCTACTACTGTACAAGATCGTGGTCTTACCAGTACTCGTGTATGGATCCGAGACCTGGGTGCTCAATAAAAGGCTTTCTGAACTCTTTGCCGATTTCGAGAGGAAAGTCTTAAGGAGAATTGTAGGCCCCATATGTGAGGGAGGACGATTCCGGAGACGGTAAAACCATGAGTTGTACACGTTCTACCTTGAAGCTAATGTTGTAAGAAAAATTAAGCTCGATAGACTCGGTGGGCGGGGCATCTATCTCGAATGAGCGAAGAGGAGCCAAATGATCTCCGACAAATTTTACAAAATAAAAAAGGAATACTGTGAGACATTGCGATTCTACGAACCCCCACAAGCTCAGAGAATTACGTCGAGGTACCAATTATACCGTTTTGCGAATAGTCTAGAACGTCATGCAACTCATACTATTAAAAAGGCATCAGACCACGGGTGCACGTATGCGAATATGTTTCAATTCGCTGGATATGCTGTAATTGCTACGCTAATATTCTGGTACAAGACACTGATGATTTTTTTATTCTCATTTGGTGCTTGTCCTCCATCACAACGTGTAATATGTTGGAATAGAGAAAGAGACAAGCTTGCCGGACAAGTTAGCCAGACAATTGGGAACACAGCCTAAGAACATCATCATCATCATCGGCACTACAACCGGGATCCGGTCTTGGCCTTGTTAAACAAGTCTGAGGCTTGTCAAATTTTCCATAATAATTTGTTTTTCCGGCCAAGGTTATTAGCCTAAGAGCATCGCACCTTAAAAATAAACTGATTAATTCAATTTCAGCGCATAATGTTCAAGGACTCACAAAGGACTCAGATATAATTACGGTTAACCAAAAATATCACAAACAATGCTCCGATGAGATGTACTTTTGAAGAGTTTAGAAATTCGACCTTAAAGGGCCGCCAATAGGTACTCGAATCACTACCTGTAGTCAAGATAAAGCGTGGATATTTAAGATGTTGGGGGAAAGGAGAAAATTGTTAAGAAAAATTAATCGATTGCAATTACAACAAAGGATTAAAAAGTAGTGTAATTTTGTCTTATCTTACCTATGTTCTTTAGGCTAAAGCTTCCATAACAAAAATTAGTTCTTATCAAATTGGAAAACTAATTTGAAGGCATTAATTAAAGATTATACTTCAGGCAAGAACAGGTAAATCTAATCTTTCACCCAATACCTCAACATGGAATTTAGAAATCAATTTACTAAACGATCGTTGTTCTTTCTTATCTACTTCAAACCCATTGAATTACTAGTATCACCTAAAACGTTGTGTGATAACGAGCCTATAGTCCGTAAATTTCGTGTCAATGTTTTTTTAATTATTGAGCACGTTTTTCGTAGTGATGGTGCAATGGGCTGACTATATTCGATTGCGAAAAGTTTATAAAGTGTATGACCATTTCATGTGGAGGATTGGAGATTCCGACTCGTCTCGTCTCTGTCAATTGTCGAAGGTAGTAAAATTATTTTAAAAATCTTTTCAGTAATATAAATGTTATACTTTTTAAATTGTATACTTAATAAATTTTATATTTTATAAATTTTTATATACTCCTTTTAGGAGAGATGAGAGAGCGTTTTGAGATGCTGATAGGAATGTATTGTTTTCGAACTGCTGGAAATTATAGCGGTCTGAAAAAAACTCTTGTTGGAAGTGAGTTCAGTTTTCGCATTCTTTAAAAAAAACGAGTCCACAGTAGAAAGGTGATTGAGTAGGTTTTGCAGTATACTAATTGCAATGGACAACTCATAAACTATTTAAGCGTGTCAGAAATTATTTTTTGAGTCGCTTAAGTGTTCACTGATGTTACGTAGTAACTCCCTCAAAACCTTTATCCCACCGATTGATGTGAAAATGGACAAGATTGAGTATTGAGCTGTCATTAAATTTTTGATTTTGAAAAGCAATACTACTACTATTACTATTTATTGGCCTGTAGGAACCCGAAAGTTCATGACCTCACCGACTCGACTCCGCCATTGTTCCCTGTCCCGTGCGCTCTGCTTCCATGTTCGACCATCCGATCCGATCTCTTCGAGGTACAACCTAACATTGTCCTCCCATCTCCGTCGCAGCCGCCCTGTCGGTCTCTTTCCGGTTGATTTACCGTCAAGAATTCTACGCACGGTCCTATCGTTGCCCATTCGCGCCACATGTCCGGCCCATCTTAATCTTCGCGACTTGATTACTCTCACTATTGTAGGTTTGCGGTATAGCTCTTCCAATTCCAATTTGAAAAGCAATACGCCTACCCAAATCAAAGATGAGTTGGACTCTGTGTATGGGGACTCTGCACCATCATTTGCCACAGTCAAAGTTTGGGCAGCTGAATTTAAACGTGGCCGTGCGAGCTTGGGACACGATGAACGTACGGGACGCCCAAAACCTGCAGCAACTGACGATAACATCTCTAAAGTTCACCAAATGGTGCTAGACGACCGCCGAATTGAAGTGAGAGAAATAGTAGAAGCTATGAAAATGTCCAAAGAACGTGTTTGTCACATATTAAATTAATATTTAGGCATGAGAAAGCTGTCCGCGCGTTGGGTGCCGCGTTTGCTCACATTAGAACAAAGACGTGTTCGAATGAACATTTCCAACGCTCTGTTGGTGCAATTTAGGCGCAATAAATCCGATTAATTACTGTCGATGAAACTTGGATACACCGTTATACGCCCGAAACAAAAATACAGTCAAAACACTGGACTGCCAAGGGGTAATCGGCTCCTAAAAAAAGCAAAAACTGTTTTTTCGGCTGGGAAAGTGATGGCGTGTGTTTTTTGGGATAGTCATGGAGTTATCCTAATCGATTATCTTCAAAAAGGAAAAACAATTACTGGAGCATACTACGCATCATTACTTGACCAACTGAAGCCGTAAATTGCGGAAAAGCGGTCACATTTGCAGAAAAAGAAAATCCTGTTTCACCAAGGCAACGCGCCGCCTCACACCTCTGCGGTTGCCATGGCGAAAATCCACGAATTACGGTTTGAACTGCTTGACCATCCCTCTTACTCGCCAGATCTAGCCACAAGCGACTTCTTTTTGTTCCCTAATATAAAAATTGCGCTCGGAGGTAAGAGATTTTCGTCAAATGAGGAGGCAATGACCTTCGTGAACAGTTATTTTGCAGAGAAAAACATCGAGTACTATTTGGATGGGTTAGAGAGATGGTAGCATCACTAGGAGAAGTGTGTACAGTTACAATGAGACTATGTAGAAAAATAAAAGTAAATTTTAAGAAAAAGTGTCTTGAATCTTTGTGAGGTCGGAAACTTTTCAGGCCACCATCGTAATACATAAAACATAAAATTACATTACATTCATTTACAAATTACAACAACATTCATTTACAACATAAAATAAACACTCTCAGTTAAACAATTTATAATTTGACATACTTACACACATAATACACAAAATATAAAATTCAATTTAACATTACAAATATAAAACATAGAACATAAATTGAAACATAAAACATTAAACATAGAACTGGCGCATAGAAACGCCTAGTTATTCCATCGACGATGATATCGCCGCAAGACTCGAGATCGATCATCGCCATTGTTTTCTCGTTGAGATAACGGTCGATTTAAAAAAAGGAACCGGTTGTATCGCACCGGTGTATTTGTTAGTTTTGAAAACCGACAGTTGTTAAGGAGAGAGTCGAAAGCACGCGGCGATAGTTACACAGAGACGAGAATTGACGGACTCAATTTAATCTCGTTTAGTTAAGGACCTATTTCAAAGACGATCCATTTCAAGATTTAACGGTCGAGGTGTGCAAAGAAGTCATTCGAATCTGCGCCACATCCGAATGTCAAGCCAATGGGTTACGCCACTTCCTTAATGAGTTTATTAACATAGTCCTATTTATATTAAAATAAATAATTGTATCAACTATTACAATACAAACGTTTCAATTGAATCCGAATAATCCGACGGTTCGGCGTGGACGAGTTGTCAGGTTGTTTCACATCTCCCCTTAAAATTAGTGCCAGCAAAGTAAAACCATTAGTAATATAACCCACATGTCTAAGTCTGTCGCTCTGAATCTCGAATTTACCTAAGCGACGCGCGAAACTCCGTTAGCGGCAAGGACCCAATCGACGCATATGCAGCAAACAGTAAGCAAGCACAATTATATAATTATATCATATATGTTTTATTGTGTGGAGTTAAACTGTGGCAGTGCAGACCAAAGACCAAAGAAAAGGGAGCGAATAAGGATGTGAAGCATGTAATCCATTTTTATTTATTTCTGTCCAATTATAAAAAGTTTGGAAAGCCCAGACCCATTTGAGAAAATCAAGGTCCAACCCAGGTGCTGGAATAACGTTGTATAAGCGCGAACGGGTTAGAAAGGTAAATGAATATGGTTTGCCGGATACTTATTTCAATCATTATTAGAGTGTGTTAGAAGTTATTTCTTCAGTCGCTTAAATGTTCACTGACAATACAGACCAAAGATCAAAGAAAAGGAGGCGAATAGGGTTGAGTACCATGTTATACATTTTTATTTATTTCTTTCCAATTATAAAAAGTTTGGCAATCCTAGACCCATTTCAGAAGTTCAAGTTCAAACCTAGATCCTGGAATTGTAAGTGTTTTATTGCTCCTCGCTTCATTGGCATAGAATAAAATGTGTATATCTAGAACAAATAAAATGAATTTTTTGATGGAAAGGTGTTTTCTTTAACCAGGAGAAACGATAAACGCTAACAAATATTATGAGGAAATCGATATATTGCATGCCAAATTGGCTGAAAAAAAACCTGCGTTGGTCTGTGGCGGTTCCGCCAAACCCCACTGTCTACTTACCCGAAGAACCCCCATAACTACAACCCAGCCTTCATAAGTTTCTGCTAATGCAATCACATTAGCACCTGTAAACGCTTCACGCATCAAGTCTATCAAATGTGTTTAGCTAACAGCTCCTGGAAGAGAATTCATACCTTCATTCATTTATTCGAATTCAAAATTCTCTATAAGAATTCTGTTGCAAACATCATAAATCCCAAACCAATTCGGCACCTTCGGTTGCCAGGCAAATCTCAATCTTATATACGCATTTTCCCTAGTCTTATTCCATCCATCGACCCAGTCGGTCGGTTTTTCTCCCGCTCCCCGTAGCCCTCACGGGGACGCGCACACCCCAGAGTCGCGAAATTCGCAATCCCGAGTGTATAACGAAACTTAACGGAGTCTTGTGTCGAGTTAGAGCCGGATCCTCTTATAAACGTTCCCTATACTTTTTGTATTTTCTACAGTGCAGTGAAGTCAATTGACAATTATTATTAAGTTAAAAATACCACAGAACATGAACAATAAACTTAATTAAATTCAGTGAAACCTTCCGTGTTTTATTTCCTTTTGCATGGTGATCAGGGACACTCGCATAAAATTCCGCGGCAATTTTGTGCATTTGCAATACAGGCAAAATAACAGAGAACAAAAACATCAACAACCAATAATAAAGTTTTTTATTTTTCACTTGTGCGACCTGTGGCTACCTTCCCTCGGTGATGTTTAGGGACCAGCGCTCTATGCCCTCTTCTCAGCAGAGCACCAACCAGCGAACAATTTGTGGGGACGAGGTAGAACCCCGTGCCGTACGCCGGCACACCGACTTCGTACCCCCTCAGGTCAATAGGCACGGCCTGATCCTTTTGCATGACAATGCTAGACCCCATACCTCACAAGTAACTGTGCAAAAACGATTGCAGTTGGGATATGAAATTCGTCCGCATCCACCGTACTCTCCTAACATTTCCTCAACGGACTACGATCTTCTCCGCAATATGGATTCATTTTGCCGACAGAAGGTCTTCCGGAACCGAGTAGAGGTCATAAAAACCGTTGAAGATTTCATTGCCTCAAAAAGTCAGCACAAAAGGAATTTTTGGGCCTTGTATCATGTTGGAAGAATGTCATAGATGCCAACGGATCCTATTTTGATTGATTGAAAGTTAACGGAAAAATAATATTGGCTTTTAAATTTTTACTATGAAATCGGACATTTCATGTGGTACAACCCAATAAATACAGAACTCAAGTCACAGTAAGTTAATCTTAAGCCTGGATCAATGAACACACGAAATAATTTTAGAGGAAGTTTAAATAAAGTTATATATTTTGAACATCCCGCGTCTGACTCATTAATTCGTGCGATAAGTTTTACGAACTGAACCATTATTTTTAAAGTAAATTTGCACAGTTTGTAACCATTGCTCTGGCTTAAGTCTATAAATTATAAAATGACAAACGTACTTAATCAAAAATATACTTTTAGCTGTCAAATCGGCTATCCCTGAAAACAGTCTAGCTAACTTAAAAATCTATACCTCAAAATGAAACCCTCTTTACTTTGATAGCAAACATGACCAAGACCGTAGGGGGGTTCTATTGTCTTTAGACTTAATTTCCTATCCATTACTAAAAACAATGCATCATTCCTTTACTAACAGAAACATCTCATCAATCTTCCCCCCCACCGAATTATACTTTATTCTAACGAAGATTTTAATATGATTATTTCATAATGAAACGATAGAACTCCATGATGTATACTATCAATTGCCAGCATTACTAATATTCATTACTAGGTAAAATTATACAAAAGCAATTCAAATTTAATTAACTTTGGCCGTTATGCCCTCTGGCAAGATTCTCTATTAATTGATTCGTCTCGCTATTCGAATCTAGTCGCTCGGGCTCACTTCCATTCACCATTAATCAGTGCAATTGAATTGTACCATCTCACCCTTAATTGTTTTGACTGGTTATAACACAGTTGACCACATTAACGCCCCGAATAAACAAATGATGATTATTTTGGTTTACAGCATTTTTACAAAGTTACACATAAAATAGAAATCGTAGACGTTCCCATTTGTATTTCGTATGTCGAAATAATTTGTTTTTCGTTTTATTGGCTTTTCCACCCCTTTAGAAAACGTTCATAGCAATTCATTGTGGCTTATGCAAGGGTTCGTCAGGGTTTGAAAACTTCGTTATCGTGAGACTTTACTATCCGTGAAAGGCTTTGTCATGGCGACTCAGGTGCTTTGAAATTATTATAAAAAGTTGATGGAAACGGTCAATTTTCTTTTTATACTAAAAGACATTTTTTTATTTCTTTAACGACATTTTAATTTCTTTAACCTTTCTACCCTTTCCATACATTGTGTCTGTTTTCCTTTTTTGCGCACCTCTGTCTGCGTCCCTCAGGCATCGATACTCTCGATTGATTAATAATCTTTGGAGAGTTTTTTCTGTCTGAGTGGCATAATGTTCATCATGAAAGGGATGTGACCTGGATTTCGGCACGGATCTAGTGGGGCACCTACTACAAGGGCATAACACCTGTAGCGGTTGCTTTCGCTTATCTATTGCTGGTCCCGACTTGCATCCTTTCCCGAGGCGGAATTGGTTTTCTGTGTAGGGCCATTTCAATGGAGCGTATTTCGTGTTGATTTGTGTAACATTCGCGGCCTAAGATGCAATTTCTCTTCTGTGTCTGCCCATGTTTCTAGCCCAAATCCAACTATCCTTGCAGTTAGCGAAATCCAGGTAATTACTAGTACAGATATTTCCGATTTTAATCTACCTGGATATAACTTAGTGCCACTGTTCTTTCCACATCGTGTTATAGCCACATACATACCAAATGATATTACTTATCAGCGTCTGCCACAATATAGGCTCTGTTCCAACCGAGAATTCAGTTTCTCTTGGCTAAAACTACACGTGCGTAAGCATATCATACATTAGTGCTTTCTTTACAGAAGCCCAAACTTGGATAGAAATGCATCCTTTAACTAATTTGATGGTCTGTCTGATTCTATCGATAGAATCTTGACCCTATATCCGCACACTGAAATCGTTATTGCGAGGGATTTTAATGTGCATAACCCTCAGTGGCTTCGTCACTCCGGAACAACAACACCCGAAGGTCAATATGTCCTGCTTTTTGCTGATTCAAATAGCTTAACTGAACTTGTCAATGAGCCAACACGGGTACTAGATATATATGGTCATTTCGCCAACACACTGGACCTGTTTCTCACCTCCCACCCAAACAAATATACAATTGAACTTTCTTCGCCCTTGGGCACTCCAGACCACCGTGTCGTGTCAGCTAAATTTCCTCTAACCAACAGTAACGTTAATGAGAAACCTCCCAAAAGAACAGTATGGTTTTACGAGAAAGCCAACTGAGAAGGTCTGAACGACTTTTTTGGGAGGTTAAATTGGTCGTTATTTTTTCTCCATAACGATGTTGACTCTATATCGGACACATTGACAGACACGATTCTACTTGGTATGCGAACCTTTATTCCACACAAAGTAAAGAGTATCAAACCCAAGAGAAATATATGGTTCCATTCCGGGTGCAGAGAAGCCATTAAGGCTAAAGAGTTGAGCTTCCGGTTGTATTAATCAAACAATACTGAGGAAAACCAGAAAAGATTTAAGAGAGCTAGGAATGACCGCAATGCGTATATTCAACGCGCCAAGTTCTTGCATGACCAGAGAGTGAGACTAAAAATACTACACACTCCCACAGGTAGTAGAAACTTCTGGGCATTCGTGAAAAACATTCAAAACTCAGTCTCTTCATCCATTCTATCGCTTATAGTCGATGAAAAACCAGTCACCACTGCAATAGAGAAGGCGAATCTACTTGCTGCACATTTTGCAGCCAAATCAACGCTGCCTGATACCACATCAGTTCCACCTCAACTTGAGCATAAACAGCATACCATGAGCCAGATTCGCTTCCGAACGCGTACTGTTGCCTCGCACTCAAAGAGCTAAACGCACACAAATCCGCTGGTCCGCACGGCATTCCCCCAATCCTCTTGAAGATATGTTCCTCTTCACTCCCCAAACCACTGCGGAAACTCTTCCATTTGTCTTATTCTACTGGTCGCCTCCCGAATAGATGGAAACTAGCGAACATTCCGCCAATTCCCAAAAAGGATGACAAATCATCTCTTTCTTCTTATCGACCCACAGCACTAACTTCTATTCTCTCCAAGGTAATGGAATTGTGGCGGTTCCGTTGAACGCCACTACTCATCGTCCCATTAAGCAGGTAAAAACTTCCAACCTAGAGGATTCAAAACGATATAAAACAAGTATTGTGGCAGTTCCATTGAACACCACTACTTACCGTACAACTTATGATGAGGAAACAGTTTCCTTAAACACATGAAAAACATGTACTTACCTTCCATAGTTGTACCAATATCTTCAGAAATGCTTAAGAACTATAATTGCGCCGATGCAAAATCCATCAGCAACAAATAAGTGTTTTTCCACAAGGGCATGGTTGCATTAAAGGCATCATGTGCCTTAAAAGCAATTTGGTTGCACCATCAAGCAACCAGCATTAACCAAAACCACATCAATGACATATCTCCTAACGAGTCAGCCGCACACGGGCAGGATATGTTTCTTCTTCTCCTTTTTATACATGCCCACATCGGTCGGTCATCCGACCGACAAATACATTAAGGCATACGGCTGACCGCTCAAGGAAGTCGAGTTCTCCTAAATGGAAAATTTCCATCGAGAATTCGACTGAGTGGAGATGCCACCAAGATGTGCACGTTCAGCATAAATGCTTTACGCAGTCGCTGATCGTGTAAACACAAAATATTCGTCAAGATATTAGCACCAGCTGCAACCATGCCAGCCAATGTTCCCCTTGTGGGTTCGGTTAATCCACGGTCCGCATACTTGTGGACACACACGATGAGCAGCAGAGGCGATCATTGTGTGTGTTTCGCGCCCTTGTGCTGGGACCGATACAAGGAGAATCACCCCCCTGTGACGACAAGCGAAAGATGAAATTATCTTTCGAAATAAATCAATCTCGTTACAGATTTCGTGGAGGCAAGTCGGGCCTCGACGTTAAATAAGCTAGTAGAGCGAAGTACGGTCAAGTGAACAGTAATTTTTTAAAGGATCCTCCTTATATTGAAGTAATGGCAAAAGAATATACGCACATCGTTAGTGTCTTTTAAATTTAAATCAGTTCAACAATAGTAATCTCCCGAGGAACACTTATTGTAAATTATATCTTTTAAATTTAAACCAGTTTTGACAATAGTTAAGTTCATAGTAATCTGTAGAGTAGTGTTTTAAGTCATTCGATAATAAATAAATAAATAGAATCTACTACGGAGTTTCATTTAAGTAACGGAAAAGCAGCGACAGACGACCGGGTATAGTGGTGAACCTGTGTGCCTGAGACACCCTACCACTAAAGAAATAAAGACAATTTAACAAGAAATACCCACGTTGGTAGGAGAACTACCACAGAATCTCTTATCAACTGTCAACTTTCGAAATATCTGGAATCAAATGACCTCCTCAATGACCGCCAATATGGCTTTCGTAGCCACAGGTCCACAAGAGATCTGATGGCGTACCTTACCGAAAAGTGGAGCCATTCCATCCACTACCTCGGTGAAAGTAAGGTAGTCGCATTGGATATTTCAAAAGCCTTCGACAGGGTTTGGCATCCAGCCCTTTTGTTAAAATTGCATTCATATGGAGTGGACAATTTCCTGATCCAATGGATAAGAGACTATCTTTCTGGCCGTTCAATCCAAGTGGTTTTTGATGGTGTCAAATCTGTCTCCCATCAAATTAGTGCAGGTGTTCCCCAGGGTTCGGTACTCTCACTCACTCTCTTCCTCATCTTTATAAATGATCTCTTGTCAATTACTCACAACCCAATTCACTCGTTTGCTGATGATAGCACGTTCAGTTTCTCATACTCATACGAACACTCCCGTCCAAACTTTTCGAACGTCACTACCAACCAGCAACTTATGCTTGATACATTGAATTCAGACCTCAACAAGATATATCAGTGGGGATTACCTAACCGAGGAGAATTCAATGCCCTAAAAACTCAGTGCCGCCTCTTGTCGTCAAAGGTGAACACCAAAGTTAATATACTGTCTATGAACGGCACATGCATCGACGAAGCCAAGGAGTTATCAATCCTCGGCACTCAAATTAATTTGACTCTTAACTGGAATGACAACATATTTGAAGCTGCGATAAGTGCAGCCAAATTTATGGGATTCCTTGCGAGACGCGAAAGATACTTCACTCCATCCAACCTGGCCACTATTTACAAGGCGTATATTCGCCAAAAATGGAGTTCAACTCCCGTATTTGGTCAGGCGCATCCAAACCTGCACTACACGTGCTCGACAGGATGCAAAAACGAGCAGTGAAACTTATTGGGGACCCAGCCGTAACTCGATCAATTTCGCCCTTAGAACACAGGCGCAACGTATGATGCCTATCTCTTTTCTATAAGTATTACCACGGTCGTTGCTCAACTGAACTTGCTGAATGTGTTCCGCCCCTTCAGACATTTTCCCACGATTCCCGTCAATCTGTGAATGCGCATCAGTTCACGTTGAAAGTGGACTTTAGGCGCACAAATAAACATAGAGAGTCATTCTTTAGTCGAAGCGCACGAATGTGAATGTTCTGCGTGATCATGTGTTTCCTGGGTGTTGTGATGTCCAGACAATCAAGACCAATAAACATCGACACCTCCTTTCCTTATCCACTTCCTCTCCATCCGCTCGCACTGTGCTCTGACATTTAAGGGTACTACAAAATCCCCTTTTGTGCGCGCATTAGTGTAAAAAAAAAAAAAAACGAACGTATGCTACGCAATGTCAACTCTTACCTCACCTCGTTTGAATTCAACCTCACTTCTGGTATAAATCGTCTCCTCACAAGCTCGTCCTATAAACCACCTTAAACAGACTAGAAAAACGTCGTGTTCAAGCCGATATTCTCTTCTCGTCTGGTCCGGTGTCGGTTGAGTGCGCGAAAATTCCCTACTTTATCGCCTTCTTCACTTTACTCTACGTGAAAAAATTCTCCTAGTTACCTTGGGTTAAGCTTAGTTAAGATAGTTCTTAAGCTCTTACTTAAGTTTGTAAGTTATATATACTATAGTTGTAGGTACTTATGTTGCTTGAATTAAGCCAATAAATGGGGTGGTAGCCCCACTAAACTGAACTTCACCAAGCCCCGTATTTTACGAAATCCTCGCTTATTCTGTTTACCCGTACACCACACCTCGTATAGCTCTAATGAACCTATCTCCAGAATGCTACCGAATACCAACTCAAAAGTCAATCTCCTTCGACTTTAAACTTAGAACTTGTGCTGTCAAACTCCGTCTCCTAATCCACTCCTAGTTCCTCCTCTCCATAACACACACAGTTGGCCTATAACAATTAAGCGTATGAGATATGTTAAGTATGCAACCGTAACAACCCCAAAGCTGTCACTTCTCGTTAAAGAAAATTCCAAACATAGGTTCATATTCCATGCAGGGAAGTTGCATCATCGCAACGAATAATGTAATTCTGAACCCTCGAATTAACTCTGCTTTTAATTAGAACGACCACTTGTTTGAGGTTCTGTAAAGTGATCCAAATATATGAGATTTCTTAAGCACTTTAACCCATCCAACCTGTTCACAATTTAGACGATACGCTTCGTCTTAAAATGGAATTCAATTTACCAAATACGTAATAATGTTCAAAACAACCCTACAGTTGCCCTATAGGATCCAAATATGGTCAGTGAAACGAATTGAGGATTCCGGCGCCTATTCTAGTTCCATCATTAAAACACAGAAGTAACATATCATATCCTGTTTCTTTTCCAAAACTGGTTTTCATCGTCCATATTCGGACACAGACGTATGTAATTCAATTCTGCCGCAAGAACATCGACCTGTCCAGCCTTATCTTTTATATAGATATCATCACATGACTCAAATGAACTTGATGAGCACATTCTACCTTTCCAAATGCGAAATTCACCAATCAGATAGTGCACGTTAAAAACGAATTACATCGCTCTTGAGAGTAGGGCGTTAGAACATCATACTCAAAGCTAGGCCGGCTTGTTATAAGCGGCGACTAAAATCCCAGTATTAGTTGGGGTTCCAGCGCCCCGTTGCCTGGTGTAATATCACCCCATCAAGCTATAGGCTCCGTGAAATGTTCGGGAGTAATACCTGGCCATCTCTGGAAGCTTGCCTGATGGACCAGTTCGAGAAAAGGTTGGTTTAGGCGGTAAGTCGGTCCCAAGGTGAGATACCACCCCGTCACGCTGTACATTCGGCGATATTGTCTGGAGTAATTTTCGACTATAATCTGGATGTTTGGCTGAGGGCCCGGGCTGACACGGAGATAAGTCATGATGGTGTAGCGTTCTACGAACCGTACAATTCACCACAGGTAAGGTTCCTACCCTTCAAGGAACATACTTACCGGAAATCATTGCACGCCCCCACAGACGCGTGCCACTAAGTCCTGCTAGGGGCCGGAAACAGTTAGCCAACGTTGAGCCCGACATCAAAAAGCAAGGAACTGAACGTCCCAAAGCTTTCAATGTCAAGCTTAACAATTTGAGTATAGCATACCTGAAACAAAGGTAAAACATTCACTCGTCCTATGCCCAAAAACAATCCCAAAAGACTGAAATGCGCCGCATTCCAGCACTGCACAATCGGCAATCCTGAACATTTACACGATGTTACAAGGAATTACTATCGTCAGTAAATTAGCCGACCAACGGATGCACGTGCGGGTAGTCTACCATAAAGACCACCCAAATCCGTCACACAAACAAATGCAGCGGCAACATCATACAAAAGGCATTTCGCTTATCCGCTGCCAAATTCTAGGCAACCATAAATATCTCAACGAGATAGTTCGGGAATATTTATGAGAGTAAAACCAACAAAAGGAACTACTCCAGTCCCACGGTTCCTTTTTGTATTTCACACCCATTAGAAAGACCTAATGGATTGTTAGTTTTAACTGAAAGAAGTTAAACAAAACCCGTGGACCGAACGCCCCTTCAAATTGCACGATATCCTTCGGCCTGCGCGCCACATGTGCTGTGCAAATAAAGGCGGCACACAATCGACTGCCGTCGAACCGAATTTCAATCACCACCACGGATGGTGATATTGATGTAATGATCAATGATCATGAGCGAGATGCTCCTTCCAGGTCCATTGGGAAATTCTCCTTGTGAGATGAAAAGGAAGATGGTATGCTGCTAACAGATACTGTGGAAAATTCTGTTAGCAGAATGAATGAATTTGCAAATACAGATCGGAGATCTGAATCGGGATATCTTTTTGAATGCAGACAGTTAGTCCATATCGAGCATCCGTCCAAGACAGTCTTAATTCACAGTCTTTATCGAACGTTCAATTAGAAGGAGCCTGGAGAGAAGAACTAAGAGGAGGTCAGTCGCGCACGCGTAACTTATGTACCGTAAAAGAAAGTCGACATTCAGCATATCAGAAGAGGCCACAAGAGGCAATGACCTAACGCCGAACGAAGAAACGATATTGTGTTAGTATTGTCGGTCAAACATTCGTGTAACGTACAATTAAGTGAAAACATTTATTAAAATAGTGGTGCCAAAACATAGAAGTAATATAAGGGAAAGCAGTGACAATAAAATTACAACTAAAATTAAATCTCTGTTTCATTTGTGACGGAACTCGCTCCTGTTTCAGTGTGTTTCTTTTGATGTTCATGCACAGTGTTCGGCGGAACACCGTGACTTTTGACAACGACACGTTTAAAAGCACCAAAGCCGAGCATACCATACCCCAAAATGGTACCTTCTGAGTTAAAGAATTCCGGAGGTAAGCATTGTTCGAATGGTGGCGGACCTATGTTCTTCATAATTGTCGTTCGATTTAGAGCATAAACGGCTGTCCGAACTGCTTCTGGTCAAAGAGTTTTCCCCAAAAACCTAGAAATCAGCATAGTGTGTGCTGATTCCTGAACTGTTCTATTATCCAGTTCAATAAAGTTTTAAGATAGTTGTTAAGTTTTATCGCTTGTACTAAGCTGAATATATGAGGGTTCTGCCCTCACTAAACACTTACAACAAAAATAAGCCATTTTGCTCTAGCGTATAAGGAGCACTTCCTTCTGAAATATTACCGCTTTTTGCCAGCAAATGCAAAACATTACTGTTGATGAATTCCGTACCATTGTCGCAACGTAATTTTTTTATTTGAAAGTTCGATACGTTTTTACACTGCGCCAAAAATGTCTGCAAATATTTCACTACTTCACTTTTTTGTTGAAGCAGATATACCAACCTGAATCCACTTGTTTCGTCCTTCACAAGCATAAAATACCGAAAGGCATCAATTCCAATCGCCTCCATTGGTCGTCCGATAAAATACCACCCCATCAAGCTATAGGCTCCGTAAAATGTTCGGGAGTAATCCCTGGCCATCTTTCGGAGCTTGCCTGATGGACCGGTTCGAGAAAAGATTGGTTTAGGTGGTAAGTCGGTCCCAAGGCGAGATACCACCCCGTCACGCCATATATTCCTCGGTATCGTTGGCAGAAATTATCGACTACATTCCGAATATTTTGCTGATGGTCCGACTGATACGGAGATAAGTCATGATAGTACTGTGGCGGTTCCGCCAAATCCCATGGTACGCTTTCCTTAAAAACCCCCATAATTACTACCCAACTTCCTTAAGTTCGCTAATGCAACAGTATTAGTACCTGTAAATGCTTCACGCATTATATAGATCACCATCTATAATCTTAAAATCCCTATAAAGAAAACTTACCTTTTCATGCATCCCTTCGGATACAATTTTCCGTAAGATTTCTTTCTTTGCTTATCTGGTATCCTAAACCAATTCGGTACCAGACAAATTCCTGAAAAGAAAAAGCCCGGTTCACATATCATGTAACCATTCCAGCCAGAGATAATTATCATGGCGTCGCCTATTCCTACCTTCATTCATGTATACGATAAATTTCTTTATGTATACATTGTCTGTCGAATACGCATTCCGCGTCCCTTGGATCAATTGAAATCCAAGCATAAACAATGCAAATTGGTATTCAATACGCGTCCTTACTATAGATGCCATAAACACCATTTCCCAGTAATCTAGCTAAAACTAATTAGCACATTTCTACATCGCATCGTGCTCTCTTTGTTTAGCTGCTACGCACATGCGTCCGACGATTTCGGTTTCATTTGCTTTACCGAAATCGTATCCTAGGAATGCATTTTATGTCTTTCTTGTTCTAGGCAAACATACCACCATGACCACGATGAGCGAGTGAGCTCTGAACGAGCAAAGATATCGTTGAGTCGTAATTCAACCAGCAAGGCGGTCGGGTCGCCTGCCATCCACCGTACCGGCGCCGGTACGGCGGGTTATCTAGGAGTCTTTTTTCAACCACCGTTCGCGACGGTCGGTTCTTCTTCCGCTCCCCGTGTCGTGCGGGGATGCATAATCCAACGTCGAGTAATTTTTATTCCCCAATGTGCGTGCCATAAATAATAACAAAGACCTTAAGTCAGCAATACGTGTGCGTTTAAAATTTAAGTTGTTTTCCAGACTTTTTGTAACTAATATTAACAATATAAAAAAAAAACACCCTTTTTACAAATTCAAACAAGTGTTTAATTTTCCGTGCTGCAGTGCCTGATAGTTAACCTAGTCGTTGTTTCCCTAGTGTTTTACGCAAAATTGTGGACGAACGTGGCGGCATTTCGCTCTTTTGTCGGTATTTATTTCTTTCGTGATGGACAATGCGCGCCGGAGCTGTTTAGTGTATGATGGAGGACGAAGGTGAACGGAGTGCCCATGCCTGGCACTATACCTCATCCCCACAGTACCTTCTGAAATAAAGAAATCCGGATGTAAACCAGTTTCCCATTCGGATCTCCCGGGGAGACTATGTCAGGGGCAACATAATGCAAGTATTATGATAAATAACCGAACCTTAAGAAATTCTTAATCGCGTAATCGGGCTCGTTCTCGAGGCTCTGTCGACGTTCGAGCGATAACGGCATATTGTAACATCAGGGGGATCGATTTCACCAATACGAATGTAAACGCAGTCCATCCATATTTGCAAACAGTGAAACCTGATGTCCTCGCCCTAAGTGAGACCCAGATCGATTCATCAACTGATTCGACATACCTTCGCTGCTCAGAATACGGCTTGTATTTGAGATGCCGGTTTAAGGGTGGAGTCTGCGTCTTCACGCGGTCCGATCCGGCTTGCCAAAGTATGGAGGCGTTAGAACCCAATAACTTGGACATCATGCGGTTGAAAGTCATGCTGAGGAATTCAGCTAAACTTCTCGTTGCCTTTACCGGTTCCCGAATAACGATCGATCAGTGATATTTTTCGAACATCTTTTTTTCTCCCACAAAATTACCAACCGATAGCACTACTGTCTATGTAGTCTAAGATGGTGGAAAAGGTCATGGTCATGAATGCCGAGTTAATTAAGTATTTGGAATGCAGCGGACTTCCGAATGATCGTCGATATGGATTTCGTGGCAGGTGCTACGTGGTAGAGCTTTTGACCCTGATAACCGATATATGAACATCTGCGATTGATGGGGATGGTGAGTCAAGGGCGGTCGCATTAGATATCTCCAAGGCTTTTGACCGCGTGTGGCATGAGGCATCGCTGACTAAGGTTCGTTCATAGAGACTTTCCCAGCAGCTTTGCAACTGGACGGAGAGCCTCCTCGAAAATAGATTGATCCCGGTTGTTGAGGACGGCGAATCTTCGGATCCTTATCCCGTTATTTCCGAGGTACCTCAAGGTTCTATTTCGACTCCCACCTTGTTTTTTCTTCTTATAAATGATGTGTTAAAGTCAACGGAGAACAAAGTGTTAAGTTTTTCGGGTGGTAGCACACTTGTTTCCTCTATTTCGAGTGGTCGACCGATTAATTAATCAATGTCCCACCGGCTAAGATGCAGCCAGATCAACTTTCTGAATCGGGATCTGGATAAGATCCTGCAGTGGGGAAAAACCAATCTCGTCGACTTCAATCCAACGAAGACACAATATACAACATTCACAAAGACAAGTCGACCATCAGTTCCACGCCTGATGATGAATGGCCAGGCCCTCGAATCTAGGGAAAGCATAAAATTGCTCGGCGTCACGGTTTGTGGGAATGTATCGTGGCATAAACACGTATCAAATATCACTGGGTCCGTCTCTGTAAAAATTGAGTAACCTTTTTAGAGCCAAGAATTATTTTATTCCGGCCCAACTTTTTCTCCTATATAAATCACAAATTAGAAGCGTGCGCGAATATTGCTCTCATGTTTGGAGTTCTGCTCCCCCTTCTTCAACTTACTGGAGAGACAAGCGATCCGCTTGATCGGGGATAAGGCGCTGACGTCGGGATTACAGTCGCTATCACATCGAAGGAGCGTAGCTGACCTTTGTCTGTTTTACAGATATTATCACGATATCGCACCAATTAGCGGTTCATCTCCCGATGGCGCGAACATCTCTGCATCAGAGCTCGTTCCGTTACAGAGCAGGTAACTGTGGAATTTCCTCTCCAGGCGAAAGTTTCTGGAGCATTACAACCTGCAACCGTTCAAGAAGAACTGCAACTATTATTAGATGACATCTCGGGGCTCCGCCTCTCCTGAGGGAAGTATAATAATAAAAAAAGGTAAATATAGATAACCGTTCTTTGGCCGAACCACACATATGTGGAGTACACATTGTAATATCCCGACGTTAAATACTATGAATATCGCCACTTTCTTACCTTATCTTCTATTATTTCCGTTCGCATTGCGCTTAGCCTTTTTTATAAAAAGTTAAGGGCAAACTGCTCGCTCGATCATACGCTGATTAATGTTCAGTCACTCAGGAGCATTGTGGGTCGACACTTGCATTTCTTATCCTTTCAGTCTTCTTCCGTCATGCTCTCGGCCATTGACAGTTAAGAGCATTACAAAACTCCTTTTGTGCAAGCGAATCATATAGAAAAGACCCAACTTTAAATAAAATAAAATTGTGACTAATATTTCAAGTAGTTATTTTATGAGGGCAGTATATCCATCGGCATCTGTACACACATTTGAATAACTAATAAGAAAACTTGTTTTCAAAGCCTAAAAGCCAAAGGACCGTATTTTGAAATAATTTTTATTAAAATTGTTGTTGCTTCACAAGTAGCACGCTCCACAACAACGACAAAAAACAGTCACCTTCGAAGAACTACCAAAAAACAACGCTAATAAAATCTAATGTAAAATTAAGGAAAAACAAAAAAAAACACTCTAACCAGAACTCGAAAACCAGTCCAAAGTGGGCATAGAACTAAATATGAATAAATTAGTTATAGTCACAGGTTAACAATGTTACATGACCAAATTTGGCACTTCCATTGCCACGTTTTAGATCCAGAAACAGAAGTTGTGTATCTCAACTTTCATTGCATCGATCGAACATCAAGCGCCTGATCTTGGCTTATGAAAACAATCATCTCAAGCACAGAGATCTTACAATGATCTGTATGGAACAAAAGCCTCCATCCAACAAAGAAACTAAGTTCCCCGTGGCAGGTGATCGTGTATCGACGTATTAAAGGTTGTTGCATCTGTGTATTCTGAATTTCCGAGTTAGTTTTCTGACGCTTATTCATGGCTACGTTGTTGGCTTTAAAGCGTACACGCGCAGAGGCGTGCCGAAGGTCATCTGGGAAACTTTAAGGTAAAGTTATACGAGAGTACCATGCTGTGAAGCAAGTTTAATACCGTTAATTGCCTCGCCTCGCCAGTAACACACTTTACGCACCAGATGTCCGAATTGGGGGGCAAATAATAGCTGCGGAACTGCGGAAGCAATATTCCCTTGATAACGTAGTTGCGGAATGAAAAGTGAAAGGAAAGCTACACATTTCTCTGGTTTAACTCTTCCTGAGACATACTGACCGCCTACTGTATAGCCAGGCCAAAATGTAGGGGAAAAGTTTAACAAATATTTCCACTTTGGGAGTGTTGTTACAGAACTACGGCAATTGGTAGTGGTTGCTGGAAAAAAGTCGGGGTTGTGCTATGTTACAACTAATGCAAAGTGTCTTAAATTCACGACGGTTACGTTTTAGTAGGTTATACCTCGAAATCCCAGCGAGG
The DNA here is from genome assembly GCA_963931805.1 of Microdon myrmicae. Lineage (NCBI taxonomy): Eukaryota > Metazoa > Arthropoda > Insecta > Diptera > Syrphidae > Microdon > Microdon myrmicae. The sequence goes on from OZ007498.1 coordinate 62,788,405, forward strand.
ACTTTAGAAATACTTTACATGTTACAAATCGAAACATTCCTCAAAAATGATTTATATGCGACAAACTGTGCTATTACTGATTGCTATGTCTTCATTTCTTCTGGTTCTATGCACTCAGGCTCCATTTGCTCAACCTTATTACCTTTGCAATAGCGTACAGATGAAGAGGAAGAAAACTCGACTTTAAAATATGAAGAAGTAGTAGATTATATACGAATCGGCATCGCAGAAAATAACATGTTTCTAAAACTCCAGATTTCATGTCATGAGACTGTGACAAACATAGAGCGTTTCATTTCGAGGTATAGAAGCTTGAATTTATATAAAACATAGGAGAGTAATTTCAAAGGTCACAATTGTGACTTTATTTGAAAAACGTTACATACCGCGCGTTCAGACATTTTCCCCCATTCCCGTCAGTTTGTGAATGCTCATCAGTTCACGTTGAAAGTCAACTTCAGGGGCACAAATAAACATAGAGAGTCATTCTTTACCCGAACCACACGAATGTGGAATGCTCTACTTGAACCTGTTTCCAAGTCGTTGTAATGTCCAGGCGTTTAAGACCGATATACAGTACATCGATGCCTCCTTTCCTTGTATACTCCCTCTTCGTCCGCTCGCACTGTGCTCTGACATATAAAGGTACTTCAGAACCTCCTTTCGTGCGCGCGTTAGTATAAAATAAAAATTGCTATCTGTAGTGTTTTGCCATTTATGTCGATAGAAACTTGGTGGTTTCGAACCACAATAGTCATCAAGCTATTTTCGCCCATCTTCAACTTTCAATAATAATAAAATCGATTTTTTAAAACTTCTCGATGAGAACCTCCCCGGGGATTGTAAAAATTCTTTTTGTTGCTGAGTTGGGACTGTTCTCCTCTATCTTTCCAAAACTCGAATTATCATTTCAAGGCTTTCGTTTTCAGTCGATCGAACACATAAAAAGAATCCGCATCGAGAACAAAAGACGATTTCGGAAAACGCGCACTGTAAACAAACTATATGACAGATTGCGCTCAAATTTCGCGTCAGGATAGAAGACAGCTGTGCCAGCTGAGCCACAAATGCACAATCCCCTTAAGCGTGCTTTTTAAATGATAAATAACAGAATGTATATTAAAAAGAAGAAAAAAAAAAGAATCACTCTCATTATAAGTTGCTGATGATACCGTCATATCATTTGGCTCGCTCCTGGCAATTTTTCCCCTGTTTATTATTATTATTATTTTTTTTTATTGTACTTCTCCCAGGAAAGGCGAACCTATAGCGTTGGAGGAGGTAGAGAAGTCCAAAACCTCGGGCCTCACCGTGCAGCACCCACCAAGTCATCCAGTTTCGGGGTGACGAGATCCTTCAACAGCTATCACGTGACCATGTTACGTGTGTTGTTACAAAAACCAAGCAACCACCTGTTCTCGGACCTATTCAGACGGTTTCATATTTCGAACGCATTTTTTGCTTCATGCCCGAAAACAGGTGTCATACAAGTTATATGACATGGTGGGTGCCTTCAAAGACTATTAGCGACGACTTAACTGAGCGTTGATCAAAATGCCGAGATCTGTGGAAGGACAGACACAGCAACGAAACGCAAATCGGTCGAACGATACGATTTGAACGTGGAGCGAAGTACTGTAATTTCGCCGGTCATTGCCACTACAAATTGAATGAATGTTTAAGCCGATGCTTTGCACCTAAAGCAGGGCAATTAAGTGGAAATGATCATTGGGAAATGCATATGACTTGTGCCAGGCAATGAGCTTCAAAATGGGTCATACGTTCTGGATCAAAGTCCAGGCTGAAGTAAACGCATCGTTTGCACTTCCTCGCCCATAATTCAAGTATAAAAGAGTGGTTGCAAATGGACAGAAGCGGAGTCCTAATCGACCAAGCAAAGGGTTGCAGCCTTGCAACGGAACAGCGGGCCCTTTGCCTTGATTTAATTAGAGGTGATAAAAGTCTAACTTAAAATAACAAAAGTCTAGAGTAACTTAACTAACATAAAATAATAAAAGTATAAGTCTGTAAAATAATAAAAGTCTAAGGAAGAACAGAATTATCAGTAAAGTGGTCCGGGGTGGTTATCCCCAACTAACAGCCTCAAACAAATAAAATTACCAACTAACAGGAATGTTTCTTTTATTCAACTAAGAGGAAAACCAGCCATCCGCTGGATATAGAATCCACACAAGTGTCGAGGAGGAACGGTCAACTGCTAGAACCCAAACAGGGACTAAAAATTCTCCAAGGACCCTGCCAACCGTGAGAACACTAACAGCAAAACAATGTAAGTAACACCATATAACTATTAAATAATAAATGTTGTATAACAATATACAACACCATTGATTGTGGGTTGCGACCCTACAACCCCAACCCAGATCAATCGGCTGGCATCTTCAGTGTTTCTCGTGGCGGGCGGCACAGCTCAGAGAATACCCATCTAATGACATCGCACTCCCCTGTACACAAAAACCCAAGGGCCCAAGGACGCAATATCTACGAGTTATCCTGCTACTGGGCTTGGTGTACTTATAGACCAGACTCAACGTGGCAACACATACACCTCAAGTTGCGATAAACGGCTTGTAACCATGAACAAGCGTATACAGTGCAATAATAACACGATGGATCCCAGCATATGGAGGGAAGGCCCCGTCGCCATCGGCCCTATGGGCTATCCCAGAGAGTCACGGAACCCACCACCAGCGATCAACTGCGCGATACGACCATCGGATACGCCCCCCCCCCCCCCCCCGCCCCCACTGCGGCGAGTAATCACAAGGACGAAGGGGGATCCCAGGGCACCGAGAACCTCACAACATCGGCGGAGTCAACCACCATTGCAGCGAAAAACAAGAAACAAAACCAAAGCCTTCATCGCTCCTCGTGGCGGGCGGCCTCCTCCCATAACTTCCCACCCGCCTAATGGAAATGCCCTTGTGGCGGTTCCGCCAAACTCCACGGTTCATTTGCCTGAAAAACCCCCATAACTACATCCCAATCGGCATAAGTTTTCGCTAGTGCAAGCGCATTAGCACCTTAAGTGCTTTACGCATCTAGGTTATCAAATTTATAATCTAAAAGTCCCTGTAAGATTTCCTTTCTACCTTTTCAGGAATCCCAAAAACGTTTCGGTACCTTCGGTTGCCAGGCAAATTCCAACTTTCCCACACCTGCACCGCAATCTCCACTCAGCATAAACATTTCCTACTACAAGGACATTAATGCTTTCAACGCATTACATGAAAATTCCTGAAAGATTCTGTTCACACATCTAATGCATCATTAGAATTCGCTGGAAAATAATTCGTTGGCATACATGTATTATAAGTAGGAAAACTATTCCAGCACCATTGTTTGCCAAGCAATTTTGTTCCTCATGTGCACCCCTATCTTCCCACATGCACGTATCTTGCAGACCCTTTGTCCAAGGGACAAAAGCAATACGCGCATCTAGCGTCTAGTGCCATAAAACTGAATTCCTACGAATGTAAACATGCATAATATCCACCCAATGATTTGTTTTCCCACTAACAAACAATCTCCAATTCCTTTCTCTGCCGCAACGAATTTCCCTGCATTTACAAATGCAAGCAAGGGATTCGTTTTGGCCACCGACCCAAGATACGATATACAATTCTCATTGTATAAAGTATTGTAATACATTAGCACCTCTTTCGAATGGCTATTGGTATATTTACACAAGGGCATCACTCTTCTAAGACTTTTATGATGCCCTCGTCTCATCTTTTCTCTTACCACATTTCTTCGAAATATCGTCGTGTATTTATTTAGACGCGATGCACTTCATAGACAACGATCATCTCGATCCCTTTGTCCTTGCCGCCTGCCTGCTTTGTTTTGCCATTGCCTCCGCGCATGAGTAAACAACACAGATCTGAACGATCACACACATACCACCATGATCTCGATTACGAGATCTGGTTCTCTATTCCACCAAGAGAGACTTTACGTGTCTCTGGTGGTAAGTAAATACATATCCTTAGTGGAGAGGATATCTACCACCACACCACAAACTCACCCCAAACAAAGGTTTTATCGCTGAGTCCTTTTCCATCTGCCGACCAGGTGGTGGCGCTGACTTCCGCTCTCTGGTGCACACGAAGATGCGTTTATACCCGGAGTCGAGTGTGTGCTAATTTTCAACATTTAATTTTTAACCGGTCGAGTTTCAGTGCGCGTTTATTGTAACTACGATATTAAAATAAATATAAACATTCTTTTACCAATAAAATAACATTAATAAGAAAATAAAAATCATTTAGTGTTTGTATTCTTCTTGTGGTGATCGTTCGCTCCGTATTTTGAAACTTGAGCATTTTCGCGGCGTCGCTCAGAGTTGTGTCCAGTGAACTGTTCGTGGGACGAAGTAGAACCCCGTGTCGTACGCCGGCACAATGACTTCGATCCCCACACCCTTGTCGCACTCAAGCCACCAACTCCTTTCGACAACCACCAGCAGACCACAACTCACCGGCACCAAGCACACCCTCGGCCCCGGGGCCCTCTCCCCTTGATTAGGATAATTCGCCAATAATTGGCGAATGTGGATGGAATGTTGCGGATTCAAAAATGAATGTACTAGAGGAATCTAGTACGTTCACCTGTGCTTGTCATATGACGCCTGTCACCCGCCAGCTGACCACGCGCCATTTGGAAAAGGGGACGCCATCCCGGATTTGTACGAGCCCAACGATCGTCTGGGCAGGCTTCATCGGCCTTTCATCGTGTGCACACCGCCAACTTATCGATAATCGGCTCTTATCTAAAAAAAAGGGGAGCAAAAATCACAAACACCACCATATATGGTAGTCAAATTATCATTAGTTCCATCTGTTTCTTACTGATATAAAACTGATTTAAGAAAATAAAATTAATATCACAAACAACATATACAAAAAAACTGTTTGGACAATGTTAACCAATAATCTATTGTATGTTAACTGTATTACTTATTGTAACTTCTTATGTTCGGTCAAATAAATGCAGTATATATATAAAAAAAAAAATTTAAATACATTTCCACATTTGTGGATATTGCATTATGATAATGCTCCTGCTCCACCTAACTACATCTTCATGATGCTTCGCTAAGAAACAGACACGGTATTTGCAGGACATAGCCCTTTGTAACTTATTTCCTTTCCTGAGGCTGAAGGGATCAGGAAAGCACGAAGTTTTGGTACCATTGTTGAAATAAAAACAGAAAAAGCCGAAAAGAGAGTTCCAAAAGTGCTTTGAAAATTGAAAAAAAAAAAACACTGGCACAGGTGTATTATAGCAAAGGCGAATTATTTTTGAGGGGTCTAAATCGGCATTGGTTAATAAATGAGGATTCTTTAAATAAAATAAATATTCCGATTATTTTTTGATCACTCCTCGTACAATACAAATATAGAAATTCGAAGAATTAAAATAAATATTGAACACATCTCATCATTGGAACATCGAAGTGGCAAGGTATCGGGAGGAAACATTTCGTCCAGAAAACACAGACACATTCTGTTAATATTGCAAAGTAGACAATAAATTATTTGTAGCTGTCCGTATTAAAATAAATGAGTTAACAACTTAGAACTCTATACTAAATAGCAGGGCCCTACATGGACTACTCAAGTCAATAACAATGTTGAAAAGAACTGCGTTGGCAATCTTTAGTAGGCTCACAAAGACCTGATACCATAAATAGTAATTCTGATCTTTAGTTTTTCCATTCACCGGATCGATCTCGATCTGGGACCTTTGGACTGGTGAATAACCTATAGTTGTTTAGGTGAATGAAACATAACACCATCGTTCATACTTCTGTTGACAGCATTTTTTTCACTACTGTCTAATTTTGACCAGTGATAAGATAAATGAATGATGAAGAAATTTAAAGCTGGTCACCTGCACAACTTACAAACCATCAAAATCTTTATTAACTAACTTCCAATTCCAGTGAATCATAATGGAGATTGATTGCAGGCAATTGCTATTCCATACAGCATACTTTGCAATTCCGAAATGAAACCGGAAATGCCTAACCAGTCACTAAGCTGCTAAGCAACAGTTAGCCATAGCAAGCGATCAACAATCCAAACTTAATTATTAAAACTCAACTTGCCGACCTACGTGGGTTTTAACGAATTCATTCGCTTAGCTAAAGAACCAACTTGTATGCTGGCCGTGTGCAAAATGTGTTCCATTCTAGAATGGAAACATTAAACCGCTTTTCTCCAAATTTAGTCAAGTTTAGTTAGGAAACAGAAACTAAATAAAAACCGAAGAGAAATAAATGAAAAACAGATAGACGTAGACATACGAGGTATGCCTAGGAAAGAGAAACACTTGCGACTAATAAGTACAAACATGTACTGATGTTTCTTTACGGGAACCCATGGGTTCCATTTATCTATGGGCCCGATAGCCATTGATTGAATTTAAATTGACTGATTTATTGCTGCTGTCAGTGGTCATCAGGTGCTGGAGATGACTATTAAGCCGACTAAGTGTGGAGGCGCACATTCTAAAGCCACACAACCGCAAATGCCCACCTACATTCGATAGATACTTCATATCTTTGCGTTCCTTTGTGTAAAGCCAGATACCTGTATATTGTATAAAGATTGGCGCAATGTTCTCGGAAACCACTTGATAATAAGAAATTAGATTTGCATTTAATTGTTTGGTTGTTTGGTGAAGATTTGTAGTGGGAAACTCCTACATATCACCACAAGCTAGCAAATGTATTTTTTCTATAGTTTATGTTTTTTTTTTTCTGTTCTTTAAATAAAAAAATTGTTCTCCGCACAATTAATTAACAAAGTTATAGGGGACGTGGGAAGCTGTTTGATTGACAAACACAACCCAATCCGGTTCAACAATTCTTAATCATTTTCGGCAATGATCATAACATAAGGGACACCGCACCACAAACGACTCCAAAAGCACGATCGACGGTTAGAACAAAGAGCCGTATGAAAGAGTGCGTCTAGACGTACTAAATCCTGCAGTCAGTCATGAATTAAATCACATGACAAGATCAGTGACCCTCCAAAATCACGGACACAGCGTGCGCTGGGGTCATTTAATTCCTTAATTCGACGTCGTTTGTACTTTTTCTCCTTTCTTAGTCTACCTAATGTCCAGAGTCGAGTCCTGAGGTTCAAGATGGCAATAAATATAACTAGCGTTTCTTGGAAGTCGAATTTAAGTTGCCATCAAACAAAAATGAATAAATTGTATCCCTTATGTGTACCGCCCGGTTATAAGGTAAATTTGTGCAGTTTCGTTGAGATTACGCAGAGAATGTTTGGTAATTTTATGGTAAATTTTGTATCTATTATAGTACACTCGTTGGCCCAAGGCTAATAACCGTGCCCGGAAACACAAATTATAATGGAAGCATCAGACTTGTTAAACAAGGCCAAGACTGGATCCCGGTTGTAGTGCCGATGATAATTATAGTACACTCGTATCGCGATTTCTTTTTTTTTTTTACTATTTATTATTTTTAACTCAAACAATACTTTTCTATTACAAAAAAAAGGAAACTATTACAACTGCCGATCGAACATAGGAACTATGTTTAGTAAAAAATTGTAAAGGGCTTCTCAAAAAGTACATAACTCACCCTTAAACTTTTCTCAAGATCTGTCAATGTCAAAGCGTCAGGCAAAGTTTACTTTTTTATCAGGGCAAAGTTTCCCCCGCTTGGTAGAAACCTTGACGTGGTGCGGGGCTTAAACTACAATGAATCACTCAGGCTATTCTGACGGAAGCATACGCTTCCAGTAGGGCCACCCATGTCAGACAGGCTAGCGAGGGTAACACACAAAGATCTACCACCCCTAATCCAGGGTGTTACGCGTCACCGTGCCCATTGGATGGTTTGCAGCCAGGGGTATACCGGCTGTATTATAACGGCGCCTCTCTGACACCGGGTCGAATCAGAGCAGTAAGCAGACCTTACCATATCAAAGAGGGGCTATGACGTGGCGGACTATTTGAAACCCCAAGACTCGTGGGATCAAAAATGAATAATCAATATACAAAAAACAATCCCTCGAAAAACCCGGTAGGCGTAGGTGTGATGAGCCGACATTACCACAAGGGAACAAATCATCAAGAAAACACCGACTCGGCAAAAAGAAGACGTTGGGAAAAACGGAGAAAGCGGGATATACGTGTCGGCACGTGGAATGTTCGAACGTTATATAAACCAGGCGCGATACAGACGGTCGTAGAAAAAGCGAAACAATATAAAATGGACATCGTCGCGCTTCAGGAAGCACGACACCCACATCAAGTAAACGAAACCAGTGGATTCACACTGGTGTGCGGAGGTATCGATACACATGACCTCGGAACCGGCTTCATCATAACCAAGAAGATTACGCCCCATGTAAAAGTTGTGAAATTTATTAATGACCGATCATCGGCACTTGGCGCAATACTAATGACCTTGCCCGGAAAAAACAAATCAGTATGGAAAATTTAACAATGTTTCAGGACTTGCTTAAACAAGGCCAAGACCGGTCCCCGGTTGTAGTGCCGATGATGATGATGATCATCGGCACTACAAATGGGATCCGGTCTTGGCCTTATTTAACAAGTCTGAGGCTTGTTAAATTTTCCATAATAATTTGTTTTTCCCGGCAAGGTTATTGGCCTTGCGGCCGTTATGACAGAATATCGGTGCTAAAAATACACGGCCCATGGTACAATTATGTATTTATAAACGTGCTCGCCCCAACAGAATGTACCGACGAAGAAACGAAGGACACGTTCTACGAGACCCTAAAGGAAGTATTTGATGCGATCACATCATTCGATGTTAAAATCCTCCTCGGGGACTTCAATGCAAAAATTGGAAAGGAAGACATCTTCCAACCAACTATAGGTAAAGAGAGCCTACACGACGTTTCAAATGATAATGAAATTCGAATTATTACGTTCGCAGCGTCAAAAGATCTGGTAGTGAAAAGCACGACGTTCAAGCACAAGCAAATCCATAAAGCCACATGGATATCACCCGGCGGCCTAACGCGTAACCAAATAGACCACTGCCTCATAAGCAAAAGACACCACTCGAATATCCTTGACGTAAGATCATATAGAGGAGCAGATTGCGACTCCAATCATCTTTTAGTGATGGGCAAAATCGGGAGTCGGCTCGCAGCAAACCCACAGGGGCAGTCACGGGGAACGAGCAAAAAGTTCTACATTGATAAACTAAAAGACCTACGCAAAAGGGCTGAATGTCAAGACGAACTAACGAATAGATTTAGCATCCTATAGAATGGCAGTAATGGGGAAGAAGAGTCGAATAGTGTGGACACTAAATGGTCACCGATCAGAGACACAATCAAACAAACAGCCCAGGAGGTATTAGGATTTAAGAAACCAATTAAGTCCAAACATTGGTTTGACGATGAGTGCAGGGCGGAGATCGAAGGACGTAAGCCCCTCAGAGTGATGCACTTAGAAAGATATGATGAAGTCAACGCAGAAAGATACGCGACAATTCTGAAAGAAACAATGACACATTTCAAACGCAAAAAACGCGAATGGGAGAAGACTCGGATCGAAAAAATTCTAGAAAATGCCAGAGCAAATAACATCAGAGGTATGTATGCCGGCATAAATTCAATCAGAAATGGCTACCGAGGGAGAGTCAAAATAATTGGAGACGCAAACGGCTATCTGATCACAGAAACTAACAAAAACGTGACAAGATGGAAGCTGTACTTTGAAAACCTGCTCAATGTGCGCACCCATCAACCACAAATAAACGCAGCAGACGTGCATACAGCCGAGCCTCAGATTCTAGAGCCCTCTTTCAATGAAGTTGTAGACGCAATAAATCGATTGAAAAACAAGACTCCCGGAGTCGACTGCATATCGACAGAGCTTGTGAAGCATGGGGGAGAGGCAACCGCTCGAAAGATCCTCCAACTGATTAAAACAATATGGGATAAGGAAGTCACCCCGGAAGAATGGAAAACCTCAATAGTCGTCTTCATTTTCAGAAAAGGCGACAGATCTGACTACGAAAACTACAGAGGAATATCATTGCTCCCAACCACATACAAAATACTAACAAATGTCATACTGGTGAGAATCACACCGTACGTAGAAGAAATACCGGGAGACTGCCAGTGCGGATTCCGTAGGAACCGGTCAACGAACGACCAAATGTCCACAATAAGGCAACTATGGGAAAAGAAGTGGGCATACGGAGAGACGGTTCACCAACTGTTCGTTGACTTCAAAAAAGCCTACGACTCAGTCGCAAGGCAAAGACTTTACCATATTGTAGTTGAGCTGGGAATCCTGAAAAAATATGCCGCCCTCATTCAAATTTGCGTGATCGAAAATAAATAGCGAGTTAAAATAGAAAACCACCTCTCAGAACCATTTGAAATCAGGGACGGACTAAAACAGGAAGATGGCCTCTCACCATGCCTTTTTATCCTTGTGCTCGAGTATGTCATCAGAAAGGTAGAAGACGACAACATGGCCAGATCATCTCTGAACGGGGTCACACAAGTGCTCGCGTATGCGGGTGACATCGCCGTTTTGGGCGATAATTTCGAAACTGTAAGTCAAAACTGTGAAATTATCATGTAAGCGGTAGAAGATGTGGGCGTAGAAATAAATGAAGACAAAACAAAATACATGATTACGACGAGATCAGGTGGACCTAAGAGAACGCACATAAAGGTCAGAGGCAAGATATTTGAACAAGTTAAAGAATTTAAATTTCTGGGAACAATACTGACGGCCAGTAACGCAATGTCGAAGGAAATTAACAAAAGACTGCACTCCGGCAACGCTACTTGACATGCAGTCAATAAACTGTTGAAATCCAAACTGCTATCACGTAACATAAAGCTCCGTGTCTATAGAACCATAATCATGCCGATTGTTCTATCCGGATGCGAAACATGGGCTCTCACAAAACGGGAAGAGAACAAATTCCGCGTATTCGAGAATAATGTTTTGAGGGGTATCTTTGGTGTTAAATATGACAAGGAGGCAGGACAATGGAAGAAACTACACAACCACGAATTGGAAGAGCTATACCGCAAACCTACAATCGTGAGAGTAATCAGGTCGCGAATATTAATATGGCCCGACATTTGGCGCGAATGAGCAACAATAGGACTGTGCGTAGAATTCTTGACGGTAGACCAACGGGAAAGAGACCGACAGGATGGTCGCGACGGATATGGGAGGACAATGTTAGGTTTGACCTTGAGGAGATCGGATCGGTTGGTCAAGCGTGGAAGGAGAGTGCACAGGACAGGAGACGATGGGGGAGTGGAGATGGTGAGGTCATGAACTTCCGGGTTCCTACAGGCCAATAAATAATAATAGTAATAGTAAATAGTAATCATGGCAAAGATAATTTTTTTATCATGGCAAAGTTCATGGGGAGCAGGGTTTGAAAATTATTAGAAATTTCTACCGAATTCAGAGTCGGGGGTTGCATGTATAAACATTTCCTTATTTCGGTCGTAATATTTGTCCGCCTAGACGAGTAAGCTATGGTGGTAAAATTTAAGTCGAAGTATTCACTATTGGGAGGGGTATGGGAGCGAATATACAAGGCAAAGTTACTGATTGCTTTCAAACCGGCGAAGGCCAGGACGATCCTTGTCCCTGTTCAATCTAAGTTGACATGCAGTCTCCGCGTGACAGCCCTGGATAGCTACTTTGGCACCCGCCAAGTAGTGAACCAATGCATGCAGCGACATCCTGAGAAAGGTTGGCGCAACGCTAAAGCCATGCCCGTAAAAACGAATTATTATGGCAAATTTAACAAGCCTCGGATGTGATGTGAGATGATTTCGCGCCACCAGGACTGTCTTGGGAACCAAAAAAAAAAAAACTCCCGGGACCATCCATTGCCTGAGGTGAGACGCTGTTCATTGAGGAGAGCTGCCCACGTTGTTCAGGGAGATGAAACGGTTCTGTAGGATCGCAAACTAATGTGTCCCGTATGTGAAGAGGGATATGGGATTCTTGAATGTCCCAAGCTTAAAGGAGTCGACGTGAGTGATAGGTGGAAAATCGCAAAGGACGCACGACTCTGCCTCAAGTGCCTTCGATATCAGCATCAGAGGTCAACTTGTAAAGCGCCACTTTGCAAAAAGTGTGCAAGGTGGTATCACACGATTCTTCACAGTACTTCAACAACAACGATGCGAGAAGAAACCAAGCTGCGTCGCAGCACAGTTCATTCAAATCGCGAACCGAAATGGTTCGAGGCAAGAGAAGAAATAGTTAATTCCCTCCATACCTTTGCAATCGGAAGAGTTTATTTAAAGATGGTGCAAGTGTTTCTATACCAGCCAAAGGGATCAGCCAAAGTGTTAGCTGCCCTTAACGAAGGATCAACCATTTCATTGCTGGGTGCATCCGTGGTCGAGAAGATTGTAGTGAAAGGCAAGCCCGAGCCCCTCGTTTTAGAGAGCGTCGACGAAGAAGGTATCAATAAAGGCGAGTCGCAGAGGATCCAATTGAAGATTAAGGAAGCCCGCCGAAGGGAAAAGATATCGACTGTAGCGAGAGCTATCGACGACTTGCACCTGACCAAGCAAGAGGTGACGAGGGAGATGTTAGATGTCATGCAAACATTCTGATAAATAACCAAACTCTAGAACTTTAAGAAGTTTGTCATCGCGTAATCGGGTTCGTTCTCGAAACTCAGTCGACGTTCGACTGATAACGAATGATTCCGTTTTAAGGTTGGAGTCGGCGTCTACACGCCGTCTGATCTGGTTGCCAAAGGATGGATGCGTTGGAACCCAATAACATGGACACCATGTGGTTGGAGGTCGTGGTGAGAAACTCAGATAAATCTCTTTGTTGTTTTTACCGCTCCCTGAATGACGATCGTCCGGAGACATTTTTCGAACTTTTTTCACGTACCACCATCTGAATACAGATCAATCACCCGGCTTCTGAATTTGTCGTTCTTGGTAATTTTAATGCACACAATTCCGGCTGGTTGGTGCATTCTAACAGAACCGACGAGGCTGGGGGAGGGGGGGGGGGGGGGGGGGGGTGAGGGAGATGTTCGCTGTTAGCCGCAATTTGACTCAACTTGTGAAAAAAATCTGCGTGAGTGCCGTTAACATCGAGGTGATTATGCGAACACCCTGGGTTTGTTTTTGATATTCGAGCCGAGCATTTATACCCACGCCACTGGGAAACTCGGAAATCTGCTTGGTATCGGTCGGGCAACCACTTGCATTTCAAGTGAATAACCGATAAAAGTAGTTTCGCCCAGTATGGAGGTATGGGGCTGCCAATTGGAACGATTTGCGAGATTTCTTCGCGTCCTTTCCGTGGTCGGAGATGTGGCCTCGGAGACGCTGATGTTAACGGATGCACGGAGTCGGTCACGGAAATTATTCTTCTCGGAATGGAGATTGACATTCCACATTCCATCAAAAGAAACTCATCTGATAAACTTGGATTTGAGAAAAAAATCCGGCAAAAGATAGAGCTTTTAAACAGTGGCGTTCCAATCCCACCGAGGTCAACAGAATGAAGTTTGTTAGAATCAGAAACGCGTGCAATCGTTCGATTGATACGGCGAGGAAGGCCTACAACGACAGAGTGACTAATAAACTCCATGAGTGCCCAACTAGTTCGTGTCCCCTCTGGCCGATAGCAAACCTGTCAGCAGTAACTTCGTTTCCTCCTCTTTTCCTCCGTAGGTGACGCGCAGCGCGACACTAGTCACAAATTCAAAAGATATAGCTAATGTGATCACGAATTTATGTTCCGCGAATTCAAGCCTCGATGCCGGTCTCTTGGAGCCACCTGCGAACGCGTCGGTACAGTCTTCGATCAGGACGTGAGGTTTCGCTCACGTACTATTCAACCCATTCTACGTGGAGTGGACTGTAGGAAGGCAAGTGAGCCCGGACGGAACACCAGCAATAGTCCTTAAGAGCTGTGTTCCGGAACCATAGCTGGTTCTTGACAATCTCTTTCGCTTATCATATGCATGGAGAGTATTTTCTATCTGTTGGGAAATCACTCGAGTTCAGTCATTTACAAAGAGGGGGAAAAAGTGTCTCCCATAAAAGTACCAGTAGATACATTACTGTCTATGTTATACAAGGTGATGGAAAAGGTCATCAATGCCGAGTTGATTAAATATTTGGAGTCCAACGGACTTCTGAATGAATGCCAATGCGGATTCCGTGGCTGGCGGTCCACGGGAGACTTTTTGACTCTTATAATTGGTATATGGTTATCTGCGATTGAGGGGCATGATAAAGCAAGGGCGGTTGCATTGGAGATCTCCAAGGCTTTTGACCACGTTTGGGTCGGAGCATTGCTAAGCAAGCTTGTTTCATAGGGGCTCTCCCAACAACTTTGCGACTGCACGGAGGGCTTCCTCGAATACTAATCTTTCCGGGTTGCCATCTACAGCATGTCTCGGATATGTGCTCTATTAATTCTAAATATTAATTGGTGACTCCAACCTTGTTTTTGCTTTATATCAATGATTTATTAGAATCAACGGGTAGAAAAATATTTTTATGTGGATGATAGTACACTTATTTCCTCATTTTCGAGTGATCGGCCGATAAATGCATCAACGTCGCACCAGCTAAGATGTAGCAAAATCAACTCTCTAAATCGGGCTCTGGATAAAATTCTTCAATGGGGAACGGTTGATTTCGTCGACTTCAATGCCACGATAACGGAATATTCAACGTTCTCAACAAAAAAAAAATAATGCGACGTCAGTTGCACAGATGATAATGAATGGCTAAGCCCTTGAATCTAAGGAAAGTATAGGTTTGATCACGATCCGTGGGAATGTATCGTGGCATAAACATGTGTCGAACTTCGCCAGGTCCGCCTGGTGTTTTTAGAGCCAAGAAATGTTTTACTCCGGTCCAACTTTTTCTCCTTTATAAATCCCAAATTAGACCCGCGCTCGAATATTGCTCTCATGTTTGGAGCTCTGCTCCTAAGCATATCCTCGACCTAGTTGTGAGCATACATCGATCCGTTTAATCGAAGACAAAGCGCAGACAACTGGATTGCAGTCGCTGTCCTGTCGAAGGCTGTCTGTTTTACAGATATCATCACGGATTCTCTTCCACGTTACAACCAGTAATGGTGAAGATGCTCTGTATAATAACATGTTTTGAATAACTCTCCACCCTCAACACTCAAGGTGTTAGCTTGTGTCACAACCGATTAGCTCAGTTTCGATTACGTTGACCTGTGACACAAGAAATAATGGGGCGAATTCAAGAGAACAGTACAATAATACTGCTCCTGATCGAAAACAACGGCAAAAACCCCCGGAGAGAAGAGAAACCAAGATAACGCTGATACAACAAAGGAAATTAGGAAAAACAATAGATCGAACAAAGAGACAACGAGGTTATGGTGTGGATGGCTCGAGGTTCATGCTTAGGAGAATTCCGAAAAGTTTCTGTTACAAACCTAGTATAACCATTTACGATCATCTGAATTAACGATAAGAAGATAATCAAAACGCAATATCGAACAACTTTATATAATAACATGATTACGGTGCGAAAAATTAAAATGTGAGTTGACGCTTAAGGGGACATTCCGGTGTGTCGGGTCAAAAAATAGGTTATTTTCATGATTTTTTTAAGAGAAAGTATTAAAGATATAACAAAATTTTTTTTAAACATTTTATTCATCTTTCGACTACGTTTGTAAATTTTGTCGAGTCACTCCGGAACCGGAAGTGGAGTTCGCAGGCGGAATTGTCGACATTGGGTAGTTAAGTGAAGTATTTTTATTCATTAATTCCATTTAACATAAAACTGAACGCTGGAAGTTTTATAAAAAAGCGAGTATCGATCAGTATCATTCCAAAAGTTTACA
The DNA here is from genome assembly GCA_963931805.1 of Microdon myrmicae. Classification (NCBI taxonomy): domain Eukaryota; kingdom Metazoa; phylum Arthropoda; class Insecta; order Diptera; family Syrphidae; genus Microdon; species Microdon myrmicae. The sequence continues at coordinate 62,804,317 of OZ007498.1, forward strand.
AGGAACAAAAGGGATACAGATTAAAGGATTGCGAGCAGTGTCGATTTAAACATCTCCTGAAGGCAACTTATTCGGATGAAGATCCACGAGATAAGACAGAAAAAATAACTAGACCAGGAACATAGATAAGTTATGAATTCTTACGTTAAAGTAATAAAATATTTTTAGCTGATAATTCGGACTTTGTTATTTACTTTCTGGAATTTTTACCAGTCCTTAATCGACAAAGAAATTGTATTGAGATACAATTTGAGTTGTCCACGAACATTGTCTGTGAAGAAGAGATGGAGTCGTCTTCCGACAATCACAGAAAATCTACAGATGGTTTCTAATACTTGACCAGGCATTAAGTGTTTCCACAAATTGCAAAATAAAGGAACGGCAACGACCACGTAAAGCTACCAAACCGATTAGACACCACTTACGCACTGGACCAGCTAAGGCGCCCACTACATTTCGAATTGAAGAAAGAAAATACAGCCAACTCACAACACGGCACATCAACGGATTTAACAGGTACTGCTCTGAAAAGCCCTACTATCTCCTTCCCCACACATACCCGAACTTATATTCACAAAACTCATAACCCGGTCCAACCAAATTCGCGATAAACGAATCAAATATTCGTTTATCAACCTTATATCATCATCATCATCGGCACTACAACCGGGAACCGGTCTTGGCCTTATTTAGCAAGTCCTGAGGCTTGTTAAATTTTCCATAATGATTTGTTTTTTCCGAGCAAGGTCATTAGTCTTGCGCCAGAGGCTCCCCGACGGGGAATTGAACCCCGGTCTCCAGCGTGACCGGCGGGTATACTATCCACTATAATATCGAGGAGCCAACCTTATCAACCTTACGTCCAATTCCCCATAATTATCAAACAAAATCAAACGCATGGCAAATTGAACCAGATGTTCAATTACCATCCGTAAACAAAACCCGAATCCCACTGCATATCTTCCTATGCACTGCATTTCTGAGAATTCGAATTCTTATCTCAAAAACAAACACTTGGCTCCAGCCAAAGTATCTAAATCGAGATTTTACTTTCAATTCGATCTCTTCGAGACACAAAATCTCGATTTGGTTTTATTTATAAGGGTGACGAATTTTTGATTCGAAGATCAGTCACGATTGGCGTCCGAAGTCGTAGGACGCCAATAAGCAAAATTAAAATAAATTAATAAACTAAAACCAAAAGGATAAATTATTTGAGTTTTTAATTAAACCTGGCCGATTTCCGGGCCTCTTTTATAAACGATCGGGCGTTACTCTACCCCCAGGTCTGAGGAAGCACGGTGACGACCGCAACGAGCCTTCTCAGGAGCGCTCTTAAGAGATCCCTCGTCCTCGACAAGGAGGCACGCTCCCTGAGTGAAAGGCCACAACACTGTTCCTTAGAGATTCGTGGTATTATTCCGCGAAGTTCGGCTTATTTGCGCTACACAACACAATCCGATCTCCGTCCATCTCCCGACGGCACGCACATCTCTGTGTAATGTAATGTATGGATTCTTTGGGAGATGATGTATAGCTGAACCACTTGTTGCGTATGAGGAGGTTAATCAGTAGTATAATTTGGGTGATGATTGATTACTTGATTTCCAGGTGTTGGGAAAATCCATTCAACGCCGATTTCGGGGGTTCATACCCCAGCAGTTGTGTGGCCTAGCAACAAGCGTAAGTGGCTCCCGGATTGCATACGCCGTAATTCCCCGGTGGCGGTTACTCGGTCAACGGTGCTTGATTTAGCAACTGGATGCAGCGTAACGGCCCGTTACGTGCAGTTGGCAGTCACCCGATTCGGTAACGGGGCGACCACGGTAAACCTCCTGGACGAATTCCTGGAATCACTTTGGCCTCGTTAATTACTTACTCCAACAAGGGGACACCTCCTCTTTCACTCGTGCTGCATGCGCCTCCTTTTCCAGCAAAGATCACAAAGGAAACAATCGGGATATTCATCTAACAAGGGAGTCTCGCTTAGACGTATTTATTTGAACACTTCGAACATTATCATTAAACATTAACTTCAACTTTTAATCTTAAATAAACTTTTTCTTTTTAAGGGAGCGCAACACATTTTCAACAAGTCAGACGAAAGAACAAAAGAAAAACGTGAAAAAATAAAATAATTCGTCTCATGCGACTGAACTTAACATGCTCTTTCTTCGAGGAGATCAGATCTTATCTTCATTCGTTGTCAAAACGTCAACAACGGAATTCCGAACAAAAGGTTAACCCTCCATCTCTCTCGCTCTCCACTCACGTCCACTTCGAAAAACAAATTCGAACTCGAAGAACTGCACGATCCACACCCGAATCAGGGTGGGTTCAGAAACTCACTTCAGGATCGTACAATTCTTCCACCACCTTACCATCATACTATGTTAAAACAAAATTAAATGCAAATTATTAAATGATGGTGGTGGCCGACGTACGTAACACACCCCCCCCCCCACAAGACTGCGTGGCATTCTTAGGAGAGGAATGTCACGCCGGAGAGTGGACGGCGGAGAGCAAACAAATAAACAATTAGCAGACCAATCAACAAATAAATAAATAAATAAATAAATTAGTCTACATGCTTAAGTGCTAATGTTAGTAGGGATTATACTACTTATATATGAGGGTTAGTACAAATAAATAAATAAATAAATAAATTAACTAGTCTACATGCTTAAGTGCTAATGTTAGTAGGGATTATACTACTTATATATGAGGGTTAGTACAAATAAATAAATAAATAAATAAATTAACTAACACGTAGTTATTAATATAAGAGGGGGGGGAACAACAGATTAGCGCTCCACAAAACCAATGACAACACAAACGCCCGCGGCGGGTCCGACACCCAATCCGATGGTCCGACCAAAAGCTCGACCGCCCACACGATCCGGTTAGGACTCCCCCGCCAAGGCGGGGTGATCCCCTCTCGTTCAACCACTCCAAAATGCCACCCGGCCGGCGAAAACGTCCCGCTCTCATGTATTTAATCCAATCCTCCTCTTCTGGACTCAGTACTTGCCCCGGTCCATGGGTTGGTAGATCGGGGGGGTTTCCCGTTTCGGCGGCAAAACCTACCATCACCCGACATTATAGTGCGCTTTCGCACTTTCATATATGCGATCCAACCCCCAGCACTGGGGTTTGCCTCTGCAGTCTGCGCTGGGACTGCGCCTGCAGCATTAGGCCTGGCCTTAAAGACTTTTCGTCAGACTCTCAAGTTGGTATCCCTCGACGAAGGTCCTTTACAAGGACGAAGATTCCGGAGGGTAACCAGAGTCTGGCCAGCTAGGATCAGGGGCTCCAAGTTATAGTAAGGCTCATCCTTTCCTTATTTGTTTTTTATAAAGGGTGTTGTCTATAACTATGTTATCAACGTCCGCTGTTCGGGGTTCATCCAGATGACCCTTTGGGTAGCACGTGGTCGAACAGCTTTTCGCAGCCCTCCCCTGTATGGGTAGGGTCTCCGGGCGAGCACCTGCCGCAGTATCGACCTTAACAGGTCCCTTTGGCACGTCTCCCCGTTTGGCTGCCACATGTTCAACCCTTCCCGTCCCATAGTTGACAAATTGAATGGAGAATGGCACGGGATTTACGGTCGTTCGGGGAAAAACCAAACAACCACCCGGCCCGTCTACCTTACAATTCCGAGACAGGAAGTCGTACCCCAACAATCCGTCTTCCTCCAAACCCGGCAAGGAGTCTACTATTTGGAAACTGCAGGGAATCTCATGGTGCAACTTGAAATTCCCAGTGCAACATCCCCTCGACTTACCTTTGACAAACAGCGCTTGGAGCGTTGTAGATTTATGCACATCCATGCCATATCTAGGATGGAGTGCCTTCAGCTTCAACAGGCTGATCTCAGCGCCGGTGTCCACGATTAGGCGCGTAGGGTTCCTACGGCCAATGTCTAGAGGGAGAGCGACAATCGGGACTCGAGTCGGCGAAAACTGAGAACAGCTGGAGCTGGGTTTCGTTTTTAGTGCGGTCGGGTAGGATCTTGCCGACCCGACCTTGGGGAGTTTCCCGAACTCTCCCATTTTGCTTTATGTCGACACTCTGCCGCCTTGTGAGTGGGTCGACCGCAAAACTCGCACAATGTTCCGCTCCCCCGTTCAGGAATATTCCGCTCGGGAGTCCCACTGGACACCGAACTAGCGGAACTGGAGCTATTCTTTCTGCCCACTTTGGGCCCAATGCGCCGGGGCTGCCATTCCCGGCTCCCCGCGCTGCCTGATGCGGCATCATGTCTCGCATCCGTCTTTGATGACTTCGAGTCCATGGAGTCGGGTCGCCTACCGCCACCGCTCGACACGGACGATCGTCGCCCATCATCTCTACCTACTTTCCGGGAAACCACACTCTCCGCGCGACTATTACCGGCCTTCCGATTTCGCCGACGCAGTCTGCGTCTATTACTCGCGCCTGCCCTACTCTCCACACGGGTGTCCTGCTCTTGACTCGCAGCAGGTGCTGTTCCGGCGTGCCGCTTGTGGGGAGAACCCTGGGAACCCTGTTGTTGTTCCCACCTTTGCCTGTATTCGCACCCGCGCAAGCTATGACCTTGTCGGCCACAAAACTCGCAACAGCACCGGACGCTGAATACTCTTGGGCCTGATGTTGCCGGCCCACCGCCCGTAGACGGGGACTGCGGCTCTGGTAGGGCTCTCCGCTGAGCCTGCGGCCGCTGATGTTGCGGCCCATGCCGCGCGGTTCCGCTCTGCTGACCACCACCCCTGTATGGAGCCTGGGCTTGGCGCGTCTGCCTCGGTCGATCCGGGCAGTCCACTATGTCGTGGCCATACCGCCAGCACTCGCGACAGAAAGGAGTGTTCCTTCTCCTCAGGCACTCGTCGTAGACGTGACCCCTCACTTTGCAGAAACTGCATGTTGTCTGGGATTCCAGGGGGCGAGCCGATCGACCAACCGAATCCCGGACCGGATTGTCCCGACCCGATCGATCTCCCGGCACATACGCCCCTCGAGCCAAACCCTGCGACCCTTCACTCCGACTCGAGGAAGGCACGGTATTTGACCACGCTCCCTCGCCAGAGGAGGCCGGAGCATAGGCACCAGCATCCCGTCTATAATTGAGAGGCCCGCACGACTGCTCCCGAACGAAATCACCCTCTCCCCGCCGACGACTATCAGGCTCTTCAGCCGGCAACACGAATGACACCGCCCGGGGATTTAAATTCGACAACACCGGCGCCGGCACCGCGGCGTAATCCCTAGAAGTGGAGGATGTGTTTTCAAAAAGGGTCGAGCAACTTCCCGGTCCCGACTCCAATGTTTCCGACGCTCGCTCGGCGATTCCGTGCCGCGCATCCACAAACAGGTCGTCCTGCCTCAGCATTTCCCTTCGAGCTCGCTCGAATCCGGTTAGGTGGTCCACCAGGCTACGAAAAGGGACATTACCCAACGTGAGGAGGAAGTGTTTTAGTCCTTCCTCCCTCAGACCCCTCACCAACACCGGTTTGGCCATGCCCTCAAGCTGGCTGGCGAAGACGGACCTACCCTGGCGACCATAAAAGCGCTCAGCTGCCTCCTCGCACCGTACCACGGCCCGCTTCACCCGGGAAACGAAACCTGTGGCATCCTCGGAAGGAAGTTGTCGCATTTTGGAAAGTTGTGCGCACAACTCCTCATACGACACCCGGGGTTCGTAGGCCTCTCTAAGACGCTGTTCCGCTTCAAGGAATGTCGTGGGTGGTCTCTCCTCGAACATCCGATAGGCCTCGCCGCTCAGCCTAGAGGGCAGCCACCGGAGGAAGGTATGTTCCTCCTCCACCGCCAGCCCATCCAAGGTCCTTCTACAGCCCTTGAGAAACGAAGAGAGTCTCTCGGCCGTATCCGGTCCTTCCTGTCCCGAAAACATGGGGACTGCCTTCGACACCAGGTCGAAAACCCTATCTGTGCCCAACATGGTCCGTACAGGACATGGTTGTGGGCCCAGTTTAAAATACGAGGGCATCGGCGTGTCCTCCATGCTCCCGACAGGCTGCCTACCGACGGTGGGAGGGGGGCGCGCCGGCGATCGGTCTTCCACAAACTCGTCCCTCGAATCGTGAAATGCCTCCGGATCCACCTCGTCAACCGGCGGCTCGGGAAATGCCTCGGGTCGTGCCCGGGCAGGAGTGCCCTCCCGGACATCTCTCTGACGCTGCCTTGTTTGCATTGCTAGGCCGTCTAACAAACTCAAAATTTCACGCTGTTAAACCCGGAACCCCGACAAGACCTGTGACCAACAGTAAACCCGGGAAAAACAACGGTCCAACAGAAACACAACAACAAACACAACCCGTCCAACGAGAGAACCAACCCGAACGCGACAGAACCAATCCGCACACGAGCCGACCGTATATCGGATACAAGCCCACAACGTCCGAGCAGGTCAGTGCTTCACCCCGAAATCTCCGATCGTTAAAGGTCACACACGGAACGAGGGGGCGCGAAAAACGACAATGGACACAACCCCCACAACAGACAAACAACCACTCCTAAAGGGGACAACCACTCCAAATGTCATTCCCATCTGCAAATGTTCAAGAAGAATTATTTAAAAAAAAAAGTTGTCAAGCCCCTATTGCGCCCAAGTATCAAGTCCACGGCAACATCACACAACGAATATGTATACTCAAATTTTTGCACTAAACTTGTTATTGCCTGTCTACTAGGGCGATAATTACGACTGAAAATTGGAGTTAACGCTCTTAAAGTTGCGGTCACCGACTCCAAATTTCGGTAGTAAATTTGTTTAATTTGCAGACATTGTTCGTTCGTGTAATTAATTAATAATGTTGAGTTTACTGAACAAATTGACAGTGACAGTTCGATGATTCGTGAAAGGGTGCGTTCACAAATTAAATTCAAAGTTGTCAAGTCCCTATTGGAAAACCCGATATATATATATATATATATATATATATATATATATATATATATATCATCATCATCATCATCATCGGCACTACAACCTGGAACCGGTCTTGGCCTTATTTAGCAAGTCCTGAGGCTTGTCAAACTTTCCATAATGATCTGTTTTTTCCGGGCAAGGTCATTAGTCTTGCGCCAGTGGCTCCCCGACGGGGAATCGAACCCCGGTTTCCCGCGTGACAGGCGGGTATACTAACCAGTATACTATTGAGGAGCGTATATATATATATATATATATATATATATATATATATACATATATATATATATATATATATATATATATATATATATATATATATATATATATATATATAACATATTAGTTTACGAGAACATCGATATTATGTAAACAACGCATAAATCCAGATTGTATGCCATAAACAACACAATTATGTACAAAAACAAATAAGTAACCCAATAAACTACAGTCCCAACAAATGTAAATCAAACAAATACAAAATAAATTAAAGGGACAAAAGATAAATACAATTTTGTAACCGCCACACTACACCACTCACGTTCCTATAGGCGCCCAAGGAGTATTATTTCCTCTTCAAAGAATAATACTCATTTTATAAAGGGGGGAGAATTGTTACAGCCAGAACCACCCATCCCATAATACTTACCCCTTTTGCAGCCAGTGTCCACCACTAATTGCGATACACGCCAAAAACATCCACTTAAAGGATGAGACACTCCCCAAGCCATAGCATTACCCCATGCATCAAATGGTCCCACATTAATGCAATACCAAACAAATCGAACTAAACGTTCAATTTGCTCTAATCACTACAATTTCAAACAAATTGAACTAAACCTTCAATTTGCTCACATTGAAAACTTAGACAGGATAATCGAACCACAAATTCGCCACAAAAATCCCCTAAGATCCAAATGTGCGGACCAGATGCCTTCCTTCAAACGAAATCGCTGAGAATCATAAAATGCGCGTCAGCAATTTTATGATACCTTAGAAAAATGGTTACCTAAAACCATTAACACAATCAGTGTCGGTTTCCGTTTTAACCAAACAGAGTTAAAATAAACAACAGGCACCATAAAATGAACTGCACGTTCGCCTAAGCGCATAACAACATAGAGAATCATAAATGTACATTAGCACGATTCACTATCGATTTTTCACTTTGTATTTCCTATCGATTTCCCACAGAAGAGATCCTTGCCCATTCGGCTAAAACAAACAACAGGCGCAATAAAACGAACTACACGTTCACCCAAGCGCTTAACAACATGGAGCATCATAAATGTGCATTAGCACGATGCGCTATTGTATTTTCTTTTGTGTTTCTTCTATCGATCCCAATTTAGGAAAGATAAAGAAAGGACACTGAGTCAGGCAGCAACAAGGAGATATCCTTTTATCTGCAGGACAAAAGAAAGGATTTCCATCCGATGGGAAAATAAAAAAGAAAAAAAAATAGAGACGAGTTGGCTTTTTAATACTTGACCGAGACGGCGAAGGAGTTGATTCAAGACTATTAACCGAGACGGTCAGGGAGAGTGGGGTGAGTTCGTGTAGGAGGAGTCGGTTGATAATATTAATTCATGTTCACTTTATAATCGATGTAAAATTAAAAGTAAGTATCTTGTATAAATATAGTATACCCGCCTTTCACCCGGGAGACCGGGGTTCGATTCCCCGTCGGGGAGCCCCTGGCGCAAGACTAATGACCTTGCCCAGACAAAATAAATCATTATGGAAAATTTAACAAGCCTCAGGACTTGCTAAATAAGGCCAAGACCGGTTCCCGGTTGTAGTGCCGATGATGATGATCTTGTATAAATAGCGTAAATAAGTTGATTTAAATAACAAAAAAATTAATCTATGAATTGTAAGATAGGTTTTTTTTAATTATCTCTTTCTCCGTCATCATCGGATTGATCAAAACGATTTGTGAAGGTTCAAACAATAAAAACTATTTCATACTACGGATTTGCAATCTTCTCTACAAATATATCCGCGCTATACCCACCAATAACGAGAGCGAAACTGTTCACTTGGGAAACTACTTTCTAACATACGGATAAGGACACACAACCGTTCTTCTCCCGAACGGTGACGCCTTGTTATTACAACATTTAGTCAATGTTCCATCTCGAACGCTTTGCATCGACATTTAACTCTGTGAGTAGGGCGTTAGAATATACTCACAGCTAGGCCAGCTTGTCGTAAGAGGCGACTAAAGGCCGAGTGGTAGCCGGGGTCCAAACGCTCTGTGCGCCCGGTGAAATACCGCCGTATCAAGCTTTAGGCTCCGTGAAATGGCCGGGACAAATCCCTGGCTATCTTTCGGAGCTTGGCTGATGGACCGGTTCGAGAAAAGGTTGGTTAGGTGGTAGTCAGTTCCAAGGTGAGATACCACCCCCTCACGCTGTACATTCCGCGATATCGTCGAGAGAAATATTCGACGATGTTTCGGATGTGTGGCTGATGGCCCAGACTGACACAGAGATAAGTCATGATGGTACCTTCTGATATACAGAATTCCGGAGGTAAACTAGTCCCCCATTTGGATCTCCGGGAGGACTATGTCAGGGGGGACATCATGCAGGTATCATGATAAATAATGGAACTTTGAGAGGTTCGTCATCGCATAACCGGGCTTGCTCTCGAGACTCTGCCCACGCTCGACTGGTGACGGCATTTTGTAACATCAGGGGCATCGGTTTCACCAATACGACTGTAAACGCCGTCCACCAATATTTGCAAACAACAAAACCTGATATCCTTGCCCTAACTGAGATCCAGGTCGATTCGTCAACTAATTCGACATATCTTCGTTGCTCAGGATACGACATACATTCGAGATTCCGTTTTAAGGGCGGAGCCTATGTCTTCGCGCGGTCCAATGATGGGGGCATTGGAACCCAATAATATGGACATCACATGGTTGAGGGTCGTGCTAAGGAATTCTGCTAAATTTCTTTATTGTCTTTACCGCTCCCCGAATGACGATCGACCGGCGACATTTTTCGAACATCTTTCACATACCGTCGACTGGATACAGATCAACCACCCAGCTTATGAAATTGTTGTCCTTGGCGAATTTAATGTGCACAATTCCGATTGGTTGTTACATTCAACAGAACCGACGAGGCTGGGAGGCTGACGGAGATGTTTGCTGTAAGCCACAACTTGACTCAACTCGTGGGGGAGCCAACACGAGTGCCGGATGATCGAGGCGATTATGCGAACACCCTGGATCTATTTTTGACATCCGAACCGTGTATTTATACCGTAGAGGTTTCTGCGCCATTGGGAAACTCAGATCACTGCTTGGTATCTGTCGCACAAGCACTTGCATATCAACCGAATAACCGGCCTAGGCAGCTTCGCCATGTATGGAAGTATGGGGCTGCTAACTGGGACGATTTGCGAGATTTCTTTGCATTCTTTCCATGGTCCGAGGCGTGCTTCGGAGACTCCGATGTTAACGCTTGCGCGGAGTCTGTATCAGAGATTATTCTTCTGGGTATGGAGATGTATATTCCACATTCCATCAAACGAAGTTCGTCTGATAAACCGTGGTTTGATAAAAAATGCGAGCTGATTACAGCGGCAAAAAATAGAGCTTTTAAGCAATGGTGCTCCAATCCCACCGATGTTAATAGAACGAATTTTGTTAGAATCACAAACGCGTGCAACCAGGTGATTGATACCGCGAAGAAAGCTCACAACAACAGGGTGATCCATAAGCTCCTTCGGTGCCCAACTAGTTCGCGCTCGTTCTGGTTAATGGCAAAAGCTGTCAGTGGTAACTTCGCATCCTCCTCTTTCCCTCCGTTGGTGACAGACAGCGGGACGTTAGTCACAATTCAAAGGATAAAGCTAATGTGTTCGCCAATTTATTTTCGGCGAATTCAAACCTCGATCCCGGTCTTTTGGAGCCACCTGTGATCGCGCCGGTACGGTCTTACATGTCGGATGTAAGATTTCGTCCGCGCATTATTCAACGCATTCATAGGAGTTGCATAGGAAGGCAACTGGCCCGGAAGGAATACTAGCAATAGTCCTTAAGAACTGTGCTTCAGAACTATCGCCGGTTCTTGGAAGACTCTTCCGCCTATCTTATGCGCGGATGACCTTTCCTACCTGCTGGAAAATCGCTCGAGTTCAGCCAATCCTAAAGACGGGAAAAAGGTGTCTCCTACAAAATTACCGTCCGATAGCATAACTGTCTATTTTATCTAAGGTAATGGAAAAAGTCATCAATACAGAGTTAGTTAAGTATTTGGAGTGCAACGGACTTCTGAATGATCGTCAATACGGATTCCGTGACAGGCGGTCCACGGGAGACCTTTTGACACTTATAACCGATATATGGACATCTGCGATTGAGCGGCATGGTGAGGCAAGGGCGGTCGCATTGAATGTCTCCAAGGCTTTTGACCGTGTCTAGCACGGGGCATTGCTGAGCAAATATCGTTCATATGGACTTTCCCAACAGCTTTGCGACTGGACGAAAAGCTTCCTTGAGAATCGATCGATCCGGGTTGTTGTGGACGGCGAGTGTTCGCAACTGTATCCTGTTAATTCGGGGGTACCCCAAGGTTCTGTGTTGGCTCCAACCTTGTTTTTGCTTCATATAAATGATTTGTTGGAGACAACGGATAACAAAGTGTTCAGTTTTGCGGATGATAGTACGCTTGTTTCCTCCTTTTCGAGTGTTCGGCCGATTAGTGCATCTGCGTCGCATCTGCTGAGATGTAGACAGATTGACTCTCTGAATCAGGATCTAGATAAGGTCCTGCAGTGGGGAGGGCCAATCTCGTCGACTTCAATGCAGCGAAGACACAATATACAACATTCACAAAGAAATGTGGATCATCGGTTCCACAGCTGATGAAGAATGGCCGGGCCCTCGAGGCTGGGGAAAGTTTGAAATTGCTCGGCCTCACGGTCTGTGGGAATGTATCATGGCATGAACACATGTCGAGTATCGCCAGGTCAGCCTCAGGAAAGCTGAGCTATCTTTTTAGAGCCAAGAAATATTTTACTCCGACCCAACTTCTCCTTCTATATAAATCCCAAATTAGACCCCCGCTCGAATATTGCTCTCATGTTTGGATCTTGGCTCCTAAACATACCCTCGACCTACTTGAGAGCATACAGAGACGAGCGATCCGCCTGATCGGGGACTCGGCGCTGACGTCGGGACTACAGTTGTTATCACATCGAAGGCGCCTAGCCGACCTCTGTCTGTTTTACAGATATTATCACGGGTACTGTTCTTCGGAGATTCTTAGTATTGTTCCACGCAATTCGGCTTATATGCGCTCCACAAGACAATCCGACGGATCCCACCCATTTGTGCTTCATCTCACGACGGCGCGAACATCCCTGCATCAGAACTCGTTCCGGTACAGAGCGGGGAAGCTGTGGAACTCCCTTCCCACGCGAGTGTACCCGGAGCGTTACAACAGGGAACAAAAAGAACTGCAACAGTTATTTGATGGCATCTCGGGGCGCCCTATAGGTTCGCCTCTCCCGAGAGAAGTCGAATAAGATAAAAAAACAATTTGAGAGTGTATAAGGCTGCTTTTGGTGCCTGTGTTTCAAATAAACAAAAATTATTCTAATAATGATGTTCAAGCAGTCACAACTGAGTTTCCAATGAATTTTATTATGATTATAAAATTAGATTTATTTAAACTAAAAGTATTGTTGAAGGTTAAGTGATTAAATATCATTGAAAAGCAAACAATAAACTACATTGTAAACCTCTCGGTTTTTATAGGAAAAAAAGTCAATTTTATTGTACTAAGATCTTTATGGAGGTTTCATTTGTACTCATTGTACAATAATAATACAGTTACCTACTTGCATATTAAGGCGCTGTGGAGTGTTATGGGTTGACCTTTCTTGCGAAAAAGTATTAAAAACAGATTAATCAATATAAATTTAACAATCTAAACACCTAGTTTATTGCACTATTGCCATAAGTGATAGTAATAGGATTGAAATACTGACAAACGCTTCCAAGCGCCAACTCATCCTTGGTGGATAATACTTAAGTTATGAGTACGCCGTTTCTGGAGCACGCAACACTAACAACCTGAAGTACTTCAGTAGATAACATATTGATCGTAGATTTATCTGATACTGTTCGCCGTTGATTCTCAGTCGATATCTCTAAGTTGCACTACTTTTGTTTATCGCTGGTCTCCTAAAAACCTCACTGGCATAGTAATTAATTGTTGACTTTATGATTGCATCAGAAGAGGTACTTTCATAAAACAAAACAACGTCGCTGTGCCCAGACTGTGCATTTCTTTTGATTTTACTTCAGATGGCAAAATTCATTTAGTGTTTTAATTTCGCTTTAAATTAAAATATTTTCCATATAACGTAAATTAAATACCACTTGCCAAGACGGCCAAATATTTTAATGAAAACAAAATTGGAATAATGGAAAAGTTTAACAACATGTTAGCTTAAGGTAACAACACAAAATAAATACAGAAAAAAACAAGAAAACCAAAAACAATAACAAAAAGAAAAACAGACAATCCACAAAATATGTAAATATACACAATTTCCAAGGCATTTTCTTGACTGTAGTTATATCGAGTATCCGAACAAGAAAAGCATTCAAAGATTTACCTAGTAATTTGTATATATAGCGTATATGTATATTTGCAAGCTAATAGTAGATACCTTGTGTGCAAAACGTAAGAACCAACCAACAGGTGGGATGTTAATGTGGTTATCTAGATGCTGTTTCTCGGGTGTATCTTATGCTTCTGTAGGATGGTGTAAGTACTTGAATTAATCATCGAACTGTATCTCGTATTCCTTCTTTTGTTGTTAGAAATGAATGCTACAGCAGTAAAATACACACTTTTACTTGCACAATGGATTAGATGAAAATTAACACAATTTTTTAAATCTTCATTTAAACTAACGAACTTTTTGCACTTTATTGACTTCAAAAATATGTCATCGCGGTAATTCTCACGAAACATTTCGGATGCATTACGGTTTTATATCGGTTTCGACCTAAATCGTATCTCACTTGATCCTTTTTTTCTGTTTTCAAAATATCTGATAAAAATTTTGAATAAATTACTTGTCATCCACCCACCACTCGATACAAAGGATCCGATCGGCGACGAAAACCTAAAGCCACACAACACAACACGCTAACTATCGGACCGTTCGCGGGTAACTAATTTGTGAGTCTAGACGCTGGAAAAACTTAGCGTTTGGTCTTGTGCATAGAATTTTTGCCAAAACGGAAACGCTGAAACCTGCTCGAAAACAACTCGAGTAAGAGCAACTTAATGTATTCTCTCTCTAGACTTGACGCTACATCCTACACGGATTTCTATTAAAATTACTGACGAGTATCGATCGCGAAGTGAGCGACGGAATAGACATTAATGATCAGTAGGCACCGAGCTTCCGCTGGAGTCTGGAGTAACTCACTCGATTGAGCGACATAGCCCCCCGTTTGGGGCGAATTAATTTCAGTTTCTTTAAGTGTTGAGTGAGATGTTCAGCGTATGCTGTCTTGCAGACAGGGGTTATAATACTAGATACATTGAAGTATTGCTATCAATACTGGTAATTAAATATTTTATCCACAACCATAAGAAATATTATATATTAATTTGGAGAACAAGGGAGCCTTTTTTTTTTGCTAGATGGTTGTAAAATACAATATAATATAACTCCTAAAATATTGATCAAACACACTAAGACTTGGCTCGTTGGAACAGTAACATTTTCTAATAAAAAAATCTTCCCCGACAGTTTTTTGAATACTCGACTCAGGTATAGTAAGATATGGAGGTCAATAACGAGAAAATGCGATGTGTTTTAAAGGGTGTTCCAATTAGAACGAAACAAATTAAATGTGAACGGATCTTAAACGTCGAAATATTTTTTACATTCATTTTTCAATTAATACGAGGGTTGCTTTTTATATTTCGGGATTAGAGAACAAAAACAAATATTGATCATCGAAAATCACTTTATTGTTTTTCAAAATATTCCCCATGAAGATCTATACACTTTTGCATGCGTTTGAACCAATTGTCGACGCACTTTTGCCACTCTGATTGAGGTATCTCCAACACATGCATTCTGAATGCAGCAACCGCTTCTTCAGGTGTCGAAAAACGTTGACCTCTCAGTTTGTTTTTTACGTACGGGAATAAAAAGAAGTCATTCGATGCCAAGTCAGGACTATACGGCGGATGACCCATCAAATCGATGTTTTGGGTGCTCAAAAATGCAGTTGTCACAGCCGATGTGTGAGAGCTCGCATTGTCGTGGTGAAGACTGATCCGTCTTCGGCGGTTGGTTTTCCTGATTTCTTGGAAGACAACTGGCAAACAAATGGTTGTGTACCACTCAGAATTGACTGTTCTGCGTTGTTCCGGTGGTACGGTTGCGACATGTTCAGTTTTTCCGAAAAAACAGGCGACCATTTGCTTGGAAGTGCTTCGTGCGCGAACAACTTTTGTTGGATTTGGCTCATCTTGAAACACCCAGACAGTCGACTGCTGTTTACTTTCGGGCTCATACGCGTAAATCCACGATTCATCACCTGTCACGATGTCATAGACATGTTTCGAAGCACCGCGACTGCATTTCTTGAGCATTTCTTTCGACCAATTGACACGAGCCTTTTTTTGGGCGATTGACAAATTGTGTGGGATCCAACGCGAACAAATTTTTTTCACAGTCAACTGTTTATGCAATATTGAATGTATGCCGGTCCCACTAACGCCTAAGGTTGTCTCAATCTCACGATAGGTCACATGACGATCTTCCAATATCAGTTCGCGCACAGCATCAATGGTTTTCGGAACAACAACTGATTTTGGACGACCTTCACGAAATTCATCTTGGAGTGAACTACGACCACGATTGAATTCACCATACCATCGATAAACACTGGTCCTTGATGGAGCTTCATCGCCAAAAATTGAATGAAGTTCATCCATGCACTGTTGCTGAGTTAATCCACGCCGAAAGTTGTAAAAAATAATCGCACGAAAATGTTGACGATTTAATTCCATTTTTGGACCGAGATGAATCTTTTAAGTTACTGTAAACAACACAAATAGCGCTCGTATGTCAAAACGTTCTAGTGCGTATAACCTCAAAAATGTCCAACTTTACGACAGAGCTGTCAATTGCCGGATTGCAACACTAGGGTTGCCAAATCCCGAAACATAAGAGGCAACCCTCGTAAGCTAAATCTTTGACAAATGTAACTATGGAAAGATTAGTAGCTCAAGAACATGTTAAGGTTATAAAAACCTTTCACGAGAATGGTCCTTCAAATAAAAATAACTTTACCGCGTAGCGGAAGGTCCTGGCAGCTAGTGCTCAATCTCAAAATTATTGATATTCCAATTGATAATGTATCAATAAACATTCAATAATAAAAATAATTTAAAAAAAAATTAGCGCACTTCCTGATTTTTTTGTCAACATAATCAACCAACTAAGAATGCAATTTCAAAAATTATTGGAAAATTAAAAGAAATGAAGTCTTTTTTTTATATTTAGGCCCTGTGAGTAGGGCGTTAGAATATACTCACAGCTAGGCCGGCTTGTCATAAGAGGCTGTGGCGGTTCCGCCAAACCCCATGGTTCGCTTTCCTTTAAAACCCCCATATCTTCCATCCAATCATATAACTTCGCTAATGCAAACGCATTAGCACCTTAAATGCTTTACGCATCTAGGATTATCTAAGGTATAATCTAAAAAGTCCCTGTAAAAGAAAACTTGGGTTCCGCGATAGTATAGTGGTTAGTATACCCGCCTGTCACGCGGGAGACCGGGGTTCGATTCCCCGTCGGGGAGCCTCTGGCGCAAGACTAATGACCTTGCCCGGAAAAAACAAATCATTATGGAAAATTTAACAAGCCTCAGAACTTGCTAAATAAGGCCAAGACCAGTTCCCGGTTGTAGTGTCGATGATGATGATGAAAAGAAAACTTACCTTCATGCATCTCTTCGCATATAATTTCCTCTAAGATTTCTTTTCTCCCTTTTCAGGAATCCCACAACCTATTCGGTATCTTTGCTTCCCAGGCAAATTTCAATCTCCCACATCTGCACCGCAATCTCCACCCAGCATACCTGAAACATTTCCTTTTGCAAGGACATTTAATGCATACAACGCGTTAGATAAGGTTTCTGGAAATAATTCTTTAAAGTGCATACGGCATCATGAATCCCAAGCCAGTCGGCATCGTTTGTCTGTGCTTAAATCCTATGTCGGGCAGCTTGTTTTTACAGCTGCAATAAACCGACCCGCGATTTGTTTGTATAATCGACAAACAATCACCGCACTAGGCATTATCAACGAAACCAAAGTTTCCAGCATTTCCTAATACAAACACGAACCCGGTTTCTACTGCAGCCAGAGATGCCATAAACACCCAATTTGCTCTTAGCTCCATTTCCCGGATGACTAGCGGTCATTATTTATTCAACTGCAATGCACATATTCCCTTTCCTTGATTCAGGTTCATTGCCATGGCCTTGTGTGTGAAAAAAACCAATGTGATCTTCACTCACACATACACATACATTGCCAAGTCCTTCTTCCTTGTTTTCACCACGGGAGAAACACTTTCTTTCTTGGGAAAACTCACTCCAAAACGATTAAATATCGTTGAGTCGTTTTCCATCCACTGACCGCTACGGTCACGCGATCTCCCGCTCGAGTGTGAGTCGAGCAAGTCGGCTGTGTGAACAACTTGTTAAAGTGCACTTTGAAATGACTTACCATATTATAATAAAAATGTTATCTAAGATCATCGGGATCTATTCAACTCCGTAAACATAAGAAACATTATAGTGAACTAAATTCTTAAGCAAGGACTAAAAATAAGCCACAAATTAATTACAACAAGTTCAATGTGTTTTCGTCATTGATGTTCCCTCGGTGCTCGTGTTTTCGGTCTACGGCAGACACTTAGAACTGGTGGAGACGAGGTGGAACTCTCGCCCATGCTGGCGTTGCGATATCGTACCCCAGAAAGCGACAAAAGTCTGATTGGTAGCCGGGGTACCAACGCCCCGTGCGCCCGGTGAAATACCACCCCATCAAGCTTTATGCTCCGTGAAATGGTCGGGAGAAATGGCCATCTTTTGGAGCTTGGCTGATGGACCGGTTCGAGAAAAGATTGGTTTAGGTGGTAGTCGATCCCAAGGTGAGATACCACCCCCTCACCCTGTATATTCCGCGATATCGTCGAGAGAAATATTCGACGGTGTTTCGGATGTGATGGCCCGGACTGACACGGAGATAAGTCATGATGGTACCTTCTGATATAAAGAATTCCGGAGGTAAACTAGTCTCCCATTCGGATCTCCGGGGGGACTATGTCAGGGGGAACATCATGCAGATATCATGATAAATAATGGAACTTTAAGAGGTTCGTCATCGCATAACCGGGCTCGCTCTCGGGGCGCTGCCCACGCTCGACTGGTGACGGCATTTTGTAACATCAGGGGCATCTGTTTCACCAATACGAATGTAAACGCCGTCCACCAATATTTGCAAACAACGAAACCTGATATCCGTGCCCTAACTGAGACCCAGGTCGATTCGTCAACTGATTCGGCATATCTTCGTTGCTCAGGATACGAGTTACACTCGAGATTCCGTTTTAAGGGCGGAGTCTGTGTTTTCGCGCGGTCCGATCTGGCTTGCCAGAGGATGGGTGCGTTGGAACCCAATAATATGGACATCATATGGTTGAGGGTCGTGCTGAGGAATTCTGCTAAATTTCTTTGTTGTCTCTACCGCCCCCCGAATGACGATCGACCGGCGACATTTTTCGAACATCTTTCACATACCGTCGACTGGATACAGATAACCACCCAGCTTCTGAAATTGTTGTCCTTGGCGATTTTAATGTACACGATTCCGGCTGGTTGGTACATTCTAATAGAACCGACGAAGCTGGAGGCTTGCGGAGATTTTTGCTGTTAGCCACAACTTAACTCAACTCGTGGAGGAACCAACGCGAGTGCCGGATGCTCGAGGCGATTATGCGAACACCCTGGATCTGTTTTTGACATCCGAACCGAGTATTTATACTTTAGAGGTTCCTGTGCCATTGGGAAACTCAGATCACTGCTTAGTATCTGTCGCACTTGCACTTGCATATCAAGCGAATAACCGATCTAGGCAGCTTCGCCATGTATGGAAGTATGGGGCTGCTAACTGGGACGATTTGCGAGATTTCTTCGCATCCTTTCCATGGTCCGAGGTGTGCTTCGGAAACTCCGATGTTAACGCTTGCGCCGAGTCGGTATCAGAGATTATTCTCGGGATGGAGATGTATATTCCACATTCCATCAAACGAAGTTCGTCTGATAAACCTTGGTTTGGCAAAAAATAGAGCTTTTAAGCAATGGCGCTCCAATCCCACCGATGTTAACAGAACGAATTTTGTTAGAATCAGAAACGCGTGCAACCATGTGATTGATACCGCGAAGAAAGCTCACAACGACAGGGTGATCAATAAACTCCTTCGGTGCCCAGCTGGTTCGCACTCCTTCTGGTCGATGGCAAAAGCTGTCAGCGGTAACTTCGCATTCTCCTCTTTCCCTCCGTTGGTGACGGACAGCGGGACGTTAGTAACGAATTCAAAGGATAAAGCTAATGTGTTCGCGAATTTATTTTCCACGAATTCAAACCTCGATCTCGGCCTTTTGGAGCCACCTGTGATCGCGCTGGTGCGGTCTTACATGTGGGATGTGAGATTTCTTCCGCGCACTATTCAACGCATTCTACGTGAACTGGATTGTAGGAAGGCAACCGGCCCGGACGGAATACCAGCAATAGTCCTTAAGAACTGTGCTCCAGAACTATCGCCGGTTTTTGGCAGACTCTTCCGCTTATCTTATGCATGGAGGACATTTTCTGCCTGCTGGAAAATCGCCCGAGCTCAGCCAATCCCAAGGAACGGGAAAAAGGTGTCTCGCACAAAATTACCGTCCAATAGCATTACTGTCTATTTTATCTAAGGTAACGGAAAAAGTCATCAATACAGAGTTAGTTAAGTATTTGGAGTGCAACGGACTTCTGAATGATCGTCAATACGGATTCCGTGACAGACGGTCCACGGGAGACCTTTTGACACTTATAACCGATATATGGACATCTGCGATTGAGCGGCATGATGAGTCAAGGGCGGTCGCATTGGATGTCTCCAAGACTTTTGACCGTGTCTAGCACGGGGCATTGCTGAGCAAATATCGTTCATATGGACTTTCCCAACAGCTTTGCGACTGGACGAAATGCTTCCTTGAGAATCGATCGATCCGGGTTGTTGTGGACGGCGAGTGTTCGCAACTGTATCCTGTTAATTCGGGGGTGTCTCAAGGTTCTATTTTGGTTGCAACCTTGTTTTTGCTTCACATAAATGATTTGTTGGAGACAACGGGTAGCAAAGTGTTCAGTTTTGCGGATGATAGTACGCTTATTTCCTCCTTTTCAAGTGTTTGGCCGATCGGTGCATCTGCGTCGCATCAGCTGAGATGTAGACAGATTGACTCTCTGAATCAGGATCTAGATAAGGTCCTGCAGTGGGGAGGGGCCAATCTCGTCGACTTCAATGCAGCGAAGACACAATATACAACATTCACAAGGAAAAGTGGATCATCGGTTCCACAGCTGATGAAGAAAGGCCGGGCCCTTGAGGCTGGGGAAAGTTTGAAATTGCTAGGCGTCACGGTCTGTGGAAATGTATCATGGCATAAACACGTGTCGAGTATCGCCAGGTCAGCCTCAGGAAAGCTGAGCTATCTTTTTAGAGCCAAGAAATATTTTACTCCGGCCCAATTTCTTCTCCTATATAAATCCCAAATTAGATCCGCCCTCGAATATTACTCTCGTGTTTGGAGCTCCTTGAAAGCATGCAGAGACGAGCAATCCGCCTGATCGGGGACTCGGCGCTGACGTCGGGACTACAATCGCTATCAGATCAAAGGCGCATAGCCTACCTCTATCTGTTTTACAGATATTATCACGGGTACTGTTCTTCGGAGATTCTTAGTATTGTTCCACGCAATTCGGCTTATGTGCGATCCATAAGACAATCCGACGGATCGCACCAGTTTGCGGTTCATTTCCCGACGCGCGAACTTCCCTGCATCAGAACTCGTTCCGTTAAGGAGCGGGAAAACTGTGGAACTCCCTTCCCAGGCGAGTGTTCCCGGAGCGTTACAACCTGCAACTGTTCAAAAAGAACTGCAAAAGTTATTTGATGGCATCTCGGGGCGCCCACTCAGCGCTATAGGTTCACCTCTCCCGAGAGAAGTCTAATAAAAAAATAAAATAAACAAAAATGTGGGTGGGAATTTGGTTAAGCAAATTCCCGGAAATTATGATCATAAAATGCATTTGAAGATGCGCATATCCCCAAAATATTTCATCCTGTCCTGTGGTCTAATCATAGTACCTCCAATTTGTATTCGAGTGTTCTGTGAATATCGAGAAGTAGGTTGAGAGTGTTTACTACTCAGAATTATAGCTACAGCTTTGGAAGGATTAAGTCGACTTTTTCATCAACTGTAATATTGATACAGTTCGTCCACGTGACGATTTATTCCATATATTGTGAGTTTAGGGCTTTTGGATGACGTGTACAGTAGGACGTCATCAGCAGAGCCTATCTGGTTTACACTCCACACCAATGGAGTAGATATTAAACTGGTCATCGTAATCAGGACGCATCACCCTTTTATACAAATTTTCATCGAAATTTGTACATGAAATTAGCTAAAACATTCCAGGAGGAGCAGGCAGAATTCGTCATGCACTTCGACTGGAGTGAAGTTTCAAGGAATTTGGATGAGAATTTGGTTAAACAAATTCCCGGAAGTTATGATAATGAATTGCATTTGAAGATACGCATTTCATGATGTTGGGATTTGGGGATTTTGTGTTTATGCATGATAAATGAACATCCGGTTAGATTTATTATGAATTTGGTCTTAGCCGGGGAATTTCGGGAATTGCGTGTATGCTGATAAATGAACATTTGGTTCGTTTAATGCGCAGTTGATTTGATTGGGAATTCTGGACTGGGGATTTGAATGGATGATGAAAGAATGCATTGTATGATAGGGTAGGGTTGGTGAATTGCGAATATGCATGTGGTGTGTAGTTATATTTTCTATATATTTGGTTAGGGTGATAGTAAGGCTTTCCAAAGCACTACATTCTTATAATCCTGTCCACGGAGAATGCGTTGAATAGCTCGTCGGCAGAACTTTTCATCCGACATTGAATATTGTACAGAACCTGGGTTGATGACAATGGCATTATTTCAAATAATCAGTTTGATTTTAAGGTAGGATACGAAAAATTCCTATGCCGTAGGCAAACTGATGTCGGATATTCAATGGAATAAATTCAAAAACTAGTGCTTGTCTGATTGATATGGAGATGGCCCTTTACAAGTTATCTACCCTACTATATATACTCTAGAGCATGTTGAAGGATAGAAAATTTATTGCCAAAGCGGCAACGTGACATCTAACGTTGTTTTTGAAATAAAATGGGCCACAACAGAGAGGGGTAATGTGGGGGTTAAGAAATATTGTATCGGACACGGGCACTGGGTTCACTTTCTTCCCCAACGAATGTTTCGTCTAAATATATCGTCAACCACTCTACTGGCTGAGTACTCTCGCCACCTCTTGCTTCAATCACACTTATTAAAAGAAAACACTGATGCTGATTTTGATGTTGCAAGTGAATTTTATTCTTTATTTGATTTGTCTTTTTGATTCAGCAATCTACTCCTTACTTTGATTTAGATTTATACAGAAGAAACGATTGGTGATCAGACACGTTGTAAACGCACTGGTGATTAATACACGACTCCTCTTCTTGAGGGATGCGATTTTTCTGACCTTTCTTTGTAATATTAATAACCCGACAGCACGGCGGTTGAGACTCGACTTCCTTCAATGAGGGATGAAAACTGACTCGGTGCGGCGTGACCGTCACCAGTGGTGGATGTGAAGCGACTGTTGGAATTAGAGATGAAAATTGGTATTTCTGCTTTTGCACAACGATCGGCCAATGGTAATCGTGTTCTCTTGTGCATTCTTCAATTCCCCACGCTCATCGAGGTGAATAAGTACTTGCGTATTCTTTCGACGTCGATGGCCGTAGAAAGGATGAAGAAATCAAAAGGAAAGCACAATAACCCAGGGTTGATCTGGCTTTGGTATGCGTGTATCAATGCAACTCTGAGGGTGGCCCACTGACCTAGTGCGGTGATTGTGGTGATCTCAGAGTGCATTGAACGATGAAGAGATAAAATCCTGAAGGAGAGGAAAATGTAGTTTGCGCCATTCACCTGTAAGAAGAGATCATTGATCCCCAGCGAATGGAGTGTCTGGGGAAAGTGAATAGGACGCCGAATTGGCTAGGGAAATCTGATCGTAGGAACTAAATTAAATACTTTAATAATTTCCCCAGCGATTTCATGATTATGTAACCGCGTCGTTTGATTCGACTTGCTTGTTGCTAACCAACACGAATTGGAATTTGCGGTGCAAATCTCATGGGTTAGAGGAATGGAGTTGCCGTATGGCAAAAAGGTAGCTGACTTCAATTATGCATTACCTGCATAGGATAATGAATTCAGCTATGCGTGCGTTTTTGAAACATGATTTACAGGTGAATTATGTTGGTAGAAGGAATTGGGGAATGATATGACACGCCGTTAGCGGTCGAAATAAGGCGGAAACAGCGGGTTGGTTCTCCATGTAGTATAGAGAACCCCCACAGTACCATCTCTGATTCTTTTCAGCATATACAGTAGCGACTTAATAGGCACTCTTTATCAAGTGCGTATGCAGATGATATCATAATCTACAGATCAGCCCCGAAAATTGAGATCATTAACAGCGAATTGCAGCGGGATTTCAACAAAGTTCAGTGCTACTGAGACAACTGGAAACTGAAAATCAACTGTGTCTCTCGATGGCGCCGTCCTTTCCTTAGTTGATGTGCCCTGCTGGGATGTTAGAAACAGATCCAGGATCATCTCGGTTATCCAGCGTAGCTTCTTCCACGAGTTGAGTTAAATTGTTACTAACAACGAATGTCTTAGCCAACCTCTCAGTCACGTCGGTTCTGTAAGAATGTATCCACCGGCATGTGCACGTTAAAGTCGCCAAGTAGGATAATTGCGGAAGCCGAGTGGTTGATCTCTATCTGCTCGCATTTTATTTTATCAAACCAAGGTTTATCAGATAAACTTCGTTTGATGGAATGCGGAATGTAGATCTCCGTCCCGAGAAGAATAATCTCTGTGACCAACTCCGCTCATGCGTTAACATCGGAGCCTCCAAAGCACACCTCCGACTAAGGATAAGATGCGAAGAAATCTCGCAAATCGTCCCAGTTCGCAGCCCCATACCTCTATACATTGAGAAGCTGTTTAGGTCGGTTAATCCCTTGAAATGCAAGTAATTGGGCAACCAATACAAGAAGTGATCTGAATTCCCCAGTGGCGCAGCAATCTCCACGGTATAAATGGTCGTCTCAGATGTCAAAAACAAATTCAGGGTGTTCGCATAATCACCTCGGGTATCCAGCGCTCGCGTAGGTTCCGCCACGAGTTGAGTCAAATTGCGGCTAACAACGAACATCTCCGCCAGCCTCCCAGCCGCGTCAGTTCTGTTAGAATGCATCAACCAGCCGGAATTGTGCACATTAAAATCGCCAAGGACAACAATATCAGAAATCGGGTGGTTGCTCTGTATCCAGTCGATGGTACGTGAAAGATGTTCAAAGAGTGTCGCCGGTCGATCGTCATTCGTGGAGCGGTAAAGACAACAAAGAAATTTAACTGAGTTCTTCACCACAACCTTTACATGATGTTCATGTTATTGGGTTCTAACGCCTCCGTTCTTTTGCAAGCCAGATCGGACCGCGTGAAGACGCAGACTCCACCTCTAAAACGGAATCTCGAATCTAAGTCGAGTGTAATGTCGAATCAGTTAACGAATCGCTCCCGGTCAGGGCAAGGATATCAGGCTTCGTTGTTTGCAAATATTGGTGGACTGGGCTCATGCTACAAAATGGCGTTACCAGTCGAGCGTCGACAGAGCCTCGAGAATGAACCCGATTATGCGATGACGGATTTCTTAAAGTTTGGTTATTTATCATAATATCAGCATGATGTTCCTCCTGACATAGTCCCCCTCTCCGGAGATCAGTATGGGGAACCAGTTTTCCTCCGGAATTCTTTATCTCAGAAGATACCTATCTCTTCTCCAATCCTGCATTTAATTTCTTGTGGCTAAAACTTCACGTTCGTAAGCATATCATACATTTCTGCTTTCTCTACAGAAGCCCAAACTTGGATAGAAACGCATCGTCAAATGAATTTGATAATCTGTCTGATTCTATCGATAGGATTTTGACCCAATATCCGCACACTGAAATCGTTATTGCGGGTGATTTCAATGTGCATAACTCTTAGTGGCTTCGCCACTCCGGACACACACCATCTCAATGTCAATATCACCATCATCGGCACTACAACCGGGATCCGGTCTTGGCCTTATTTAGCAAGTCTCGTGGATTAGTAAATTTCCCATAATAATTTATTTTTACGGCCAAGGTTATTAGCCTTGCGCCAACTGAATGTCAATATGTACTATTCAAATAGTTTAAGTCTACTCGTCAATGAGCCAACACTGGAACCAGACGTAGATGGTCACACTGGACCTGTTTCTCACCTCTCACCCGAATAAATACACAATTGAAGCTTCTTCGCCCTTAGGCGCTTCAGATCACTGTGTCGTGTCAGCTCAGTTTGCTCTAGCTAAGAGCAACGTTAACAAGAAAACTCGCAAAAGAACAGTATGGTTAGTACCTGGCTGACTTTCAAACAGACAACTTGTCTCACAGTTTTGCTCGTGCTATTTATCTTAATCAACCGTTATTTTCACAATAATTTTCACAATTTAATTATCATTATCTTGTTTTCTTTGCCTCGTTTTCCGCATACAAAAATTTGAACAAGTGTTAAAACCGTTAAGTTATGGCCCCTGGGCCACGTGTGTTAAACAAAATTAAGCGCAAACGGTTGCGTTACGACCCCGTTATTGGAGGCCAAACTCCTCCCGATAAACTTTCAAAAGTGAACAATAAAGTTCTAGAAAAATCTAAAATGTGTTCAAACACTAACTTTTTTCCACCACTTCAAAGTCTGATGGAAGACTCTTCTGAAATGGATCCGACCAATGACGAACAGTGCGCAGAACTTCCTAAGGAAACCGTTCCGCCAATTGTGGTATTAAAAACAACTAGTGCTCAAGTGCGTGATATTTTGAGCAACATTAAGATAGACAAATACTTAATCAAAAACATTTCGCTTGGGCAAAAAATATGTGCCCCAACAATGGACATATATAATAAAATCAGAACCGAACTCGTACGGTTAAAATGTGAGTTTTTCACCCACTCGCGTAAGGAAAATCGTCCATTAAAGGTAGTGTTATCCGGGCTAGACTTAATTAGCAACGATGTAGTGAAAAATGAGCTAATTGCACTCGGGATTAAGTGCCTAGATGTTAAAACCATCACATTAAATCCGTCAACAAAAGCCCTGTACAAACACTACTTGTACATCGTCTACATTCAACGCGGTACTGTTAAATTAAACGAACTAAAACGGAACTACTCCACCTTGTTCAAAACCATCGTTCGCTGGGACTTTAAAAAACATAATCCAGGTAAGGTCACACAATGTCACAATTGCCAGCGTTATGGTCACGGCTCGATGCATTGTCATATAAATAGCTTCTGTGCAATATGTTCGGGAAACCATAATACATCCGACTGCAAAACGAATGAGGTCATCAAGTGTGCAAATTGTAGTGGGCCACATAAATCCACCGATCCAGAATGCATAAGCCGAAAGCAGTACATAGACATTCGCCGCAAATTATCCCCACGTGGACGTGGTACAGGAAATACAACGTTCCTACAGCCTCCGAGTGACAAACAGCAGCCAGTGCCCGACCGATTATCCATGGATAATTTTCCTCCACTACCCCGATCTGTGCGTCAACCTTCACTTCCTTCATCCACCTGGGATTCTGGCCTCCATCAAACCAAGCAACCTTCCAACAGTGATACGACACACACGAAGAAAAATCCGTCAGAAACATTAACTAATGATAACCTGTTCTCATTTAGCGAGATAAACTCTCTTCTTAATGAAGTTGTAACCAAGCTTAGTGCTTGTCAAACCAAAGCTGACCAATTTAACGTCATTACTTCATTAGCTATTAAGTACATATACTCGGAAAAAACATGTTAAGAAACTCTCTTAACATCATAACTTGGAATGCGAGAAGCATCAAAAACAAAAAGCATGAATTTTTTAGTTTCTTGATAAATTTTAATATTGACATTGCACTTGTTTCAGAAACCTGGCTCAAACAAGACATTTCTTTCTCACATCAAAATTACATATGTTATCGCCTAGACAGGGTACATGCTAGTGGTGGAGGTGTCGCCATTGTTGTGAAAAAATGTATAGAACATTCCTTGCGTCCTTCATTGCGCCTTAAGTTAATTGAGGAAATTAGTATAGATGTAACATTAAGTGACAACTCCAAGGTGAGTCTTTTTTCGGTCTATTTCCCTGGAGGAAATAGAAACCTAGAGAAATCTACTTACTTTAAGCGGGATTTGCAAAAATTGTATAGAGTCAACACTCGAAACAAGGTAATTATTGGTGGTGATCTAAACTGCAGACATCAGTCGTGGAATTGTCTTAGGGCAAACAGCCGGGGTAACATTTTACTAGATGTTGCTGAATCCAGCCCAAGTTTTTCCATACTTTATCCACTTCTTCCCACCTATATCCCAGCGAGTGCTAACAAGAACCCCTCAACTCTTGATCTATATATCACTAATATTCCAAATTACTGCACAGTGCCATTAACTCTAAATGCGTTAAGTTCAGACCACCTTCCGATCAGCCTTACAGTGAATCATACAGTAGTTGTAAATCGTACCAGTTTATACCACAACTATTCCGCCGCCAACTGGAATTGTTATAAATCATATATAAACACGAACTTGGTTCTAGGTGATACCAGCCTAAATTCTATAAACTGCAGCGAGCACATTGATATCCTATGTAACAATTTTGTTTCTGTTATCAATAGAGCGGCCGATCTTGCGATACCTAAATGTTCCACTGCTCCAGTTGATAAGACACCGCTTCCTGAAAATATCTTACATCTGATTAGGCTACGAAACTCTGAAAGAAGAAAATGGCTGCGTTATAGAATCGATTGTTTTCTAGTTAATGTTAAAGTCTTAAATAATATAATTAAAAACGAAATCTCAACATATAGGAACAAGTGTTGGAATAAACACCTTTCCTCTCTTGACAAAGCTAGCAAACCGTTCTGGAAAATATCAAAAATTATGAAAAAGAGAGGGTCCAGTATTCCTCCGTTTAAAGTTCACGACAAGTTGTTTATTTCTTCAGTGGAGAAATCGAACCTACTTGCTAACACGTTTAGTAAGAACCACTCCATATCTATGCATCTAAGCGACGCGTATACTGAAGCTGAAGTTTCTAACACTATCCATGTACTTTCTCAAACACCAGCTGAAAGTACTTACGCAACTAATATCAGCAAAGTTAAAGAATTGATAAAAAAATCGAAATCAAAAAAGGCTGCGGGTCTCGATAATATTAACAACAAATTAATCAAAGCACTTCCACCTGCTGCAAGTAACTATTTAACGTTCATTTTCAACGCTTGTCTTAAGAATTGTTATTTTCCGGACTGTTGGAAAACAGCAAAGGTAATACCTATCCCGAAACCCGGCAAACCGAAGAACAGCCCCGAAAGCTACAGACCTATTAGTCTACTTAGCTGTCTAAGTAAGCTCTTAGAGAAAATCATTAAGGAAAGGATTGATCGTTTTGTGGAAGACAATAACATCTTACCAAACTTTCAGTTCGGTTTCCGTAGTGGTCACAGCACAATCCACCAAGTCTTGCGCATTAAAAACCACATAGCTGGTAAATTCATCGACAAGGAGTCAACGGGACTGGTTCTTCTAGACATCGAAAAAGCTTTTGATACGGTATGGCACGATGCCTTGATTTATAAGCTACTAAAACTTAAGCTGCCAATACCGCTTATCAAAATTATCCAGAGCTTTCTTTGTTCGAGAAAATATGTTGTGAGTATAGGAACCGACATATCCTCTACTCACCAAATCCACCATGGTGTACCCCAAGGCTCGGTTCTTGGTCCCATATTATTTACATTGTTTGTCGCAGATTTACCATATCTAGGTGAAAACACTCAGGTAGCTATGTTTGCCGATGATACGGCCATTTTCTCTTCGGGTGCTTTATTCACTAATGTCTACAACTCTTTGCAAGCAGCTCTTGACAAACTAGCAGTGTATTACAGGAAATGGAAAATAAAAATAAATGGTAATAAAACACAAGCTGTCTGGTTTTCGAGATGTAGGAAACACTGCTACCTACCAAATGGCACTAAACTCAGTATGTGTGCAGTTGATATTGATTGGTCCGAAGACTGTAGATATCTAGGTATTATTCTAGATAAAAAACTTATCTTTCAAAAACACATCACTACCACAATAGACAAAATAAACAAAGTCGTAAGAGTTATGTATCCATTAGTGTGTAGAAAGTCAAAGCTTAGCATCGAAAATAAAATTATAATATATAAAACCATTTTTCAAGCGATACTCCTGTACGGGGCCTGTATGGTGTAATTGTGCTCGCACACACAAAATAAAATTGCAAAGGTGTCAAAATAATATATTGAAAATGTTGCTGAATTTGCCATGGCATTATTCGACACATGAACTACATGAAAACGCTAACGTTAAACAGGTAGAGTTCTACATTGACAAATTCAATCGAAACTTCTTCGTCAATTGTTCTTTTTCTGACAATATTCTCGTTTCCCGTCTTGCGTTATCCTAAATCACTACATATGTACTCTGTCTATGAAAATTATATCGAGGTTATTATTATATAAAATAACCGGAAGCTCGTGCAATATTAGTCTTAAGATTCAAATAAGGGTTTTTTATTGTAGTTTTCCCTTAATTTATTATTTGCTATTCATTAAAATTGTGCTATTGTCGTTATATAGATTTAATATTATAGTTGTAAAGGAATTGCTATCCTAAATCTCTTAAGTACTAGTTGTAAAATATACCATAAATGTAATTATCTACCAAATAAAAATTGAATTGAAATTGAACAGTATGGTCCTACGAGATAGCCAACTGGGAAGGTCTGAACGACTTTTTTGAGAGGTTAATTTAGTCGTTATTTTTCTTCAATAACGATGTTGACTCCATAACGGATATACACACTTTATTATTGAAACTTAAACCAAATAATTCACAGTGTAGATAATTCTTAAGATGACAAATGAACTTCAACTAGATAATTCACATTCGTTTACCAGAGTCCACTGCTGCTGCTGGTCTACGATCTTCCGGATATTCTCATTTGTTTTCTTTGCCAGAGACCACTGTTGCTGCGGCCGCTCTCGACCATGACCCAGGAGAAAAATAGAAGTAGAAAAGACCGGAAGGTGGTCGAAAAATCCGGATGAAAGCTCAACAGATGCTGCTAAGCGCGGTGCGTTCTCTGGGGTGGAATATTGTAGCGCTCTCTATTCGTCATTTCCAAAGGTTTATTCCACCTTCAGTATTCCGGCCCCGTCAGTTGCCTCCATGACAGCGATCGTATTAGTTGCGATACTTGATTGGAACTTCATTTCCATAACGGCTAAGCGGCTTTGAAAGCAGTTATTGGCCTTCTTAATATTCACCTCATCTTGAGTGATTCGGCCCAGCTTGCGTAGCAATTTGCTCATCGGTGCCCCTTTCGTGTATTCAGATAATAATCCGGCTCAAAGGACCGAGGTTTTTTCTGCTTGGGTTGTGCTGTGTTGATACTGCACTAAAGATCTAAAAAATATAAAGACTGGGTTCTGCAATTCATCAACGACATCGTCTAAGCATAGTAAAGGGTTCAAACTATTACCGTAACACAACATATATTATTGCGTGGTACAAGTAAATGTTTTATGTTCCACAGCGTGGAACGTGAAATACTCACCATATTTTTCAATACAATTGACTACTTCCTGCGCCCTAAAATAGGCAAATTCTGAAGTGATGTGTTTATTTGTTTTACAGCCCTTTAGGTATATGCAGAGTTTCAATTGAGTGTAAATGAAAACAACCCTATAGTTTATTACGGTAATATTACTAAGCGGCAATTTATAAATAATAATACTTCAATATCTTGAAATGCTTAACCACAGTGAGAGTTGTAGGGGCACAGTGATTTATTTTATTCACAAAATGTAGTTGGCTAACCAGGTATTAATAAATTCAGGCATCAGTTTATAGATTACGAACTATAATACTTTAGAATTCAAGGTGTGCTTAGTTTGGGAGTTTTGTGTTTTACGCCACAATTTTAGCTTTCTAAGGGTTAAGTATTACCTGAAGTCTGGGAAATTGATCAGTATTTTGCCCGGAACACTGACAAAAGCAAGTTTGCAGATGAACCTTTCTGGGTATTCCTTTGAACTACCTTCGAACTAGACTGAGTGATGTTTTGGGGTGTTGGCAATGCTCGAACGCTCGATCATTTGTGTTACTGCAACGAAAAAAGGAAAAACCGAATCGCGAACGGCGCTTTCTCTAGCGACATCCCAACAGTTTTGCCTTTAGCGGACTGTATTTTCCCGGCGCTGGCCGGCCAACGATGATTTCTTCTAATCTGTAGGATTGTACCTCCAGAACCGGAGTCTTCTCTGGATGAACGGGCGTTAGAGTCTTGCCCAGTACAAATCCCTAATCAACAAGGTGAAAACGCGACCCAGAAAGCAGATATTCAAAAAACCCGACCCAAATTCTTCGCTTATTTTATTTATTGATTTGAATTAAATAGATCTGTATATTTATTATTCTTTATCCTTGTTATTATTATTAGATTATTCTTATTAGATTACTCTTGTTTATTAATTCCTGATCTCTTTGGAACTGGTCGTGAACAAGACCTTTTGGTTAGGAGTTCCTTCGACGACTCCTGCTGCTTCACTTCTTTTTTTTTTTTTTATTTACTGCATTTATTTGACCAAAAATTAAGAGTTACAATAAGTAATACAGCTAACTTATATTAGATTGGTTACATAATAAGTGTTTACATATCATTTGTTAACATGTTTCAAACAGTTCTTTTTTACATCATAACTCAGCTAACCTTCGAGGGATACGGATCGTTCTATCGTTCTATCCCGCGTCTTTCTAGTGTGTGCACCTGTGTGTGAAAGTGTGGTCGTCACTGAGAACGGCTGTATAGTCATTGAACTCGTAGCCAAAGTGTTGTGCAAGGTGCGCGTAAAAGATATAATAAATATTAATTAAACCCAAAAATAGGGTGTAACTGCCCGTCTAAAACTCTCGTTGAAAACACATCGTTCGCCGGTCGTCCACACAATTTTAGAATATTGTCGCGTACACGTGTGTGCTAACGTGTCTACCGCTGTGTATATACCGAACGGCCAATAAAAAAAAACTGTGTGTGTGTTAATGTGTATGCGTGTGAAAGCAGATGTTCTCTGCATGCTGCTTCACAAATAAAACAATTGAATTGACGGTGGAAACAAATAATGGAAAAAAGAAAATTAATACTAAAAGTAATTTCAAAGAGGCGGCCCAAAGCCCAACCAAACCTCCTTGCCAAACGGCATAAAGCTAACCCAACCAACAAAGAAAAAATTCGCAGAGAAGGAATGACCACTCCTGGCAAGCCACATTATTCCTGAGAAGGGAATAAATTTAAAGAACTGGCAACTGAAAACCACAAAACCAGCAATACTGAAATGAGTGACAAAGATGTCGAACGTGCTCAATTTATTGCGGAGCTATAAAAAAAGAAAGAGGAGCTCTCCAAAAAGAAGAACGATTTGGATCGACAAATCAAAGAAGCCTTATCGGAAAGCAACATTCAACAGCAAGAGGAGAAACAACAACAACAGCAGAAGCAACAGCAGCAGCAGCAACTGCTGGAAAAACAACAAGCCGCAGCCAATAAGAAGGAGAAAGTGCCTCCCATCATAGTTAGTTTTATGGAAGCTAAGGACCTAATTAAATTGGGTAAGTTAACATGTAGAAATTTTAAAACGAAGAATTTAAATAATAATAAAATAAGTTTTTTATGTGATAGTTTAGATGATTATCATAAAATTAAATCTGCTCTAAGGGAAGCAAGTAGTGAGTACTTCACGTACACACCTAAATCGGAGAAAACTATCTCCATGTTACTTAAAGGAGTTGATCCTTCATTTTCCTCGGAAGAACTCCTCTCAGAACTACAAACTGTCGAAAATGACAGTTTAAAATTTACTGATGTGAAGCCATTCTCCACTTCTCTCTCCGGAAGTTGCAACCGCAGGTTGCCGTTCTTCATTGTCTCCCTAAGTCCCAACAGCAAAGTCGATGCACTTAGGAATATTAAAGTTATTTTCCACCAAACAACAATTTGGGAAAAAATACGGAAGGCTGACCGTGTATTGCAGTGCATGCGGTGCCAACGATTCGGCCACGTTGCATCTAACTGTTGTATGGAATTTAGATGTGTAAAGTGCCAAAACAATCATACCGTAGGAGAATGCCCCTTAGGTAAAGAACAGGTTCAGGATAGAAGCAAACTATCTTGCGTCCTATGCACAAATACAGGTCACCCGGCCAACTTTAGAGGTTGTCCGAAATTCCAACAACTAAAAGCCAAGTTGGAATTTAAAAAAAAAAACAACTTGAAGAAGAGAAACGAATGAAGGTTCGTTCTTATAATAACTTCGTTGCACCTAGTGTATCATTCGCTCAAATTGCCGGTAGTCCATTAAACTCAAACTTCGCGGCACAGGGAAGTAATATCACAGAACCTTCCGCACCTAGCATATCATTTTCTCAAATGGCTAGTAATCCAATTAATACAACGGGGGCGGAACTTTCACGCAACGTCATAAAAGCGCCCGCTCCAGAGGCAAATTCAGATATAAGAGCAATTCTGATAGCCATACAAGGACAGATTGGTGGATTTGAAAAAAAAACTGACTGAACAAGCGGCCCGAATAGATATTATTTATTCGTCCTTGTTATCAGACAACCCAACATACCACAATGAACTATCCAACTAATTTAACACTAAAAATTATTGCTGTGAATGTGAATTCACTAATCCACGTGGAAAGAAGGGATAATCTAGGTAGCCTGCTTGAAGCCGAATGCCCCGATGTGCTTCTGGCTAGCGAAACCAAGCTAAACCAGAGGCACAAATTGGGCTACAAAAACTATGAAGTCATTAGACGAGATCGTACACACGCCACACAAGGAGGTGGAGTTGCTATCTTAATTAAGAAAGGCCTTCACCACAAGGTCATTTACAGCACAGCTGTATACAAATTTCAGCTGCTGGAAGCTTGCATTATAGATATACCTTTGAAAAGTCAAAGGATACGTGGTATCCGTGTATGCACCTGAAGCTCCTCAGTGTTCGCAATTTATCAGCGAACTGGATACCCTTTTTCGTAATCTCAAGTTAGACTCGGAAAACAATTATTTTGTTCTGGTGGGAGATTTCAACTCCAAACACAGTGCTTGGGGTGATATCACTCTGAACACGAGAGGTAATGCACTGTTCAACTGGTGGCAAACAAATGCAACATAATATAAACTAGAATTGTACGCTACAAGTACGCCATCTTATCCAAGAGGAGACTCCTTTCTGGACTTACTTATGATTGACGACAGACTACAATTATTAGGCACGGACCTAAATACTCGAAATTGCCTTCGCACAATCGGGTATGATAGTGACCATTACGGCCTCAGCGCCGTTTTACATGTTCCAAACGAACATGCAATACTTGAGCAGTACGACCAGATACATTCGTTCGTTTTCCGAAAAGCACACTGGTCGCGCTTTGATCGCATAATAAAAAGAGAACTATGCTCTAATGGCGTAGACCCTCCAACTAATAGAAACCTTCGAAATGAGGAAATAGATCATTATCTCTCAACGATGGACAACATTGTCATTAAAACAATGCACCGTTCCATTCCAAAAGCGGCGCACATGGAGGAGACTTTTAATAGATATAGAAACTCAACTATTGATGCCCTCTATAGACAAAAAAGCGCTCTGCTCTCCCAGCTCAAACTGCTCTACAGACAGTTCAGCGATCCTTATAGCCAAGAAATAAAGACAATTAAGTCATTGATTAAAAACGTTCAAAAGCTGATCCGTGACAACTACAGATCAGTAATTAATGAAGAATGGAAACGTAAAATTCTCTCCATTAAAACCAGTGGTGGGAATATGTTTCCGCAAATAAATAAAATATTTAGAAGAATAGATCATAATGACATTCCCTGCCTTCGAGTCCCGAAGACTCCCGAGAATTGTCAAATATTGCTGAACGCAGGACTCACCCCGGAACACATCAACTCCAACGAAGAACTAATAGTAGTCGAGGATCCGCAAGAGAAAGCGAACTCCATTGGCGCCTGTTTCGAGGCAGTACACAAAGTGAACGAATCCATTCATTCTAACCTCGATATCGAAAACAGAGCTATCCAAAACCATATTTCGCTGCACAATGAACGGCAAAGTTGGCATTCCGAAAACAAAAGTTTCACCATCTTCAGTGAAAACAATAGAGCGGATGCGCCGCTTAGAAATTTGTACACAAACATATTTGTGAATAAGAATGAACTCATGGATATCCTTAGATCCATTAAAAACAAGAAGTCCTCTGGAACAGATGGTATTCCGAATACCGTTCTTAAACATCTGCCTCCGGAAGCGGTGAAAATTTACACTACCTTGTTCAATAACGCTCTAAATAATGCATACTTTCCAAGACGTTGGAAAATAGCAGTAGTCCATCCCATCCCCAAAAAGGGCAAGGACAGGAGCAATCCCGCTAACCTTCGCTCGATTAGTCTGCTTCCAAACATTAGCAAAATATTCGAGAAAATCATAAATAAGGCATTGATAAACTGGTGTGATGAAAACGACATCATTCCGAACAACCAGTTTGGCTTTAGAGCGGGGCACGACACAGTTCATGCAGCTACAAAACTTGTTTCCGATATACAGTGGAACAAGGCAAAACGACAATGTACAGGCGTATGTTTGGTTGACTTTGAAAAGGCCTTCGATACCGTATGGCTAGAAGGACTTATATATAAGCTATCAAATCTAGGTTTGCCTGAATATCTGTTATACATCATTTACGATATGATAATGGATAAGCAATTTGTGGTAAAATGTGGGGGCAAAATCTCCAATAAAACTTTTCATATTAAAAATGGCTTACAGCAGGGAGCCGTGAATTCTCCCATTCTCTTCAATATTTATACTAGTGATCTAGTTGGGTCTCTTAATCATGCTATTGCATACGCCGACGATATTGTAGTGTACAGATCAGAAAAAAATATCGATGCCATTAACAGACTTCTTCAAGAAGACTTCAATAAAATCGAACGCTTTTGTGACGATTGGAAATTGAAAATTAACTTCCAAAAAACAGAAACCATCCTTTTCAGAACACCTCTTTCTACAGCTTCAAGAGATACAAGGCATAATTGGAAAAACTTTTCCATTGCAGGAAGCAATAATCTTCCGCTGCAAATGAAAACTGTTGTCAGGTACCTTGGTATCTGGATGGACCAATACCTATACTTTGATAAGCACATAGCAGCTGCCCTCTCTGCAGCTAAAAGTGCATATGCAATGACAAGAAGCCTGTTTCGAAATAGTCTCCTAGATCACAAAGTTAAAATAATTTCGTACTCAGCATTTATTCGTCCAATATTAGTGTATGGTTGCCCGGTATGGTTCAACGTTTCCCCATCCTACATGGAAAAGTTTCGCATGTTCGAGAGGCAGTGCTTGCGTTCCTGCCTCGGGTTACATAGAACACCTGAGTCTCAATACAGGAAATTCTATCCTAATAAGACACTGTATGACAAATCAGGACTGAATAGGATAGACAATTTCATTATCAAAATTATTCGTGGTCACACTGCAAGGGCAATGTGCAGCGAAAATAATCTTATCTCAGGAGCATACTACCCCAATGACATATACCTGGAGAATACACTCCAAAATGGGTTTATCCCACCAGAAGCGTTCCCTCTATTGGATAGAAAAGGTCTTATCCAAAACAAGCACGGAATCCCTAGTATTTACCACGCTTTTCGTGGTGCCAGGGACAATCGGATTCTTTATAACAGTGATATATCAAATGCTGCAGTTCACTTGCGATTTAGCATGGCAATAGGCGATCGAGATAAATCTATAAATGACCGATCCCATCCCAACTGGTGGTGGATTGACAATGAAGAAAGGATTTAATATCCCCAAATATAGTAAGATCTCCAGACGCTACGCCTTCCCTTCCCATTCCTCATTTCCCTTTTCATATTTATTTATTCTTCCTTTTCGTTTTAAAATTTCTTTATGTTAACATTTTTTGTTTTTTTGTTATTAATTTTTTTTTTGTAAACTTTTTTACCTTATATTATTTATTTAAAAAAAAAAAAAAAAAAAAAAAAAAAAAAAAAAAAAAAAAAAAAAAACAATACAGAGAGAGAACTTCGTCTTCTAAAATATTCAGGTAATAGAAAATATATAAAAATATAAAAATATAAAAATATTATTGTACGCCGAAAGGCATTACACACAACTGTATCGTGTAATTTAGAGTGCTCGCGTAGAGCCAGTAAATTATTTTAAGAATAAGAAAAGATTGTAAAATAGGATTTAGCATTTTAGTCCTAAGTCGACGTTTGTTAAATTATTGTACAATAAATGCGTTATTCAACAACAACAACAACAATCTTTTTTACATGTGCTTAAGATTTAATGTGATTTAGATACATTGTTGATTTTGTTTTTCCCGGAAAAAGTCAGGAGAAAAACCAGGAACTCTGTTTATTTTAACTTAGCTTACTTCAATTACTTAACATAACTTAATCTAATCCTATTTACAATTTACAATATTTGACATTGCAATGATAGTGACAATTTGATGACTTAAAAATAATAATTACAATTTTTATTTATGTGGATGTGGGATATTTTGTTTTGATTGAGGGTAGTAAGGGATATGGTCAGGTATGTTTTCGAAGGATGAGGGGTGCCATTCGGTTCTATGTTACAAGTAAGAATCTTGGTGAATGCTACTGCTTCAAAAAAAAATGAGTGGCGAGAGGCCGACTTTAGGGAGATGACCAGAATCACCTACATCCCCGAGGATGTTGGCCTCGGTCTCGAGATATCTGAAAAGAAAGGGGGGAAGGAGGTATCTAAGGATAGTGTGGACAGGGTTAGTTCAGGCGTTCTCTAACTACTTGGATGTGGGGATGGTGGAAAAGAAATCGTACAAGACCGGTGGGCCTTGAGTGCGGTAGTAAACGCTGATCGCGTCTTTGGCGTCTGATAGTCTGCGCTTTGGTCGGCGTGTGTGTGTGTGTGTTTGTGCTGTCTTGTACTGTGCGTGCGTGTTTGTACTGTGTCAGCAGTAGACCCTATGGGATGGGTCCAGGAATCCTCTATTCTAGAGGAGAATGTTGTTGGGAAGGGTGCTTTCTTCAGTTTTGTACTGAAGAAGAAATTGTGGTGGTCTGATCTGAAGGAATCGAGAGAGAGAGAAGGGTCAAGAACGCAGGAATATCGTACAAGTGGGTTCTCGCTGTTCTGAATAGGTACTTATATGCTAATTGTAGCAAGTACTCGTCGATAGGGAAAATGCAGGCGCCTTCGCATAGGTGAGAGTTCGGGTAATGGCGACCGTCAGGTCTTCTGGAGCGTTTGGTGCATCTTCTGAGGAGTTTTCTTTCGAAAACTCGAAGTCTTTCCATTTGGGCCGAAGTTATGCAGGACCATGTGGTAAAGGCGTATAATTCCAGATCGGATTAGCTGCTTATAGCAGAGAAGCTTAACTTTGGTGTCAAAGTTGTTGCTTCACTTCAAGATGTTGTGCAGTTGCTTAGACCGACCAAGGCCCCTTTGAAAAATGTGGGTCACATGTTTGATGAAATTCATTTTTATATATATAGTATAGATGACCTCAAGATATTTCATCCTGTCTTGTGGTCTTATCGTAGTACCTCCTATTTGTATTCGGATATTCTGTGAATATCGAGAAGTAGGTTGGGAGTCTTTACTACTACTACAAGCTACTGCTTTGGATGGGTTAAGTCGAATTTTCCATCGACTGTAATACTGATACAGTTCGTCTAGATGACGATTGAGTCGATTTGTTGCGAGTTTGGGGCTTTTAGATGACGTGTACACTAGGACGAAATCCGCATAGTATATCTGGTTTACTCTCCCGTCCACAGAGCGAGGAATATCGGAGGCGTAGATATTAAATAAGAAGGGGCCTAGAATGGAGCCCTGTAGTACGCTTTCAACGGCGTTGAAAGTTCGGGAAAGCTTTCCATTCACTCGAACTTGGAATGTTCTGTTTAAAACGAACTGGTAGATGATACTACACAGCGTTTTACTGAGGCCGGTATTCAGTAATTTAAAAACGAGACCCTCGATCCAGGTTGTGTCAAAAGCCTTTTCAATGTCCAGGCTCACCCCAATGGTGGGTTCCTTATTAAAGAGGCGCACGCAAACGTGGTTTTCAAATATGTTGAGAGCCATAGTGGTGCTATGCGCTCTTCTAAATCCAAATTGGAAATCAGGTATTAGGACCCTGACACTGATAAAGTTATTTAGTTTCTCGTGTATGAACTGTTCATATATTTTGCTGATGCAGGTGAGGAACGAAATAGGGCGAAAGCTTGAGGGGTGATAATTTGGTTTCCCAGCTTTTGGTATTGGGCAGACAACAGCATGCTTCCAAGCTTGGGGAAAGTATCCCATGTTGTAGGCATGGTTGAGCAGAATGGAGAGCTTTATAAAGAATAAAGCAGAAAGCCTTCGCAACGAGTGGTAGGACATATTGTCGATACCGGGTGACTTCTTGGGGTTTCGAGATTTAACTAGGTTCTGTAGGGTATTTGGTATGATGCAGCCATGACTATTATCACGTGTGTCGTCGATGTATGCACTGTTAGCTGAGTTAAAGACAACTATTGGCTCGTTAAAGTTGTCTAATTTATTGTGAACCTCTGAACTAATTATTACATTCGTTTCCGGGTCGCCATCCTCGAGAGTGAGCTTGTGATTATTTTCGAAGGTCTCTCCGATGATGTTTGCTTTATTGGCATCATTATTGACAACAAGATCGTCGTGCGTGATTGGACCAGTGATACGAGAAGTGCCACATATCTTTTTAACATTTTTATAAACGTTCTGCTCCATCTGAATACCCTTGAGTTTGTCTTCCAATTGTCGGGTACGATTGTTTTGGATTCTTTGTTTTATCAGTGTACCAATATTG
Organism: Microdon myrmicae; assembly: GCA_963931805.1. Taxonomy (NCBI): domain Eukaryota; kingdom Metazoa; phylum Arthropoda; class Insecta; order Diptera; family Syrphidae; genus Microdon; species Microdon myrmicae. Next base: position 62,844,813 of record OZ007498.1, read on the forward strand.
TGAATGATGGATCGCAAAAACGGTTCCCTTAGGGTAAAGCGGTGATGATATCTCATTCTGCAGAGCTTTTTACGCCCCCGGAGGAGACAAAGAGTAAAGTCGCCAAGGGGAATCTGATAGGTCTTTTCGAGTTTGTACTTCGGGACAGGAGTCTCAGAAGTTTCAACTAGAATCTCGTGAAGTCGAGTTGCAGCGTTATTTATCTCAACCGTCGTTAGGTTCCTGTCAGTGGGAAGAGAGAGTTGGTGGAATTTTTCGTTCAATGTAATATTGAAGTTGTCCCAATTTGTGCGCCCATAATCGGGTAGGTATCTGATATGCCCGGGATGCTTGATAGCCGCGGATGAACATGGTCACAGCGTTGTGGTCAGATACACCCGCAGATACTTGGGGAGGAGTGATTTGGAGAAGTAAGTCTTTGGACACAATGAAGATGTCCAGGGTTGAGTTGCCTCGGATACCAACCGTAGATGCGACTATTTCGAAGTTGAGGGCATGACAGTTTGCGGTGTACCATTGGAACAACTTTGTGCCGTTTGGGCAAGAGGCGGGGTTGTTCCAGTGGGGATGCCTGGAGTTGAAATCGCCGCCTATGATGAAGGGGGTATGCCCCGAGGACCTTATTAACTGGCCGATACCTTCGGGATTAATGGGGCCATTATTGGTTTTATGTGAGTGGTATACGGAGTATATATATATATATTTTTTTTTTTTATAGGGATAACACGTTCTGTGATGGCGTTGTTCGCCGTATTTGTTTGTGTTGAAGTGGTAAGCCTTGTATGACGTTACCCTTGTTGTTGGCCCCGTGCTATCGAATCCGTGCCATCCCCCTGTCACCCGGGAGACCGGGGTTCGATTCCCCGTCAGGGAGCCCCTGGCGCAAGACTAATGACCTTGCCCAGACAAAATAAATCATTATGGAAAATTTAACAAGCCTCAGGACTTGCTAAATAAAGCCAAGACCGGTTCCCGGTTGTAGTGCCGATGTTGATTGATACGGAGTATATATTCACTCTACTGTTATTAGCTAGATGCAATTCAACCCCGGAGACCTCTATGGACTCAAAATGTGGGAGGTCAATAGCTTCATGGCGAAGTTCGCTTTTAACTAGTATACAGGTGCCACCTCCGTTGATGGCGGGGCCGTCGGTGACGGTTCGATCTCTTCGAATTATGGAAAAGTTTGGGAATACGGGGCGGGGACATGGATGCAACCTAGTTTCGGTTACAAGAACCACGTCCGCCCGATTATCGTTTATAAAGTCGGAGACTATCACACGCTTTGAAAGCGAAACAAGGGAGTTGACGTTTATGAGGATAACTTTTGTTTTGGGATTCATATTAGGGGGTATGTCTTGCATATGCCGGGAAAAGAAGTGCATCCCTCTCAGCCCCGGTTGTTAGTTTTTCGTGTAGAGGTCGAATATTCTCAATCAGGCGGGAGAAACTAAGTAGTTTTGTGGGGGTACAAGATCGCGACGCCGCCCGGGCGAGAGTTCTACCTCGTCCCCACAAATCACTAATGTATCTGACAAGTTCAACACCGAGGGAAAAGCACGGACACCGGACAAGCAAAAATAAAACGCACTATTTCTTTCATGTAGTTTTATTGTTATATTAAAGGAAAAACACAATTATTGGATACCGCTGCAAATATAATATTCGACATGGCGTTTGCAAACACAGCACAACCTGATTTCAATTACTGAAGATGACCCGTATCTTTTTAGCGCGCTTACTCGACTCGCGGTGTATTGTCGCGTCTCCGCAGTCGGCGGAGAGCGGATGTCCGCACGACTATTGTCGTCGGCAGATGGAAAAAAGACTCAGCGATATTAATTCGCCGACAAGGAAATGCGATCAGTGAAACCGGCTCTCTTAAGTAAGGGGTGTGTTTTCCTATTCCAAGAGAGACGTAAAATCTCTCTTTGGAGTAACCAAACCGATCTCATAGAGGAGATTTACACGATACACAAGTGTGTGTGTACGTCGGTTCCATTCATAGATCAAAGCCATGATGAAGAATCTGAAACAATGAAAAGGGCCTAAGTGCACTAACGAAATACGATTCCGGTAAAGCAAATAAAACCGAACTTGTCGGATGCTAATGGGATCTTTGTATACATGTGCGTCGCAGCTAAACAAAAAGACGACGATACGATGTGGAAATGTGGTAATTGGTTTTAGCTAGGTTACTGAGAATTCGTCTCAACGTCCATGGTGCTAATTACATGCAGCTGCGTTGGACCATTTATCGTTGGTTAAAGTGGTCGCCAGCCAATGCGTATATTTGGTGATTTATGATACACTTGGTGAGGACGGGAAATAGGCGACGCAATGTGTATGGTCCCTATTATGATGGTTACATTATATGTAAACCAAATCCTTTTGTTTACAGGAATTCGTCTAGGGGCATTTGTCTGGCAACGTATATGCCGAAATTGGTTTGGAATTCCTGATAAGCTAATAAAGAAATCTTACAGAGAATTGGCATGCGGAGAGAATGCATGAAGGGTAAGTTTTCTTTACAGGGACTTAAAGATCATCGATTTGATCTCTTTAATTCGTGAAGCATTTTCAGGTGCCTAATGCGATTGCATTGGCGAAAACTTATGCGTCTTGGGATGAGGTAATGGGGGTTTTTAGGTAAGTGTACCGTGGGGTTTAGCGGCACCGCCACAGTTTCTCGAGCAGTGGGGGTTGCCCCTTTGGAGGCTTTTGTGCCGCCGCTTTGATTTGTGGGATTGTGTTGGCCTGTATATGGTGCAAGGCTAATAACCTTGCCCAGAAACCAGATAATTATGGACAATTTAACAAGTCTCGGATAAGTACCGGATACCGGTGGAGAGACTTGCTAAATACGGCCAAGACCGGATCCCGGTTGTGTGCCGATGCTGATGATGTTGGCCTGTATAGCGGGTTGCTTACGGGGTTGAATATGTTTTTGGGGGAGAGGTGGTGGAGGAATTTTCATATTCTTTGTCTGGATCCCTTTAACCTTGTCAGTAAATGTAAATCCATTTTAAATGAAATTTTGGGTGGCCTGTTTTCCGAAGTTTGACTTGGCTACTTGTTTACCTTGAGTCTCTTTGGTTCTGTGGACTATCTCTTTATATTTAGGGCAGTTCTTGTAGCTAGCCGGATGTCCTTTCTTACCACAGTTGCAGCAAGTTGGCAACGTAATTTCATCCAGGACATTTGTTGTGGGATCATATTTTCCTGACGGTAGTTCGCACTTGCTAATGGCGTGCGGTTTTCCACAACGGCGATCCATTTTGCAGTTTCGGGAGACATTCCCGAAACGTTGGCAACGTCGGCACTGAGGTATTTCATTGCTATGAAATACCTCGATGACAACTTGTTGATGAAGAGTTGGACGCGGCTTTGTCCGTATTGTGGAGTCTATGTTGGATGCTGCTGCTTCACCGTTGCACTCGCCTTTTATAGCCCGCAGCTGTCCTCACTTTCGTTCGATGCTTCTCTCTCACTCGCTTTATCCTGAGTGGTTTTCTGCAATCGGCATACAGCTGCTCGTTGTGCTGAGTGCTTTTCCCTCTTGAGTGGTTTTACAGGCGATCGTTGTGCTCAGTGCTTGTGTGCTGAGAAATTGCATCGCCAACAATCTGGAAAATCACAATGATTAGTAGACAACCTGTATAGAGCGTCACAGATAGCCATCAGCTCACTCCTCGCTGATGAGTAAGATGCATAGCTGGGAGGAGTCGTGTGTGCTTGTGTTTTTGGTAATACTGGTTGTTGTTAGCTTTTGATTATTAGTTAGGATGATTTGAGATGTACTATATTTGGGGTGTTTCAAAGGTTGATCAGTGTTTGATATTTGAGATATATCAATGTACAATATTTGAGATGATAGAGAAATGAGATTTTTAATACAAAGGTTATAGTACAAAGGTTAATGTATATTTATAGTACAGTGGGGATGATATAATGTTTGGCGTTACAAAGGCTGATCAGTGTTTGATATATGTACAGTATTTTGGATTACAATATTTGAGATGATAAAGAAATCTTGGGCGTTAATGAGATTTATAATACAAAAGTTATAGTACAAAGGTTAATGTATATATAATATTTAGGAACGTTAACTCGCGTCTATATTTTGGGTCACTAAATGCCCATTTGAAGATTCTTTTCAAGAATTTTGTCTACTTAAAATACTTACCCATTGTTTTCCTGTGAAGCAAGACATCCCTTTTATGAATGCTCATGTTTCTTTCCTTTTTATCCCAATTCCGAAGGATATAAATGAATGGTACACTCTGGTCAGTGGCGAGGAGTTTGCCAAGTGCAGAGAGGCAGTCAGTCTTAGATGGCGTATAGTGTCCGTAGTGTGATCGGTCGATCTTTTTTACTTTAACATTGTTTTACGTTGTGAAAAAAATTAAAGCACATATATAAGCTGAGGCTACGACAAAAAGGATAGCTGTTATGATTTTACAACAAAGTGTACTCACATTAAAATAAATCGTTTATTGTTTTAAGTAAACAAGAGAAAATGTTCATTCAGAAAAAAGGGACTCCACTCTTCCCGGGAATACGAAAGCACGGTGGTGCTCATATCAGCTTGCATTCACGTATGTTTTTATGTGTAACCAACTTTAGACCCGAGTTTCTACTTGGACACCTATTCACTTATATTCGCACAGGCATCACCATCACAAGGGAAACGTTTGTTCCCAAACCGTTCACAGTAATTTAGATATAGTTAACTTACAACGATTTACCAAAGAAAAATGAAAGTATATTTGTTTTGTTTTCGCTTTTATTTGTTTAACTTACTTGAATAATATCACAATAACTTTTCTGAAGTTCATTATTACATTATCACGTGGTTAAACGACATTCATCATTTTATATTTTAAATAAATGAAAACACAATGAAGGAAAAACCTCTTGATTTAAAAAAATCAAGTTTTTAAAACAGCCATGTGTGCAACCTTTTCCAGGCTCATATACATTTTCCTACATAGGTGTAACACTGAAATTGCAATCGCTACGAAATAAAACCTTAAAAACTAATAAAAATAATATAATATATATATTTTCACTCCAAAAGCATAATTACAACAATAATATAACAAATTGCAAGAAAAAAAAACATTTTTTCTTAAAATTTCATCAAACATTTTGGTACAAAACACAATCACTACTATTTTCATTATATTCTTGATATAAGATTTCTAAACCTTATAAATAATATACAATCTCACTAAATATGTCTAATGATTCTAAAAGAAAACAAGGAACTTTAATCCCACCGCGATATATTTATATTAAAGTATAACCAAAAAAATCTGCGAATATATTAAACAAAAGTAATGAAGAGTAAGTAAATTAATCTTAAAGAATAATTAATTATTCTGAAGAAATATGAATGCGTCTTAATTGTTTATTTACTTAATATATGTTGTTTGGCTGTAACGGACTCAAGATAACTAAGCAAGGCATTAATATGTATCTTTTCCTCGATAATCATAATATCCAACTTAAATAGAAATTCATAGTTTGTTCGTAAAATCATTTAAATTGCTTAATGATTCTATACGACATCACTTCTACAATCAAATATTAATGCTAAAAAAATGACTAATTTGCGTTTATTTCAACGGCGATGTCACACCGGAAGAGCTATGGACCGGAAGCAAGCTAAATGTGAGTTTTCTCAGGCGGATCGACGAAAAAGTTTACACTTTAAAAAATGGCTCAAATCTTGGAAAGTTTGACTGCAAATCCGGGGAGGGCATCCTTGTTGGTTATGCAAAAGAGACAAAATCTGGACACCAAGTAGACGATGTGTGATTAGGAGCAGAGACATCAGATTCCTCCATAACGATAGCAAGATCTAGTTGGAAGGTAGTAAATCCAAAAATAATCATTTTTACACTTTCTCGTTTCTGGATAGTGCCGATACCTCTATAGCACTCTCTGAAGATTGCACTGAATGGAATAGTTTTGATCAACAAAGGCCAACAGTTGACTCAGATTCAAATGGGTCGTTGGATTAAATGAGTGCAACAATCACCCCTGGAGAAAATTTAAACCAGGTTCGCTCTGATCCACTCGGCGTAGGGAGAGTAAATCCTGGGGCCAGAATGCCGGGCGTGAAAGAGAAATGGACACGCCTTAAGAATACTGTCATTAGTACTGCCAAATCCATCTTAGGCAATAGTCGTAGAGATCGGAGCGACTGGTTTGATGAGTGCAAACTAGCGACTGAACGTAAGAATGCTGCTTACCGGGCAATGCAACAGTCTCATAGGACGCGGGTACGCGAGGAGAAATACAAAGAGCTCAGAAGATTTGAAAAAAGACACCACAGACAAAAGAAAAGTGCCTGAGAAAAAAACCTTGTCTGTAAAAAAGAGAAAAGTAGAGGGCGAGGTTCGCACCAGGAGCGGAAGTTCTACCAAATAATCCGCAGTATGACGCGATACACACCACACTGCACTTACTGCAAGGACAAAGAGGGTAATCTGATCACCGATCCTGGAGGCATTCTAGAACGATGGGAAGTGCACTTCAATGAATTGCTAAATGGTCAGCTCACAGAAGAATTGGAGGCTCCACCAATGCAAGATCAAGACCAAATGCTGCCGCCACCAAGCATTGACGAAACATTAAAAACCATTAGACAGCTCAAATCAAATAAAGCCCCCGGAGCTGATGGCATACCAGCTGAACTGATCAAACAAGGAGGGACAGCGTTACAACACACAATTCATGAGATCGTGGTGCACGTATGGGAGCAAGAGGAGATGCCGGAAGATTGGCGTCGTGGTATAATTTGCCCCATACATAAGAAGGAAGATATCACAGTGTGCAGCAACTATAGGGATATAACATTGTTGAGTATCGCCTGTAAGATACTCCCCACTATCCTACAAGATCGGATAGCCCCATACGCTAAAGCCATCATTGGTCAATATCAATGTGGCTTCATCCCAGGCAAATCAGCGATTGATCAGATATTCACCCTTAGGCAGGCGATGGAAAAATGTCTGGAATTTAAGATACCATTATATCATCTACACCTACGATAGCATAGCCAGGGTAGAACTATATAATACCATGAGAGAGTTCGGCATTCCAAATATATTGATACGACTTTGTAGGTTGATCATGACCAACGTAACTAGTAAATTAAAAATAGCGGGATTGCTGTCCAAACCAATAAACATCTTTAATGGACTCCGACAAGGGGACGGTCGGGCCTGCCTCCTCTTCAACCTGGCGTTGGAGAAAGCAATCTGTGACTCTGACATTACAACTCGAGGGACAATTGTCACCAAGTCCAGCCAGATACTCCCCTATGCACATGACATTGACATTATCGGTAAGATCCGATTCGGCTGTACACGACTCCCTCACCCAGATCGAGTAGGCGGCACAAAAACTGGGTCTGCACATTAATGAGGCAAAAACAAAGTACATGATGGCAAATTCTGCGAAGAGAAGTTGGTCAAACTATCAGGGTAGTGGAGTACGAATTTGAAGTGCAATCCTTTAACCACCTTGGGTCAATAGTATCAACCGATAACAATATGGAAGAAGAAATACGCCAATGGCTGACCAAATTCAACAAAGCCTACTATGGTCTATCAAGGCTCTTTAAATCACGAAATTTATCCAGAACATTCAAGCTACAACTGCACAAGACCGTGGTTTTTGGCAGTACTCGTGTATGGTTCCGAGGCCTGGGTGCCCAATAAAAGGCATTCTGACCTGTTAGCCGCTCTCTCTTCGAGAGGAAGGTCTTAAGGAGAATTGTTGACTCCATGAGTTGTACGCGATCTACAAGGGTGGGCTGAAAAGTTTCTGACCTAACAAAGATACAAGACATTTTTTCTTAAAATTTATATATATTTTTCTACATAGTCTCCTTGTAACTCTACACACTTCTCCGAGCGATGCTCTCATCTCTCTAACCCGTCCAAATAGTACTCGGCATTTTTCTCTGCAAAATAACTGTTCACGAACGTGATTGCCTCCTCATTTGACGAAAATCCCCGTCCCCTGAGACAATTTTTAGATTAGGGAACAAAAAGAAGTCGCTTGGGGCTAGATCTGGTGAGTAAGGCGGGTGGTCAAGCAGTTCACACCTTAATTCGTGGATTTTCGACGGCGTCTTGGTGTAACAGGATTTTCTTTTTCTGCAAATGTGACCGTTTTTCCGCAATTTCCGCCTTCAGTTGGTCAAGTAATGATGCGTAGTATGCCCCTGTAGTAGTTTTTCCTTTTTGAGGATAACTCCATCATCATCATCGGCACTACAACCGGGAGCCGGTCTTGACCTTATTTAGCAAGTCCTGAGGCTTGTTAAATTTTCCATCATGATTTGTTTTTTTCCAGGCAAGGTCATTAGTCTTGCGCCAAAGGCACCCCGACGGGGAATCGAACCCCGGTGTCCCGCGTGACAGGCGGGTATACTAACCACTATACTATCAAGGAGCCTAGGATAACTCCATGACTATCCCAAAAAACAGTCGCCATCACTTCCCCAGCCGAAAAAACAGTTTTTGCTTTTTTTGGAGCTGGTTCTCCCATTGCAGTCCAGTGTTTTGGCTGTATTTTTGTTTCGGGCGTATAATAGTGTATCCAAATTTTGATTTTATATGTGACAAACACGTTCTTTTTGCCGCAAGGCTAATAACCTTGCCCGGAAAAACAAATTATTATGGAAAATTTAACAAGCCTCTGACATGTTAAATGAGGCCAAGGCCGGATCCTGGTTGTAGTGCCGATGATGATGATGATGATGATGAAACACGTTCTTTGGACATTTTCATAGCCTCTGCTATTTCTCTCACTTTAATTCGGCGGTCGTCTAGCACAATTTGGTAAACTTTAGCGATGTTATCGTCAGTTGTTGCAGTTTTTGGACGTCCCGGACGTTCATCATCTCCCTAGCTCTCACGGCCACGTTTAAATTCAGCTGCCCAAGATTTCACAGTGGTAAATGATGGTGCAGAGTCCCCATACACAGAGTACAACTCATTAATTTGAAAAATTAAGCTCGGTAGACTCTGGTGGGTGAGTGAAGAGGAGCCTGCCCGAAAAGTCATTTGTGGCAGGGTGTATGGTAGGCGACAGCGCGACAGACCTTGTCTACGCTGGAGAGATGGCGTAGAACAGGACACGCAGAGCCTTGGAGTGCCAAACTGGATGACATCGGCTCGAAATCGGGACCGGTGGAGAGACTTGCTAAATGAGGCAACCGCGTATTGCGATGATAGTGAAGAACGTGTGATTCAAACTGACGCTATGACAGTTAGAATCACTAAAAATTAAACCAATGCGCAACACATCCGGACACTACTTGGACCAAGAGAAGATCTCGTGCATCATCTTTACATTTTCTCGCTTCGCTACAGAGATTACTTCAGGTAAGCCACCGTTTTAGATTATAAGTGACTGAGGCATAAGTCTTAAGGGCGCCTGTTCTCTGCTAGACCGGTTGCCTATCTTGCTTGAGTTTCCAAGCCTTCTTCGGCCTTGTATTCTCTGGCTCTTACCCCTTCGTCGCTGGTCTGCCCCCTCATCTTCTCGAAATGAATTAGTTTAATTCGATCTGTGATCACCCTCCCGATTACCCTGGCAGGTTGCGAAATCAGTCACGCGACTGGCCCTGCCAGGTTACGAAATCGGTGATATGACCTACGCACAAGGTTGTTCCTCGCAAATGCCTTATCAGGTTGCAAAACCAGGAACTCGACTGGCCCTGTTAGGGATCGAACGCGGTGAGAAGACCTACGACAATGGTACCTCGATCTGTTGCTGGTCAGCACATCATGATCACCACACTGTTCACTCCGAGAACACGTTCGAGGTGGCGACATGGGGCTGTTACGCACAAAACTCTACACCCCCGAATACCTACCTCTTTGGAGCTAAGCTCCATCATTAATCGCGCATACAGTAAATATCGCAATAGCAATTCAATATCAAACAAATTGAACTACACGTTCAATTTGCCCATATTGAATTTAAGTTGAATTCAAGACGTGAAAAAACGAACCATATGCTCAACACACAGAATCCCCTGGATCCAAATCTGTGGACCAGATGACCAACTTTCAAATAGAGTTGTTGAGAATCATAAATTGCACGTCTGCAATTTTATGATCTTTCAAAGGTTTGGTTAACCAAACCATTTCCCACAAGGAACACTCTTGACCATTCGCCTAGAACAAACAACTTGCTGCATAAAACGAATTGCACGTTCGTTTTAGCACCTAACAACATAGAGGATCATAAACGTACATTAGCACGATCCTCTGTTGATTTTTCCTTTGTGTTCCCTCACGATTTCCCATAGAAGACATCCTTGCCCATTCGGCCAGAACAAAAAACTTGCGGCATAAATCGAATTACACGTTCGTCTAAGCGCCCAACAACATAGAGGATCATAAATGTGCAGTAGCACGATCCTCTGTTGATTTTTCCTTTGTGTTCCCTCACGATTTCTCACGGAAGACATCCTTGCCCATTCGGCTAGAACAAGCAACTTGCGGCATAAATCGAATTACACGTTCGTCTAAACGCCCAACAACATAGAGGATCATAAATGTGCATTAGCACGATCCTCTGTTGATTCTTCCTTTGTGTTCCCTCACAATTTCCCACAGAAGACATCCTTGCCCATTCGGCTAGAACAAACAACTTGCGGTATAAATTGAATTGCACATTCGTCTAACCGCCTAACAACATAGAGGATCATAAATGTGCATTAGCACGATCCTCTATTGATTTTTCCTTTGTGTTTCCTCTTTTGATCCCAAGCCGGGAAAGATAAAGAAAGGAAATAGCGGCTGGCAAAAAGAGCCAAGCAGAAAAAAGGACATATCCTTCGATTTGCAGGATGGAAGAAAAAAAAAAGGGTCTTCGTTAAACGAGTTGGTTCTAGATGCTTCGCCGAGACGGCGAAGGAGTTGGTTATTAAGAGTTGACCGGAACGGTCGATAGTTGGTTACGAGACTGGGCGAAACGGTGAGAAATAATAAAGTGTCCATTAAAAAGAGATTTGAATAATTAAATGACTATTACTAACGAGTAAAAAATAATAAAGTGTCCAGTAATAAAGATTTTAACAATTAAGTGACTTTTACTAAAGAGTGAAAATAATAAGGTGTCTTTTGAGGAAGATTTGTAACAATAAGGTATTATACCCAAATGTGACTATAAGTAAGTGCATTAAGTAAGTGGTAATGATCTAAAGGTTTGAATAAAATAGAAGTGTGTGAACATAAGATTCAAAAGAACATAAGATTAAATATATTCAGTAATAACTAAAAAACAACAAGAGTGTTTCATTTAAAGTGTGTGTGGTATTTAAAGTGGGTGGAAATAAAGTTATTACAGGGTCACCCTACCCGATTATACATCAACGTTGCCTCCGTCACCTATTCCCACTGTCGTTTGCCCGCCTCTGGTACCTCATAAGATCTCCTTTGCTTTTCAGACAGTCTAACCACTACCTCCGTCTTATCCATCCGCGATCGGCTGGAAAATCAACACCCGTCTGCGTGAGATCATTCACCTTATTTAACAACCAGTAAGTTATAATACAAGACAATTAAGCTAGAATTTAAGCATTTTTTGTCTAGGTTGTAATTTGGAATTTTGCAAAAATCAAAATGAAAATAAGTTGTGGCAGCACTTCCCAAAAGAAAAAAAAAAATCAGATGTTATCAACCTTACCGGCCGACGAGCTGAATGAGGAGAGACTGTCGGTTAAGTAGTAGGAAAAGTCAAGAAAAAGAGTAGTCGATGGCGACGAGGGAAGGAAAAAAGACGTACATTGGTGCGACAAGTAAAGAAAAGTTAATAGAATACAACGAAGTTTAGTTGAATATTGAAAGAATAACGAGTGTTTTATTCAATTTAATACACCCTAATATTCATCTTAAAAAGTGAAGAAATCAAGAAAAAACAAAACACCCGCATTTGGCGAAAACAAGACTCGTTTCATCAAGATAATGCGCCAGTTCACACATTCTTCATGGCGACGACAGAAATCAATGAGTTAACATTCGAATTGCTTCTTCATGCGTTCTATTCGCCAGATTTATCTTCTTCTGATTGTCTCCAGTTTCCAAACGTGAAGCAATGGCTGGGTGGTGAAAGATTCGCAAATAGTGCAGAAGTCGAATCCGTGGTTGATGGCTATTTGGAGCAGTTCGACGATTCCCACTATAATCAGGATTTCGAAGCTATTCATCAGCGCTGGAAAAAGTGTATCGTGCTAAAAGAAGACCATGTAGAAAAATTCTTAAATATTTTTTATTTTTCTTTGTTGGGTCGACTACTATATGTTGAGGAATAAATAAAATAACTTTTCCCAAAAAAACGCTTGTTTTCATTTAAAATCCCGGGACTTTTCAGCCTATGTAGTAGTTCTGGGCCTACCCTCATATATAGCTCCGAAGAGTGGTAACTTCATTCCCTTCGAAGACGCGGTCATACAGAAGAGTAATTAATAGGAAACATCAGTCTATGGGTGAGGAATGAACACCGGAGAGTCGGAAAAAGATTATCAAAGGTCGACGCCATTTATAACATTGTATTAAAATAATTGTTAGTACAACAACAACACTTTGCCTTTAGTTAAACAATGAAATGAGTTTTTGCATTAGCTGAAAAATATGCACTCAGGTTTAAAACCCAGTGTTCAGTGTACAAATCCTGCCAGTAGGAAACTTATTTTTACCAGGCCCTACTAAGTGTTAAATGATACTTTTACAATTTATATACAGTTCCGATAACCTGGCGTTTTCAATAGAGAACTTACAGTTGGTTTCTATGTACACACTAAAAACAAAAACCAAAAAACAAAAAAAATTATTTCTAAAGCTATAAAAATCACTTACAAACAATACATATATACATATATATATTAATATTAATATATACATTAATATAAGGCCTCAGTTTCGTGCTTTCACCTATCTTGGCAGTTTCCAGAATTTTAATTTGGTATTAGACGGTTTTCTGACTATTCAAAAATGAATATAGCTGTCCTCTGAAGATCTAAATAGGATCTGGTGATTAGTCTTAGTTCTCCATGTTGTCGATAAGCATTTGTTTGTCATCGGCGACTGTTCGTTTGGAAACACTCTCTTTCAGAAGGTTTGGATCGAAGCAGGGCTGAAAATTGAAATGTAACGTCAAACTTCTAATTTTCAAAGTACTAATAATAATTAGTATACCGTCTCACAAATGTTCATGTTACAACAGTTTTCTATGGTTATCTCACATTGCTGTGTAGCAACCGGTCGACTTGTCAGTGGGGTTTGTGAAATTTTCTTCTGCAGAACATAGGTCTTCTTGATTCTCGGCCTGGCTGGCTTGTAGACGCGTCGAATAGCTTGGATTATTAAGTAAATCAGAACAAGAGCGGTAAGCGCTCCACAGGTAAGTATAACAACCGATCTGTTCCAGGCGTTTCTGCAAATTTCACTTGCAACTGGCAAGTGTTTAATGTTGTCATCTGTCGGATATAGACGTTTACACCTGTAAAAGGAAAGGATAACAAACCCGAATTTTTTTTTCTGATAATCATGATAAACTTACACTCTATGACAAAAATATGGAGCTTCAATTTCGACTGATTCCTGCCATAGATTACAGAATGGCAGACAAGTTTCATTAGTGTTTACCTCGCAGCGACTGCCAAAGTAATCTTCCTGGCACTCACAGTGTGGATCATCGATCCTTATTTCACATTGGCCACCATTCATGCAGAAGTTAGTGCATTTGTGTGTCTGGCAACGTTTGTCAGTATATCCCTTTTGGCAGTAGCATTTCGGAAAGCCAGCTACAATTTTACATGTGCCATGAGCACAATAATTATGACAATCGTATATTTCACAACGACTCCCACTGTATCCTGGTTCACAAACACACGTCCTACTAACGTCGCTGTATACTCCGTCATTGAGGCACACCACTTCCAAAGAGTTCTTTGATTGTGTCCTTATGGTGGTTCGGTTTGGGTAGGCAAATAAATTATGTTCAATCTTTTTTAGTGCTTCTTGACATTGATTGTTTGCCTTCAATATAGGTAATATCCTTTGACGTGAAACTATACCAGGAATTTCTTTATCTAACCTTAAAACTATGGTTCGTTGAGTGTCGGCAGTATCAACATTTTTGGTCGTTCTCCAAACAGTCTGATGCAGACTATCTGTCCAATATATAGAATCATTAGTGACTGTTAGACTGACTGGAGCGCTGTCTATATCCTTTATTAGAATCTGTCGATCAGTTCCATTTAAATTCGCACTTTCTACACTAAAGTGCATTCCTTCTTGGTCAACAACGAAAAATAATCGTTGCGATGTTTGGTCCACTACAATACCATGTGGACGATAAAGATCAGTGGTAAATAGAATCTTGTGATCTTCACCATTTAACGATGATGTCTCTATCGTTGGGTTTGTTCGGTTCGAATTGGTCCAATATAATTTTCTTTGACATATATCTACAGCTATTCCATCGGGTCTTGTGCCGTCAGTGAATTTAAATAATTCCTTTGGTACAGAATCTTGTGTTTCATTATTAACTGATAGTGAATATATAATTTTATTTTTAGAATCAGTCCAGAATAAAATTTGATCTACAGGATCATAGGTTATCCCTTCTACTCGTTCGTTTTGTGTACGTGCAACTAGCTGATCGGTCTTTGAGGGATTTTTTTGGCCAATGCCCATTTGAAAGAAGAATATGCTGCCCACGTCATGTCGACGATCGTTGAAAAATATCCTTTCATGAATCTCATCAAAAGCGATTGCTGATAAATCATCAAATTCGTGTGCAGCGGTCTTCACTTCAGACCAAGTTTTGTCATAAAACCGAACTTTTCCCTTCGTTGTGACCGCAAAATCTAAAAACAAAAATTAAATATATTATAGTTTTTTGAATCAACCAAGGCGGTTGTGAATCTAAACTTTGCCGACATCTATAGAATGATTAAGGTACTTCCATGTGTAGTTTATAATTAATAAATAAATTATATTAGACTGTAAATAACCGTTTCCCAAATAGATGGAAGTCAGCAAACATTCAGCCAATTCCAAAAAAGGATGACAAATCATCCCTTTCTTCTTATTGACCCATAGCACTAACTTCTATTCTCTCCAAGGTAATGGAATTTTGGCGGATTTTAATGTCGATTGGCTGAGGTGTTCCGCCGAACACTGTTTTATTGCTTTCCTTTTTTCATAGTAAGTCAATTAAATCGGATTTAAAAATAACTAGGGAAGAACGCTCAAGCACTGATTATATATTTTCTTAAACAACTTTTCATAACACACTGCGCGTCGCGACACCCTCGAACAATTTTACTTCCTTCACGGACCTTTTCGTCTGGACGATTATCACTTCACTGAATTATGAATTAAAATTTTCCTTTAGGGGGTGATTCGACTAACCCGATAGTTCTCTTTTCCTTTTCCGATTCTCTCTTAATCGAGAATAACTCCACCAGGGAAAATCGCACTCTTTTTTCGGCCCTGCGCTTCTCCGTTTCACAGGCCAGGTGTGCGGTTGCACCGACACACAGACGCGGATGTTACTGCCTGTGTGGCCGGAGATCTTCCTAGGATCGCCAGAATTTTCACACCTTCTATTGTAGTGTGTGGTTTATGCTTGGCGATCCTGGGATCATGGTACTTATCGTCGATTATGATAATTGTATTTGCTTTGCCCTATGGGAACAGCGTTTTAGTTTATTGCTGTTTCTCCGCAATGGCCTTTGTTTGGGCGAACTGCATTGCGGTAGGATCAAAGGTTTGGCCGATGGATTTTTTTACGGAAGTTTGCTTATTGCCGGGGATTTGATGTTTGTCGACCACTTGTATTAACCACCTAATGGATTGGTACACATTTTCCATACTGGTCGTGTCCTTCAATCGCCGTGCAAGCATCAGGAAATTGTTCGGGACTTGGGGCGCCACGTATCTGTGGATACGTGGGGTTGTTGACACCGGTATGGGCGTCACCTTTGGTCATGTGAAAAGGTGGACTTTGGGGGCACGTGTCTGTGGGCACGTGAAGTTTAGTCATAGACGAGTATGTTCCTTGGTGTAACGAAGATATCTCATCCTACGGTGATTGTGCGGTTCGTGGAACCGCCACAGAATCACTTATCAACTGTCAACTTTCGAAATATCTGGAACCAAATGACATCCCCAATGACCGCCCATATGGCTTTCGTAGCAACAGGTCCACAGGAGATCTGATGGCGTACCTTACCGTAAAGTGGAGCTGTCGCGTTTCCGCCAAACCCCACTGTTACTTACCTGAAGAACCCCCATAACTTCGACACAACCTTATTAATTTCGCTAATGCAATCGCATTAGCACCTTAAATGCTTCACGCATCAAATAGATCAAATTTATATAACCTAAAAATCCCTGTAAAAGAATTCTTATCTTTCATGTATTTCTTCGCATACAAATTCCCTACAAGAATTCTTTCCATTATACAGGTGCATAAACCAAAACCTATTCGGTACCTTCGGTTGTCAGGCAAATTCCAACCTTCCCACACCTGCACCGCAATCTCCCGGCAGCAAAAGCATTTCCTTCCGAGGGATAGTTAATGTTTTCAATGCATTACCTGGAAATGCCTGCAAAGAATTTTTCCTAGAAGGGCATTCATACATGTATCAATGCATCTCTGCATTAGCGACTCAGAACCGAATTTCCAATTAGTGCAGATATTCACACTAGAGTTCGATCCTGGCGTCGCCATAGATGCCATGTACAATTGATACAGATGGTATATACAAACCGTCATTGTGTAATCATCTGAATTGCTTCGCAATGACTTGCAACTATCGATACAGCTGCAAGCACTTTAGCCAGAAATGCTCCTTTGTTTGAATCTCCAAACAATCATCGACTTCGTGCATAGCTGCCGGATTGAATTCAAAGCATAAACAATGCAAATATAGAATCCGTTTCCCACAAACGAATTTCCCTGCATATACAAATGCAAGCAAGGGATTCATTTCGTCCACCAACCCATTAGCACCTTTTCCCAATGGCTATTCGCCTATTTACACAAGGGCATCACTCATCTAAGACTTTTGTGATGCCCTCGTCCCATATTTGCTTTTAGCACATCTCTTCGATGCATCGTCGTCTATTTATTTAGCCGCGATGCACATCATAAACCATGATCGCCCCGATTCCTTTGTCCTTGCCGTCTGGCCTGCTTTGTTTTTGCATAGCCTTCGCGCATTAGTAAACAACACAGATCTGAACGATCACACACATACCACCATGATCTCCATTACGAGATTTGGTTTTCTATTCCACCAGGAGAGACTTTACGTGTCTCTGGTGGTAAGTAAAAACATATCCTTAGTGGAGAGGATATCTACCACCACACAACAAACTCACCCCAATTAGCGAGTCGGCTCTGCACGAGCCGTTTATCGCTGAGTCTTATTACATTCGCCGACTACCTCGATCGTGCCGCTCCCACTCTCCGTCGCGCGGCGGAGAAGCGTAGGTCGTGTCGAGAAAGAAGTGTTTCACCGTGTTTAAAATTTATAAAAATCAATTTAATATTAATACCAAGTTCTAAGTGAAGTATAAAACACTAACATATTTAATGATGGCTGAGAACAAAGAGAATTATCCTTCACAATTTTAAAGATAATAACGAAAGAGAATAAAACGGAATAAACTAAATCGGTGTGTTTCCTTTTCCTGTTGTGGACGTTGCATTGTGGAGTTTCGTTTGTGCTTTTCTTTCGGTCTACGGCAGACACTTAAGAACTGGTGGAGCCGAGGTAGAACCCCGTGTCGTGCGCCGGCACAATGACCTCGCCCTCCACAGAACCACTCCGTCCACTACCTCGGTGAAAGCAAAGTAGTCGCATTGGATATTTCAAAAGCCTTCGACAGAGTTTGACATCCAGCCCATTTGTCAAAATTGCATTCCTATGGAGTGGACAATTCCCTGATCCAATGGATAAGAGACTATCTTTCTGGCCGTTTAATTCAAATGGTTCTTGATGGTCTCAAATCTGTCTCCCATCAAATTAATGTAGGTTTTCCCCAGAGTTCGGTACTCTCACCCACTCTCTTCCTGATTTTTATAAATGATCTCTTGTGAATTACTCACAACCCAATTCACTCGTTTGCTGATGATAGCACGTTCAGTTTCTCATACTTATACGAACACTCCCGTCCAAACTCTTCGAACGTCACTACCAACCAGCAACTTATGCTTGATACATTGAATTTAGACCTCAACAAGATATATCAGTGGGGATTATCTAACCGAGTAGAATTCAACGTCTTAAAAACTCAGTGCTGCCTCTTGTCGTCAAAAGCGAAACCCAAAGTAAATATAATGTCTCTGAACGGCACTTGCATCGACGAAGCCAAGGAACTATCAGTCCTCGCCACTCGAATTAATTTGACTCTTAATTGAAATGACCACATATTTAAAGCTGCAAAAAGTGCGGCCAAATATATAGGGTTCCTTGCGAGATGCAAAAGATACTTCACTCTATCCAACCTGGCCACTATTTACAAATGGAGTTCAACTGCCATATTTGGTCAGGCGCATCCAAAACAGCACTGTACGTGCTCGACGGGATGCAAAAGCGAGCAGTAAAACTTATTGGAGACTCAGCCGTAAGTCGATCAATTCCGTCGTTAGAACAGAGGCGCAACGTGTTATGCCTATCTCTTTTCTATAAGTATTACCACGGTCGTTGCTCAACTGAACTTTATGAATGTGTTCCGCCCCTTCAGACATTTTCCAACGATACCCGTCAATCTGTGAATGCGCGTCAGTTCACGTTGAAAGTGGACTTTAGGCGCACAGATGAACATAGAGAGTCATTCTTTAGCCAAACCACGCGAATGTGGAATGTTCTGCCTGATCATGTGTTCCCTGGTCGTTGTGATGTCCAGACATTCGAGACCAATATACATCGACACCTCCTTTCCTTATCCACTTCCTCTTCATCCACTCGCACAGTGCTCTGACATTTAAGGGTACTTCTTAAATCCCCTTTTGTGCGCGCATTAGTGTAAAAAAACAGGAGGTTACAAAGGCCGAATATTCAAAAAACGCGATGTCCAATTTTCTAAATAAAAATGGACAGGTTTTCGTGTAAGCCGATTAAATTAAAGCATTGGTAAGGTGCACAAGATCTCTTTTCCCATACGGTTAAGGGATATGAAACCAATGTGGTACTCATCAACGAGCAGTAAGAGACGCCAGGCACTGACACAAATACATGGAAAGAAGATAGCAGCAGAACAACGAACATTTTGATAGCAGGAAAATCCCCTATAGAACACTGAATTGACCAGCGACAGAAGTGATTCGGTCAAACGAATACATGACTACTGTTGTTACACTCCACCACGGTAGGAAATAGAATTCAAATGTTTCTTAGACCAGATGGCAGAAGAAGCCAGAGCTCAGCACCCCCTTACAACTGCTGGAGAGTTGGACGCCTAGCTGGAGAAATGGGGTAGCACTAGGATCTACAGTAGGGGCCAGGCACTGTTCGAAGGCCGGAAAAATCTCTTACCCCACCTTCTTTGACCTTAATCTCACCTCTCCCGCTCTCAAATATCGTCTTATCTCTTACCCCTCTCGGCCCTGCCCCGCTCGCCGACTACATTCTCACAGCACTTCTACTCACATCCTAGCCTCCGGCCTTTCCTCGCCTTTCCCTGTCCTATCATCTATACCAACGTCTATCCATCTTTGTTTAGTTCACTATTCCCCAGTTTTTACGATACGTTAAAGTTAATCCCCACAGCGGTATAAATCACCCAATAAACCATAGATTCGCCAGATTGTCGCTATACAATCTCCAAACTGAGAAATAAAAGTACTTACGAATATATCCATATTTTCTTGGCTTGCCTCAATGCCGAATTTGAATCAGCTTGCTTCGAAGGTAAAATAGAACCCAGCTTTCTAGTTACCATTCAACAAGAATAATTACCTATATCTTTAGTACCTCCATGACAAATCTGATTCAGTCTGCTATGAGGGTAAGACGAAAACCAGCGTCGCAGTTTCCCTTCAGCAGGAAGGTCTACCTACCGACTTCCCTGGCCTTCGCAACCTGTTTATGAAATTCCATACAAATTTCAATATGCTCCCTCTAATAGTGTCGAAAGATCTCTCAACCTTTCATCTATATATTCACAAGAAATCATGATTCTCATCGGCACTACAACCGGGATCCGGTCATGGCCTTGTTTATCAAGTAAAATTTGTTAAATTTTCCATAATAAATTGTTTTTCCGGGCAAGGTTATTAGCATTGCGCCAATTCACAAGAAAATGACCTCTTCCAACAAGGGCAAGTATTTTTTACCCTAATGAACCGTTCTCCCCACACCCCCTAAGACTCTCAATACTCTCCCGTTAACCATCTACTATCAAAATGTCAGAGGTCTCCGCTCTAAAACGCACTCGATTCTGCAAAATCCTCATACCCTCTCTTTCGAAGTATACGCACTAACCGAAACCAACCTTATCCCCAGTATTCACAGTCAAGAAGTCCCTTCCCGCTTCCTCCGTTTCCATGTGGAACCTCAATGCCAGCCGTTTGTGTGATATGCTTATTTTTATTTTTACCATTTGCGGTCATTATTCGTTTCTTAATTCGTGGATTCTGTATAACAGCCGTAAAAGACCTGGGCAGTGGTTGCATGCAGGTGAAAAGCCAAAACACAACCCCAAGCCCGATCTTCACCCAAAAAAGGTTATGGTGACAATTTGGTGGACATCAAAAGGACCAATCCACTTCTTTTTTTTTCAACCAGGAGAAACGATAAACGCTATCAAATATTGTGAGGAAATCGACATATTGCATGCCAAATTGGCTGAATAGCAACCTGCGTTGGTCAATAGGCACAGCCCGATCCTTTTGCATGTATGGGGACTCTGCATCATCATTTACCACAGTGAAATTTTGGGCAGCTGAATATAAACGTGGCTGTGAGAACTTGGGAGACGATGAACGTCCGAGACGTCCAAAAACTGCAACAAATGATAACATCACTAAAGTTCACCAAGTGGTGCTAGAACCCACCGAATTAAAGTGAAAGAGATAGCAGAGGCTATGAAAATGTCCAAAGAACGTGTTTGTCACATATTAAATCAAGATTTAGGCATGAGAAAGCTGTCCGCGCGTTGGATGCCGCGTTTGCTCACGTTAGACCAAAAACATGTTCGAATGAACATTTCCAACGCTCTGTTGGTGCAATTTAGGCGCAATAAATCCGATTAATTACTGTCGATGACACTTGGATACACCATAAAACGCCCGAAACAAAAATACAGTCAAAGCTAGGCAGGAATCGCTAGGGGGGAATCGCCTCCAAAAAAAGCAAAAAGTGATGGCGAGTGTTTTTGGGGATAGTCATGGAGTTATCCTAATCGATTATCTTCAAAAAGGAAAAACAATTACTGGAGCATACTACGCACCATTACTTGACCAACTGAAGGCGGAAATTGCGGAAAAGCGGTCACATTTGCAGAAAAAGAAAATCCTGTTTCATCAAGACAACGCGCCGTCTCACACGTCTGCGGTTGCCATGGCGAAAATCCACGAATTACGGTTTGAACTGCTTGACCATCCGCCTTACTCACCAGATCTAGCCCCAAGCGACTTCTTTTTGTTTCCTAATCTAAAAATTGTCTCAGGGGACGGGGATTTTCGTCAAATGAGGAGGCAATCACGTTCGTGAACAGTTATTTTGCAGAGAAAACAGAGAAAAACGCCGAGTACTATTTAGACGGGTCATAGAGATGGTAGCATCGCTGGGAGAAGTGTGTAGAGCTACAGGGAGACTATGTTACTATTACTGTACTATATATTGCCCTGTACGTACCCGGAAGTTCATGACCTCACCGACTCGACTCCGCCCTCGCCCCCTGTCCTGTTCACTCTCCTTTCACGCTTGACCAGCCAATCCGATCTCCTCAAGGTCAAACCTAACATTGTCCTTCCATCTCCGTCGCGGCCGCCCTGCCGGTCTCTTTCCCGTTGGTCTACCGTCAAGAATTCTACACACGGTCCTATCGCTGCCCATTCGCGCCAAATGTCGGGCCATATTAATATTCGCGACCTGATTACTCTCACGATTGTAGGTTTGCGGTATAGCTCTTCCAATTTGTGGTTGTGGAGTTTCCTCCATTGTACTGCCTCCTTGTCATATATACCACCAAAGATACCCCTTAAAACTTTATTCTCAAATACGCGGAATTTGTTTTCTTCCCGTTTTGGAGAGCCCATGTTTCGCATCCGTATAGAACAATCGGCACGAAGCTTTGTGCTACGTGATAGCAGTTTGGATTTTAGCAGTTTACTGACTGCGTGAGTTAACACCTCCCACATAATGTATCAGATATACCTATGCATTACTGTAGTTCAAACCCCAAACAAATCTCTGTACATAATAGCCCTTGTATTTTAAACCCCAAATATCTTTATTATTAATCTCTACCAACCTTTGTACAGTTACATTATGATACCAATATACATACAATCCAATTTAATCTTTTCCATATTGCAAACCAAATACTGCATAAATATTGTACAAATACCATACTCACCCGAACTCGCATTATCAAAACATAGTCAAAGGATACCGACGATAATAAAACCAATCGATGCTGCCAAGACATACCTAATCGTAAGACAAATAATCAACACATGGCCCAGTACAGAAAACTCAATCCAATCTATCTCAAGACAAACAATCAACGAATTCCCATGACGGACACATCAACAAATAGACCGAACTACACACTCAACCTTATCGCAATTCGAGGCCTAAATACCGCAACCGAAGAGGAACCGGGACGATTGATTTCCCAGCCGTGAAGGAGCGAACTCAGCGCCTATTAAATATAGTAATCGAAATAAAATAAGTTAGAAAAAACACCAAGTTGTTTTCATTAACGGGCGATCCTGCCATTCATACAAGTATACTGCTTGTTTGAACGGACCATTAACCTTTCATCATTATTCCAAACTTGTAATTCCCCACCGTATGAGGGTGTAGTTGCATATTGGTAAAGGCCCGGCTATCCAAAAGGACCACCAAATTAATTTTCAGCTGTCGAGGTTAGTTTAATAAAACTAAAATCCACGAAATAGAAGTCGTGCCGACCAGAGGACCAGTATAAACTTACAACGGATTGTCGCAGCAGTTCATCGATTTGGTAAGAAAAATACTGTGAGAGAGGTGGCACCAAATAATAGTTCAGTGCAGAAAAAACCCCACAAAATTAACAACCGGCTGAATTTGAAAAGCCATAATAAAATTCAAACTAGTGCAATAGATACATCACATAAAAATTATTCAAGCTAAAGCACCGAGAATTCAAAGAAAATCAAACTCGACTCAATCCCTGAAGACGACCCAACTTTATAATCGCATTCGTACAGCAGGGAGAACCATCCAGAGATCACCACTTGGAAGCGAAGCAACCACATAGGCAAACGTTAAGGCTCCATATGACATTTTCTCCATTAGGAAACCGTAAGTACAACTTAATTACTAGTGTCTATATACATACAGAAACCCTTATATAGAAAAATTGTTAGGCAGAAAACAATAATAAGAACTAGGAGTTGTCTATGAGTTTGAGAATTGGAAAAACCTACCTTAGTTCATCTAAAGAAAACCCAACTATGGCTACTTTACCTGAGTTACAAGCCCAGATTGCTCACCTAGCAACTAATTTTGAGACATTAAGAACTGAGAACAAAAAAATTAATAGCGAGAATCAAAGACTAAACGAAATGATAACCAAATTACAATCACGGAACATACGGGATTGTAGCGAAGATATAGCCAAGGAACAACAAGAATCAATCAAATCCCCGATACAAAACGCAGAACAGATAGACATAGAAATATTTAAAAGTTTACCTACATTCGATGGTAACCACGAAGAATATAGAGCGTGGCGTAGTATGGCTTGGAAGGCTATGGAAGATATAAAAGAATTCCAAAATACATGCAAATACTATACAAATTCGAAGAGAAGCTGCCAATCTTTTAGTAACGAACTGCACAGCTTTTAATTTCTACGCTATAATCAAACGATTGGACGACGTGTATGCCAACCAAAGACCTTTATACGCGTTACAAGGAAAACTCCATAAATTAATACAAGGACAACTTTCTCTGCGAGATTATTTTAATAAAGTTAATAAATCCTTGAACCTAGTGCTCAACAAAATAGAACTAGAAGAGAGCGAAGATGCCGCTCCACTATGTAGACATGCTATACAAGATGGGGTTAGAACTTTCATCCAAGGCTTAAAATGCGATTTTACTCGGAGTACCCTATACAATAGTAGGCCCAAAGATATAGAAACAGCGTACGCTATAGCCAGTACTATTCTACACGATAACGAAACCTTTAAACTTAGCCAGCAAGATAGAGATTATTCACCACCGTATAGGAGAAATCACTATATACCTGTGGAACAAAGACATAACCAATATCAACAAAGATCCAGTTTTAATAAACCCCAAAGATATAACCACTATCCCCCAAGAAACCATGATAATACTCAGCAAAGACAAGGGCAACCATTTAACAATCATTGGAACCAAAATCAATACCAAAACCCCTTCGGACAAAACCCTACCCCTAATACCCCACAGACTAACCCGCAGACTCAATCAGATAGCGGAGAACACTATCCCCATCCCTGCTTCAATTACTCCAGAAAATCTAATCTCTGAAAGTACTTTTTTAGGAAAGTACACGGCCTCCCGTGTTTAGTCTTAGAATCTAAGAATATAGGGAGACCAACAGTCAAGGTCAACGTTTTGATCGACACTGGAGCAACAATGAACTACGTTTCAACACTATACCCATATGGCAGATCTATACCCATTGCACCTATTAAAGTAAATACCCTACATGGAACATCCCTAATAAAAAAAAAAAACAAAAAAACAAATCGGTCTATTTGGCCATAACATAACCTTCTACGAGACTAACGACTTGAAAGACTTCGACATGATCCTAGGCGAGCAAGGCCTTAAGCAACTTAAAGCCGAGATCAGTCTCGAAACCTACGAAATGGAGTACAAATTCAAAACGGAAAAGAAACCAGAAGAAAAACCTGAGCTAAAAATAAACTTTACCATGGAAAACAAAAGATTTAAAGAAGAAATAGAAGAAATCATGAATATTAATGAAAAAATGAATCCAACTCTACCATTTGTAACCAATATAGAAGCCACAATAAAGACTAGAAACGAAAACCCAGTCTATTCCAAACAATACCCATACCCAGTCACAGACAATAACTTCGTAAACGAAGAAATAAACAGATTGCTGAATGAGGGGATCATTCAAAAAAGTTAAAGCTCCTATAACTCACCAGTGTGGATCGTACCAAAAAAAGGTACAGATGATCAGAACAGGCCTAAAAGAAGATTAGTGATCGACTATCAAAAACTCAATAATGAGACAGTAACAGACCGATACCCTATCCCTGACATAAACCTTACTATACAGAACCTAGGCAAGGTTAAAGTATTTTCAACACTCGATCTGGAATCTGGATTTCACCAAATAAAAATAAAGAAATCTGATCGGGCGAAAACTAGCTTCTCCATAAACGGAGCTAAATACGAATTTGTTCGCATGCCCTTCGGACTCAAAAACGCACCTAGCATTTTTCAGAGGACAGTAGACGATATTCTACGACCCTATATTGGAAAATTCGCTTATGTATACATTGACGACGTCCTAATATATTCTGGTAATGAGAACGAACATATGGAACATTTGAAAATAATAATTGCAGCTCTACAGAAAGCAAACATGAAGATTTCATCGGAGAAGTCGCATTTCTATAAGAAATCGATCAACTACCTAGGGCATATAATCTCACAAGGAGTTATAACTGTAGACCCTGAGAAGATCAATACTATATAAAATTATCCCGAACCATCAAACTTGAAGGAATTAAGATCATTTCTAGGATTAGCAGGATATTATAGGAAATTTATTAAGGATTACACCAAAATTACAAAGCCAATGACTCTGTTTCTTCAAGGAGAAGGACAAGTATCGAAAAACAAAAGCAAAAATATAAAGATTAAATTTGACGAGCCAGCTAAAGAATCTTTCAATAATATAAAAATTAAACTTCAAGAAAAAATCGTGCTGTTCCAGCCCGACTATGGGAAGCCTTTCGAATTAACTACCGACGCCAGCAACAGCCAAGTAGAAAGAGCACATTCCACACTCATCGAAATCGTCAGAGCCCTCGCTAAACAAGAAGGAGGTGAATGCAAGGACTTCCTATTTGATTCAGTCACTCAATACAACCGAACAATCCACTCGTCGACTGGATACAAACCTGAAGACGTATTTTTTAACAGACGAGACTATCCTGATATAGAGGCGAAGTTAAAAAACAATCAACAAAACCTCTTGGATCACGTTAATAAAAAACGCGTAAACATCAAATACCTACCCGGGGATAAAATCTTTGTTAGGTATTCACGCAGAAATAAAAATAACCGATCGATTCAGCGAACACACGGTAAAGGAAGACAAATACGACACTATAATCACAACACGCAACAAAAAAATCCACAAAGATAATATACGATCGAGAATCAAACTTTCCCAGGATGAAAAATCTAACCATTCTCCTGGTTATAACAATGATAGGCCTAATCCAGCCAATCAAGATCAATGATTTAAAAAAATAGGAAATATGTTTTTGTGTAAACGGACCCAGCAAACCTCTAAATTCATGTAATGGAATATTCCAGTATATTTATTTGCTACTATATTGATACGACTTTAATAACATATAAGTACCCTGTATTAAATAAAAAATGTCAACTTTTTCATATATAATACATGCATTATCAACTATATATGGTAAACCTATAATGTCTGATAGCATCGCTAAATGCAGCCAATCTAAATATACACATATTACCAATTGTAAAAACTTTGTAGGGACATATATCTGTAAACTTATTCGAAATTATAAAGATAACTGTACATTACCATTAATAACCAATGAACCAGCCGCTTTTAACTTTATAAAAGAAAACAATGTAGAGATTAAAGAAATAGAAAACGGATATATTTTTATAGATAAAAGTCATGTCGTAGACGGCAAAACCATTAAAAGTCCTAACCTTATAAGTTTCGAAAAAATGTAATCAAAGAATCTGTAGCACTAAGACATAATGAAGAATTGAACATAATAATTGAATTATTGTCCTCGGATACAACTAATAAATTCACAAACTTACAAGAAATATCTACATTCTTCACACCCTTAGAAGACCACCCTATAAGAACATTCTGCTGCGTACTGGCAATTATTGTAATCATCACGTTAACACTTTATATTATAAAAATAATATTAATATATAAAAAGAAAATAAACTTAGAAAAATGTAATGTACTATCTAAATAAGAAATGACACGACTAGTCCAAAAAACCGGAAATATAAAAAAAACGAAGACGTTTTAACTTAAGGGGGGGAGAGTTAACACCTCCCACATAATGTATTAGATATACCTATGCATTACTGTAGTTCAAGCCCCAAACAAATCTCTGCACATAATAACCCTTGTATTTTAAACCCCAAATATCTTTATTATTAATCTCTACCAACCTTTGTACAGTTACATTATGATACCAATATACATACAATCCAATTTAATCTTTTCCATATTGCAAACCAAATACTGCATAAATATTGTACAAATACCATACTCACCCGAACTCGCATTATCAAAACATAGTCAAAGGATACCGACGATAATAAAACCAATCGATGCTGCCAAGACATACCTAATCGTAAGACAAATAATCAACACATGGCCCAGTACAGCAACTCAATCCAATCTATCTCAAGACAAACAATCAACGAATTCCCATGACGGACACATCAACAAATAGACCGAACTACATACTCAACCTTATCGCAATTCGAGGCATAAATACCGCAACCGAAGAGGAACCGGGACGATTGATTTCCCAGCCGTGAAGGAGCGAACTCAGCGCCTATTAAATATAGTAATCGAAATAAAATAAGTTAGAAAAAACACCAAGTTGTTTTCATTAACTCGTGCCAGCTAGCGTTGCCGGAATGTAGTCTTTTGTTAATTTCCTTCGACATTTCGTTACTGGTCGTCAGTATCGTTCCCAGATATTTAAATTCTGTAACTTTTTCATATATCTTGCCTCTGACGTTTATATGTGTTTCCTGAGGTCCACCTGCTCTCGCTAATCATGTATTTTGTTTTGTCTTCATTTATTTCTAGGCCCACCTCTTCTGCCGCTTGCATGATGATTTCACAGTTTTTTGCTTACAGTTTCTATATCGGGTTTTCCAATAGGGACTTGATAACTTTTTTTTTAAAATAAAACGCAAACCATTTAAGATATTTCAAAAACTATTATCGGCTTGAAGTACAATCAAAACATTTATGAATGGAACTCGACTTCGTTCATATGGCCAC
This sequence comes from Microdon myrmicae, assembly GCA_963931805.1. Taxonomy (NCBI): domain Eukaryota; kingdom Metazoa; phylum Arthropoda; class Insecta; order Diptera; family Syrphidae; genus Microdon; species Microdon myrmicae. The sequence continues at coordinate 62,873,366 of OZ007498.1, forward strand.
CGCGAAAGGGCGCGTTCACAAGTTTAAAAAAACATTGTCGTCAAGTCCTTATTGGAAAACCCGATATCTTTGTTAGGTCGGAAACATTTCAGGTATCCTCGTATGCACTCCACGAGGCAATGTTACACACAAAAAACTTCGTGGTTCATCTCCCGACGGCGCGAACTTGTTCCGTTACAGAGCGGGAAAGCTATGGAATTCCCTCTCCGCGCGAGCATTTCCGGGGCGTTACAACCTGCAACTGTTCAAAAAGAACTGCAACCGGTATTTGGTGGCATCTCAGGGCGCCGACTCACCGCTATAGGTTCGCCTCTCCCGAAAGAGGTGCAATAAAAAGTATCATCTGCAAAACTGAATATATTGTTACCAGTAGATCTAATAATCATTAGTCATCATCACCATCATCATCACCGGCACTACAGCCGGGATCCGGTCTTGGCCTAATTTAACAAGTCTGGGGCTTGTTAAATTTTCCATAATAATTTGTTTTTCCGGGCAAGATTAATAGCCTCGCGCCAAAATAATCATTAATATGAAACAGAAATAGGTTTGGAGCTAGGTTAGAACCATGGTACGCCCCGGAATTAATAAATAGATATCCGAAGACCTTGTTGTTGGGTAAACCTGTATTAACGAAGCTTACTTATGCTCTGTGGGAGACGTGGGCAAAAACCTTAGAGATAACCAATGCGGCCACCATTAATTCACCATGTTTTTCAATTGCAGATGTCCAGAGATCAGTCACGGAGGCCAAAAGGTCTCCCGTGAATTGTCTGCTACGAAATTCATAATGGAAATAATTCACCAATCCAGTTGCATTTCAAATATTTAATCAGTCTGGCATTGATTCCCTTTTCCATCACCTTGGAGAACATAGACTGTAAGGCAATCGGTCGGCGATTTTGTGGCCGACACGTTTTCCCTTTTTTTAAGATTGGTTGAATTCGAGTCCTTTTTCATCAGGTAGGAAAGACTTTTTGTGCATAAGATAAACAAAAGAGTTTGCTAAGAACAGGCGAGAGTTCTGGAGTGCAGTTTTAACGACTGTTGTTGATGCGTTGAATAGCATCAGTCGAGTTTTTTGCTAATTGTGGCCAAGGCTTATAAGGGAGAAATTGTTATTGGTGGCGAGCGGACGGCCACCAATGACACAAGGGAAGTGAGGCGACCAGGGAGATGACGTCCAAGATGATGCGCGAGAACTCCCTTCGGTAAATCACTGACTTACAATTATGAACTCGCGAACATGCAAACAAACTAGCTGCACTGGTCAAGAATGTCTAACTTTTATTTTCATTTAACTTAATAAGGCAGGTAAAATAATCCTATTTTGGGGAGTTTGGTGCACTCCCGACGAAGAGTTGGCAGAGACTAACCAAAAACCGTTGGTCACATTTTAAATGGGTGACAATCCAATGGCGTCCGTAGGCAATGACGCATTGTCAGCTGGCGGCTGACAAGCGTGTCGTGAGTATGCTGGTCGGAGAGTGTACTAGACGGTGAACGTACTAGATTCTCCTCGCTGTTTTTAGTTACGACTCTGTGGGGTGGAAGTAGGTGTGCAGCGTACGGCACTCGGTTCACTCCCACCCCCATCATACTTCACCAATTGTGATTGTTCCGCCGAACACTGTCCACCAAACGCAAGAAGCGAAAGTAAATGAAACACATTATAAAAGCTGATGCGGGTATACCATGCATTTAATATTTGTAATGTGTCCCAAACGCAACACTCAACAAAAAAAAAAAACAAAGTTGAAATCGTGTCCGATTACTGTACCGGAATCGACGAACTCACGATAAAGGTAAAAAGGATTTAAACAGCTGCTAGCGATATGTGATTGACGGGTTAGAACAATTTGTTCCGCGGACGGTGATCGCGGAGAGTATCAGGTTAGCGCACACTTTATGGGGGTATTCTGGTCTAGAACTATGAAAAAATCGATTTTTTTTCCTTTTTATATTTTCTTATAGTTTATATTTTTAAGGATATGCTATCCAAAGGAAATTTTAAAATTCCAATAATTGGCGAAGTTACAGCTGCTTTAGCAATATTATGTCACTTGAACCTGCTATGCCCTGAAATGTTTAAACGCGTTTTTCTCGAAACTGTTTTTTTAAAACAATAGCCACGATTTTTCAAGATCTACTGAACCGATTTACGTCAAATTTAGTATATGTCTTCTTTATAGGCTTTTCTATTGCATGAACTATCCTCATCCCCAAATTTCAATATTATCTATTTTTAAAAAATTCGAAAAACTAAAAAAAAGTGATACAAAAATAAAAAAATTGTTCAAGCAGTCGCCATTTTGTTAAAAAAAAATGTTTTTTCAATTCTTTTTAGTTCCAACGATAGAGGCATTTCTGTAAATTAATAATTTTTTTTTCAGATTGCTAGGGGGGTTGAATCGTGGGTATGGTCGCGTGCCAACTTTTTGAGATCCCCCACTTCATCAGCTGCTAACTTTTTGAATTTTTTACTTTCAATTTTTTTTTACTGTATTCTTGAAATATTAATAAACATCCTATAAAAAAATGAATAGTAAAAATATTGATTCCTTTTTTTTTACAGCACTTCAAAAATTGCGTTAAATTCGTGCGTCTAAACCAGAATACCCCCTTAAATAATAAATAAAATGTTCTCAACCCGACACTCGCTTACTCGACTACACCCGGCTTGGCGTAGGAAGTCCCGCAGAGATTTTGTGTGTATGCACCGTACCGGCGCCGGTACGCTGGATGGCCGACGACCCGACCGCCTTGCTGGGAGAATTACGACACAATGATTCAACCCTCATTTGTGGTGAGTTTGGTGGTATCGTGAAAAAGGCAAAGAAAATTTCCTTTTGGGACCGACCAATAGCAGTGGATCTCCGGTACACAGATCCTAGCGAGGGTGTGTCCACATACGCGCGGATCACTTTGTTTGCTCGTGACGCGAGCTCATGGGTGGACGAACCGTGGGAATGAAAATTCACATGAAGGAGCATTTTTGGTAGAAGTGTTTGCAGCTGTTTCAATATGGTGCTGGTGGTTAGGATGCGATTTGGATGATTACACAATGATGGTTGTGTATATATCCACGTCGATTGTGCATTGCATCCATAGCGAGTCAAGGGTCGAATTCCAGTGTGAATATTTACACTGGCAAAGAATTCTGCTCTTGGCAGTGTTACACCTCGCTTTGCACCCCCTCTCAAACAATTAATATTCCATCATCCTTGCATCCAATACTCTCAAACAATCCTCAAAATATTCTGCATATAATGCAATACTCGCCTTTCCCACAAGCAATTGAAATTCGCATATGATCAATCCTCAAAGTATTTTGCATACAATGCATACAATTAAAATTCTCATTCATTCGGAAGCAAAGCCTTCTCCACGGGCAATTAATTCATATCGCATACGTTGCGATAATTACCCATTCATGCCCACCTTCCAAAGCCAAAACAATTATCATGTATCAAACACTTGACCCACTCCCCAAGGCCACTGCATTCTGCTTCGCATTTCAAAAATCAAGCGAGCATCTGTCCGCGGACTACACGGTTTCATATTGCAAATACATTTTTTTTTTGCCGGGAAACAAGTGTGATACACGATATATGATCACAAGCGGTGTTGTCAAAGGCCACCGACTACGAAATAATCGAGCGTCGGTAAAGTGCTGAGTTCGACGAAGTAGCGAACACAGCAGTGAGGCGCAGTTAATCGTATGATACGATTAGCACACACGGGCAATGCCCTATAATTGGTTCTCCGCATGAAAGCAATTAAGTAATTGCTCAATTCTTTGTCGCTGCATTTTTAGCAGAGCAAATTAAATGATTATTACATATTGCGAATGGCTTATGACAGGCGAATAACCTCCGAATAGGTTACACGTCCTAGGTGAGGAAAATGCAGCGTCTGCATTAACTCTCCAATAATTTGGTATAAAAAGGGGTGTGTAAATGAGTTTCTTCGCAGTACAGTGCAGTGCAGTGTAATATCCCAGCAAGAAGACTGCGGCCTAGCATAAGAACAGCGGGTCTTCTTGCTAGTAAAAGTTAATAGTAAAAGTTAATAGTAAAAAGTTAATAGTAAAACGTTAACAGTAAAAGTTAATAGTAAAAGTCAATAGTAATAGTTAGTAGTAAAAGACATAAGTTAAAGGGATCGAGATTCCCGACTGTTTAATAAACAAAGTTTCAGAGTTGCGCTACGCTTTGTTGGTTGAATAAAAGCCGCCCTGGCTACAGATAAACTATGAAAATCTGTCGCGCACGTGTGGGACAGAAAACGTAGGCAGACAGGGGTTCCGATGATTGATTCCATAGTTTATTGCGGTTACCCAGTACGGCAACCGGAATGATTTCCTTTTCAAAACAATGCTGAGATGCATTGATGTATGCGGTAATGGAGTACCGATTTCTTTCAGGGAAAATGGTATAACGCATTAAATGCATTAAACGGTATAAGGCAAAAATGCTTGAGGGTGTTAAATGCGATTGCATAAGCGAAAAACGATGAGATCGGTGGAAGGAATGATTGAGGGTGTTAATGCGCTTGCATAAGCGAAAAACGATGAGATCTCTGGAGCTTTAGGGCAGGAAGATTTGGGGGTAAGTGGAAGGGTAACCAGTGGCGTTAGTAGAACCGCCACAAATCCGCAAAAGTTATCTTTAGAAATTTGTTAGAGAAAATGGTGAATATTTGACCCAAATCGGATATTCCGAACCATGTTAAATAACGTCTTGAGGTAAACGTAAAAAAATGAGTTTCTTTATCCCTAAACTATATAATTACATAATATCTACTATAATTTTCCACTTAATGCATTCTGCTTATTAACTCCTTCAGTCGTATCATATGTCAGCGACACCACGCGCAACATTAAGACACCAATAGCTCAAAATCCCCCTTTTGTGCGAATGTTTGCGTAAAAAAAATAACTGATGCTGATGATGGCAAAGTAGTAACATATCACCCAACGTTTGTTGCTCACGCTCCATTGGAATATGAAGAAATTGTTGTTATCGCTCGTGAGATTAATCTCCATAAAATGACAGACAGAAATACAATCCATGGCAATTATGTTAGCACGTGGAAGTGCACAAACCCCAGACTAAGCGCTTAAGCAAGAATACAAGTGAAATGGAAAGTAGTAATTACAGTTCTACACCATTAGCTGTAGGCACTGCTGTTCATAGTTCGTTTTCCTCAGAGCTAGTTGTTACTTTTCATTTCTAATTTGTTGACCAACTAGCTTGGAACATTAAAAAATTCCATTACATAAACATTTCAGTAATATAGTATTAATATATAGATCGATTACATGAAATTATTTTTGCGAGTTCGAACTTTACTTTGAACGTAACTGCCGTGTGAACAAAAGGAAATAACTTAAAAGGTTACTACGTATCTCATTAACGATCTGGAATTTGTTTTCATTTTTAGGTACAGTCTTTTCCACGTCGAGTAACACAATGAAGTACATTGCGTGACAGCAGGTATTAGAATCAGATCTGGTTATGATTGGTAGGTGTTCAACATCGCTTCCGGCATGAGAAGCTGTTTCCATTACCAGGTGTTCCCTATCCATATTTTCATTGCTTCCACTTCATTAAAATTAATTTATTTATAACTCCAATTAACAACTGTTAAGTGAAGGCCACCGCGGAATTAACGATGAAATAAATCACAAACTCTGCTTAGATTTTACGGAAGCTGGTATTATCTATTTGCATGGATCACTGGAGTGATTCGATATGATAATGTAATATGAGAAATAGTCTTCAAGCAATTAATGACGTCAAAATTTCGAATAATTAATTACTTAGTTTGTTTATCAGTAATAGAGATGCAAGAGGCTAGAAAGATGTAAAAGATTGTTCGAAAGAATGTGTCTATCTAATGGTTTGTTATTATTAGGTTGAAGAAAAAGAACTCCAAGCTTTTAGTAAATATTATTAACAAACTGAACCTTCCTATATTCGAATAAGTGTAAACATTTTTAAACGAAAAAGAGGTATGCCATGTGAGGTGAAGTAAAAAGTGGAAGAATAGAATGAAAAGAGAATGGGAAATGCTTAAACAGCTAGCCTAGTAATTTGAAAAAGTGCAAAAGGTCAAAAAGAATATAGAATGCATATGCACGTGCGTTTAAAAGCTATGAGTGTATAGTATGAGCTGCATAAAGCGAATAGTACGTAAGCTAGAGCTAGTTTGGTATAATGCCTATTCTGTACATATTTGTTTGTAGAAAAAGAAAATCTGATCTCCATTGAAAATAGGCTATATATCCCCCCTCTCTTGTCACTAAGATACTGCGTGAGCATACCTGAAAAAGACAAAACTAATTTCGGAAGACTCAATAGAACTGTGTCGAAAGCTTTCTCGATATCTACCAGACAGGCAGCTGTAGTTCTTTTTTGCGTTTCGTGACAGCATGGACTGCCCCATGGTTTCTTTTAAACCCGAACTGGTTCTGTGGTATAACCTGCTTTTGTTTACATCCGTGTAATATTGATTTACTAATAACTATTTCATGGAACTTATGCAGGAGACTAATAGGCCTATAGCTAGAAGGATCAGAAGGGTCTTTCTCTTTTTTTATTATTGGATATACGAGGGTTGCCTTTTATATTTCGGGATTAGAGAACAAACACAAATATTGATCATCGGAAATCACTTTATTGTTTTTCAAAATATTCCCCATGAAGATCTATACACTTTTGCATGCGTTTGAACCAATTGTCGAGGCACTTTTGCCACTCTGGTTGAGGTATCTCCAACACATGCATTCTGAATGCAGCAACCGCTTCTTCAGGTGTCGAAAAACGTTGACCTCTCAGTTTGTTTTTTACGTACGGGAATAAAAAGAAGTCATTCGGTGCCAAGTCAGGACTATACGGCGGATGACCCATCAAATCGATGTTTTGGGTGCTCAAAAATGCAGTTGTCGCAGCCGATGTGTGAGAGCTCGCATTGTCGTGGTGAAGAGTGATCCGTCTTCGGCGGTTGGTTTTCCTGATTTCTTGGAAGACAACTGGCAAACAAATGGTTGTGTACCACTCATAATTGACTGTTCTGCGTTATTCTAGTGGTACGGTTGCGACATGGCGACCATTTGCTTGGAAGTGCTTCGTGCGCGAACAACTTTTGTTGGATTTGGCTCATCTTGAAACACCCAGACAGTCGACTGCTGTTTACTTTCGGGCTCATACGCGTAAATCCACGATTCATCACCTGTCACGATGTCATAGACGTATTTCGAAGCACCGCGACCGTATTTTTTGAGCATTTCTTTCGACCAATTGACACGAGCCTTTTTTTGGGCGATTGACAAATTGTGTGGGATCCAACGCGAACAAATTTTTTTGACGGTCAAATGTTTATGCAATATTGAATGTATGCTGGTCCCACTAACGCCTAAGGTTGTCTCAATCTCACGATAGGTCACATGACGATCTTCCAATATCAGTTCGCGCACAGCATCAATGGTTTTCGGAACAACAACTGATTTTGGACGACCTTCACCAAATTCATCTTGGAGTGAACTACGACCACGATTGAATTCACCATACCATCGATAAACACTGGTCCTTGATGGAACTTCATCGCCAAAAATTGAATTAAGTTCATCCATGCGCTGTTGCTGAGTTAATCCACGCCGAAAGTTGTAAAAAATAATCGCACGAAAATGTTGACAATTTAATTCCATTTTTGGGCCGAGATGAATCTTTTAAGTTACTGTAAACAACACAAATAGCTCTCGTATGTCAAAACGTTCTGAGTGCGTATAACCTCAAAAATGTCCAACTTTACGACAGAGCTGTCAATTGCCGGATTGCAACACTAGGGTTGCCAAATCCCGAAACATAAGAGGCAACCCTCGTACCTTCGCTGTTTTCCACTGATTCGGGAAGTAGTAGTTATTTAAAAGATTATTGAAAATTATATAGTATGCTCGTATGAGTTTGTGGGGGTTTTGACTAGCACGTCGACATGGACGCAGGTTCAGCGCAATACCCCACAACTCGATTGTGCACACTGGATAGATCCTCCAGCAAAACACTCCGATGTATTCCAAAAGTAAAGAAACACAATTTTTTTAGTTGTATATTATTGTTGCACTTTATTGATACTAGTTTTTAAACATTACACTGTGATATCAATTAGTCTTTTTTGTTCTGACTTTTACTCTAGGTTTTATAAATGAACTATCTTTGCCTGTGTGTGCGACGATGATTTTCCGCAGCGACACGTTAGATTACTAGTTGTACCACATTTCACGACTAAAACCACTTTATCAGAGGGACCATTGTATAAGGTGTTAAAAAATATAACACTTAAAGTTACGGCTCTTGACTACTCTCCTCGCATATAGAAATCTGACTCCCCGATGGCTGTTGCACTCAACATACCACTGGATGCAATGGTGATGGATTTCCACCGATATGGGAGGAGCAAATCCGATCTTTTCTGTGGTGACGACCAATGAACGATCGATTTGAGTTTTGATGGAAGAATTTCCACGTGGTCGTGCAGATCTGATTGGGGTGTCCATACGCTGGAAGTGCGGACAACGATGATGCATCGGTGGTTACATGTGGTGGACAGCGAACATTCCTGCAGCTGTTCAAATAAATGAGCAAACAGCAGAGGCTGCAGGCATCCCGCTGGATGCAGAAATAGATTTCTGTGTATTATGTAAACAGAAACGCTATTTCGGAGGTAATACGCTAAGATGCACGTTTGTTTGCCTTAGCTTATGGTACATGGGTTGTTTCAGAGAAATATACCGTGGGACCTGATCATTGGCATGATTGTTTGAATAACAATCATGATCGTGTCCGATTCAATGAGTGTTTATCGCTTATACCAGCGGTAAGGGCTAGTGTGGAGATTTGTTTAGCTTAGAAAAACGATACGTGGGACATGATCATTGGTATGATTGTTTGAATAACAATCATGGTCGTGTCCACTTCGATGATCGGTTGTCGCTTGGGCGATCGATCATCGCAATTTTGGCTTGCAGATGTGCAACCAAGCAAGTTGCCCGACGTGTCCTTTTGGACCAACGGATTGTTGGAACAAGAACACACAGAAGGATTGGCAAGTGTTTGATGGGCATGTGGCCGCCCATAGGAACCGATCGGTTCATGACAGATAAACCGAGATGGTTTAATTAGTGCAATTTTTTGATGCCATGGCAAGATGGTAATCTTGCCGTGGGCTTATATTTCAGGTGAGAAATTATTGGGGAAGAGCTTTGGATTGCTCATATGCAGGTAAGGGGCTATGGCAGGTAATGGCCTTGCCGTTGGGAAAGGGGAGTTGGGTTAGGACGATGGATGGTTCTTCGGGCAAGCCTTAAAGAACCCCCACAAGTTCAATCGGAATATGCTTGAGTACGATGTTCAGAATGTTATCCAAACCGCTTGACTTCTTGTTATTCAACTTTCTAACTATGTATGTCAGATCGTCTATTATCGTGAAGTAATTATTAGTCTATTCTGTTCTTAGTTCGTTCGCTTTTAATCTCTCATTAAATCTTAGGAGAGTTGGTATTTCGATATTACAAAATCTCAACATCAACTTCACCGGTTCTGCTGCTTGGGATGTCTCTAGCATGAATCGCTTCAAAATGACAGCCTATCAGATTAATTTTGTCTACCCCACCGTCTATAACAATTTTGTCATTGCTACCCTACAGCCTTGTATACTGATGTCGGCTTCGGTGAGGAGTGACTGAGATGATATTGGTAGTGTGGAAGTGGGTGTATGGGTGCCGATGTACGGCACGGGTTCACTATCACCCACCGACGGGGATCACGGAAACAACGAATAGTTGCGGGTAACGGCACTGGTAATGGTAAGCTCGTTTGCACTTCGTTTTTTTTTTTTTTTTTTTTTTTTTTTTTTCTTATTCAGAACTCACAGCCAGGGAACAGTCACCACTGAGTCAGTTCAGATCGTTTGCAACGATTTTAGAGGTTCGATCAATTGGGTCATTCGCTGGTAGCCGTTCACTAGAAGACCGCACTTCGGGCACGTTACGAGCACTTGAAAACCTGATGCGAAACTGTCATCCGCAAAGTGGAAACACCACACATAAAACACTCCGAGTGACTTAGTGATAATTGTTCTTTATTTCTTCAATATCTGCGCTTTGGGTCTCGACGAAGTGTTACATTGTTTATTAAATTTTCTATATTTACAACGATTTATTTTATGACTACTGTTCGCATGTACACTACCACGGTTGGATTCGTTTCTTTAATTCCCTTTCTTTTGGTTAATATACTGGCGCGGGTTTTCGACTCGACTGCGCTTGTGGGCGGCTGGGACTCGACTGGTGGCGCGGCGTGACCGTCCCCAGCGGTTAATGAATTTCGACTGACTAGAAGGGGGCGAGAATCCATTCATCGTGTCGTGGCAGCGGAGTCATAGCTAAATAAACTCGCTGCCACTTACTAGGAACTTGAAAGGGGTTGCTATGCGTGCATAGGGAATTTAGTTCCAGCGAATTACTGCCGTATAGGCTGAATTGGATTCCGCTATGTATACGGAGAAATTGGTTTTGAAAACATGACCAAGTATTGGCATGAGTTGTCGGTTAGACAAAAGAATGTGGGTCTTGGTCGTTGCGATGGTTGTTTCGTGGAACTGCAACGCATCGTGCTGGTGACTTACCAGTAAGGGGAATTGGTATTGGGTAGGATGGGAGCCGAAATGATTTTGGGTGAAACTAAATGTTGGTTGGTTACAAACGAAGGAAATGGTTTAAGCAGGAAGTGAGCCGGAATGACTTTCGGGGAAATTAATACTGCTTGGTTGCAGTAAGTGGTTTTTGGGAAAAATGTATGCGGTTTGGTGTAGTTGAGGGAGATGATTAATACTCTGTTGTAAGTTTGAAAATGCATTTTATTACAGGTTGGAAAATGGATTCTGGGCATATTGGGAAATGTATTCTTTGCATGTTGCGCATGTGTGCTATTGCAGGTTTGGGTTATGGTGACACGCTGTTAGCGGTCGAAGTTGGTAGGAATTGTGGGTTGGTTCTTCGTGTGATATAGAGAACCCCCACAGTAGTTTCAGTTTCGGGATAGTAAAAAAAGTCGCATAGCATAAATTGCTTAATAAATTTTGGGAACATATTCCTCCCATCTTGTTTTACAATACTTTCAGCCCTTTGTTTCCAGTAATTGTTGGAGCTATTCCGAAACTGTTGGGTTATCAGTATGTTTACATTCCTGAGGAGGGATTTCAGTCTCTGTAGTTCAAGGTTGTGCGATACATCTTGGAACTGGCGATGTATTCGATTTATCTGCGTGATAAAAAAACTCTTGTGTTTCTGTAAGGTTTTTATGTCGCGGTTTAAATAACAGTCTATACTATTGTGTGATTTCAGTTTTGGGACTGTTGTTACATGCAGAATTCCAATACTCTGATATTTACAGGCATATAACGTCCAATACTCTAACATTCCAATACTCCCATACTCTAAAATTCGCGTACACATGGCATGTATACGCATGTATGCTGTACACTAAATTCCAATCATCTTTATATCAAAAATCAATAATATTTACATACATATAACATGTATCCTATAGGCATAATAGCATTGTTCAAACAAATAATGAATGCAAAGATATGTAAAACTAAACAAACAACATTTTACGAAATGTTATAGCCACTATTGTTAAAATGAATAATAATCACAGTCCCATACAAATTAAATAATTTAAATGTAAAAAACCGCTTAATAAAAAGAAAACAAACAAAAGATAACTAGACAAATGTTCTGTTCAAACTAAAAATAAGCTCCATTTTCAAAATCGGATACACTAAATGTAATCCCATTTCAAAATGTAAAAATCTAAAACAAAAAGCAAACGGTAAAACAGATCCCAGTGCCAAAATTTGTAAAACGGAACTCCCCTGTGGCCGCCCAGCATCAAAGCCCACCTATTTATAGCCTATCTTATTTTTGAGAATTATTCCTCTTCTAAGAATAATTCTCTTATCAGTAGGAGGAAGGAATCTGTTACAGGCAGAATTCCAATACCCTGATATTTACAGCCATATAACATCTAATACTCTAACATTCCAATACTCCCAGACTCTAAAATGCGCGTACACATGACATGTATACGCATGTATGCTGTACGCAAAATTCCAATCATCTTTATATCAATAATCAATAATATCTACATACATATAACATGTATCCTATAGGCATAATAGCATTGTTCAAACATATAGCATTCCATCCGAATTGCTGTACACAAAATTTTCACAATGCAACTTGAAACATATCTGTAATATTGTTTCAACGCATCTAATATTGCATGCTATTTGCCATAGGCAAATCAAGTTCCCATTACCTTGAGATTCATGCAATTCCCATAGCCACAACTAAAATTGCAATTCTGCAATTCCCACGTCCCCACCATGCCCATGCCCATGTTCTAACATGCAAATTGCAGCTGCGCAACTCCTAAAAATCTAATAACCTGGGTGATCACCTAACACTCCATCACCTTCAAGGTAATTCCACCCAGCCACGTGCATGCTATTTACTATGGGCATATCCGATTCGCATCACCGTGATTCGAAATGTTGCCATCTCCTTGGGGTGGAGCTACAACCAGAGTAGGCGTAAGGTTGTCACCTTAGGATGACTGGCGGCAAAATTGCGACGTTGCAGTTCCCATCGTCGTTGGCAATGACCCGTAGGAAGGTATGAAAATCTAGGTTGGATTTTGGGTATAAATAGGGACTTCTGTTGGAGGTAAAGTTTAATTCGAATTCAACAGCACAAGTGTGCACGTAATTAGAATCCGACAGTCGAAGTGTGGCACTTTGTTTAATACAATCCGAATTCAATTCAATTTAGCCTGGTCCTGAACTGCTGTTGGGTCTGAGCCAATTTATTATAATAATAATACACAATAGATTTTACTGGGTATAAAAAAAACCTAGTGTTTCACTTGGAGGGTCCTGAGTCGTGAGGCGGACATCCGAGAACATCACCCACAGGCAGAAGAGCCAGAGGCCACCAAAAGGTAAGGTTAATAATTATTGTTACTAATTGTCGCAGCGGGGGCACGCAAAGAAGTTGGACGATTCCTCCAATAACCTCTCTCACACCTCTAACGGGGACAACCCACCCAACGGTGAAAATTCACATCAACGGTGAGAATTGTGATCAACCGCCCAGAGACAAATAGGGCTGTTGGCACCACAGCCAAATAGGACGTCCATCACCACTCGGGGACACCCAACCATTCGATTTTTACTTCGGATGAGCCAGAAGGCTTAACAAGCCGGAAGCCCGCCCTTACGGACTCTACGAGTCGGAAGCCACCTACTCACGGGCATAACAAAGCCGGAAGCCACAGTGGTAGGTAAGTGTTGTATCAAAAAAAATATATACAACAGACGCTTCCTAGAGCTGTCTATCAAATTTTTTGAAAATCTTCCAAATACTCTCAACTCCATAATAACTTCACTACTACCAACTCCTCTAGATAACAGGGCTTATAGCGTTTGGGATGATCGTGGCGAACGTGTGATTCGAACTGACGCTATGACAGTTAGAATCACCAATAATTGAACCAATGCGTAACACATCAGGCTACTGGCCGATTGTACTGTAGTATTCCAGAATACTACCCCTATTAGCTTTAACACTGAATCTCCTTACATATCTAACATCTCATTTAATACATACCATAAATAAACATACACAATATTATATCAAGCCAGTTACAGTACTCGTACATTTCATAACATGCCCCCTTTTATTTCAAAACAGATCACTTTGATTTTCGTTCAAATTTTATTCAATTTAAAAGTCACAGAAACTAAAGGAATACCTTGAGAAAATTTGTTTTGTTCATATTATAATTTACAGTAAATTAGAACACAATGTTCCATAAGTAGAGAGAAATTCTAATTGTAAAGTCAGTTGAGATTGGAAGTCAGTGGAGTTTTAAAGTAAGAGTTAAGTTCAGTTAGAGTTTGGAGTTCGAAGTCAGTAGTTGAAATTAATATAGAATAAAATATGCAAAATATAAAAGAGTGAATAAAGAGAATAAATAAAAAGAAAAACAAATTACTATTATTCAATAAAGAAGACGGACGGAAAGCCCTATACAAATAGGATATAAATTACATTCGAAGTCTGAGAATAATAAAAGGTCCACGCTCTTCCCTCATCAGAGGAAGCACGGCGGCGGACGCATAACAGTACGAATTCGATTTTTAAACTCAAGTACATTCAACTGATGTGGAATTGTTATGTTATCGCTATGGTATACGGCTCTGATGCATTTTTTTATTCGATTTTCGTTCGGTGTTCTTCACTATTTGCTTGTGTATTGTGTGTGTATCTGTTAGAAACGCCACAGGGTCACTACCTGAATTGTCTCCACGCCAGAACTCTCTTCAACTCTGGAAGATTGGTTAATGACTCCAACGAGGTAGTGTACCATAACATCGAGCTGGCACCCAATCAGTTCAAATACTGTAACATACAACCATTCTCCAACATTCTGCGTTTTAACGAACAACCGGAAAGTGTTACCCCACCCGAGACCACTAACTGACCATATCCCACGACAACCTATCTCCTCAACCATCAATCCCTTGATTTCCCAACTCACATTATATATTTAACTTATTATAATATGAATTAGATAAGTTAAGTATTAGTTTAGATTGGAGAGATTGTTGGAGACAACGGATAACGGCGTGTTCAATTTTGCGGACGATCGACCCGAGTTGCTGAGGCGACGAGTCTTCAGATCTGTATCCTGTTAATTCCGGGATGCTCCAGGATTCTATTTTGGCTCCAACTTTTTTTCTGCTTCACATAAATGATTTGTTGAAACAACGGATAACAAAGTGTTCAGTTTCGCGGATGGATAGTATGCTTGTTTCCTCTTTTTCGAGTGTTCGGCCAATTGGTGCATCTACGTCGCGTCAGCTGATATGTAGACAGATTGACTCTCTGAATCAGGATCTAGATGAGGTCCTGCAGTGGGGAAGGGCCACTCTCGTCGACTTCAATACAGCGAAGACACATACAACATACACAAAGAAAAGTGGATCATCGGTTCCACAGCTGATGATGAATGGCCGAGCCCTCGAGGCTGGGGAAAGTTTGAAATTGCTCGGCCTCACGGTCTGTGGGAATGTATCATGGCATAAATACGTGTCGAGCATCGCCAGGTCAGCCTCAGGAAAGCTGAGCTATCTTTTTAAAGCCAAGAAATATTTTACTCCGGCCCAACTTCTTCTCCTATATAAATCCCAAATTAGACCCGCGCTCGAATATTGCTCTCATGTTTGGAGCTCGGCTCCTAAACATACCCTCGACCTACTTGAGAGCATACAGAGACGAGCGATCCGCCTGATCGGGGACTCGACACTGACGTCGGGACTACAGCCGCTATCACATCGAAGGCGCGTAGCCGACCTCTGTCTGTTTTACAGATATTATCACGGGTGCTGTTCTTCGGAGATTCGTGGTATTGTGCCATGCAATTCGGCTTATATGCGATCCACAAGACAATCCGACAGATCGCAGCAGTTTGCGGTTCATTTCCCGACGGCGTGAACACTCCTGCAACAGAACTCGTTCCATTACAGAGCGGGGAAGCTGTGGAACTCCCTTCCGACGCGAGTGTTCCCGGGGCGTTACAACTTGCAACTGTTCAAAAAGAACTGCAACAGTTATTTGGTGGCATCTCGGGGCGCCGACTCGGCGCTATAGCTTCGCCTCTCCCGAGAGAAGTCTAATTATTTATATTAAAAAAAACAAAAAAAAACCGGTTTTCTGACTTTTTCCAGGAAAACTGTTAATATTAAAACCTATAACTAGAATTATAAGTTTGCTGTAGTACTTAATGTAAAAATTGATTATTGGTCAAATAAACACAGTATGTTAAAAAAACAAAAAAAAAATCGTAAAACATTCTTCTTGTTGTCAATATAAAAGCAATCACAGAGCAGTATCTCAAAAACCATCAGCTATCTTCATTATCCCCTTGACACCATTCCTTTATACAAATATAAAGAAACTACGAAAAAATTCAGCTCTATTGAAGAGATAAGGTTTTGGGACTCAGGAATTTATAATTAACCATAATATTAATAAATCAAGGTCCTAGAAAATAATGAGTTGGGGGGCAAAGCCGGCCTTCTTTAAAAATGCTGCTATGCTTTCATTAATCTTTTTTTTTGTCTTAGCCATGGTTACGAATAAGTACTATCATCATCATCGGCACTACAACCGGGATCCGGTCCTGGCCCTATTAGCAAGTAAAATTTGATAAATTTTCCATAATAATTTCTTTTTTCGGGCAAGGTTATTAGCCTTGCGCCAGAATAAGTACTATAGACCCACAAAATTCTGAACAATTCTCGTCTCGCTGTCTGTTGCATTAAACAAGAAACATTTATTTCTTTTGATATCAAAATCTATTTACATTGAAAATGAAATATTATAATACATGTAGATCTCAGCAAGTTACGAAGGTCATCTTGGTCACCATTTCAATCAGCAAGAATTATTGACTCGCGGTGGACTATAAATAAATATTTTTGAACTGTCAGGGGTGGCCCCTCTGGCCTTAAATTTACAGATAACTACTTGCATTTTCAAAATTTAGATGGAGTTACTCGGAATTCGGTTTCAGATAAACCATTAAATGAATCATACCTACGGTGCTAACAAACAAAAGCCAAAAAGAAAGAACACCTCGTGCTCAAATGCAACACATTACGTAGTGGAAGCCTTTACTTGTAACACCTGACCCAAAGAATTTCAATTGATTATAAACTCTCTTCTGGCGCAAGGCTAATAACCTTGCCCGTAAAAATAAATTATTATGGAAAATGTAACAAGCCTCGAGACTTGCTAAAAAGGCCGAGACCGGATCCCGGTTGTGGTGCCGATGATGATGATGATGATAAACTCTCTTCAAAAAGTAAATAAAAGATTCTGGCTTTGCAAGTCACAAATTTTTAAAGCCACTTTTCTCTGATTACTCTCCATCGCCCCTAATTTTCAATCAACATCATTCCACTTGTTGGCTTGCTAACCAATTGACTGGTTAATTAAGCATTAAGTCAAATATTTAGGCAATTTATTCATTTTTCAACCGGAATAGTCGAGACACATCAGGCGCCTAGAATTTTGTGTGGCGCACTGTCGACAATATCGATAACAATTTCCATGAAATCGATTACGACGGGATTTTTCTTTTTGCGATAATGTGGCTCTTGCATTGCGAAACCTTGCGATTAAATATTAACCTTAGCAATTAAATAATCACTTATAATTTAAACATATAATGTGTGGGGTGCTGGAGGGCGTTTGAATAAATTTTTAGGAAGAGGTTTATACTTCCGGATAACCCTTGGTGGACTCTTCAATCTTGTTATTATTTCATTTTCTTGGGTGTTTTTAAATGATTACATAGAATAGAGATCGTATGGTCTCAAAACATTATGGACGTGCAGCTGATTTACAACTGACGCCGCCTCGCAAATCTATAATTAAAGCTACGTAAATACACAACTTTATAATTAATAATAGTGGATGGTTCAAACTACAACTTTTAGCTTTGTTAACAAATTATGCTTTATGTAAATGAGAAAATGTTGGTAGTTTTATCAGGTGATGTATTTAAAATACATAATATGGCCTCCTCGATAGTATAGTGGTTAGTATCCCCGCCTGTCACGCGGGAGACCGGGGTTCGTTTCCCCGTCGGGGAGCCTCTGGCGCAAGACCTTCCCCGGAAAAACAAATTATCATGGGAAATTTAACAAGCCTCAGGCTTGCTAAATAAGGCCAAGACCGGTTCCCGGTTGTAGTGCGGATCATGATAATGTATTTAAAATAAATACAAGAGAACATTGCAAATAAGACAATTAGTTGGTCATGGAATTGTGTACAAAAATAACTTTAGTTTAAATAGTCCTTTATTGCAAAGAAAGGGTTTTCCAATAGGGACTTGACAATTTTTTTTTCGGTAGTAAATTTTTATTATTTGCAGACGTTGTTCGTTCGTGTACTTAACCATGATGAAAATGTTGAGTTTACTGAATAAATTGACAGTGACAGTTCGATGATTAGTAAAAGGGTACGTTCACAAATTAAATTAAAGGTTGTCAAGTTTCCTATTGGAAAACCCGATATATAGGATGGGCCATACATTTTTGCAAATGGCAACACTTTTTAAAAACTGTTAGAGGGAGGGGCGCGCGAATGGCGAGGAATTGTGCGTCGCTTCGTGCAATTTTAGTCACGATAGAGCGCTTCACGGGAAAACAACGTGCTTTTTGTGTAAAACAATTTTACAAAAACAACGATTCCTACGTTAGTGTACGACGCCTATTTAAATTGAATACGGATTACGCCATGACAGTGAGTGTCCAAGTGTTAATTTAATCAAAGCTTGGATCAAGAAGTTCGAGCAAACGGAATCGACAACGAATATTAAACATACACGTTCAAGAAGAAGGGATGAGAACATTCGGGAGATTGAAATTTTGCTATATAATTAACTTGAGTTAAAGCTAATATGTTCACGAATTTATTTTCCGCGAATCCAAACTTTAATGCCGGTCCTTTGGAGAAACCTGTGATCGCGCCGGTACGGTCTTCGATGCGGCAAGTGAGGTTCCGCCTTCGTACTATGCAACGCAGTCTACGTGGACTGTACTGAAAGAAGACAACTGGCCCGGACGGAATATCAGCAGTACTCCTTACAAAGTCCTTTATTTTGTAAACTTATATATCATCATCATCATCGGCCCTACAACCGGGATCCGGTCTTAGCCTTATTTAGCAAGTCTCTCCACCGGTATCCTGTCCATATATCCATAATTCGTCATCCGGGGAAAGTTATTAGCTTTGCGCCAAGATTTCTCAGGATGTCGCTGCATGCATTGGTTCACTACTTGAAGGGTGCCAAAGTAGCTATCCAGGGGTGTCACGTGGAGACTGCATGTGAACTTGGATTGAACAGGGGCAAAGGTTGTCCTGGCCTTCGCCGGATTGAAAGCAGACACTTTGCTCTGTATGTTCGCTCCCACCCCCCCAAAATTTAATATACTTTAGCTTATAAGTACTTATATTGCTTGAATTAAACGAATGAATGGGGTCGTAGCCCAATTAAACTAAACTTAAGAGCTGTGCTCTAAAACGATCACCGGTTCTTGGCAGACTATTCCGCTTAACTTATGCACGGAGGACCTTCCCTGCCTGCTGGAAAATCGCTCGAGCTCAGCCAATCCCGAAGACGGGAAAAAGTGTCCCACAAAATTACCGTCCAATACCATCACTGTCTATTTTATCTAAGGTAATGGAAAAAGTCATCCATACAGAGTTAGTTAAGTATTTGGAGTGCAACGGACTTCTGAATGATCGTCAATACGGATTCCGTGGCAGCCGGTCCACGGGAGATCTTTTGACCCCTATAACCGATATATGGACATCTGGGATTGAACGGCATGGTGAGTCAAGGGCGGTCGCATTGGATATCTCCAAAGCTTTTGATCGCGTCTGGCACGGGGCATTGCTGAGCAAACTCCGTTCATATGGACTTTCCCAGGAGCTTTGTGACTGAACGAAGAGCTTCTTTGAAAATCGATCGATCCCGTTTGTTGTGGACGGCGAGTGTGCGGATCTGTATCCTGTTAATTCGGGGGTCCCTCAAGGTTCTATCTTGGCTCCAACCTTGTTCTTGCTTCACATAAATGATTTGTTGGAGACAACGGATAACAAAGTGTTCAGTTTTGCGGATGATAGTACGCTTGTTTCCTCCTTTTCGAGTGTTCGTCCGATTGGTGCACCTGCGTCGCATCAGCTGAGATGTAGACAGATTGACTCTCTGAATCAGGATCTAGATACGGTCCTGCAGTGGGGAAGGGCCAATCTCGTCGACTTCAATGGAGCGAAGACACAATATACAACATTCACAAAGAAAACTGGATCATCGGTTCCACAGCTGATGATGAATGGCCGGGCCCTCGAGGCTGCGGAAAGTTTGAAATTGCTCGGCGTCACGATCTGTGGAAATGTATCATGGCATAAACACGTGTCGAGTATCGCCAGGTCAGCCTCAGGAAAGCTGAGCTCTCTTTTTAAAGCCAAGAAATATTTTACTCCGGCCCAACTTCTTCTCCTATATAAATCCCAAATTAGACCCGCGCTCGAATATTGCTCTCATGTTTGGAGTTCGGCTCCTAAACACACCCCCGACCTACTTGAGAGCATACAGAGACGAGTGTTCCGCCTGATCAGGGACTCGGCGCTGACGTCGGGACTACAGTCGCTATCACATCGAAGGCGCGTAGCCGACCTCTGTCTGTTTTACAGATATTATCACGGGTACTGTTCTTCGGAGATTCGTGGTATTGTTCCACGCAATTCGGTTTATATGCGATCCACAAGACAATCCGACAGATCGCACCAGTTTGCTGTTCATTTCCCGACGGCGCGAACATCCCTGCATCAGAACTCGTTCCGTTACAGAGCGGGAAAGCTGTGGAACTCCCTTCCCACGCAAGTGATCACGGAACGTTCAAAAAGAACTGCAACAGTTATTTAGTGGCATCTCGGGGCGCAGACTCCTCACTATAGGTTCACCTCTCCCGAAAGAAGTGTAATAAAAAAAATCATCCACAAAACTGAATATATTGTTACCAATAAATCTAGGAAATCATTAATATGAAACAGAAATAGATTGGAGCCATGATAGAACCATGGTACACCCCGGAATTAATAGAATAGAGATCCGAAGACGCCCTGTCCGCAATCCGAACCGATCGATTTTCGAAGGAACTCCTCATGCAGTTGCAAAGTTGTTGGAAAAATCGGTATCAACCAAGCTTCGGAGATTGGTGGTATTGTTCCACGCAATTCAGCTTATATACGCTCCACAAGACAATCCGACGGATCGCACCCGTTGGTGTGTTCATCTCCTGACGGCGCGAACATCCCTGCATCAGAACTCGTTCCGTTAAGGAGCGGGGAAGCTGTGGAACACCCTTCCCACGCGAGTGTTCCCGGAGCGTTACAACCTGCAAGTGTTCAAAAAGAATTGCAACAGTTATTTGATGGCATCTCGGGGCGCCCAATCGGCGCTATAGGTTCGCTTCTCCCGAGAGTCTAATAAAAAAAAAATTGTTTCATTTGTCTTGTTTCGATTTCGATTGTGGAATTTAGAACATTGTACTGGGCAAGTCAATAACGCCCGTTCGTCCAGAGCAGAGTCCGGCTCTGGAAGCACAGTCTACTAATTGAAAATCCAAACATCGTTGGCCGACTAGTGCCCGAAGAGGAAAGCTGAGATGTCGCTGGAAAAGGCACCATCCACAGTTTTACCAGTAGCACTGGCCGTAGCTAAACATCTAGATGACCTGGAGAACATTTGCTCCCAAGCGATTCAGAGCATAAAATGCTGGGTAGATATGGCCGGACATAAGACGGAGGCGGTTTTAATAAGCAGCCGCAAGAAAGTTGAACACCTTAATTTGGAAATAGAAGGACAAACAACAACGCGAATATTAGCCTGACAGGACGTGGTTTTAGTCGGTAAAAATCTGACATGTCTCTGGATCGATCCAGAGGTATCTTTTGAAGATTTCCACCTTCCTACCGAACACAAAAAAAGAAAACACTTCTAATCTAAATTTTCCAAACATAACGCAGGGAATATTGCCATAGTCCACTACAAAGAATTTGAGTTAATTTTCCGAAGGTTTATTATATTTAACTTTGCCACAACTTCTCCTCCTCTATATATGCAAAATTAGACCCGCCTTCGAAAACCACTAACATGTTTCGAATTCTGCTTCTAAACACATCCTTTCCCTAATCGGGAACAGGAAGAGGAGTCCGTTGAATTAAGAGTGCTACTTGCGGAAATCCAACAACGCCCACTTTCGAACGAAAGAAAGACTGACAGCCATCGTCCAGGTGCCGAGGCCAACATATTGAAAAGCCATCTCAGAAGAACCCAATCAATCATAACGCCAATTGAACCGATAATTTTTCCGGTTCCTAGAATTTTATGGAAGTAACACTTGCTTCGCCTTCCAGTTGACCATAACTCTTCGGCAAATTGAATAAACCCAAATAAGAAAGTATAATCGTGTGCCGTCAAAAGGTGAAGGACATGGGAACAGCGAACAGCTCTCTACATCAAACAATCGATTTATATTTGTCATTTGACCTCGTTTCTTCATCACCTCCCAAGATTAGCGTGACAGGTGACCTGGTGCCCTTGAAGTCTATGCCAAAAGGCAACGGTAAATGCAGGAAAATGACAACATGATATTACACCGATCCGATTCTTATTATTTATTTTATGAAACGCCCGCCGGCCTGATCTGTTGTATTCATGAAGTCACAAGACCCGGTTAAGGTCGCTTGTTTAAGGCTTGCTATCTTTTCAAGCAGAAGTTTGAGGTCAAAATAAAACCGGTACCGGCTTTCGTATCGGGTTTCGTTTGTATTCCATTTAAATAAGCGTTTGAATTCTGCTGACGACTGCTATAAATATTGCAAAACACGTTGGCACAAGGGCGAATTGATAGCAACGTCATGAGTTTTCGATCACGTCGTCTTTATCTTATCTGCATTTACTGGCGATAGAGCAGAAGGGATTAGTTGCCTAAGAAGCAAACCGATGAGTTTGAGTTTGGATGCTTTTCTTATCAAGCGCCGAAAACGCCGAATGGCTAACTGTAGGCCCACAGTAATCGTTATCAATACATCCCGATAATTCGCGTAAATCTTTTTGGAAGGTTGCGTACGTGAATATCGATATCTGGCGAATGGCGCCGATTTTGCACCCGTCGCAAAAGTACCGCTAATGTCACTAATCCCGGCAACTGTATCGTGAGACGAAGAGAAAGCTAGATAGTGGTATGAGCACCTTCTTCGGCGGTGCGTTGCTTCATGGTCCACCAGCCGTCATTCACAGCATCATGGTAGCAGACCTTAAAAACACTTCTTATACTTGATACCCTAGGTTCCACCACCCCTCGTTTTTTAGATACCTGATCAATAACTTCTTTTCCACTCGACTTACATAACAGAATGGTTTTGCAATTGTTACCTAATAATACCCGACGTCACGGTTCTCGCACTTCTCCTATAGGGCGCCTTGATTTGAAAAATAGCGTCTGTGGCACATGTTAGCGGTCGCGACCGTTTAGACTTTGGGGTTGAGAATGGACGAATAACTGCATATGAACACTTACCCCACTGCGAAGACACGATTTGTGTGAACAACAAGAAACTGAGGATGATTTTAGTTGCAATATCTAACATAGCGCACTGGTTTTCTTATATTGTGATCAGCTGAACTGAATGTAAAGGTAATCCCGTCAAATACGTTACTTAGAGTAGTGGGGTCACAATTCGAACGGAAGATGCAAGTTAACTATATTGGTAACCAGATACCGCGGAATATTTACTAAAGACTACATGCACGAGGATGCAATCAATAACTGGATTCGGTGTAATCAGAAACCAACATGCTCACTATAGGTCTAGCAATTCCACTTGAGAGTCAATCTTCTACACACCACGGGAATTGGTGAATACGCAACGGTTCTCTTAGGCACATACTCGTCGAGTTGTTAACGATTAGTCGGCAAGTTGAGTTGCATTGCACGATTCTCTTAATATCAAGGTTCTGTTATTTTTTAATTGAATTTGAAATTGAATTTGTAATTTTTTTTAAAAGTATTATTTATAATATGGCTCCTCGATAGTATAGTGGTTAGTATATCCGCCTGTCACGCGGGAGACCGGGGTTCGATTCCCCGTCGGGGAGCCTCTGGCGCAAGACTAATAACCTTGCCCGGAAAAAACAAATCATTATGGAAAATTTAACAAGCCTCAGGACTTGCTAAATAAGGCCAGGACCGGTTTCCGGTTGTAGTGCCAATGATGATGATGATTATTTATAATGAAGTACCATTTTCTTCATTTGGACGAAATTAATGATATTTAATTCGGATTTGGATTTGCTATTCTCTAAAAAGTGTTACAAATTGTTGATTATTTTGAGCTTTACAGTTTTAGTTTTACATATCGGGTTTTCCAATAGGGATTTGACAACTTTGAATTTAATTTGTGAACGCATCCTTTCACTAATCATAGAACTGTCACTGTCAATTTATTCAGTAAACTCAACATGTTCATCGTTGTTAAGTACTCGAACGAACAACGACCTCAAATTATAAAAATTTACTACCGAAAGCCCCAAGCCCTATTGGAAAACCCTATATGTGGCTATTATGAGTCCGGCGCCGTGCTTCCTCGGTTGAGGGAAGAGCGGGGACCTTTTATTTATTTCTTTTACTTCTTTTAAGTAACTTCTGTACGCGCAACAATCTTATTAGATATCTTGATTCTAGATTTGTTGTGATGGCTTTGGAATCAGATAACGCATATCCAGAAGGCCTTTTCCAAATCAAACTTTCTTTCCAGTATTTAATCAAAAATCGGTCTTTGATATTTGAAAGCGTTGTTTCCGATTAAGTGGTTGTTCTTAATAAGTATTTTCCACTGAGCTCATATTACCAGCCATTTTAACTGCTTCCGAATTCAAACTCAAAACTAACTTTCAAAACTCAGCTGACTGTTTACTCAGCTATTTAATTTCAAAACTGTTTCTTCTCCACTGACTCGCTTCCAATCTCAAACTAACTGAACTGAACTTTTTCTCCGCCGGACTCTAACTCAAAACTAACTCCAACTGTTTCTGATATTCAACTTAACTGAACTACTCAACCTCAATCTCCAAACTTACAACTCAAACTGATTTTACTATTAAAATTTTTCTCTACTTATCGAACATTGTGTTCTAATTTACTGTAAATTATAATATGAACAAAACAAATTTTCTCAAAGTATTCCTTTAGTTTCTGTGACTTTTAAATTGAATAAAATTTGAACGAAAATCAAAGTGCTCTGTTTTGAAATAAAAAGGGGCAAGTTATGAAAAGGGGCATGTTATTAAATGTGCTGTAACTGGCAATATTGTGAATGTTTATGAATGGTATGTATTAAGTGAGAATGTTATATATGTTAAGGGAAGTTTTTAAGGATGTGTGAGGAGATTCAGTGTTAAATTTAATAAAGGGTAGTATTCTGGAATACAACATCCCACCCTTCTTCGAGAAAGAAAATTATCCTTGAAGAGAATAATTTTCTAGTAACTATATATTAGATTAAGAAAGACTTGGATTTTCGTTCAATTACATTACAATGGTTTTCAAAATTAATCTTTATCAAAGGTTACAATAAACAATAAGTTCTTAATACTAGAAAAATAGTCAAAATTGTCTATTTACATTACATATTAACTAACTAAATTTAAATATTTCTCCTTGGAACCTTTTTTTTTCTTATCCAAAAATTATTATTACTTATTATATTAATTATATAATATTAATATTATTGTTTCAAAATTCTCATTTCCGTATATATATTAATTCCAAATTTTCCAATATATATATTACCTTTAAAATTTTCTTTCTTTCCTTTTCCGTTCGTATATATATTAATTCCAAAATTTCCAATATATATTACCTCTAAAATTTTCTTTCGTTATTCCCCTCTTTAACTTTTTTTTTTTTTTTTCGTTTTCGTCATTTCCTACAATTGTTTGATTAGTTCATATATATTGAATAAAACAACAAAGGCCATTTGTTATGTGTTTATCTTTTCCTTAAATTTATGGAAAATTTTCCAAAACCTTTCTGGGCCTATTATTATGATGATTGTATAGAAATGCATAATACCAAAAATCTTCTTAAGAACTGATTTCAAATGTCCTAAATGACTGTGTAACTTTTTATTTTTTTGTATTTTGTGTTCGAATAAATTTTTATTGTTGTTAAAAAAAAATTGTAATGTATTAATATAGTTTTTCTTTTCAATACCTATTTTAGTTAAATTATTATTTTCATTTTTTATTATTACGTGTTTGAGTAAGTGTTTGTGTTCAGTTTCGTTGTTCAAAATATTTAGTGTTTTCGGCTTAATGTCGTCATTTTCCATAGCCTTAACTGCTGTCGGAACATTTACCTTTTCAGTCTTACTCACTGCTGATGGATCATTTAGTTTCTCAGTCTCATTTACTGATTCGTATAGTTCTTCAGACTTATTAGCTGTTAGAACCTCTTGGTTCCCAGTCCTATTTGCTCTTTGAACTATTTCTTCAGTTTTATCTGCTGTAGAAACAAACAATCCTTCAGTCTTTGCTGCTGAAAAGATTTGTTCATCAGTGTTAGCTGCTGAACTGACTTGGGTTTCGATTTTAATTGCAACTTTTGGGACTTCAGTCTTTAACACTGCTGAATTTTTAGTCTTTGTTGCTGAAGTGTCGGGGTTGTCTATTGGGATAGCCGGAATATTAGGGAATTGTGTTTGTATATTTTCTGCAAAATCCGAATTTTCAGTCTTTAATACTGCTGAAAATTTCGAATTTTCAGTTTGTGTTGCTGAATTATTTTCCAGAATTGGAGTATGAATCGGAGTCTTTATATTAGGGGCAGGGTTATCTTCGTTAATATGTCTAGGTTTATAGGAGTATGTGGGCTCAGGGTAAATTTGGCTAGGAGATTCATTAAAATGGTCGTTATCTATTTCCAAAGATCTAATACTGTAAATAAAAAAATTTGGTCTGCCTTCCATCAATTTTGGTTGGCGTCAGGCCTCGTTTTCCGACTCTTGCACCCGAGAGAAGTGAACATTTTGCCGATCGTTTTGTCTATTGGTGGTCCTAGAATTTCCATCAAAACGATTTTCAGAGTTTGTAGGATTGTTTCGGAATGGGTTACGCGTTATTGTACCTTGTTGGTAATTTGTTGAAGCCGATCCATTCCTAGATATCTTGTATCTACACTCATTCTCTGTGTGATTATTCCGTCGACAGAAATTGCATACAATGTTATATTCCCTTTTTATGGGTTGTCTATTCGGAAAATTGTTGGACTGCATGTTCCGATAACATGTGTCCTGTGTATGCCCTGACTTACCACAGGTTTGGCAGACTATTCGATTAAATCTAGGTTTTTCGTTATATTGATATGACCTGGGTGAGGTGTCCATTCGATCAGCATGTGATACTACATGTGCAATCGACTGTTTTAAATTGTTTCCCCCATGGACTTTAGCTAGTATTTTTAATTGTTCGTTCTGTAGTCCATCCTCAAATGTTTGTACGGCCAATTTTATGTTTTCTTCTATTAAGTATTCCCTAACCACCGCGTCTGCTGTTATTTCACACGTGGCAGAGTTTAGAGTCCTTAGAGCATTCGCGACTCTATCGCCATATTCCCGGACGGTTTCTCTGTAGTGTTGTTTCAGAGAAATCAATTCATTGTGTGCCGTCGATCGAGATTGATCCTCTTTATATTCCGATTCAAGTTTATCTTTTAAATCCTCCCACTTAGCGGTTTTGCTATACCTAATCAGATCGTATGCATGTCCCTCTAGTCTATTTTTGACTAGCTCTAAAAATGTTTCATAGATATCCGGGTCTGCCTTCTTTATAGATCTAAATAAAACGTCTCCCCCGGAAATAAATTTACCTAAGTCGCATGGTTTCCCGTCAAAGGTGGGGACGATTCTGAAGACATCAGAAATTCCGACAGACAGAGCCATTTCAGGGGTTTTACTGAGTATCTGTTGATAGTGGATTTGTTCTTCCCCCTGCCTAGCCGCCTGTCTCGTGTAATATGGACTCGTAATAGTGAAAATTTAAAATAAAAGGCGAAAATTCGTTATCAATTCTTAAAAATATGGTTAACTTAAAAATATGGTTATGGAAAAATTGGTCTTTCTTTTTGTTATTCAATATATATATATATATATATATATATATATATATATATATATATATATATATATATATATATATATATATATATATATATATGTATGGAAAAGAACGATAAATGGGATCCAAAGCTGAAAAAGAAAATTTTCGACGAGAAAGAAGAAAACGGAAAGGTCGTCGAAATACTGAAATGAGAATTTTCAAAGAATATACAATTTTTTTTATTTGTGTGAAAAGGAGAGCTTCCAAGTAGAAAATATTCAAATATTCCTAAAAAAAGTAGAGAGAAAAGTCGCGAGTAAAAAAAATTCTTACTCTACTAATTGTTGTCGTTGTACTGTTGATAGAAGTCTTTGTCTTGAGTGTTGCTGTGTTGTTTTTTTTTTCTTCAGTTTTCCTTAGTTGCTTCCTCTGTGTTTTTTTTTTCTTTTTAGATTTTTTTTTTTCTTTTCCGCCAGGCAGACTTCACGTCCTAAAGTTGATTTGCTTATCCTGGTCTTGGCTGCTTTCTTTTTTTTCTTTTTTTTTGTTGTTTTATGTTTACTTTGTTTTTCGTTGTTTTACGTTTACTTTTTTTTTCGTTGTTTTATGTCGGGGTTTTTTTTTCTTCTTATTTTGGTTTGGTTATTTCTCTTGTGTGTTTTTTTTTCTCTCTTTTCTTCTTGTAAAAAATTTTTGTTTTTCTTCTTATAAAAAAAATTTTTTTTTTTTTTCAGTTTTATTTTTTTCATCGGGATCACGTTATCTGGGTATCCCACCGCTGCCACCAGTGTTGAGGTCCGGCGCCGTGCTTCCTCGGAATGAGGGAAGAGCGGGGACCTTTTATTTATTTCTTTTACTTCTTTTAAGGAACTTCTGTACGCGCAACAATCTTATTAGATATCTTGATTCTAGATTTATTGTGATGGCTTTGGAATCAGATAACGCATATCCAGAAGGCCTTTTCCAAATCAAACTTTCTCTCCAGTATTTAATCAAAGATCGGTCTTTGATATTTGAAAGCGTTGTTTCCGATTAAGTGGTTGTTCTTAATAAGTATTTTCGACTGAGCTCATATTACCAGCCATTTTAACTGCTTCCGAATTCAAACTCAAAACTAACTTTTAAAACTCAGCTGACTGTTTACTCAGCTATTTAATTTCAAAATTGTTTCTTCTCCACTGACTCGCTTCTAATCTCAAACTAACTGAACTGAACTTTTTCTCCACTGGACTCTAACTCAAAACTAACTCCAACTGTTTCTGATACTCAACTTAACTATAAAATTATAACTAGTATTATCCTGAGAAAGGTTGGCGCAAGACTAATAACCTTGCCCGTAGAAACAACTTATTATGGAAAATTTAACAAGCCTCGGATATGGACCGGATACATGACGACGACCACGGACAGAAAAATGACTGAACGATTTAAGAATTTTCTCATGAAACGTCCGCTCACTATACAGAGCTCGAGCTGCACAGCAGCTAGCCGATGTCCTGTCCGAATATAAGGCTGACATAACAGCGTTGCAAGAAATAAGATGGGCGGGGAGGGGTGTTATTCAAAGAAACGAGGACGCCATTTATTACAGCTGTCATGCAAAACACCATGTGTTCGAGGTAGACTATCTAGTCAGTCAAAAACTGAAGTCTGCCATCATCGGCTTTAATGCAATAAACGAAAGGCTATGTGTTGGTGGCAAGCGAACGGCCACCAACTAATGCAATGCTCTGGAAATTGAATTACGGGTATAAATGTGAAATGTCGTTCAAGCTTGATGGATACCCAGGCTAGTATTTTCAATATTCAATAATGAGAATATTCAAAAGTGCACAACCAGATTATCTTTCTCCAGACAATGATCTTGTTTCTATAAAATGATGATAACCGGTGGTGATGCTCACTCCAGCATGTACTGGTCGAAGCTCGAGAAAGACGACTACACAATTCGTCTGCAAAGGCGCCCGAGAGGGAAGAATTGTTGGAACAAATATCTGAAGCCAACATGATAGCGTTAGTCAAATTGCAAAATCTCATCTCGTTGGATTGCTACGATCATTACAACCAAACTATTATAGCTGGACGGAAATTTAGTAATTGTATTGCTAGGCAAAACCCTAAAGTAGTGTATATAGCTCTGATAACTAACGAGAAGTTCGCGAAGGCGTATTGTCCATCTGGTTCATCATGGTTGAGTGGTGTGCTGACTTTTACGAATGATGAGGCTAACGAAAGCCCATAGTCTGATGTTTAGATATTTCTTGTGTGATGGATTATGAACTTCTAAGAAATCAAACGGAGCGGGGACACAACTTCAGCGATTCCGATTCACGAACGGGTCCGGTGATCAAACGACGATTTTAAACGTACACAGATCACCGGAGGACCGCTCGACTGCCATCGTGGTATATTTTCACTCCGTTACCGGCGTGATCTAGGGTAAGACAAATTATTAGACGATTAATAACGACGGCATAAAGCAGAGGGGGGGGGGGGGGGGTGGGAGCGCACATACAGGGCAAAGTTACTGATTGCTTTCAACCCGGCGAAGGCCAGGACGATCCTTGTCCCTGCTCAATCCAAGTTGACATGCAGTCTTCACGTGACACCCCTGGATAGCTACTTTGGCACCCACCAAGTAGTGAACCGATGCATGCAGCGACATCCTGAGAAAGGTTGCCGCAAGGCTAATGACCATGCCCGTAAAAACGTATTATTATGGCAAATTTAACAAGCCTTGGATATGGACCGGATACACGACGACGACCACGGAAACGAAAATGGTTACACGATTTAAGAATTTTTTCATGCAACATCCGCTCACTATACAGAGCTTCATCAGCACACCAGCTAGCGAATGCCCTGTCCGAATATAAAGCTGACATAACAGCAATACAAGAAATAAGATGAACGGGGAGTGGTGTTATTCAGTACAAGTATGACATTTATTACAGCTGTTATGCAAAACACCATGTGCTCGGGGTAGCCTTTCTAGTCAGCCAAAAACTGAAGCCTGCCATTATCGGCTTTAAGGCAATAAACGAAAGGCTATGTACTCTTCGCGTGTGTTAAGTGTGTCAGTGACACCATAGACAAAGATGATGTACAAGAGGTCATTGATACACTCAAACAGAAAAACGCTATCCGATTATAAACTAAAATAACGATAATGCAATTAATTGCACATTTCATCGCAATCGGTGAACCACATTAAGCAATTAATTGCATATCTCAAAACGATTGCCAAATAATGCAAAAGCAATTAATTGCATATTCCGGAACAATTAACAAATCGCGGAAAAGCAATTAATTACACACGAACCACAAAAGAACTAATTGGGTCAGTTCGCAACTACGGATATTGAGCTGTGGCGCAAATCGATGAAGAAATATCGGCTGACGCCACAGAAATAGAATATATCCTCAATTGCGAATTGAAGTTAAAATACGGACATTAGGTCACTGCGAAATGTAATTGCATTATCGTAATCGGGAGGTGTTGACCCCAAGGTGACGAGAAGTGGTAGGAGGAAGTTAGCAGGGAGTCTGGTGTTGGTCATGGCAGGGGTGAGAGGTGAATCGTAAAAGGAATCGGAGTCAGAGATTGATCGGAAAAGTAGTGGCAAGCTAGTGAATGAAAAGCGGAGTTTCGAAGATAGTGCGGTACTAGGTAGAATAACATCTTTAAGAAAAATCGTTAAGAGATAGAAAGGTAAAACAATAAATGCTGTTGAATGAAAGAAAACAATCAGAGTGTGAACTACGAAATAGTGAATGTTAAACAAGTTATGTAAATTAAGATACATCAGAAATAAACTATATCCGGAAGATAATTTTAAAGTAATCAGTGACGCAATTAGTCCAATGTAATAAAAGGATACAAGGAGGATAATAAATGCTGTAGAATAAAAGAAAACAATTAAAGTGTAAACTACGAAATAGTATGTAAGAGCTAAGATACATTAGAAGTCAACTATAACCAGAAGAGAATTGTAAAGAAAATAGGAGAAGACAAACTCCATAAGGTAATTAATCTAGACAATAACAATGTAATACTAATAACTCTTGTAATGATAATAAAAGAAAAGAAAGTGGACAAAGAAAATAAAAGTAAAAGAAATACTCCGTGTTTTTAAATTGTCAGTGATTGGTATAAAGGAGGTTTTGGTCGTCTTTTCTTCAGTGTCGTGAATCTTTTTTTTTGTTTCGACGGGGATCAACAAACCATAACTCGTGCGAGGTAAGTTTAAGAACATAAGTCTCATAAGTTTAAGAACAGAGGAGTCCCCTGACGACGAAAAAGAAGAATACTACGAGAACGTCGAACGGTTTTCAGGCACTACGCAGGTTTCCATAGATTGCATGAGAACACTAATGACAATGGACTGCGAGTTATCGAACTGGCAGCATCGAAAAACTTGGTCGTTGCTAGTACCAGGTTTCCGCGTAAAAATATCCACAAAGTCACCTGGGTATCACCTGATGAAGCCACTCGCAACCAAATTGACCACGTATTTATAGATCGCCGCCACTCCTCGAGCCTGATGACGGTACGAACGTACCTAGGTGCCAACGTCGACTCGGATCACTACCTTGTTGGTACGGTTTTCCGAGCGCGGATTGCCTTACGGAGACGTATCACATCCGCGGATCAGATTCGAATCAACACAGCTGCCTTACGCAATGAGAACACCAGTAAGACCTTTGGTCATGCCCTGGGACTCGCCCTCGAAGAGCTCGGCGGAGGAGTGTGACCTCTACGGCCAGAATGCCGGGCGTAGAAGGGAAATGGACACGCCTTAAGAATACTGTCATTAGTACTACCAACTTCATCTCAGGCAGTAGTCCTAGAGACCGGAGCGACTGGTTTGATGATGAGTGCAAACTACCGACTGAACGTAAGAATGCTGCATACCGGGCAATGCAGCAGTCTCATAGGACGCGGGTACGTGAGGAGAAATACAAAGAGTCCAGAAGATTTGAAAAAAAAACATCACAGGCAAAAGAAAAGGGCTTTAAAAAAAACCTAGTCTGTGAAATAGAGAACAGTAGAGAGCGAGGTCCACACCAGGCGCAGAAGTTCTACCAAATAATCCGCAGTATGACGCGGTACACACCACACTGCACTTACTGCAAGGATAAAGAGGGTAATCTGATCACCGATCTTGGAGGCATTGTAGAGCGATGGGAAATGCACTTCAATGAATTGATAAATGGTCAGCTCACAGAAGAATTGGAGGCTCCACCAATACAAGATCAAGACCAAATGCTGCCGCCACCAAGCATTGAGGAAACTTTAAAAACCATTAGACAGCTCAAATCAAATAAAGCCCCTGGAGCTGATGGCATATCAGCTGAGCTGATCAAACAAGGAGGGACAACGTTACATCACACAATTCATGATCGTGGTGCACGTATGGGAGCAAGAGGAGATGCCGGAAGATTGGCGTCATGGAATAATTTGCCCCATACATAAGAAGGGAGATATCACAGTGTGCAGCAACTATAGGGGCATAACATTGTTGAGTACCGACTATAAGATACTCTCCACTATCCTACAAGATCGGATACCATACGCTAAAGTCATCATTGGTCAATATGAGTGTGCCTTCATTCCAGGCAAATTAGCAATTGATCAGATATTCAGCCTTAGACAGGCGATGGAAAAATGTCTGGAATTTAAGATTGTATTATATCATCTTTTCATAGACTTTAATGCCGCCTACGACACTATAGCGTTTGAGATGATAGTGAAGAACGTGTGATTCGAACTGACGCTATGACAGTTAGAATCACCAAAAATAGAACCAAAGCGCAACCCATCAGGCCACCGCCGTGTGTACGAATTCGATTTCTAAACTCAAGTATACTCAACTGATGTGGAATTGTTATGTTATCGCTATGGTATACGGCTCTGATGCATTTTCTTATTCGATTTTCGTTCGATGTTCTTCACTATCTGCTTGTGTATTGTGTGTATATCTGTTTGAAACGCCACAGAACTATATACTGCCATGTGAGAGTGTGGCATTCCAAACAAATTGATACGACTTTGTCGGTTGATCATGATCAACGTATCTAGTCAAGTAAAAATAGCGCGATTCCTGTCCAAACCAATAAACATCTTTAATGGACTCCGACAAGAGGACGGTCTGGCTTGCCTCCTCTTCAACCTGGCATTGGAGAAAGCAATCCTTGACTCTGGCGTTACGACTAGAGAGGCTATTGTCACAAAGTCCAGCCAGATACTTGCCTACGCATATGACATCGACATCGACATCATCGGTAGATCCGAATCGGCTGTACAGGAATCCTTCACCCAGATCGAGCAGGCGGCACAAAAACTGGGACTGCACATTAATGAGGGAAAAACTAAGTTCATGGTGGCAACTTCTGCGAAGAGAAGACCTAACGTTGGTCAAACTATCAGGGTGGTGGAGCATGAATTTGAAGTAGAGCAATCCTTTAACTACCTTGGGTCAATAGTATCACCCGATAACAATATGAAATAAGAAATATCAAGGCTCTTTAAATCCCGAAATTTATCCAGAACATCCAAGCTACTACTGTACAAGACCATGGTTTTACCATGGCCGCTCTATTCGCCGGACGTGTAAACACAGTCGAAAACGTTTGGTCATGGCTATCTCGTAAAGTTTATGAAGGCGGCAGACAATTTGAAGACAAGGACACCTTAATCGAAGCTATTCGTGATTTCTGGGACCAAATTTCCCAAGGCTATTTGAAAAAAAAACTCTATGTTTCTATTCCAAACCGTCTTATAGAGGTCATATCCCAAAACAGCGGGCATACTCATTATTAATATAGAAAAACGTTATAAATAAATGTTTTAAAACAATAACTTTTTATACCCTTTTTAAGTAGTTTATTATGTGATCTTGGGAAATTCCAACAGTCGTGTCTTAATTACCCTTTAATTTTATGAATTTCTTTTGGTCAAATACGTACCTATTCACTGGTAGTACATGTTTCCGGGTACAAAATTTCCAACAGTATATGATTCCGGATACAAAATTTACAATAGGTATAAAGAGCGAAAATCAATTGCACAATTTGTGGCCTCGTCCTAGTGATTGGGAGCGTAGGTATATATACACTCTTTTTTTTTAATTGCTTAAGAACTTAATTTAATATAACTTAAATCTTACTCTACCCTAGTCCTATAAAAACTAAACCTGTGTAAGCTGGTTGATGTTGGAGTTACTTTACCGACCTTGGTATATAGGTCTTTATTTGACAATCAACCACCAAAACTGTATGTGCTGTTTAATAATGTCATCCCGGGCTCTATGGGAAATAGATTTATTGAACCGCAAAAGCTCTTCTTCGGTGCGCGTGACCTTTCGATCGTAGCACGATCGCCCGTCTACGGAAGATCTACCTACATGATAAATCAGCGGAACCCCGGATTCATCCTGTATAAGACCGTTCTTATCAAATTCGAGGAACGCCTCTGGTGGAATAAAGCCATTGTGGCGCACCCTCTCAAAATACAAAGTACTTGTGTATTAAAAATTCCGAAAATTAGGTCGTTGGACGCAACTATTGGTCTCGCAATATTGTAGTGCTCCAAGAACCCCTACCATTTCCCTCCCACATACATATTACCCACCTACAAAAATCCATCAAAAAATTCCATCCATATCGCCAAATCAACATTGAATTCAATGTCAAGCAAATCGAACCAAACGTTCAATTCTCGAACATTGAATTCAATTCCTTAAAATTTAAAAAGCATAGCGCATATCTTCCCATGTATGGTATGTGCAATTAACACTTTTTAAAACCTAGAATCCTAAACCTAAAATGAACACGGTCTAAACAAAAACGTGTCTATTTTGCGTGGATGTTTTGCTTGATATATTATTTTATATTTGTTTTAAAATTGTTAAAGATATTGTCATAAACCTAATTTATTGTGGAAGTAAAGAATAATTTTCTGTAACTCTTCAATAATGTATATATCTATCATGAACCAATATAAATTCATGCAACAAAAAAGAGGAACTTGAAGATTTTTTTTTATTAGACTTCTCTCGGGAGAGGCGAATTTACAGCGCTGAGTGGGCGCCCCGAGATGCCATCAAATAACTGTTGCAGTTCTTTTTGAACAGTTGCAGGTTGTAATGCTCCGGGAACACTCGCATGGGAAGGGAGTTCCACAGCTTCCCTGCTCTATAACGGAGCGAGTTCTGGTGCAGGGATGTTCGCGCCGTCGGGAGATGAACCACAAACGTAATAATATCTGTAAAACAGACAGAGGTCGGCTACGCGCCTTCTATGTGATAGCGACTGTAGTCCCGACGTGAGCGCCGAGTCCCCGATCAGGCGGATCGCTCCTCTCTGTATGCTCTCAAGTAGGTCGTGGGTATGTTTAGGAGCAGAGCTCCAAACATGAGAGCAATATTCGAGCGCGGGTCTAATTTGGGATTTATATAGGAGAAGAAGTTGGGTCGGAGTAAAATATTTCTGGGCTCTCAAAAGATAGCTGAGTTTCCCTGAGGCTGACCTGGCGATACTCGACACGTGTTTATGCTATGATACATTCCCACAGACCGTGACGTCGAGCAATTTCACACTTTCCCCAACCTCGAGGGAAAGCTGTGGAACCGATGATCCGGTTTTCTTTGTGAATGTTGTATATTGTGTCTTCGCTGCATTGAAGTCGACGAGATTGGCCCTTCCCCACTGCAGGACCCTATCTAGATCCTGATTCAGAGAGTCAATCTGTCTACATCTCAGCTGATGCGACGCAGATGCACCAATCGGCCGAACAGTCGAAAGGAGGAAACAAGCGTACTATCATCCGCGAAACTGAACACTTTGTTATCCGTTGTCTCCAACAAATCATTTATGTGAAGCAAGAACAAGGTTGGAGCCAAAATAGAACCCTGGGGCACCCCCGAATTAACAGGATACAGATCCGAACACTCGCCGTCCACAACAACCTGGATCGGTCAATTCTCGAGGAAGCTCCTCGTCCAGTCGCAAAGCTGTTAGGAAAGTCGATATGAACAATGTTTGCTCAGCAATGCCCCATGCCAGGTGCGGTCAAAAGCCTTGGAGATATCCATTGCGACCGCCCTGACTCCCCATGCCGTTCAATCGCAGATGTCCATATATCGGTTATAGGGGTCAAAAGGCTCCCGTGGGCCGCCAGTCAGGGAATCCGTATTGACGATCATTCAGAAGTCCGTTGCACTCCAAATACTTAACTAACTCTGTATTGATGACATTTTCCATTACTTTGGATAAAATAGACAGTAATGCTATCGGACGGTAATTTTGTGCGGAGCACTTTTTTCCCGTCTTTGGGATTGGCTGAACTCGAGCAATTTTCCAGCAGGCAGGAAAGTTCCTCCGTGCATAAGATAAGTGGAAGAGTGTGCCAAGAACCGGCGATAGTTCTGGAGTACAGTTCTTAAGGACTATTGCTGGTATTCCGTGCGGGCCGGTTGCCTTCCTACAATCCAATTCACGTAGAATGCGTTGAATAGTGCGGGGACGAAGTCTCACATCCCGCATCGAAGATCGTACCGGCGAGATGACAGGTGGCTACAAAAGGCCGGGATCGAGGTTTGAATTCGCGGAAAATAAATTGGCGAACACATTAGCTTTATCCTTTGAATTCGTGCCTAACCTCCCGCTGTCTGTCACCAACGGAGGGAAAGAGGAGGATGCGAAGTTACCGCTGACAGCTTTTGCCATTGACTAGAAGGAGCGCGAACCAGTGGGGCACCGGAGGAGCTCATTGATCACCCTGTCGTTGGGAGTCTGTGACGTCTCTAACAGATACACACACAATGCACAAGCAAATAGTGAAGAACACCAAACGAAAATCGAATAAGATAATGCATCAGAGCCGTATACCATAGCGATAAAATAACAATTCACATCGGTGGAATATACTTGCGTTTAAAAATCGAATTCTAAGCACGGCCAGTAGCCTGATGTGTTACGCATTGGTTCAATTTGTGGTGATTCTAAATGTCATAGCGTCAGTTCGAATCACACGTTCTTCACTATCATTCTAAACGCTATAAGCCTTCTTCGCGGTATCAATCGCCTGGTTGCACCCGTTTCTGATTCATACCAAATCCGTTCTGTTAACATCGGTGGGATTGGAGCGCCATTGCTTAAAAGCTCTATTTTTTGCCGCTGTAATCAGCTCGCATTTTTTATCAAACCAAGGTTTATCGGACGAACTTCGTTTGATGGAATGTGGAATATACGTCTCCATCCCCAGAAGAATAATCTCTGATACCGACTCCGCGCATGCGTTAACATCGGAGTTTCCGAAGCACACCTCGGACCATGGAAAGGATGCGAAGAAATCTCGCAAATCGTCCCAGTTAGCAGCCCCATACTTCCATACATGGCGAAGCTGTCTAGGCCGGTTATTCGATTGATGTGCAAGTGCTTGCGCGACAGATACCAAGCAGTGATCTGAGTTTCCCAGTGGCGCAGAAACCTCTGTGGTATAAATACTCGGGGCGGATGTCAAAAACAGATCCAGGGTGTTCGCATAATCGCTTCGGGCATCCGGCACTCGCGTTGGCTCCCCCACGAGTTGAGTCAAGTTGTAGCTTACAGCAAACATCTCCGCCAGCCTACCAGCCTCGTCGGTTCTGTTAGAATGTAACAAATATCCGGAATTGTCCACATTAAAATCGCCAAGGACAACAATTTCAGAAACTGAGTGGTTGATCTGTATTCAGTCGACGGTATGTGAAAGATGTTAGAAAAATGTCGCCGGTCGATCGTCATTCGGGGAGCGGTAAAGACAACAAAGAAATTTAACAGAATTCCTCAGCACGACCCTCAACCATATGATGTCCATATTATTGAGTTCCAACGCCTCCATCCTCTGGCAAGCCAGATCGGACCGCGCGAAGACGCAGACTCCGCCCTTGAAACGGAATCTCGAATGTAAGTCGAATCCTGAGCAACGAAGATATGTCGAATCAGTTGACGAATCGACTTGGGTCTCAGTTAGGGTAAGGGGGACGCCAACTACTGTGACCGAATTCAAATGTGTGCAACGGTCATTTAGTCAGTCATTGCCAGCTCTTCATCGCGGCCGCACCGCCGGTCAGTTTTACATTCTGTGGTTGCCTCCATTACCATCAATGGTGCACGTGCTACCCTTCAGTTTTATTTATTGAGTTTTGGTTAGCTTCTGCATTTGAACTATCATATATTATACTCATTTATACTGATAAAGTCAAGTCGCCAACAATTTGCTGGAACCTTTTTCATTCTCATCTACCAAAGAACTCTCCCTGCAGCAATTATTCTCACGATAATGTACGTTAACAATATGAATGGCTATGCGCCATACGGTTACAACGGATCCCAAACAAGGGGTTGGCGACCACAATTACAAACAGTGTCGAACGTCGGCAGTCTCGAGAACGAACCCGATTACGCAATGACGAATTTCTTAAAGTTTGTTTATTTATCAAAATATTAAGGTTCCTACCCTTCAAGGAACATACTTACCTTATTCATTACACGTGCCCACAGACAGGTTTCGTTGTTTGCAAATATTGGTGGACGGCGTTTACATTCGTATTGGTGAAACAGATACCCCTGATGTTACAAAATGCCGTCACCAGTCGAGCGTGGGCAGAGCCTCGAGAGCGAGCCCGGTTATGCGATGACGAACCTCTTAAAGTTCCATATTTATCATGATATCTACATGATGTTCCCCCTGACATAGTCCCTCCCGGAGTTCCGAATGGGAGACTAGTTTACCTCCGGAATTCTTTATATCAGAAGGTACCATCATGACTTATCTCCGTGTCAGTCCGGGCCTTCAGCCCCAAATCCGAAACATCGTCGAAGATTTCTCTCGGCGATATCGCGGAATGTACAGCGTGACGGGGTAGTATCTCACCTTGGGACCGACTACCACCTAACCAACGTTTTCTTGAACCGGTCCATCAGCCAAGCTCCGAAAGATGGCCATTTCTCCCGACCATTTCACGGAGCATAAAGCTTGATGGGGTGGTATTTCACCGGGCGCACAGGGCGTTGGGACCCCGGCAACCACTCGGCCTTTAGTCGCCTCTTACGACAAGCCGGCATAGCTGTGAGTTTTTTTTCTAACGCCCTACTCACAGGGCCAAATTGCAGAATAATGAAAAATTCAAATGTAAGACTAACCTAAAATACTAGATTTACGTTGTCATCTAATTTATTAACATCGTATTGAATAACAAATAAAAATCAAATCCAGATAAGTATTTTGTTATTCATCTTGTGGTGAGTATGTCGTAACGCATCGCATTCAAAAAACACTTTCAACATGACATCGCTGGTAGGAAATGTGTTTGACAGCATTTCGGAAGGGGAAATGTGGCATTAGCTGTCATGAAATATTGAAAATATGTCTCGTGCTTATAAGTATCTTTCAGCTCAAGGCTTCAGTTGAATTTTTCGATCTGTGGTGTGTGGTGGCTTATTCGTTGTGTAGTTTGTTCTGTGTTTCTATCGCGTGTGCTTCGTTGTTCGCTTAAAAAAGAAGAAAAAAGATCGTAAAATGCAGAGATATTTTACATTCATTAGTCTCCTCATATTTTCGATGTGCCCGAGAAGTTTCAGTTGGCAGTGGGGTGAGTTCAATTATCTAGGTATAATTAGATGTAGAACTATTTACGGAAAGCAGAGTAGAGTAATTCATATTATAATTTTTGTTCGTGTGTTCCATATGTTTCCCATCAAAAGCTTCGGAGACGGTGCAATCCACATTTGCAGGTTTTGGAAGGGATTCGTAAATTCAACACGTTAACGCCATACAGGTACTGTGGGTGGTCACGTACGCAATGTCCTGGAAATATTCGACATTGCGTTGTTGTTTTCCGAACGCTTTATGTCGTATTATTATTCTGATGTCAAGATATCATTCAGTTTCCTTTCGGATTTGTCGATGGTTTCTACCTGCCAGGATCTCTATTTAGAATTGTTCCTTGATTTTCACTTGGCACATTAGTCCTTTTTTGCACCCCACACGTGCTACCTGTTATTCCCAAACTAATTGAGCACTCTGTCTCACTATCTGTGTACATTAGACAAGAGTTCACAACTTGACCCCAGAACTGTTACACAATACGGAACGAGTTTTGCCGGTGATTTGTGCATCAACAGAAATTCTTAATGAAACTTTTTTGGGTCATTGGCATCCAATCGAACTTCGGTGTTTTGATATGCAAATGTAAACAGCGGACAACAATGTTTTTCTGGTAAGTTATTGTCTTTACAAAGAATTATGCACCTTGACAAAATCTCATGATATAATTCTAAAGCGATATGACTAAGTAGAAACGATCCATTGATGACTTTTAGCTTTTAATTTTTGAATATGCGGTGGCAGCTACGCCAGCAGAATATTTGTCATTGGATTGGATTAGTTATAGGGCAGAGGAAAGACTCGTCATAGGCGTTCGGCATTAAAAAAAAATACTTTATATATGTGGGTTTGCCGATTGCTTCAAGTATGTCTAGTCATTTAACTTCAAAATACTCAATCAATCGAATACAGTTAAGTGATCCTTCATCATCATTGGCACTACAACTGGGATCCGGTCTTGGCCTTATTTAACAAGTCTGAGGGTTGTTAATTTTTCCGGCAAAGGTTATTAGCTTTGTGCCATAAGGGATCCTTGGGGCCACATAAAAACCTAATCAATCCTGGGCTAAAGAGTGGAAATAACGATTTTTTGGAACAATGGGCTTTTCAAAGGAACTGAGGATTTCATGAGTTGTTCAACATTATCAGATGTATACGGATCCCCCCCTCCTATCCGACATCAATCGGCGAGGATCCCGCTAGAGATAAAGCTCTTTTATAAGATAGCCATAACATACGGATTTTTGATATAATATTTGCCTAATGACCACTTCTCCTTCAACTCAAGTGATGATGTTTTTCCAAGTGTTTCTCTTGCAATGATAAATCTTGTGAGTAGGGTGTTAGAATATACTCACAGCTAGGCCGGCTTGTCGTAAAAGGCGACTAAAGGCGGAGTTGTTGGTGGTGTTCTCACGCCCTGTCGGCCGGTGAAATGCCACCCCATTAAGTTATAGGTTCCGTGAAATGGTCGGGAGAAATCCCTGGCCATCTTTCCGAGTTTAGTTGATGGACCAGTTCGAGACAAGGTTAGTTTAGGTGATAAGTCGGTCCCATGGTAAGATTCCACCCCGTCATTCTGCACATTCCGCGATATCGTCGGGAGAACTATATTTCGAATGTATGGCTGGCGGCCTGGACTAACACGGAGATAAGTCATGATGATACTATAGCGTTAAGCCAGGATAGTGAAGATGGTGGAATTGAACACAGGGATAAACAGATGAGAAGCGAAACATTGGAGCATCAGGCTACTGCCGCGTGTATGAATTCGATTTCTAAACTCAAGTACATTTGACTGATGTGAAATTGCTATGTTATTGCTTGTTATGCGGCTGATGCTTTTTCTTATTCGCTTATCTTTCTGTGTTCTTCACTATTTGCTTGTGTATTGTATGTGTATCTGTTAGAAACGTCACAGTACCATCTGAGATATTCTGGAGGAACACTAGTTCCCCATTCGGATTTCCGGGGCGGACTATGTCAGGAGGATCTTTAGCGGATTTTGTAGTTGTCCAAGTGTTGCGCTGAACACTGTTTACCGCAGAGGAAAAGAAAACACCCACGGAGCACATACAGTACAAAATACAAACTCAGAAGGGGTTGTTTTAATGGAACTTTTATTTTTATGTTTTTTATACTTGACTGTTTATAAGCCGCAACGTGAAACTGATACACTGTTCTTTACTAGCGCGTAGGAACGCTTACAAAAATGAGTTACATTACTATCTTTACACACATTGAACAATTTAATTCGAAACGCATTAAATAGTTGTTGCACAAAACGGATAGTTCCTCAAACACACGATAATATTTAAAGGTTGATGAAGTTCCTTAAGCACACGATAATATTTAAAAGTCGATGAAATTCCCTAAACACACGATAACATTTAAACGTTGATGAAATCGCGGGCTGACTTCCTCCTCGACATTTCTTTTCTTGTCCTACTTCACACAATACACCTCTTCTCCACCGTTCGATGTAGACCCTCTGGTCGCTTTGACTATCCAAATTAGACTCCTTGTCTGCCCAAAAAAAAATATTCAGATTTCCGATCCGTATCTGCACAGGAGAAACTTTCCCATTTCATCTGCTAACAGAATTTTCCACAGTATCTGTTAGCAGCATACCATATTCCTTTTCATCTCACAAGGAGAATTTCCCACAGGATCTGGAAGGAGAAATCTTATCTAATCATCATCATTATCACCATTCGATGCTGGTGGTCGGTATCTCGTTTCTTCCTTTGTTTACGGATCGGATGCCGCACATCTGGCATGCGGCAAAGGCTCGCCTGAATTTCGGATGTGTACCGGATTATGGGATGTAAGGCTTTGTTTGCCTTTCCTATCGTCATCTATCTGGGATAGTGTTTAGAGTTTAAGCTGCTAATCAGCGGCGCAACGAATTGAGTGTTTGCGCAAGTGTGCCTGGTTTAGGCGCTAATTGCATTCAGCTACGAGCGTATG
This sequence comes from Microdon myrmicae, assembly GCA_963931805.1. Taxonomy (NCBI): domain Eukaryota; kingdom Metazoa; phylum Arthropoda; class Insecta; order Diptera; family Syrphidae; genus Microdon; species Microdon myrmicae. Next base: position 62,916,851 of record OZ007498.1, read on the forward strand.
CATCCGTCGCTCGGTCTATTTACCGAAAATGTAATTCCTTGGAAACATCGTGCAGATGTTTAAGATGGGAGATTTATGACCTGTATTCTGGGATTTGTTTTGCATACGATGAATGGGTGCGCTGACTCGATATTGAAAGTTTTTGAACGTTAAGTTCCTTGTTTTTTTGATATCGGGTTCAACATTGTTGCAGCTTCCTATGACCCTTGTTACAGGTATGATCAAGAGCTTTGGGACACATGTCTGTGGGCACGTGTAATGAATAAGGTAAGTATGTTCCTTGAAGGGTAGGAACCTTACCTGGGTGGAATTGTGCGTTTGTAGAACGCTACAGACCAGCATGCAAATATTTTGATAAATAACCAAACTTTAAGAAATTCGTCATCGTGTAATCGGGTTCGTTATCGAGACTGCCGACGTTCGGCAGTGTTTGTAATCGTGGTCGCCGTCCCCTTGTTTGGGATCCGTTGTAACCGTATGGCGCATAGCCATTCATATTGTTAACGTACATTATCGTGAGAATAATTGCTGCAGGGGGAGTTCTTTGGTAGATGAGAATGAAAAAGGTTCCAGCAAATTGTTGGCGACCTGACTTTATCAATATAAATGAGTATAATATATGATAGTTCAAATGCAGAAGCTAACCAAAACTCAATAAATAAAACTGAAGGGTAGCACGAGCACCATTGATGGTAATGGAGGCAACCACAGAATGTTAATCTGACCGGCGGTGCGCCCGCGACGAACAGCTGGCAATGACTGACTAAATGACCGTTGCACACATTTGAATTCGGTGACAGTAGTTGGCGTCCCCCTTACCCTAACCGAGACCCAGGTCGATTCGTCAACTGATTCGACATATCTTCGTTGCTCAGGATACGACTTACATTCGAGATTCCATTTAAAGGGCGGAGTCTGTGTCTGCGCGCGGTCCAATCTGACTTGCCAGAGGATGGAGGCGTTGGAACCCAATAATATGGACATCATATGGTTGTTATATTATCACTTACTGGCCCTTCGCAGACGCTCTAAGCTAAACATTACATAACTATTGTATAATTTGCCTTTCGGCGACAGAACTTTGTTTGTGGCTGTACTTATGATTATTTGAATGACAAAGAAAAATTTGGAAAACTTTGTGTCGAATTGTTTTTTTTTTATTTTTTGCTTAAAATTTAACTTACATATATATATATTTTTTTTAATTTAAAAGAACTTAACTTAAATCTTATACTACCATAATTCTAGAAAAGCTAAATCTGTGTAAGTTGGCTGATGATATTGTTATTCTACCGACATTGGTATCCAGGTCTTTATATGCCATTCAACCACCAGAACTATTGACGCTGTCCAATGCTATCGTCCCGGTCTCTGTGGGAGATAGCCCTACTGAAGCGCGAGAGCTCTTCTTCGGTGTGCGTTACTTCCCGGTCGTAGCACAACGCCCGTCTACGGATGATCTACTTACATGATAGATTGGCGGAATTCCGGATCTATCCTGTATAAGGCCTTTCATGTCCAAATCAAAGAACGCCTCTCTCTGGTGGAACAAAACCGTTGCGACGCACGTTCTCATAGTACAGGGTATTTGGATAATAAGCCCCGAAAAATAGGTCATTGGACGAGCTTATTGCTCTCGAAATATGTCCTCTGATTAATTTGATCATAAAATTATCCACCCTATTTATGCAGGCTTCATTATATAAAGTCTCATTTGAGTAGTACTTTTTGTTATCCGATTCCGGTGTTCGATATAATCTGAGACACGTTCTGAGACACTTCCTTTCGAACACCCGAATCTTTTCCATCAAATTTGGACCTATGGTAAACCATACTGGGCAACCATATATGAGCATTGGCCTGGTTAGCGTCATGTAGCATATGACTTTTACCCTACTGTCAAGTTGGCCACTGTGAAATAGCCTCTTTGTCATAGCAAACGTTTTCCTCGCTTTGGCCAAAGCAGCCTCTACATGTCTGTTGAAATACTCCTTCTGTGCCAGACTGGTTCGCGTCTCTTCTGGTCAATGGCAAGGACTGCCCACAGTAACTTCCCTTCCACCTCTTTTTCCCCGGTAGTGACGGGTAGCGGGACAAATTCAAAATATGAAGCTATATTATTGTGTTCGCGAATTTATTTTCCCCGAGTTCAAACCTCAATGCTGGTCTTTTGGAGCCACCTGTGATCGCGCCGGTACGGTCTTCGGGGCGGGATATCAGATTCCGCCCGCGTACTATTCATTCTATTCATTCTATGTGGACTGGACTGTAGGAAGGCGACCGACCAGGACAGAATACCAGCCATAGTCCTTAAGAACTGCGCTCCGGAACTATCGCCGGATGTTGGCAGACCCTTTCGCTATCTTATGATCAAAGAGCTTTCCTGCCTGCTGGAAAGTCGCTCGAGTTCAGCCAATTCCAAAGAGGGGAAAAAAGTGTTTCCCACAAAATTACCGGTCGATAGCATTACTGTCAATGTTGTCTAAGATAATGGAAAAGATCATCAATGCGAGTTAATTACGTACAATATTTGGAGTGCAACGGACTTCTGAATGATCGCTAATACGGATTCCGTTGCAAGCGGTCCACGGGAGACCTTTTAACCCTTATAACCGATATATGGACATCTTCGATTGAGGAGCATGGTGAGTCAAGGGCGGTCGTATTGGATATCACCAAGGCTTTTGATCGCGTCTGGCACGGCGCATTGATCAGAAAACGTCCTTCTTACGGGCTTTCCCAGCAGCTTTGCAACTGGACGAAGAGCTTCCTCGAAAATCGATAGATCCGAGTTGTTGTAGACGGCGAGTGTGCGGATCTGTATCCTGTTAATTCCGGGGTGCTCCAGGATTCTATTTTGGCTTCAACTTTGTTTCTGCTTCACATAAATGATTTTTTGGAAACAACGGATAACGAAGTGTTCAATTTCGCGGATGATTGTACGCTTGTTTCCTCTTTTTCGAGTGATCGGCCGATTGGTGCATTAAAGTCGCACCAGCTAAGATTTAAACAGATCGATTCTCTGAATCAGGATCTGGATAAGGTTCTGTAGTGGGGAAAGGCCAATCTCTTCGACTTCAATGCAACGTAGACACAATATACAACATTCACAAAGAAAAGTGGATCATCGGTTCCACAGCTGATGATGAATGGCCAGGCCCTCAAATCTAGGGAAAGCTTGAAATTGCTCGGCGTCACGGTCTGTGAGAATGTATCGTGGCATAGGCACGTGACGAACATCGCCAGGGCCGCCTCTGGAAAACTGACTTATCTTTTTAGAGCCAAGGAATATTTTACAACTTCTGTATAAATCGCAAATTAGACCCGCGGCCGAATATTGCTCTCATGTTTAGAGCTCTGCTCCTAAACATACCCCCGACCTACTTGAGAGCATACAGAGACGAGCGATTCGCCTGATCGGGGATTCGGCACTGATGTCGGGACTACAGTCGCTATCACATCGAAGACGCGTAGCCGACCTCTGTCTGTTTTACAGATATTATCACGGGTACTGTTCTTCGGAGATTCGGGGTATTGTTCCACGCAATTCGGTTTATATGCGATCCACAAGACAATCCGACAGATCGCACCAGTTTGCTATTCATTTCCCGACGGCGCGAACATCCCTGCATCAGAACTCGTTCTGTTACAGAGTGGGAAAGCTGTGGAACTCCCTTCCCACGCAAGTGATCCCGGAGCGTTTCAACCTGCAACGTTCAAAAAGAACTGCAACAGTTATTTGGTGGCATCTCGGGGCGCAGACTCCTCACTATAGGTTCACTTCTCCCGAGAGAAGTGTAATAGAAAAAGGCATCCACAAAACTGAATATATTGTTACCAGTGGATCTAGGAAATCATTAATATGAAACGGAAATAGATTGGAGCCAGGATAGAACCATGGTACGCCCCGGAATTAATAGAATAGAGATCCGAAGACGCCCTGTCCGCAATCCGAACCGATCGATTTTCGAAGGAACTCCTCATGCAGTTGCACAGTTGTTGGATAAATCGGTATCAACCAAGCTTACTTATGCTCTGTGAAAGACGTGGGCAAAAACCCTAGAGACATCCAATGCGAGCACCATTGATTCACCATGCTTTTCAATTGCAGAGTGAGGAAGCTGAGGAATTTCTTCCACGCGCAAGTGTTCCAGGGGCGTTACAACCTGCAACTGTAACAGTTATCTGATGGCATCTCGGGGTAATTATGTAACATATTGTGACGCATATGACAATCAGTACTAGAATATTCTAGAAAATCCAAAACAAAGTACTAGGATATTCTAGGAAGTACTGGAAAACTGGAGACTATGAGCAATAGAAAATTCTAGGCTATGGAACGGGCGGAAACGAAACACCAAATCAGAATGAGGAAAAACTGTATAAATACGTCGCACGCAGTAAGGAAGCGATAAGTAAAAAGTGAGAAGTAAGCAGTAAAAGACGCGATAAGTACGGAAGCGATAAGTCAAGAAATCGTTATGGGTACGGTAAAAGTAACGGTTGTTATTAACGGACTAATAAAGTGTTACATTAATTCAAAATCGATTTAACGGCTCTTATTAATTAAAAATAATTAATCCAGCGAACCCTAAGCTCGCTACAATATGATTATAAAATTTAAGTACAAGAAGCCATGATGGGCCAAAAACGGAGAATGAGGAAGAATGGTTAGCTTTTTATGTCAAATTCAAATCTGCATCATCATCATTATAGGCACTGCAACCGGAATCCGGTCTTGGCCTTATTTGTTAAATTTTCCATAATACTTTGTTTTTCCGGGAAAGCTTATTAGCCTTGCGCCATTCAAATATGTATGCGATACGTCTAATTCAAATCTGGCAAACTTCGGTAAACTAAACCTGTAGCCTCACTAAACTGTACTATATCTAGATGTTTATCTATTTTTTTTCACTAACGTTTCATCGTTTCAACAAATCTGTTCTTATCCTCCCTTTTTTCTTCCCCCCGCACTCTGCTTTTACGATTAAGTGTATCTCAAAACACGTTCTGTGCGTACGTTTCATATACAAAACAAAAGATATAATTTTGTCAGCAAAAAGTATCGCTCTACGTCGAAAGTTGTCGCGTCAAAAGATTGTGTGGATAACTGATGGGATACGAAGGGGAAATGTGTTTGGTGAAGAATAATAAAAGGCATTAAAAAATTTCACAGATCCTCATAGATCAAATTTTGAAAATGAATAATGGTAACATATGTACTCAAGTTTGCACTAAAATAATTTAATCTACTTTCCAATACATTTTCGTAAAATATTGTGATATGAGTTTTAGCATTTAGTTGAAATTGTTAAAAATCTGTCTTCATATTTAACAAATACGCATCTAAGGTAGAAATAATTTCGTCGAGCAGTGTTAATCAAATGTTTTATTAAACAACGGATACACATCGGGGGATGTAGCTCAGATGGTAGAGCGCTCGCTTAGCATGTGAGAGGTACGGGGATCGATGCCCCGCATCTCCAAGGAGTCGGATTGTATTGTACGATCTATTTTACTTTTTTAATGCTAATTATATTTCGAGTATTAATTATATTTTAAAACGCAAAGCACAATTGCAGCTTTGAATTTTCTATTATTTTTCTGAGAACGCCGAGAGAAAGTATATTTCTGCAAACGGTACTTCTAAATGCAAAAAAGGTAGCGACTGGATTACGTACTGCTTTTCGAGAAAACTACCATTAAATTTCATTTGTTTTTATTTTTAACAAATTCATGTTTAATTAGAAGCAGTGGCGTAACATGGGTGGGAACTGGGGTGGATATCGATGGGGTCACTTTCAAGAGTCAGAACTTTTACAATTAATAAAACTTCGATAAACGTATGATCTTATTTTATTAATATGAAAGAAAGTCATTGTTAATTAGTTTAATTTAGTTTAGAAGAGGTTGAATTATTCAGTTGTTGTGTACTGGGGGCATCAGCAATATATTCTCTCTGCGTGGTTTGTAGACTGCTTTTGCTCCATATTCTTGGATTATAATTTTCCAACTCTTTATTAGAGTGTTTGCGTCTTTTTCGGATATCATATACGTGAGAGATTAGTGATCTGTATAGATCGATAAGTCCAAAACTTCCTGAATATATATTCGTAATTTATTTAATGCAAAAATAGTGACTAACAATTTTTTTTTCATTTGTCGCATAGTTCTGTTCCGTCTTGCTTAATGCAAGGCATACAAATGTTATGGGTTTCCTTTCTTGGGATAATACTGCTACTACAGCTGTGTTGAGTGCGTCCGTAGTCAGTTCGAGAGGTAAGGTGTAATCCGGTTGTGCCAATTCTATACATTCTTCCGGGTGTTGTTTTAATTTAGTAAAAGCTCCTCGTTCATTATCATTGAACTTTATTTCTTTGATATAAATTGGTTTGTTTTGAGCATGTCAGTGAGGGGTCTTGCTTGACTGTGTGGTCTTTAACAAATTTCCTGTAAAATCTTGACAAACCAAGGAATGCTCTGAACTCTTTTAAGTTGGATTGTGCTCATTTATTACACAGTTAATAAGCTGCCACTAACCAGGTCAGCTTATTAATTGGAGGCTCGTATAGCATCGTATGTCGATTATCCGACGTATAGCGTGCTGGAGGGTTTTCTATTAATGCGCTCCATAACTTTGGACATAATGAGACAATCCTCATCAACGATTGATCAACATATGGGGCAAAAAGGTTGCTTCAAGTATTGTCCAGGCACACAACTCAACAATTCAGAAATGCTCCATGTGCCAAGGAACACATTCGATTAGGAATTGGTTCACATTGAAGGCACTAAGTCCGAAGAAGAGGCAGGACGTTGTACAGAGAAAACGATTGTGCGTTAACTGTTTGTCAAATGCCCATTTCACTACGAAATTGTACTAGGACTTTTACATGTTCCATGTGCCACGGGAAACATCATTCGTTACTACATTCGAACGAGGAAGGTAACGCAATGCACTTACATAGGGTCGCTTCGACAGTGGATACCCCGGTTCCTGCTTCATCGAACTCTGCGTGTTCTCAGCAAACAAAATCAGGATGTCAAAATAGTTTAAATTCCTCCATCAGAACTACTGAAGCATGTAACACTTACGTGGCCGAAACCAGTCACACACGGACTGCTCTTCTGGCTATAGCGCTCATTATAGTTCACACAGCTGATGGCCAACCGTTGGTGCTTCGAGCTCTCTTGGATCCTGGATCGGATGCTTCCTTTAGTTCTGAGGCTGTCACACAGCAGTTGGGTCTCAAAAGGGAAAGGAGCTATGTGAATGTATTGGTATTGGAGCAGCTAATGCTAGCATAGCCAAACATAAGGTGTCTCTCACCATTTTCCCACTAATAGACGAAGACTTCCACTTGAAACTGAATGCATTGGTCTTACCCAAACTAACTGCGAACCTTCCAACACACCAAATTCCTTGTGCTAATTGAACCACATCAAACAGCTTCAATTTGCTGACCCAGCATTCAACAAATCAAGTAAAATTGATATTTGACGTTTATCCATCAATTTTACTGGAGGGTTTACTGAAAGGAAAACCAAGCACCCCTATGGCTCAACTGATTGAATTTGGATGGGTACTATCTGGGTGTAGAGGGATGGAGCGAACATACAGGGTAAAGTCTCTGCTTTCAATCCGGCGAAGGCCAGGACGATCCTTGTCCCTGTTCAATCGAGGTTGACATGCAGTCTTCACGTGACACCCCTGGATAGTTACTTTGGCACCCGCCAAGTAGTGAACCAATGCATGTATCGGTATCCTGAGAAAGATTGTCGCAAGACTAATAACTTAGCCCGGAAAAACAACTTATTATGGACAATTTAACAAGTCTCGGATATGGACCGGATACCGGTGGAGAGACTTACCAAATAAGGCCAAGACCGGATCCCGGTTGTAGTGTCGATGATGATGATGACTATCTGGGTGTATAACTTCCAATAAACAGACCACAGTTAAGGTTCACTATACAATCGCTGAAGGCCTTGAGTTAAACAACATTATGCAAAGGTTTTGGCAGTGTGAAGAAGTGGCAAGGAAAAACCCACTGTCAGAAGAAGAGCAGTGCGAAACGCACTTTAGTAGAGTATATCAGCAGCAAGTACATTTTGATGATAACCATCATGAAGATGATGTTGCTCCGCAACCAATGACTGCACCTATTGGCCGTAGTATAGGTTCATCGAATAAAGATTGGGTCCAACGACTTCGACGGCGGAAATACGAATCGGGTGATGGAAACTGTGGCATCTCTAACAGATACACACAATTCACAAGCAAAATAGTGAAGAACACCGAACGAAAACATCAGAGCCGTATACCTAGCGATAACATAACAATTCACATCAGTGGAGTATAGTCGAGTTTAAAAATCAAATTCTAAAATCGGCCAGTAGCCTGATGGGTGACGCTTAGTTCAATTTTTGGTGATTCAAACTGTCATAGCGTCAGTTCGAATCACACGTTCTTCTTCACTATTATTTCAAACGCTATAAAACTACTCCTCGATAGTATAGTGGTTAGTATACCCGCCTGTCACGTGGGAGACTGGGTTCGATTCCCCGCCGGGGAGCCTCTGGCGCAAGACTAATGACCTTGCCCGGAAAAAACGAATCATTACGGAAAATTTGACAAGTCTCAGGACTTGCTACATAAGGCCAAGACCGGTTTCCGGTTGTAGTGCCGATGATGATGATAGTGATGATGATGGAAACTACAGTTCAAGTTCTAGGGTATCCAATAATACTGGAGTATATATTTCCACGAACCAGTATCAAAGGAACAATACAAATAATTCCGGTCTTTTAGGAAAATCACCGAATTATAGCAATTCGAAAAACACTTCGTCTGGTCCTCAAGCCCAGCAAGGTTATCCCTATTGATTTATGTTGTCTTCCTGGTTCCTATGTCCAGTGGTTGTATTCGTCTATAACGATTTTTTGTTGGTCCGCTTACACAAGGAATATTAAAAATATTTCGAGTGGCAGGATCGCCAGTTAAGTTTTATTCTAATAAAAACTATAAAAATTAATTTTTTTCCGACCTATGGCCGGTGCTCGTTGCTTTATTATTCAGTTAGTAAAGTAACTGACTGACTTACGTGACTAGATTTGGTTTCTATTTAAACTACATTGTTATTTCAATAAAGAGAGACTGATCATTATATTACATCGTTATCTTAACATTGAACAAAGAGATATTTATCACTAGATGTATTTTTAAACACTGAGCTATGGAAATTTGCGTATCTTTGGGGTGAGTAAGCCTGATAACTTAACTCGCGCAGTAACTTTAAATGCAACACTGCTCCCGTCAATTGCCATCTATAAATACTGTCAAAGTTTGAGCTAGCTGTGTCATTTAATTTGTGTTTGACAGCTATTGAAAGTAGACAACCTCGTGAATTTTAAAGAAAATGGAAAAAATGATTTCGTGTGTCGATTAAGCATAATCAAGCAAAATCCATAAACCGGGCTACGAACTGCTACCCCATCCAGCATATTCTCCAGATTTAGCCCCGTGCGACTATTTCCAGTTTCCAAACCTGAAGAAATGGCAGGGCGCTAAGAGATATGGGTCGAATGAAGAGGTCATCACAGAAACTACGCCTATTTTGAGGGCCTTGAGGAAAGCTATTATTTGGAAGGAATAACAAAATTGAAAAAACACTGGATTAAATGTATCGAGCTCAAAGGAGACTATATGAAATGCTTATGTTTAGAAGCAATCTCTCTTACCTGGATTGCGCTGATGTGGCCTGTATATCGCTAAGCAAGTGCTTGGCTCCGAGGCCGCTCGAAACTGCCACTTGAGATGTGATGAGCCGATATGCCCATTCAGTAGTAAGAGGCTGTTATTTGGCTGTGTTGTGCCGTGGTGTGAGTGGACTGTGATGCTGGTTCGTTGTGTCAATTGGTAGATTAACGATAATGCACTGCAACGAAAACGTTGGCGAGGCAGCTGCAGCTGAAGCTGAAATTGAAGGTGCTTCTGGATATGTATCACAATCGTTAGTTGTCCTTTGCAATGACGGTGTTCGATTGTTCGCTGCAAATGCCGGTTGTTGATCGATGACAATGTCATGTTCCGTGAGGCTTGTTGTTAGTGGTGGTGACCTTCTTGAACGTTGTTCCGCAGACATATTGGTTAGTCGTCGTGTTGAAATTCACAAAAATTGGTTAGTGGTCGCGTTGAAATCCACAAATAAACGATGTCGTCCCGTGCTTGAAGCAAGTGGGCGCTGACTTGGTTGACAATACAACTTCCTGATGTAGAATCGATAAACATCACTGGAATCGATGAGTCCTACGTTGGTTCTAGGCGTAAGTGTCCGGCTGCTCTGGATGAGTATATCTGCGGCGGTGATGATGCGAAAACAAGCACTCATAACACCGAGAAACTTGGGATATTTCTATTCTTTCCTTTGTCGACCGCGACTAACCGATTCAACACTGATTAGTTGCTTTTGGTTTGTTGTACAATCGCTGTTAATTAATGTGTGCTTATTAAACCCGAAAGGTAACGACAGAGGCCACTCTAAATCATAGTAAACCGGCAATAACCTTTTTAATACCTTCGCACCGGATTCATTTTCTTTTTTTTTTTCGATTTCGGTTTTCATTCGTGTTGTTTTGATTCTGTTGTTCTCGATCTCTTGTCGGCCTATCAGATCAGTTGTTTTCACTCGCCACTTACTTCTTTTATTCTTCGTTTTTCGCCACAACGTTATCGACGCTCCTCTTCTCTTCCGAGCTTTTTCGGTCAAGACCAGTACTGTTGCACAGGTCTCTGGAATTCGCCCACAGTTCTCTTGAATATGCCACAGTTTGATGAAATCAAAACTGATATAATCGCCTGTGGCACAAGCTAACACCTCCAGTGAAGAGGGCGGGGAGTTATTTATACATGTTCTTATATGACGCACTCTCCTCATAACTAGTTGCATCGTGCAACAGGGTCTAAGGGTTGTCCTTGGGAAGTGACGAGATCATGCGATCAGTTGACGAGGGTCGCATTCGGGTGTTACGATTCGTTGTGAGTTTGGTTCGTGTTAGTTTACTGACGCGCGTGTTGTATCAGTTACGTAAACATCTACGTACTCTCGAGACTAAATTTTACTCTTCTTTTGCTGGTCCGTCGCATCGTCGGTCCTGGATGGGATGGGATCGTCTGAAGGAGCAAAGGAACCATTTTTGCTAGTTTGGATAGTGGTGCTAACTTCATTGACCAGAATGGTATTGAATACTGAGTTTGTTGCCAGGAGGTGAAAACGGTGGCGGGACAGATATGTGTTGGGTGAGCTCAGCCTTTCGGTAAGAAAAAAAATGTGTTCAATGACTGGAATTTGAGATTCACGGTCGCCCTTGTTTTGTTTATCTTTCTCTGGATTGACTGGTGATGCCTTAGTTTTAGTGCCCATTGCACGAGTTATTTGTTGCTTTCTAGTGTATAAGTTGTTCGCTGTTGCTTATTGAAATTACTTGCGGGGATTCGTTTGATTTCTTTCCGTTGGCAATGAAGGAGGAGGTATTACCACAGCACCCTCTCCCTCTATTATGTCCCGCTTTGTGAGATTGCTGTTATGCAGCAACTATAGATGCGCTAGAACTATGTCACCTATGACTCGCTGTTGTTGGCGGCCACCGATGTTTCTTCTCGTCACACGGGGCCGGAGTGGAAGCTGGCGATGAGGGAGCAACATCCGCGTGGATTTTCAACGACTTATTTTCCGAAACACATATCCTTTATTCAAAAAGTCGCTGAGCTAATAAACTGCCCTCCTAGTATTGTGTTTTATTATATATTCTTCCAATTTTATATATGCTGTCTGTCCCAAGGTGTAGGGGAGAACTAGTTTGAGTGAGGGGGGGGGGGGGGGGGGGTTTCCGGGTAGAGGGGCTATTGAAGGGAGGGGGCGGATTTAGGACGGGTTTCTTCTGAGACGTCGTTTAAGAGCGGGAGTGGAGATGTTGAAATCGAAGGAGGTGGGGAAAGAGTTGGCCTGTCGTAGCATACGCGAGATGGGTTCGTTAGGGCCGTAAGAAGTGTGATGAGCAGGCACGTAAAACAGTCGAGGGTTACGTACGTTACGGGGGTTTGTGTGCAATGTTAAAGTGGAGAGCAAGCTTGGGCAATTGATTGAGCCAGGCAGAAGGCGATGAACAAAGATGATGTCGGCATGGATTCTGCGCTCTTCAAGGGTGTTTAGATTGATTAGAGGGAGCCGGCTTGTGTATGGTGGTAGAATCAGCGGATTTTCCCAGTTTAGTCCGCGGAGGGGAAAGCGCAAGAAACGACGTTAAACACCCTCAATCCTGCGAATGTGAGTCATGATGTTCTTGAAGACAGAAGCTGAGTAGTTGATTTGTATCTAGTCAACGGTACGTAAAAGATATTCGATGTACGGTGAGCAGTAGAGACAACAAATAAATTTGACGGAACTCTTCAATACGATTTTCTATCCAAATGATGTCCAAGTTATTGGATTCTAAAGCTTCTTCCCTTTTGCAAGCTAAACCAGATCGGGTGAAGGTGCAAATTCCACCCTTAAAGCGAAATCTCGAATATAAGTCGTATCCAGGGCAGGAGGATATATCGCGTCAGTTGACGAGTCAACAAGTCATGATTTCTCCCGATCATATCACGAACGTACAGCATGGCTGGGTGGTATCTCACCTTGGGACCCACTTACCAGCTAATAGGGCTTTTTTTCGTAAACGAGTTCATCAGTCAAGCTCCAAACGGTGAACGACGATTTTTTCCGACCATTTCACTGAGCCCATAGCTTGATGGGGTGATAGTTCACCGGGCAGTAATGCGTTGAGAACCCACCTACCACTCGGTCTTTAGTCGCCTTTTAGGACAAGGCGGGCTAGTTTTGAATATTTTCTAAGGCCTTCACACAGGGCTGGAATTAAATAAAGACTTTAACGATCGCCAATATAGCTTTCGTAGCAACAGGTCCACAAGAAATCGAATGCTGTTTTGGCGGGTTTTAAAGAGTCGTTTGTTGATGGCTGAGGTGTTCCACCGAACACCGTTCACAAAAACGAACCCGGAGCAGACACTGTCACATATAAAACACTGAGCAATTGTTATTTTTTTGTTTTCTTTCTTTATTAAATCACTTAAATCGGGTTTACAATTTATCGTTATTTTTGTTTACAGTCTTGAATGATCTTTCTATATCTTATCTTCACGTTTTCTATTACATTTAATTTTGTTATTGTTCACAGTCTTGCGCGATTTTTCTATAGCCCCAACCCAAACACAAAGGTACATGGTTTTCAAACGCCGATCCTAACTCCACTGAGCGTTGTTCTCGACTTTCCAAATTTCTCGGTTTCGCGTCCTACCGTTCTCACAGTTTCCGGTCGACTTCCTCCTTGAGATGCTCAGTGTAGACTGACCTCTCATTTAAAATTTACGGGGTGATTCTACTCACCCGATGCTTCTCTTTTTCTATTTTCTCATAAACAAGAATCTCTCCACCAGGGAAGATCGCACTCTTTTTTCGGTCCTGCGATTTTCTGTTTCATCGCAGGTCATATGTGCGGTTGCACCCACTCACACAGACGGGGGTGTTTCTGCCTGTGCGACCGGAGATCCTCCTGGTATCGCCAGGATTTTCACACCTTCTGTCGAACCTCTTTTGTATTTATTCGGGTGTGTGGTTTATTCTTCTTGGCGATCTTGGGATCGTGGTAATTATCGTTGGTTGTGATTGTCGTATTGGTTTGCCCTATGGGAACAGCGTTTTAGTTTATTGCTGTTTCTTCGCAATGGCCTTTGTTTAGGCGAAGTGCATTGCGACAGGGTCAAAGGTTTAGCCGACGGATTGTTTTACGACAATTTGCTTATCGCCGGGGATTTGATGTTTGTCGTCATCTGGCGCAGATGTGCCAACCATTTGTGTTTATCCAGCTAATGGATTGGTACACATTTTCCATACTGGTTGTGCCCTTCGATCGCCGTGCAGGCAACAGGAATTTGTTGGGGACTTGGGGCCCACGTATGGATACGTGGGGTTGTTGACCCGGTATGGATGTCACCTTTGGTCAGGTGAAAAGATGGACTTTGGGGGCACGTGAAGTTTAGACATAGGTGAGTATGTTCCTTGGTGGAACGAAGGTATCTCAGCCTATGGTGATTTGTGCGGTTCGTGGAACCGCCACAGCGTATCTTACCGAAAAATGCAGTGGCGCCGAATCGATTCAACACGATCATCGCATGCATTCAGCTATCGCTGCTATATTTTCTTCACAGTGTGCCAGCTGTTTTATTACACTTCTCTCGGGAGAGGCGAACCTATAGCGCCGAGTGGGCGCCCCGAGATGACACCAAATAACTGTTGCAGTTCTTTTTGAACAGTTTCAGGTTGTAACACTCCGGAAACACTCGTGTGGGAAGGGAGTTCCTCAGCTTCCTCGCTCTGCAACGGAACAAGTTCTGATGCAGGGATGTTTGCGCCGTCGGATTATCTTGTGGAGCGGATATAAATCGAATTGCGCGGAACAATACCACCAATCTCCGACGAACAATACCGGTGAAAATATCTGTAAAACAGTCAGAGATCAGCTACGCGCCTTCGATGTGATGGCGACTGTAGTCTCAACGTCAGCGCCTCTATATGTTCTGAAGTAGGTCGAGAGTATGTTTAGGAGCAGAGCTCCAAACATGAGCGCAATATTCGAGCGCCGGTCTAATTTGGGATCTATATAGGAGGAGTTGGGCCGGAGTAAAATATTTCTTGGCTCTAAAACCATAACCTCCGTTTTTCTGAGGCTGACTTGGCGATGTTCGTTACGTGCTTATGCCACGATACATTCTCACAGACCGTGACGCCGAGCAATTTCAAGCTTTCCCCAAATTCAAGAGCCTGACCATTCATCATCAGCTGTGGAACCAATGATCCACTTTTCTTTGTGAATGTTGTATATTGTGTCTTCGTTGCATTGAAGTCGACGAGATTGGCCTTTTTCCACTGTAAGACCATATCCAGATCCCGATTCAGAGAGTCGATCTGACTATGTCTCAGCTGAAGCGACGTTGATGCAGTATTCGGCCGATCACTCGAAAAAGAGGAAACAAGCGTACTATCATCCGCAAAACTGAATACCTTGTTATCCGTTGTCTCCAACAAATTATATATGTGAAGAAAAATAACGTCGAGCCAAAATAGAACCTTGAGGGATCTCGGAATAACGGATACAGATTCGAAGACTTGCCGCCTACAACAACCCGGATCGATCTATTTTCGAGGAAGCTCTTCGTCCAATCGCAAAGCTGCTGGAAAAGTCCATATGAACGAAGTTTGTTCAGCAATGCCCCGTGCCAGACGCGGTCAAAGGCCTTAGAGATATCCAATGCGACCGCTTTTGACTCACCATGCCCTTCAATCGCAGATGTCGATATATCGGTTATAAGTGTTAAAAGGTCTCCCATGGAGCGCCTGATACGGAATCCGTATTGACGATCATTCAGAAGCCCGTTGCACTGCAAATACTTAATTAACTCGGCGTTGATGACCTTTTCCATGACCATTGACAGTAATGCTATCGGCCGGTAATTTTGTGGGAGACATTTTTTGCCCCTTTTTGGGGATTGGCTGAACTCGAGCCACCTTCCAGCAGGCAGGAAAGGTCCTTCGTTCATAAGATAACCGAAAGAGTCTACCAAGAACCGGCAACAGTTCTGGAGCACAGTTCTTAACGACTATTGCTGGTATTCCGTCGGGGCCGGTTGCCTTCCTACAGTCCAGTCCACGTAGAATGCGTTGAATAGTACGCGAGCGAAACCCGTGCCGGCGCGATCACAGGTGGGCCCGAAAGACCGGCATCGAGGCTTGAATTCGCGGAAAATAAATTCGCGAATACATCAACTTTATCACTTGAATTTGTGACTAGTGTCTCGCTGCCCGTCACTAACAGAGAAAAAGAGGAGGAGAGTTGTCATGTAGTTAGTCGCTTATTATCCAATGGGTGAAAATTGGGTCTCCAATTCTTAGATGGCACACCGAATTGTGAGTTCGGCAATACAATTATGTTGACCATAAGTTGCTGTAATCATACGAAACACATCTTTCGTAAATCACTGTTGTTCATAATACCATTGAATAACTCGTAAACGGTGTGCCGAGTCAAGTTTTCCATGATGAAATGTCAAACAATACTTAATAAAAAAATCACGAGAGTTTGGCAATTTGACAATTTGTGTTGTTATAAAATTCCTACTGGAAATTGTTCCCCTAAATGAATCACGCGATACAAATGAAGCGTCATTCCTTAGTCGAACCACATGAATGTGCCATGCTCCGTCTAATCATGTGTTCCTTGGCTCTTGTAATATCGAGACATCCACCCAATGTACATCTCCTTCCTACCAGCTTAGGCAGAGTGATTATGATTTTTATAGAACGAACACATCGAATTTACAGAGGCAGTTTTACAGTTCTTAGGATTACCGCCTCTATGCTAATAGCATGGCAACTATCAGAAAGACAGTCATTCCTTATGCGAATAATGGCCGAAATTCTGACTGTTCAGCTCGAAAATACATTGTTTCACAATAACGTCACATATAACCAATAAGTGAAATTCTGACTGTACGTCACAAGACACAACTGTAACCCAAACCTACTTTTCACATTTAAAGGCACAAGTACTCCTGTTGGAGTGCACACTACTCATCAAATTTTGTTTAGCTTTAAACAATAATATCTTTGCGACTCTTTCCAGTAAGAACCCTTCCTAAGAATGAAATCTGGCCGCCTAAACAATCAACTGAACGACGCGTAGAACCATTTAAGTAAATGTAACCGGAAACTATTTGCTTAGTAGGGAAGAATTTCTCTCTTCAGACGGCAGTCGTTGTTTTTAATAGTTTATTTATGCTTCCACTGTAATTAAAGATTTTTGATTCCGTTTTAAAGGTTTATATTTCTGCTTACTTTACAGACTTCGCTGTGACCACGAAGGGAAAGATTCAATTCTACGATGAGAATTGGTTCGAAGTTATGTCTACAGCTCATCAGTTCAATGAATTGTCCGCAATTGCTTTTGATGACGTCGAGCTGCGAATTTTTTTCAGTGATCAGCAACATTCTGATGGCAGCATATTCGCATTTCAAGTGCCCACCACAGACGGCGCTACAGATATTAAGATTGATCAGCTCATTGCACGTACATCGAATGAACGGGTAGAAGGCATAGCTTATGATCCTCTCGATCGGACAGTTTATTGGACAGACTCAAAGAACAAAGTGATTTATCATGTCTCATTGAGTGCTAATGAAGAAAACTTGACACCCAAGATATTGCTGAATTTTACTGATGATACCAGGCCCGATGGTATAGCTGTGGACATTTGTAGAAGAAAGCTTTATTGGACTAGTTCTAACAAAGGCAATCCTAGAATAGAAAGATCAACATTAAGTGGCACAGATCGGGAGATCGTGGTGCAGACAGAACTCTACAGACCCCATGGTATTGTCGTAGATCAGTCTTCCGAAAGGATTTTCTATGTTGTCGAGCAGGAAGGAACGCATTTCACAATTGAAAGCTGTAAATTGGATGGTACAGATCGTCAAATCTTAATACATGATCTTGAACGACTGCCAATGAGTTTGACAGTGACAAGGAATTCCATTTACTGGACAGATATCCTGCACCAGGCCGTTTGGATGATGAAAAATGATCCTCCAGTATCTGAGCCGGTTAAAGTTTTGAGCCATGAGAACCTAGTTCGAGGAATTGTGTCTCGCAATGAAATCTTTACAAAATTAAAATTCCTCAAACAATGTAAAAGTGTTGTAGAAGGAATTGAGGAGCGTTTGAAAGTAAAGAATAAGAGTAGTGTTCCTATTGCACAAACTAATCCAACATCGGAAAATCTCTGCCTCAATAATGGCTCTTTCAATGAAGTCACAAAGACTTGCATCTGTAAAGTTGGTTACAGCGGTTTCCGATGTCAGATCTACGACTGCCACAACTTTTGTGTCCATGGTACATGCATCATTTCTGAGGGATATCCGTCATGCACATGCCAAAGGGGATTCGAGGGTGAGCGCTGTGAAAAATACAAATGCGACGACTTTTGCTTGAATTCGGGAAAGTGCCAGGTCGTCCAGAATGATCCCGTTTGTGAGTGTGAAAACGGCTTTTCCGGCACAAGATGCGAAAACAGCGAAGCTACGTCATTCAATATAACACAAGATGAACTATTCTGTCTTAATCATGGGTCATATAATGACCGTCGGAAAGAGTGCATTTGTGAAGAAAGCTACAGTGGAGAACGCTGCGAAATTTATGAGTGTCGAAATTATTGCGTCCATGGGACTTGTGAGATCATAGACGGATTTCCAGAATGCATATGCCAGAATGGGTTCTATGGAGAACGTTGTCAAGCATCTGTATGCAGTAACTTCTGCTTTAATAGTGGCCGTTGCATAGTACAAGACACCCAACCGGTTTGTCAATGTGCCGAAGGTTTTAGCGGAACTCGTTGCGAAATGAATTCATCAGCTGTCTGCTCTTCGAGAGCTATACTACCAATTGAAGTTCCAGGATCGAAAGTGATTTGTCTTAATGGAGGAGTTTATGAAAAGGATACTAGTTCGTGCATTTGCAATCCTGGCTATGAAGGATTACTTTGCGAGAAGTATGTGTGCGAGAACTTTTGCGTTCACGGATCATGCAAGGTTGTTGATGGATTCCCACATTGCACCTGTCAAAAAGGATTTGAGGGCGAACGCTGTCATACAAATGTTTGCACAAATTTCTGTTTAAACAAAGGACATTGTGAAATAGTTAATGAGGAACCAGTATGTCGGTGTTCATTTGACTTCAGTGGCAAACGATGTGAGAAAAATGTGACTGAGCAGTGTCTTCCACTTTGTAAGGTTCTAGAATTTGACGAATATTCAAGTCTCGCCGAAATGGACCATTGCATTGATATGTAAGTTATAGTTTTCGTTTTTTCATTTGAGAATTTATTTTGTTTTCCAAATATTGATTGAAGTCGAATCGCAAGACACTGAAATGGTGCAACATAGTTGCATTCCACATTCGCGTCCTTCGGCTAAAGGATGACTCTGTGTTTATTTGATAGATGCGTATCGCGGGAAAATGTCCGGAGAGACGAAACACATTGAGCAAGTTGTAATACCATAAAAAAGGTATCAACATTAATTATCTATTTGGCACCGATAGTATGGTTTATAGTTTATAGTTTAGTGGGGCAACCACCCAATTTATTGGCTTAATTCAAGTGTTGAGTGTACCGAAATATATCGGTACCCAACAATATTTAATTTGATGTTTGTCTTACTAATCTCACCTCCGGGGCCGAATCAAAGATCTTCTTTATTTCGTATTTTCTTTATTAGCGTTTTTTATAGTCTGCTACCACCGACTACTGCTTTCGGACTACGGCTACTGACTGCCGGGTTTTTGACTGCGCCGAAACCAAGGTGGGCCACCCTTTTTATATTATTTCAGATCGAGGTTTCCACCCAAGTATGCATTTAGTATTGGAGTACAAACCCGATCTTTGTATTAATAAAAAGGTTAGTGATTAGGTCAATGTGCGGCGGATTAGGTTTAGGTTTCACCCGTCGCACATATGCCCTGCTATGGGAGAATGGATGGAAAAGGTGGAATGGGATAGGTTAGGGGTTTTAGGTAAGTGGTTATTACGGATAGGTGGTAGGTAAAGGAGTTGTGAATCACAGCACAAGCAACATAATTACCTACATCTAACGTATATCTAAATTGCAAACTAGAGAGCTTAAGAACTACCTTCCCTAGGCTTAACTTAAGGTCACCAGAACAAATTAAAAAGGATGGAGAGTGGGGCAGATTATAGTAGAGTGTAGAAGCGCCGCTTAAGATTGATTGTGAGAATAGATTAGGAGGCGGTGCTTGAGAGTATGGGTAGAGAGGTCAAAGTCGAACAAGGTGGAATTGGAGTTGACATTTCTCAACATCCGTTAAAAGGGGTTCGTTCAGACCATAAGAGGTCCGGTGGGGGGGAATGTGCAGAAGGCAGGGATTACGCGTATTTCGGGGCTTTGTGTTTAGATTATGCTTGCCGGCTCCGCCAAATAGTAAAGTTACTAATTAAGACCTTACCCGACTAATTGAGGACGGTCCGCCCTTGCTGTTCCGGTTCACAGTGAAGAGTCGAAAGGAGTAGACGTATGTTTTTGTAGAGTTTATATTGTTTTATTTAATTAAATTAAGTTAATCGTCGTCATCATTGGCACTACAACCGGGATCCGGTCTTGGCCTTATTTAGCAAGTCCTAAGGCTTGTTAAATTTTCCATAATTTGCTTTTCCGGGCAAGGTTTTTAGCCTTGCGCCACAAATTAAGTTAATACAGTATGTTATTATTTAATTTAGAGTAACAGGCCCGCTGTTCCAATGCTAGGCTGCAACGTGTTACTCTTAGTTTACGACTGCTCCAATGCCTCTAACAGAACCGCTTCTATATACCCAAAAACAAATCCGAATTCCACATTCCTTCCCACGATTCATCGCTCACCTTGAGACAGCCACCTGGTACTTGCCCCAATTAAAGGCCATGCCAACGACGATGGGAACTGCAACGTTGCAATTCTGTCGCCACTCACCCTGAGGCGGCCACTTTCTGCCTACCCTGGCTGCAACTCCACCCCAGGGCCATTGGAAAATTTCGATTCAAGGTGATACGAATCTGATTTGCCCATAGCAAATAGCATGCATGTGCATGGGCATGGGTGGAATTTCCTTGAAGGTGATGGGGTGTCAGGTGATCACCAAGGTGATTAGAATTTTTATTTGCTTATAGCAAATAACATGCAATATTAGAGCATGTGTATGGGCATGGGTATGGATGAAACGTGGGAGTTGCAGAATTGCAAGTTTAGTCATGGGAATGGAAAATTTATGTGTAGTCATAGCACATGCTATTGTATGATAGGAAATTGCGTTTACCAAAAGAAGTGTGTGGCGGTTCCTTTGAACACCACTACCTACCTCCCCATTATAGTTCGAAAATGTCCACCTAGAGCGGCCGAAAACCGATAAAACAAGTACTGAGGCAGTTCCATTGCTTGCCTAGCAATTAAGCATTTACTTACCTTTTTGTCACCCACCTAAGGTGTCTCCTAAACCATATTTTCGCTAATTCATTAGCACGAACCACAAGAGACATTTTGCTCACGGGCATCATGTGCTAGGAGGCAATTCGTCGGGTGTATGTTGCATCATCAGATTTCCTAGTAAGAAAGTATAACATGCGGCATACACCAAGGAAAACCATTTGGTGCTACGTATAAACATATTCAACCTGCCACACACGTGCAGGGGATATTCTTTTATTATCTTACTACAGCACATCGGTCGGTAAACCGACCGGCAAGCTAAAGAATTAGCATCCATGGCCATGTTCCACAAAGGCAATTTGGTTTCACAACCAAGCAACCAACATGTCTCGACCACTGCGGTGCACATATCCCCCATCGAATTTGCAGCATAAAAGCAGGAGATACTCTTGCCTTACTTCCATGCTGCAATCATATCGGTCGCTAAACCAATCGACATGAAATGGGTAACTCGCACCTGGCCACAAAAGGGAACCGATTTCTCGTTAGTGTAAATACACACACGAGAATTCGACCCTCTGATGACGCCGGCAACGTGCCTCCGATCAGCATAGATGCCTTACGCAGTGGCGATCGGGCAAACATTTCCTTTTATGGAATTACAATATCCACGGTTCGCATGCTTATGGATACACGTCATGAGCGTACGAGGTAAACACATCTGTGTGAGTGCACAACCTCACCGTGTCCAGGGCGTCTGAGATCATCCCTTATGGGTCGCCGAAGCGATGGATGGAATTTGGTATGCTGTCGCTTCGGTGGAATCTTCAATCGCGATACGGATTCCGTGGAGGCAAGTCGGTGCTCCACGTAAAAACGTCGAGTTGAGTGGCGACGCGTAGTGTTTTGCTTTTGATAACGTCTTCGCGGTGTATTGTTTCTTATATTTTTATTGTGAGCTTAGTGTAATAACTGTTAAATATCCGGACTAAAACAAGTATTGTTTCTTTTATTTTTATCGTGAATTTATTTTAATTACAGTTAATTAACCTGGAATAAAACTAGTATATAAACGATGTGTTGTGTTGAAAGGAATGAAAAATGTGTTTTAATCTCATTCGACTAGTTTTGGACTGACCACAATCGGGAAGTGCGTTGCTCGCCATTGAAATTCCTTGACGTCTATCCTTTTTCTACCTTTTCGTCAGTTGATCCGCCTTTATTAATGATGTGTCGTTTCAGTGCATTACGATAGACGCGGTTATAGTGATATAGAAAGCCTATCGGGAAGATGCCCAGTAAAATCAGTGTGTCTCGAAGCAGCGATTGTTTGCAGAAGTAAAATGTTTCAAACTGTAGAACGGCATCCACGGCAGTGCATTCCATGATTCGATCTTCAGCTCCATTAATAACAAGCCGATACCGGAACTTTTACCCCACATTGGTGACAATCTACGGGGTAACTGCGTGGGATAGGAGTAGAACCAGTGCCGTACGCCGACACACATACGTCCTACACCATAAGTGTGATAGGGTTTCATGGCTACACTGAAAGAACTCTGTCGGTTGTAACAGGGGATTATTTTTGATCACCGAAAGAATTCTTTTGGTTTAATGTGATTAAAACATTAATGTATGACCGTTAATGTCATATATACGTGGAACATAATTCATTTGTTGGAATCATGATTTAGTTTAGTTTAATTTATGACAGTTAATGTCATATATGCATGCAACAAAGTTCAGTTGAGCAACGACTGTGATCTTGTATTATATATATGCCTACACTGATGATTAATAATTTATTGTTACCTACAATAAATGGAGGTGTGTCGGTTTCGATTGACGAGGCGAGGGGTATACCCTTCTCGCTTCTTGGGTGGAAGTCTTCCTGAGGATCCGATCTTTCAGAGCGCGCTCCTTTCCAAATTGTTCCTTCCGGGTTTAGTCCCTAACAGGTGGTGGCCTTCCTAGTTGGCAGTGGTGCCAATAGCCTTGGCCGTCTTTGAGGCGTGAATTACAGCTATTACCGCTCCACAACAGTTTGATTTTTAACATATAAAAGTATTCCTTTTCGTTTTATTTGATTTTATTGTTTCGCTATATTCGGCCGTAACTTCGATCATCTGCCTCTGATTGCCATGATATCAAAAAAAAAGAGTGGTCGGAGGCCGATTTAAACGAGACGAGGACAAATGTCCCTTTCATCTTGTCTCTGGTTTCTGTAGCAATTCCTTTTCCAGTTTTGCCACCGAAAATTGTCTAGAGATTAATTTTACCTGTGTTTTGGTTCCAAATACAAACTCCAATAATTAATCAAAGGCTGGTCTTGTGGCTGAACTCCTAATACTTTCTCCAACTTCCCCAATCCACTCGACGTCTTCACTCGGCTTAGACAAATTAGTTTGTTTTTCCACTCCTCCACAAGCACCCTTATCCAAGAGATATCAATGCTGCTATAGCACTATGCCATTTTTGTGAAGCACATGGGCCTTGTGCTATCTTTTGTACCCAAACTTTACGTGAAACAAAACTTGAAGACTTGTCGTTCGAAAATCAAAAAATCGCCAACAAATTATATATATACAAATTTTACGAAGAACAATCATAAATTTATTAGTCTATAAATTTCGCTTAATCATCATTTTTTCAAAAAACTGACAGTAGTCCGAAAAAGTTAACCGTGACCGTTTTTCTTTTGGTTCACCACACTACTGTTACAAAAAACTCGACTGACTTTTCTTTCTGCTCCCTTTTCTTCTTTTTTTTTTCCGTTAACAACGTATATTTTCATCTTCCGTTTTTAACCGTCGCCCACGGAACCATAACAAAAAACCGAACTTTTACCACCTGTCTCCCTCTCACTTCGCTCTCCACTCACGTCCACTTCGAAAAACAAATTCGAACTCGAAGAACTGCACGATCCACACCCGAATCAGGGTGGGTTCAAAAACTCACTTCAGGATCGTACAATTCTTCCACCACCTTACCATCGTACTACTTTAAAACAAAAGTATTAAATTCAATTATTGTTATATTTACTAAATGCAAATTATTAAATGATGGTGGTGGCCGACGTACGTAACACACCTCCCCCCCGCACAAAACTGCGTGCCATTCTTAGGAGAGGAATGTCACGCCGGAGAGTGGACGGCGGAGAGCAAACAAACAAACAATTAACAAACCAATCAACAAATAAATAAATAACTAAATAAATAAATTAGTCTACATGCTTAGAGGTTAATGTTAGTACGTTTTAGGCTACCTATATACTAGGGTTAGTAAAAAATAAATAAATAAATAACACTTAATAGGGGAACACTAACTACACAGATTCCCATCTATCGCGGCGGGCCCGACACTGAAACGATGGTCCGACCGAAAGCTCGACCGCCCACACGATCCGGTTAGGACCACCTCGCTAAGGCGAGGCGATCCCCTCTCGTTCAACCTCCGAAATGTCACCCGGCCGGCAAAAGCGTCCCGCTCCTATATATTTACTTTAATCCTCCTCTTTTGGACTCGGTACTTGCCTCGGTCCATGGGTTGGTAGATCGGGGGGGTTTCCCGTTTCGGCGGCAAAACCTACCATCACCCGACATTATAGTGCGCTTTCGCACTTTCATATATGCGATCCAACCCCCAGCACTGGGGTTTGCCTCTGCAGTCTGCGCTGGGACTGCGCCTGCAGCATTAGGCCTGGCCTTAAAGACTTTTCGTCAGACTCTCAAGTTGGTATCCCTCGACGAAGGTCCTTTACAAGGACGAAGATTCCGGAGGGTAACCAGAGTCTGGCCAGCTAGGATCAGGGGCTCCAAGTTATAGTAAGGCTCATCCTTTCCTTATTTGTTTTTTATAAAGGGTGTTGTCTATAACTATGTTATCAACGTCCGCTGTTCGGGGTTCATCCAGATGACCCTTTGGGTAGCACGTGGTCGAACAGCTTTTCGCAGCCCTCCCCTGTATGGGTAGGGTCTCCGGGCGAGCACCTGCCGCAGTATCGACCTTAACAGGTCCCTTTGGCACGTCTCCCCGTTTGGCTGCCACATGTTCAACCCTTCCCGTCCCATAGTTGACAAATTGAATGGAGAATGGCACGGGATTTACGGTCGTTCGGGGAAAAACCAAACAACCACCCGGCCCGTCTACCTTACAATTCCGAGACAGGAAGTCGTACCCCAACAATCCGTCTTCCTCCAAACCCGGCAAGGAGTCTACTATTTGGAAACTGCAGGGAATCTCATGGTGCAACTTGAAATTCCCAGTGCAACATCCCCTCGACTTACCTTTGACAAACAGCGCTTGGAGCGTTGTAGATTTATGCACATCCATGCCATATCTAGGATGGAGTGCCTTCAGCTTCAACAGGCTGATCTCAGCGCCGGTGTCCACGATTAGGCGCGTAGGGTTCCTACGGCCAATGTCTAGAGGGAGAGCGACAATCGGGACTCGAGTCGGCGAAAACTGAGAACACCTGGAGCTGGGTTTCGTTTTTAGTGCGGTCGGGTAGGATCTTGCCGACCCGACCTTGGGGAGTTTCCCGAACTCTCCCATTTTGCTTTATGTCGACACTCTGCCGCCTTGTGAGTGGGTCGACCGCAAAACTCGCACAATGTTCCGCTCCCCCGTTCAGGAATATTCCGCTCGGGAGTCCCACTGGACACCGAACTAGCGGAACTGGAGCTATTCTTTCTGCCCACTTTGGGCCCAATGCGCCGGGGCTGCCATTCCCGGCTCCCCTCGCTGCCTGATGCGGCATCATGTCTCGCATCCGTCTTTGATGACTTCGAGTCCATGGAGTCGGGTCGCCTACCGCCACCGCTCGACACGGACGATCGTCGCCCATCATCTCTACCTACTTTCCGGGAATCCCTACTTTCCGCGCTATCATTACCGGCGCTTCGATTTCGCCGACGCCGCCTCCGACGCCCTCTGCGCCGATTTCTCGCGCTTGCCCCAGTCTCCACACGGGTGTCTTGTTCTCGGCTCGCAACGGGTGCTGTTCCGGCGTGCCGCTTATGGGGAGAACCCTGGGAATGCTGTTGTTTTTCCCACCTTTGCCTGTATTCGCACCCGCGCAAGCTATGACCTTGTCGGCCACAAAACTCGCAACAGCACCGGACGCTGAATACTCTTGGGCCTGATGTCGCCGGCCCACCGCCCGTAGACGGGGGCTGCGGCTCTGGTAGGGCTCTCCGCTGAGCCTGCGGCCGCTGATGTTGTGGCCCATGCCGCGCGGTTCCGCTCTGCTGACCACCACCCCCGTATGGAGCCCGGGCTTGGCGCGTCTGTCTCGGACGATCCGGGCAGTCCACTATGTCGTGGCCATACTGCCAGCACTCGCGACAGAAAGGAGTGTTCCTTCTCCTCAGGCACTCGTCGTACACGTGACCCCTCAGATGGCAAAAATTGCATATTGTCTGGGATTCCAGGGGGTGCGCTGACCGACCAACCGGATCCCTGAACGGATTGTCCCGACCCGATCGATCCTGTGGCACATACGTCCCCTGCGCCAAGCTCTGCGACTCTCCACTCTGGCTCGGCATGGTATTTGACCACGCTCCCTCGCCAGAGGAGGCCGGAGCATAGGCACCAGCATCCCGTCTATAATTGAGAGGCCCGTACGACTGCTCCCGAACGAAACCACCCTCCCCCCGCCGACGACTATCAGGCTCTTCGGCCGGCAACACGAATGACACCGCCCGGGGATTTAAGTTCGACAACACCGGCGCCGGCGCCGCGGCGTAATCCCCAGAAGTGGAGGATGAATTTTCCAAAAGGGTCGAGCAACTTCCCGGTCCTAACTCTCGCGTTTCCGACGCTCGCTCGGCGATTCCGTGCCGCGCATCCACAAACAGGTCGTCCTGCCTCAGCATTTCCCTTCGAGCTCGCTCGAATCCGGTTAGGTGGTCCACCAGGCTACGAAAAGGGACATTACCCAACGTGAGGAGGAAGTGCTTTAGTCCTTCCTCCCTCAGACCCCTTACCAACACCGGTTTGGCCATGCCCTCAAGCTGGCTGGCGAAGACGGACCTACCCTGGCGACCATAAAAGCGCTCAGCTGCCTCCTCGCACCGTACCACGGCCCGCTTCACTCGGGAAACAAAGCCTGTGGCATCCTCGGAAGGAAGTTGTCGCATTTTGGAAAGTTGTGCACACAACTCCTCATACGACACCCGGGGTTCGTAGGCCTCTCTAAGACGCTGTTCCGCTTCAAGGAATGTCGTGGGTGGTCTCTCCTCGAACATCCGATAGGCCTCGCCGCTCAGCCTAGAGGGCAGCCACCGGAGGAAGGTATGTTCCTCCTCCACCGCCAGCCCATCCAGGGTCCTTCTACAGCCCTTGAGAAACGAAGAGAGTCTCTCGGCCGTATCCGGGCCCTCCTGTCCCGAAAACATGGGGACCGCCTTCGACACAAGGTCGAAAACCCTATCTGTGCCCAGCATGGTCCGTACAGGACATGGTTGTGGGCCCAGTTTAAAATACGAGGGCATCGGCGTGTCCTCCATGCTCCCGACAGGCTGTTTACCGACGGTGGGAGGGGGGCGCGTTGGCGATCGTTCGTCCACAAACTCGTCCCGCGAATCGTGGAATGCCTCCGGATCCACCTCGTCAACCGGCGGCTCGGGAAATGCCTCGGGTCGTGCCCGGGCAGGGGTGCCCTCTCGGACATCTCTTTGACGCTGCCTAGTCTGCATTTATAGGACCTTTAACCAAACTCAAGATTTCTCGATACCAAACCCGGAACCCCGACAAGCCCTATGGCCAACAGCAAAACCGGGAAAAACAACAGTCCAACCCCGAGATCCAACAAGAAATATAGTAATAATTATAACACCTCCAACGAGAGAACCACCCCGAACGCGACAGAACCAATCCGCACACGAGCCGGCTGTATATCGGATACAAACCCACAACGTCTGAGCTGATTTGTGTCTTATTTCGAAGTCTCCGATTGCCAAAGGCCGCACACGGACCGAGGGGGCGCGAAAAACAACAAGGAACACAACCCCCACAACAGACAAACAAACACTCTTAAAGGGGACAACCACTCTTCTCGCAGCCACACAATTATATACCGCGCGAAAGACCGCACAACACAAATGACCACTACACCGCCCGAGAGGAGAGAGAGAGAAAGGGTGAAGGAAAGAAAAAGACAGGAGAAAAAAAATTTTCAAACGCGCCTCTTGTCGCGTATAAAAACAATAACCACTTTTTGGTCAATTTTGCAACACAGCAAAAAAACCAAACAAAATCTACCGCGCAGCCGAAAAAGGAAAGAAAGCAGAATCACAATTTCAAAAAACAAAAATTATTTTAGAGATCGATAAAGGCTTAAATATCACAGTAACCGAGAGAGAAAAAAAAATTTTCCTATTGGCATCGGTTGAATAAGATGATGAATAAATAAGATGAACAAAAAAAAATCAGTTAACAATCAAATAGATAAGTTAAATAACAATGAATTAAACGCAGTAATAAATAATCAATCACTAACATCAAAACAACAGCTTAAAACTAAAACCAAAACAATCCTACTATAATTAATTAACAAGATCCAAAGATTGTACATCTCAGCAACAGCAAAAGAAATTATCACAAGTCACAAAAAACAAAAAAAAACAAGTTTTTGTTTTTCCCTTATATGTCGGTCTCTGCTCACGATCGTATGATTATCTCCAATCTCACACCAATCTGCCAAAGCCTTCAGGTTACAGAAGGTTCGACTGTCGATTCTGCGACAGTATTTTACCAAACCTGCCGTGGTCCCTCGGGAAGGTTTGTCCGCAGCGCCAGTTGTAGCAATTCCTTTTCCAGTTTTGCCACCGAAAATTGTCTAGAGATTAATTTTACCTGTGTTTTGGTTCCAAATACAAACTCCAATAATTAATCAAAGGCTGGTCTTGTGGCTGAACTCCTAATACTTTCTCCAACTTCCCCAATCCACTCGACGTCTTCACTCGGCTTAGACAAATTAGTTTGTTTTTCCACTCCTCCACAAGCACCCTTATCCAAGAGATATCAATGCTGCTATAGCACTATGCCATTTTTGTGAAGCACATGGGCCTTGTGCTATCTTTTGTACCCAAACTTTACGTGAAACAAAACTTGAAGACTTGTCGTTCGAAAATCAAAAAATCGCCAACAAATTATATATATACAAATTTTACGAAGAACAATCATAAATTTATTAGTCTATAAATTTCGCTTAATCATCATTTTTTCAAAAAACTGACAGTAGTCCGAAAAAGTTAACCGTGACCGTTTTTCTTTTGGTTCACCACACTACTGTTACAAAAAACTCGACTGACTTTTCTTTCTGCTCCCTTTTCTTCTTTTTTTTTTCCGTTAACAACGTATATTTTCATCTTCCGTTTTTAACCGTCGCCCACGGAACCATAACAAAAAACCGAACTTTTACCACCTGTCTCCCTCTCACTTCGCTCTCCACTCACGTCCACTTCGAAAAACAAATTCGAACTCGAAGAACTGCACGATCCACACCCGAATCAGGGTGGGTTCAAAAACTCACTTCAGGATCGTACAATTCTTCCACCACCTTACCATCGTACTACTTTAAAACAAAAGTATTAAATTCAATTATTGTTATATTTACTAAATGCAAATTATTAAATGATGGTGGTGGCCGACGTACGTAACAGCGGTAACCAGAATCACCCGCATCCGTGAGGATGTTGGGCTCGGTATCAAGATATCTGAAAAAGAAAGGGGGGTGGTGCAGGTATCTGTAGTGCTCCAAGAAGCCCTGCCCCCCCCCCCCCCCCCCCCCCCACATACACGTTACCCCCTAATTTATACACAAACCATACCCTGTCGAACAAAGCACCCATATCCCCAAATCAACATCGAATCCAATTTCAAACAAATTGAACCAAACATTGAATTTTCGCACATTGGATTCAATACCCAGATATCCCTTCAAATTCCAACATCACAACGGATATCTTCATATGCATTCTATGTCCAATCATGTTCATTTGGTTCATATACACGCAATTCCCAGGAATCCCTTAACATCCAACTATCGCAATGCATATCTCCAAATATCCATTTGGTTCGTCTACACAGAATTCCGAATGCATTGCATGTACAATTATCGCGTGATAAGGAACCAAATGTTCATTTGGTTCTTATACACCCAATTCCCAGAAATCCCTTAAAACCCAAATATCACAATGCATATCTCCAAATGTCCATTCGTTCCGTATACACCCAATGCCGGCAATCTGAACATCACCATGTATATCTCCATATGCATTGTAACCAGAAGTTTTATGATATGCAATTAAACGCAAAGTCCCATCCAGATTCCTAGAACGAGATATATAATAAGGAGCGATGCACCCAAACCTTGGTAAAAGAAATAAGATACGGTAGATAATAGTCAGAAGACAAAAGTCAAGCAAAAAGTCAGTTCATTAGTAGCTGGTGGAGAGAAATCGTCGCATAATAAATACAGTATAAAATTTAGCAGTTGTGTTGTCAATTACGGCTACGCCTCAACAAGAAGTTCTTTTGTCGCTGCATTGTTTTCGGATCGCGATTTGTTCGTTTCCATCCACCTGGCAAATTTGATTATCACCAATAGTGTTTTCCTCTCGTGTCTGTATTGACACTTGCGTCCTTAGCGAATCGACACAACGTGCAACCTTTGAATTTGTTCGGAAGGATTCACGACGCATCCGTGTATCCACGTATCCATAGTGGGACCAAAATGGAGGCAGTACACAACAAGTATCCATCAGGATGCCATCGTTTTTTGCTTTCAAGACCGGTAGGCCCAGGGTGCAATAGTAAACGCAGATTACATCCTTGGTGTCTGATAATTTGCACTGTGGTCGGTGTGTGTGTGTGTGTTTTTTTTTTTTTTTTGGTTTCGGTAGGAAGGTGGAAATCTTCAAAAGATACCTCTTGACCGATCCAGAGGCATGCCGGGTTTTTACCGACTAAACCCTCCATCGCGGGGCGGGACGGAGTTTACCTGTTACTACGCCCGTCGCGCGCGCGTGTTTTTTTTTTTTTTTTTTTTTTTTTTTGGTTTCCGTAGGAAGGTGGAAATCTCCAAAAGATACCTCTCGACCGATCCAGGGGCATGCCGGGTTTGTACTAAAACCACCTCCCTCCAGGCTCATATTCCCGTTGATCTTCGCGGAACTTTCTTTTAGATATTCCATCGCAGGGCGGGACGGAGTTTACCTGTTACTACGCTCGTCACGTCGCAACTGCTGCATCATTTCACAGAGAATACCATTGGTTACGGACCATGCCTGTTTTGAACTAAGCGTGTATTCTATTACTCCAGCCGTGTGTGTGCGTGTGTGTGTATTCGTTCCGTTTTGTACTGTGCGTACATGTGTGTAGCGTGTTAGCAGTAGACCCAATGGGATGATTCCAGGAATCCTCTATTATAAAGGGGAATATTGTTGGGATGGGTGGTTTCTTCAGTTTTATATTGAAGAAGAAATGGTGCGATCGGATTCGAAGATATCGGAGGAGAGAAGGCCCAAGAGAGCAAGACTCCCGTACAAGTAGGTTCTCGCTGTTCTGAATGGTTTCGAAGTACTTGTATGCTAATTATAACAAGTACTCGTCGATAAGGGTAATGGAGGTAAAGTTGTTTAGCTTCTCGTATATGAAATTTTCATATATTTTGCTGATGCAAGTGAGGAGCGAAAGGGGACGTAGCTCGATGGGTGATACGTTGGTTTCCCAAATTTTGCCATTTGACACACAATAGTATACTTCCAAGCTTGCGGAAAGTACCCCTGTTGTAGACTTGGTTGAACAGATTGGAAAGCTTTATAAAGAATAATGCAGACAGCCTTCGCAACGAGTGGTACGGCATGTTGTCAATGCCGAGTGACTTCTTAGGGTTTTGAGATTTAACTAGGTTCCGTAGGGTATTTGGTGTGACGAAACCATGACTATTATCACGTATATCGTCGAAGTATGTACTGTTAGCTGAGTTGAAGACAACTATTGGCTCGTTAAAGTTGTCTTGTTTACTGTAAACCTCTGAACTAATGATTGCATTGGTTTCCGGGTGGCCATCTTCGAAAGTTAGCCTGTGATTATTTTCAAACGTCTCTCCGATGATGTTTGCTTTATTGATGTCATTATTGACAACATCACCATTGTGGGTGATTAGGCCAGTGATACGAGAAGTGCCCCATATCTTTTTAACGTTTTTATAAACGTTCGGGTCTATCTGAATACCCTTTAGTTTGTCTTCCAGTTTGTCGGGTACGATTGTTTTTGATTTTCTGTTTTATCAGTGTACCAATATTGTAAATGATGGATCGCAATAATGGTTCCCTTTGCGTAAAGCGATGACGATATCTCTTTCAACATGGCGTTGGAGAAAGCAATTCGCGACTCTGGAATTACAAATAGTGGGACTATTGTCACCGAGTCCTGCCAGATGCTTGGCTACGCAGATGCCATCGACATCATCGGTAGATCCGATTCGGCTGTACAGGACTCCTTCACCCAGATCGAGCAGGCGGCACAAAAACTGCAACTGCACATTAATGAGCAAAAAACTAACTATATGGTGGCAACTTCTGCGAAGAGAAGACCTAACACCCAGATAGTTGCCTACGCAAATGACATCGACATATCGGTGGAACCGAATCGGCTGTACAGGTATCCTTCACCCAGATCGAGCAGGTGTTCTTCACTATCTGTATTGTGTGTGTATCTGTTTGAAACGCCACAGAACTATATACTGCCATGTGAGAGTGTGGCATTCCAAACAAATTGATACGACTTTGTCGGTTGATCATGACCAACGTATCTAGGCAAGTAAAAATAGCGCGATTCCTGTACAAACCAATAAACATCTTTAATGGACTCCGACAATGGGACGGTCTGGCCTGCCTCCTCTTCAACCTGGCATTGGAGAAAGCAATCCGTGACTCTGGCGTTACGACTAGAGAGACTATTGTCACAAAGTCCAGCCAGATACCTGCCTACGCAGATGACACCGACATCAACATCATCGGTAGATCCAGTTCGGCGGTACAGGAACCCTTCACCCAAATCGAGCAGGCGGCACAAAAACTGGGACTGCACATTAATGAGGGGAAGCCTAAGTACGTGGTGGCAACTTCTGCGAAGAGAAGACCTAACATTGTTTAAACTATCACGGTAGCGAAGCACGAATTTGAAGTACCGCAATCCTTTAACCACCTTGGGTCAATAGTATCAGCCGACAACAATATGGAAGAAGAAATACGCGAATGGCTGATCAAAGCCAACAAAGCCTACTATGGTCTATCAAGGCTGTTTAAATCCCGAAATTTATCCAGAACATCCAAGCTACTACTGTTCAAGACCATGGTCTTACCAGTACTCATGTATGGATCCGAGACCCGTGTGCTCAATAAAAGGCACTCTGAACTCTTAGCCGCGTTCGAAAGGAAGGTCTTAAGGAGAATTGTTGGCCCCGTATGTGAGGGGGGACGATTCCGGAGACGCTACAACCATGAGTTGTATGTAATCTATCTTGAAGCTAATGTTGTAAGAAAAAACAAGCTCGGTAGACTCCGGTGGGCGGAACACCTAGCTCGAATGAGCGAAGAGGAGCCTGCCCGAAAAGTCCTTTGTGGTAGGATGTATGGAAGGCGACAGCGCGGTAGACCTTGTCTGCGATGGAGAGATGGCGTAGACCAGGACGCCCAGAGGCTGGGAGTGCCAAACTGAATGACGTCGGCTAGAAATCGGGACCGGTGGAGAGACTTGCTAAATAAGGCCAAGACCG
This sequence comes from Microdon myrmicae, assembly GCA_963931805.1. NCBI lineage: Eukaryota > Metazoa > Arthropoda > Insecta > Diptera > Syrphidae > Microdon > Microdon myrmicae. The sequence goes on from OZ007498.1 coordinate 62,950,725, forward strand.
GATCCCGGTTGTAGTGCCGATGATGATGATAAATGTATTGCCTCGAAATAACCCTACTTTGAAGGCGATAATATAAATTTTGATGATTAATTCTAAGTTGTTTTATTGAGAACATCTGGGTAGACATTTGACAGAATGTACCAAATGGTAACAACAATTTAAGGAAGACGGATATAGTTATCAAACACACTTCACTGCTATTTCTCCATTTTTTTTAATAGACTTCTCTCGGGAGAGGCGAACCTATAGCGCCGAGTGGGCGCCCCGAGATGCCATCAAATAACTGTTGCAGTTATTTTTGAACAGTTGCAGGTTGTAACGCTCCGGGAACACTCGCGTGGGAAGGGAGTTCCACAGCTTCCCCGCTCTGTAGAGGAACGAGTTCTGATGCAGGGATGTTCGCGCCGTCGGGAGATGAACCACAAACGGGTGCGATCCATGACGGGTATAGTCGTCAACTTAACTGGCTAATAGGCCCGATTTGTGTTCCTGATTAGTGCTTAACACTAAACCTACCACGGACGGGTCAAATGACCCGTGCGTTGAACGTACTTAAGCTTTATACATTATATATTTCCAAATTGAAGATTTTTATATATCTTTCGATTTAATAAATAAAGAAGATGGAACTGAAAAATGCTTTATTCACACACTAAATTGGACTAAGAGTTATTAAGTGAGAGTGTGGTTTTCTACAAATCATTTCCAGCCCAGTGGTTGTGTAATTTTTTAGAATATTAATCCATTTTGTTGCTTGTTTTACTATTCTCTTTGCAGTTGTGGAAATCAAATTCCCCTGAGCCCCGATATCATATGCAAGAATTCGTGTTACAAAGCTCTGGTCATAGTTACAGTTGGATGTGTTGTTTGCCTTGCATTGATTTACCTTATCGTCCTAGCAATACGACGACTGCATAAGACCACCAGACCTAAAATCAAAAAGACTTATGTTGTGCAGAAAAGTTTTCCCCGGAAGTCCTGCGACCAACCAACAATAGAGCAGTGTGAAATTACAATAGAAAACTGTTGTAATATGAACATTTGTGAAACGGTAAGCATTGCATAATACTTCTAATCATATCGATGGTTTTGAGTTACGAAATTTGTTATTTACAGCCTTGTTTCGATCCAAAGATATTTGAAGGAAGCATTGTGACAGAGACCTTAAAGGATGATGACAAGGCTCTCATGGACAATATGGAAAATTAATTCAGTTTTAAACACAGAATATAAGAAAATGAATCAATAATCTCACGAACTAACCTTTAAAATTGTTTAGTCGTATTGTTTTCGGTATTCTAATTTGGAAAGAACGCTTGTCTATTAATGGGCGTTGTACTTAATAATTTTTAGATTTTTCTTTTAGTTGTACGATTCATTATATTTTAATTTCACATGCCAATTATTGGGTAATTTCGGAGTAGGGGGATATGCCACTGTCTATCTAAGAAGACTAGGGTTCATGGTTCCCTTCAAGTCGTATATCATATAGCTCTACTACTGATCATTGAATACATAGAGAACATTCTCCTCTTTAAGTACAGTTCTTTTCTCCTTGTTCAATAGAATTAACCGAATCATTTCTAATAGGTTTACGACACATAGAAGGTTATATGGGTAATTAGAATCCTAATTGCAAATATTTCTACAGCTGTTATTGGTGAGCCCAACAAAAATATGTTTACCTTAAGTCTTTTTGGCTTTCGTTAAAGCAAACACAGACAAGAAGTACGTACAGAATAAATATCTAAAGACGTAATTTGTCGTACGCTTCGGGACGCCTTTAATACAATGCACATACTTTTTTATCTTTTATATCATTTTATCAGTTATCTTTCTTTCAACGAATTCTTCCTCTTTTATTTTTTCCTTAACTCTATTTGCCATTCGTTTCATTTTGAAACGCTGAGTCATTGAATTTAGTATACTCTGAAAATTTCATCTATTTTTTATCATTTGTCTTTAGATATTTTGTTATATAATATCATAACTTTTTAATTGTAATATATGATTTTCAAAAGTAAATAATCTTCCTCTATCATGCAAAAGCTTAACATATAAACCTATTATCATTATAATTTTGTTGTTCCCATGCAGTTTAAACTCAAAATTCTCTATTGTTCTCTAATCCCCCATAATACCCAATGGCCCCTAGAGTGGTTTATTAGCATAGTTCTGATAGTATCTTCTAAATCATCCTATTTAAAGTCTGATTTATAAAGTGAACCTAAATTCGAATATATGTCGCATTCTATTTTCTTCCGTCAAGATTTTATTTGTTTAGCTATCATTTAGTTCCTTTGGCAAATGGTGATTTACACAAACATTGGGCATTATAGGTCCTTTCCTATAATGTATTTGTCGCGCTGAATCTTGATTCATTGAACTTAAATAAAATCAAATTTTATGACAGGTGTTGAAACAACCTTATTCGGAAGCTCAAAGAGCTACATTTGTACCTTGTATTTTAGTAAAGGTTTTTAAACTTGCAACAATCATTGTGTAGTTGACGGTATATAAATTATACCATTCCAACGGATGTAATAAAATAATGAACTTAAGAAAAGTTATTGTGATATTATACACTAAGAAAATCTTTATGGTCGCTACATAATCATGTAATAAAGAATTCAACTCTTAATTATGTGTTGTTGTTTTTTATCTATACAAGTTAACACACAGCTCACGACCTGTTTAGATAAACATGTCATACCCCAATCATTACCACATCGAACACCACAAACCGATCCACACATGCACTCGTGCATATTCCCATAGGACCGCAGGTCACGGCTCATCGCATCGGACAATGTTGCACTGACCTCCACAACCATCATCATCATGACGTCGCATTTAGGACAACAACAATGTTGCACCCATCATCTCCCAGCACACCAACACAATGACGTATGTCATCGGGACTTTACGATCAGCATCCGGGACAACGTCGCATGGCATTTAGTATAAATGAGAAACATGTAAGATAGTCTGTAAGTCAGTTCCATAGAGACAGTGTTTCAATAAAGTTGTGGTGTTTTAAAAAAAGCCAAAAACTATAGATCGCGTTTAACTTATATACATAATTTCTTTCAATTTGAATTCAGTTTTATATAGATAGTTAAAAGGTATTTTTACGTCCTGGGGGATGCAACGATGGCCAACGAGTCGATCTACTTTGAGCATTTCTATGGTATTATTGACAGTATCGACACCGGGCCCCCTGCGCGAGGCGCATCTTTAACATCGCAGCCATCAACACCGCTCACAATTTAAGCCACCTGTTTATAATGTTTGATGGTGGTATAACCAGGGAGGATGTTGACTGAGAAGGCAGCAAAGATGAGGGTGAAAGAAAAGATTACGCGGTAGCTGACAGGTTGCCAGGTCCAGGAGTTAGCAAACTGGTAACGGACGTGCATAGGTGGTAGAAGCAACTCGGCATGAGATTGATAAAAAACGTCAACGAATAACAAAGGAAAGAGAAAGGAAAAGTGGGATGCAAATGCTGACCGTTTTTGTAGATCGGTCGTCCTAGGTCATTTCATAAAGGCGACGGTTGCCGTAGGTCATTTCATACACAGGGATTCTCAATGGAAATGGGGATACGAAGGGGTACTACAGCAATGCAAATTGGAAATTTCCAATAGTTGGTGAAATACTAGTTAGTTACGTACAAGGACCAACTAAACTCATAATTAGCGAATGATAATTATAACAAATGGGTGAAAGGTGGTGGTCATGCACAGATTACTCACCTAATCCCATCCATCGTGCAATCCCAAACAAAACCTCTGGATTCATGGCCAATGCCAACACGTCTAACTCTCTTCCTCTTTTCGATTTCAAAACAGGAGCACAATATCCCAACTTCATCAGCTCCAACTCTCCTTACCCTAAAATCTCTTCCCTTACCAGATCCTCCAACTTATCGGCCCCTCTGAGAGCATCCCCATCTTATTTCAAGTTCTTCTCACCCTTCCTCAACTTCAAGTTCCACTCGCCCAATATTCGACCCGCTCCTTCCCCCGGCGGTAAAAATCACTCAGCAAACTCTTAACTCGTCTGCTTGTCGCTACACGCCCTCTAAACTGAGAAATAAAAACATCTACGAAAATATTCGCCCCTTCCTGGCCTATCTTCATGACAAACCGGACATCTCTGCTTCGAGGGAAAAACCAACAAGAAGGTTTACTCACTGATGTCCCCAGTCTTCGTAAACTTTTCATCAAAATTCATGCAAATCTGAACTTACCACCATATAAAGTATCTAAGGACCTCCAGGCTTTCTGTCAATACGTCTACTCCATGAGCTTAAATCTTCCACGCAATAGAGCTGATCATAATAAATTTGTTCGATCCTGAAATTTCGTTGGGTCCGCATTCACCGTTGCTCTTAAAATATCGTCGTCAACGAACGTTTCCCGCTTCCCATGTGGTTCATTTTCGAGACTGAAATCTCCCGAACAGAACTTTCAAAACCAACGTTGTGGCGGTTCCGCCAAACCCCACAGTTCGCATTCCTAAAAAAACCCCCATAACGTTCACCCAGTCTGCATAAGCTTTCGCTAATGTAATAGCATTAGCATCTTAAATGCTTCACGCATTAAAGAGAACAAAGTTGTAATCAAAAAAGCCCCTGGAAAAGAGAACTCTTACGTGCATGCATAACTTCCCATTTAAAATCCCCTATAAGAGTTCTCTCAAAGCTTATCATAAATTTCCTGAAAGAAAATTCATCGGTTCATGTATAATACAACCGCATAATCAGGAAACCTTACCCTTGAGTTGGCTTATCCCAGCTTCACCATGTGTCTCATAAATCACCAGACAAACACATTGGCTGGCGACCTACACCCAAGGGACAAAAACAAATACACGCATCTCTTGGCACCAATTAAATCCTACAGCATAAGCAAATGCAAATAGGAATTCAATACTTACCCTTACCAGTGATGCCATAAACACCATTTCCTGGTATTCTAGCCAAAACCCATTAACACCATTTCTTCGCTGCGCTGCGTCTATTTATTTAGCTGCGACGCACATCTCAAACAAAGATCCAATTAGCATCCGACAAGTGTCGGTTTTGTTTGTTTTACCAGACTCGCATCCCATGAATGCACATTATCCCTTTCTTTGTTTAGAGTTTTTCCCATGGCTTTGATCCATAAAAGAACCAGCGTACACACATACATGTGTACTGTAGCGATCTTCTGTATGAGATCTGTTGGTTACCCCAAAGAGAGACTTTACGTCTCTCTTGGAACAGGAAATGCATCCTTAATTTAAGAGAGCCAGTTTCACTGTCTGAATTTCTTTCGAGAAAGATTGAATATCGTTAAGTCGTTTTCCATCCGTTGACCACGCTGGTCACATGCCGCTCCCGTTTTCTGTAGCGCTGCAGACACGCGGTAATACCCAGAGTCGTGAGAGGTGTTTTGAACTTGTCGGTTTCCAATTGTTTGGCGAGTTTGTGCCGCAGCTCGTTTGAGATAGTGAAAAAGAATTTATAAAAAAGAAAAGTAACTTTATTTTAAAACAATGAACTCTAAATTGCTGTTGATCGGTGCACTCTTTGCACTGGTCGCCATCGTCGTTGCTGATGGCCACCCAAAATGTAATACAATTAAAGCACCATTATTACAAATCATCATCATCATCGGCACTACAACCTGGAACCGGTCATGGCCTTATTTAGCAAGTCCTGAGGCTTGTTAAATTTTCCATAATGATTTGTTTTTTCCGGGCAAGGTCATTAGTCTTGCGCCAGAGGCTCCCCGACGGGGAAACAAACCCCGGTCTCCCGCGTGACGGGCGGGTATACTAACCAGTATACTATTGAGGAGCTACCATTATTACAAATAAAAAACATTAATTAATTAACCAACAATCGAGTGTTTTATTTTTACTTGTGCGACGTGCAGTGTTTTGTGTGAACAGTTTTCTGACAGTGTTTGGCGGGACATTGCCGAAACTTTTAGTGACAGAATTGGTGGAGACGAGGTACAACTCTCGCCCATGCTGGCGTCGCGACCGCGTACCCCATAACGTCATATAGTGCGTTCGTTTACCGCTACATCCTCAAATGCGTCATTAATGTTTTTCATTGCCAACGACGCATTATGTTCCATTTTAAATTCATAAAGGAAGCGGGTTCGAATTTGAACTGCCGACAGCATGGTAAACAATTCCCAGAAAAAAAGCAACTGTACTTGTAACGAACTCTAAAATTCTCATACTTCAAACACACGTACGAATTTATTTTATAAAAAAAGAAAATTTTACGTTCTGGCACAGATGTTCACTCAAGAGCTTCTTATTTTTATGTGGTACCACCCAAAATCCCCCCACCCCCCTTTACTGTATATCACGATGACGTTGCTAATCGTCTTTCCATTGACTCCCCCTGCCGTGGGGTACTCATAGTCATCCAAAGTAACCTTGACCCAAGGTCGCTATATCCTTTTTGCCCAAGCTCGATTATGTTTCTGTATATATCATCTGCCTTTACATTTTGCCATCCCAGCCCACTGAAGCGTACGATCTAGCAATTAAGGCTATCGAACCATATAATCGAGATTAACGACTCTCGGCATGACGTCGTTGTTTTTGGCGACTTTAATCTCCCACGCCTACAATGGACACTATCAGATGACTATTCCTTCTACATCACCACCCCCTCCAGTGCCAAGGAATGCTTCTTCCTCGATCATCTAACTGCTTCAAGGCTATATCGTTAGTAATGTCGTAAACCACCTAGGCAGTAAACTAGACCTTATTTTCACGACGGACCCTACTATTTTCTCAGCAGCCCCCTCTACCCTTGTTCTGTCTATCATCGATAATCACCACCCGCCCCTTATCCTGCTTTTTTTCATAATTCAGCAGCACACCCCATCCCATCCCGTGACATTTACTCACATGACTTCCACAAAGCGAACTTTCACCCTTATTAACGATTACCTCAACAAAACTTCATTCAATTTTCCACATTTGACGGTAAAAGATGCTACCACCAATCTTTATACCGAAATGGATGACCTTTACCACAAATACCTAGCAGAAACTCAGGCTAACCTAATAAATGACTCAAAAACGTTTTTCGAATTTATCAATAACAAACGTAAATCCGATGATTATCCCACCTCCCTCTCATATAACTTGGGAATCTCAACGGATTCGCATGTGATTGCGAACCTCTTCGCATCATTTTTCAGACAATCCTCCATAGACGACTCTTTAGTTCCCGACCTCACCTATTTCAATTACTTACCAAATTTTTCCCATGGTCCATTTCTTTCTCCACCCACGATTGAAAACAAACTAACCCAGGTCAAGGACGAATTCACCCCCGAGGCTGATGGTCTCCCCGCTATATTTCTTAAAAATGCTCCACCGTTCTCTCTTCCGACTATTTTCAATCTATCGCTCTCTCAAGGTGAGTCCCCTAATATTTGGAAAACATCGTTTATCACCCCCATGCACAAAAACGAACCCCAAGGTGGTATCTCAAACTATCGTCCCATCGCCAAATTCTCTCACATCCCCAAAGTGTTTGAAAGCAGTCTCTACCAAAGGTTATGCTTCCACTGCAAATCCGTAATTTCACCCAGGCAACACAGCTTTCTTGGTGGGAGATCTACCACCACTAACTTAGTCGAATTCACTTCCCAAACACTCCTAGCCCTAGGGAACGGCAACGAGCTCGACGTTGTTACTACGGATTTTTCTAAAGCCTTTGATAAAATTCCGCACAGACTGATACTTTGCAAATTATCCACCTTGGGCTTCGAACCCATATTAAAAAATCGGATTTCGTCATACTTCAGGAACCGCCTCTACAAAGTGCGTTTTAGATCCGTTCTCTCAAATCCTTTTCGTGCTACCTCTGGAGTCCACCAGAGCAGTCATTTGAGTCTCCTTTTGTTTATATTAACAATAAACGACACGGACATGATTATCAAGCATTCCTGTATTTCCCTTTATGCCGACGATACCAAATTCTTCAAAACAATTTGTTCTCCGCTTGATTCTTTGATTCTTTTCTTCTCCAGATAGACCATGACAACTTTTCGTTATGGTGTCAGAAGAATTGTCTGGAGCTTAATGTCAATAAATGGCATTCAATTACGTTTTTACGGAAGCGCATCCTCTTCATCCGCCGTATTCTGTGAGGATCCATCGACTGTCCTAGCCTTCTCTTCTCCATCCCGTTCTATACCAATCCCCGTAACCGATGAAACTCTCGTATTTTTTATCTACCAGCTTACCAGACCTCGTATGGCCTTAACGAATGGATCTCACGTATGGTACACAGCGTTAAGTCTTACCCCACCTCTTTTGATTCCAACGTCACCTCTCCTGCTCTCAAACCCCGTCTCCTTACTTTCTCCTCTTAGCCCCCACCTCAACTCACACAGGCACACAAGTGCATATATACTCGTACACCCTTGCCCATATCGAGTTGAATGAAAAAAGTTGCTTCTATGAGTCGCGAGTGGCTGAAGAAAGACTATTTATAAACAAATAAATTAGAGTGATAGAAACGGTCAAAGTAAATATAAATAAATAGAATAAAGTAAAAGAGAACGAAGCCACGTGTTGTGACAGTCAAAACGAAGAACAAGTTTAATACAAAAAGTGTGTGAGTAACACGTTAACGGTGTTTACGTGCGAGTGCGCGAACATTGTGTGTGTGCGCGAGGCCACAATCTGTTTGTCCTTCACGCAAAAAAAAAGAATACTTTCCATAATACGGACGTAGATCCAAAAACAAAAAAACAATAAAAAAGTGAGAACACGCGGTCCAAAATATGGACGGAAAACAAATGGATGCCAAAATGGTAAATCGGAGAAGGCAAAATACGGACCTAAACCTAAAGGATAAACGCGTTAAAACAAATGAAAATAAGAATACAGACACGTCGATTGTAACCAGCGATGACAAAGAACTGGATAGACAAATGGAGGAAGTTGTTAAACTAATGGAGGACAAATGGAGGAAGTTGTTAAACTAAAAAAACAACCTGTCCCAGAACGAGCGAAAACCGAAAATGGTAGAACAACAACAGCAAGAACAAAGACAACAGCAACTCACGAAGGCAAAGAAAACACGACAAGATAAGGAAATTCAACAGCAGGAATCACACCAGCAGCAGGACACATCTCGGCAGGAAACATCTCAGCAGGTGCCAGTCAAAAAAAGGGAGAAAGTACCTCCTATATACATTAGCTACATGGAGACAAAGGATCTCATAAAATTAGGTGAGTTTACATGCAAAACTTTTAAAACAAAACGAATAAATAATTTTAAGATAAGTTTAACATGCGAGGATTTAGAAGGATATAACAAAATTAAATCGGCATTAGGGAAATCGAAAAGCGAGTACTACACGTACACCCCTAATAAATCGGAGAAAACTGTCTCCATGCTCCTCAAAGGAGTTGACCCTTCCTATACTCCCGAAGAGGTGCTCGAAGAGCTAAAAAACTTCGAAAACGATAGTCTGACGTTTACAGGTGTGAAACCATTTTCTACAGCAAATTCTAGAAATCGCAACCGTAAGTTGCCTTTCTTCATTGTGTCGCTAAGCCCCAATAGTAAAATTGATGGACTTAGATATATTAAATACATTAATCACCAAACAATAAGTTGGGAGAGAATAAAGAAGTGCGACCGCGTATTGCAGTGTATGCGCTGTCAACGCTTCGAGCATGTGGCAGCGAATTGCAATATGCATTTCAGATGCGTCAAATGCCTAAACAAACATTGGAGAATGTCCATTGGGCAAAGAACAGCTTCCGGATAGAAGTAAACTATCCTGTGTCCTCTGTAACAACTCAGGTCATCCTGCTAACTTTAGAGGTTGCCCTAAGTACCAACAACTAAAATCAAAGTTGGAAGTCAAAAAGAAGCAAGTTGAAGAAGAGAAAAGGATGAAAACTTGCTCTTACAACAACTTCGTGGCACCAAGTGTGTCATACGCCCAAATAGCAGGTGGAGTAAAAAATGCACCAATCTTAGAACAATCACGTAATATCATTAAAACGCCTGCTCCAGAGGCACAAACTGATATAACAGCAATATTACTGTCCATACAAGGACAGTTTGCTGCGTTTGATAAAAAATTCGAAAAGTTCGAAAAAAAAAACTGACGGAACAAGTGGCTCGAAAGGACTTTATCTATTCGACCCTGTTTCCAGACGAACCCACACTCTAATTATAACGTCCACTGCGACTGAATTAACTCTAAAAATTATTGCTGTGAATATTAATTCACTAATCCGCATGGAAAGAAGGGATAATCTCAGCAATCTGCTGGAAGCTGAACGCCCGTATGTGCTTTTGGCTAGCGAAACTATACCCTTTTTCGAAGTTTCAAGTTAGTCTCGGAAAATAATTATTTCTTTATGGCGGGAGATCTCAATTCCAAGCACAGTACTTGGGGTAACCTTATCACAAACACAAGAGGCAATGTGTTGTTCGACTGGTGGCAAACAAACGCTATCGAACATAAACTAGAATTGTACGCTACAAGTACGCCGTCAAATCCAAGAGGAAATTCCTTCTTGGATTTACTGTTGCTCGACGAGCGAATACAATTATTAGATACGGATCTAACTACTCGAAATTGTCTTCGTACAATCGAGTACGATAGCGATCATTACGGACTTGGTGCTGTAATACATGTCCCAAACGAACATTCACTACTTGAGCAGTACAAACAGATACATTCTTTTAATTTCGAAAAAGCACACTGGTCGCGCTTTGATCGGATAATAAAAAAAGAATTACGCTCCAATGGCATAGATCCACCAACTGACAGAAATCTTCATAATGACGAAATTGATCATTATCTTTCGACGATGAACAACATTGTTACTAATACAATGAATTGTGCTATCCCAAAAGTGTCTCACATGGAGAGCCATACAAACCGGTACAGAAACGCAACGATCAACGAGCTGTATAGGCAAAAGAGTATTCTGCTCTCTAAGTTAAAACTGCTCTACAGACAATTCAGCGATCCAAATAGCCAGGAAATAAAAACAATTAAGTCATTAATTAAAAATCTTCAAAAACTGATCCGTGACAACTATAGATCAGTAATTAATGAAGACTGGAACAAGAGAATTCAAGCCATTAAAGCTAGGGGACCGAATATGTTCCCACAAATAAATAAAGTCCTTCGAAGGAAAGATTATAATGACATCCCATGTCTGCGAGTTCCACGGACTCCCGAGAATTGTCAAACTCTGCTGAACGCAGGACTTACCCTGGAACACATCAACTCTAACGAAGAGTTCATAATAGTCGAGGATCCGCAAAAAAAGGCAAACTCAATTGGCGCTTGTTTCGAAGCAGTGTATAGATTGAACGAATCGGCTCATTCTAACCTTGACCTGGAAAATAGGGCTCTCCAAAAACATATTTCGCTACGAAATGAACTTAACAATTGGCGTCTCTTAAGTCGAAGTTTCACTATCTTTAGTGAAAATAATAGAGCGGATTCCCCGCTTAGAGATCTAAACACTAGCATATTTGTACACAAAGATGAACTTGACGGACATTCTTAGATCGATTAAGAACAAAAAATCTTCTGGAATAGATAGTATTCCAAACATTGTTCTAAAGCATTTACCCCTTGAAGTAGTGAAGGTTTACACTATTTTGTTCAATAACGCTCTAAATAATGCATATTATCCAACACAATGGAAATCTGCAGTAGTCCATCCCATCCCCAAAAAGGGCAAGGACAGGAGCAATCCAGTCAATCTTCGCTCGATTAGTTTGCTTCCGAACATCAGCAAGATATTTGAGAAAATTATAAATAAAGCATTGACTAACTGGTGTGAGGAAAATAGTATTATTCCAAACAATCAGTTTGGTTTCCGTTCGCAACATGACACAGTTCATGCTGCGACAAAACTTGTTTCCGACATACAATGGAACAAGGCGAAGCGACAATGCACAGGGGCCTGTTTGGTTGACTTTGAAAATGCTTTCGACACCGTATGGCTAGAAGGTCTGGTATATAAGTTATCAAATCTAGGTATGCCCGAATATTTATTATACATTATCTACGATATGATAATGGGTAAACAATTTGTAGTGAAATGTGGAGATATAATCTCTAACAAGACTTTCCACATCAAAAACGGTCTACAACAGGGAGCTTTGAATTCTCCCATTTTATTTAACATTTACACTAGTGGTCTAGTGGGTTCTCTCAACCATGCAATTGCGCATGCCGACGACATTGTGGTGTATAGATCTGGAGAAAAGATTGATGTCATTAACAGACTTCTGCAAGATGATTTCAACAAAATCAAACGTTTTTGCGACGACTGGAAATTAAAAATAAATTTCCAGAAAACAGAGACTATCCTTTTCAGAACGCCACTGTCCAGTGCATCAAGGGATACAAAACGGAATTGGAAAACATTTTCTATTGCGGGAAGTAAAAATCTTCCCCTACAAGTAAAAACTGTAGTCAGATACCTTGGAATCTGGCTTGATCAGTATCTTTACTTTGAAAAGCATACAGCAGCTAAAAACGCATATGCAATGACACGAAGAATCTTCCGTAGTAGTCTACTGGACCCCAAGGTGAAAATAATTTCATACTCAGCATTCATCCGACCAATATTGGTGTATGGCTGCCCGGTATGGTACAACATATCCCCATTTTACATGGAGAAGTTTCGGGTGTTCGAGAGGCAGTGTTTGCGTTCCTGCCTCGGAATGTACAGAACCCCAGAGTCGCAGTATAAGAAATACTATCCCAATAAAGTCCTGTACGACAAATCAGGACTAAACAGAATAGATAACTTCATTATTAAGATTATTCGTGGTCACACAACAAGAGCAATGTGCAGTGAAAATGATCTTATAGCGGGAGCATTCTATCCCAATGATATGTATATGGAGAGTACTCTCCAGAATGGGTTCATTCCCCCAGAAGCGTTCCCTGTCTTGGGTAAAGAAGGACTTATCCAAGACAAACGCGGAGTCCCTATTATTTACCACGTTTTCCGTGGTGCCAGGGATAAACGAATTCTCCACGGTAACGATATCTCTAATTTTCCAGAGCGCCTGCGTTTTAGTATGGTGATCGGTGAAAGAGATAAATCAATAAAAGATCGATCCCATCCCAACTGGTGGTGGATCACTGATGAAGAAAGGACTACACGTCCTCAAACATAGTATGCCTCTCAGGCGCACCGCTTTCCTTCCCCCTATCCCCAATTCCCAATTATTTTTATTTTCTTTTTACTTTCGTTTTTAATTTGATTTTAATTTTTTATTTTTATTTGTATTTCTTGTTTATGTTTGTCCGTTTTGTTTCATTATTTTATTTTTTATTTTTTGGGTGTCAACTCCCTATATATGTAATTTAAAAAAAAAAAAAAAAAAAAAAAAAAAATAGTACATGGTGTACAAAAAAACATAGAATACATTTAAAAAAGAAAACATCCATTAATGTGACATGTTATAAAAACAGTTATTGTACGCCGAAAGGCATAAGAAAAATAATAATGTATAATTTAGAGTGCTTGCCAGTAAGTTAATGTAAGATTGATATTTGTAAAATAGAAATTAACATTGTCTTAAGAAAAATATGTAATTAATTTGTTAAATAAATGTGGATATAAAACAAAAACAGAAAACCTTTGCCCATATAATAGCCTAATAGCTTAGTACCTTAGTTTTTGAGTTAGTAGTTAAGTTTATATGAATAACGCTTAGCGTTAACCAGCCGCATTCCCACTTCCAAGCTTCCGGTCAATTGTCGTCGTACCCTGTCTTGCCATTTACACCACTTTCTCTCCACCTTCGTAAGTTTCCCTCTTTAAACTAATTTTTGTTAATCCCTAGTTTTTTTGATTAAACAAAATTTGAAAAGGAAGTCACTCCGGAAGAATGGAAAACCTCAATAGTCGCCATTTTCGAAAAAGGCGACAGATCTGAGTAGGAAAACTACAGCCATATCATTGCTCCCAACCACATACAAAATACTAACAAATGTCATACTGGTGAGAATCACACCGTATGCAGAAGAAATACTAGGAGACTAGCAATTCGGATTCCGTAGGAACCGGTCAACGAGTGACCAAATGGACACAGTAGGGCAATTGTTAGTAAAGAAGTGGGAATACGGAGAGACAGTTCACCAACTGTTCGCTGACTTCAAAAAAGCCTACGACTCAGACGCAAGCCAAAGACTCTACCATATTGTATCAAATCTGCATGAACAAAAACAAAGGACGAGTTTGAATAGAAAACCACCTCTCAGAACCATTTGAAATCCGGGACGGACTAAAACAGGACGATGGCCTCTCACCATGTCTCTTTAACCTTCTCCTCGAGTATGTCATAGACGACAACATGGCCGGATCATCCCTGAACGGGGTCACACAAGTGCTCGCATATGCGGAGGACATCGCCGATTTGGGCGATAATCTAGAAACTGTAAGTAAAAACTGTGAAATCATCATGTAAGCGGCAGAAGAGGTGGGCCTAGAAATAAATGAAGACAAAACGAAATACATGATTGTGGCGTGAGCAGGTGGACCTCAGAGGACACACATAACCATCAGGGGCAAGATATTTGAAAATGTCAAAGAATTGAAATACCTGCGAACAATACTGACGGTCAGTAACGAAATGTCGAAGGAAATTAATAAAAGACTACACTCCGGCACCCCTTGTTGGCATGCAGTCAGTAAACTGCTGAAATCCAAACTGCTATCGTTCTATACGGATGCGAAACATGAGCTCTCACAAAACGGGGAGAAAACAAATTCCGCGTATTCGAGAATAAAGTTCTAAGGGGTATCTTTGGCGGCAAATCTGCCGAGGAGGCAGCACAATGGAGGAAACTCCACAGCCACGAATTGGAAGAGCTATACCGCAAACCCACAATAGTGAGAGTAATCAAGTCGCGAAGACTAAGATGGACCGGACACGTGGCGCGATGGGTAACGATAGGACCGTGTGTAGAATTCTTGACGGTAGACCAACGGGAAAGAGACCGACAAGGCGGCGGCGACGGAGATGGGAGGACTGTGGAGAAGAAGTAATGTACCAGCATGGGTACTCTGTTCTACTTCCTCCTCCATCATCAATTGTTCGCCGCGCAAATCACCGAACCGAAAGAACGAATCGACGCTGGAAACAAGTTCAAAACACCGAGCGGACACAGCGCAGGAACAATAAAACAAACACTCCCAGGAACGGCAGCACAGCAAATCAAAACACTGGATTTATGTTATTAAAACTGGTTTTTATTGTGGATTATTTAAATTTATTTGAATTTATTTAATAGTTGTAAGGAGACACTCTTACTGCAGCGGATGTAAAAAGACTCCTAGAGAACCCACCGTACCGGCGTCGGTACGGTGGATGGCGAGCGACCCGACCGCTTTGAAGATTGAATTACGACTCAACGATATCTTGCTCGTTCAGAGCTCACTCGCTCATCGTGATTATGGTGGTATGTGTGCCTAGAACAAAGAAAGACATAAAGTGCATTCCTAGGATACGATTTCGGTAAAGCAAGCAAAACCAAAATCGTCGGATGCATGTGCGTAGCAGCTAAACAAAGAGACCACGATGCGATGTGGAAATGTGCTAATTGGTTTTAGCTAGGTTACTGGGAAATGGTGTTTATGGCATCGCTAGTAATGGTACGTATTGAATTCCTATTTGCATTTGTTTATGCTGCAGGATTTAATTGATGCCCAGAGACGCGGAATGCGTATTTGCTTTGGTTTGCACATTGTGCGAGTCAGAGAATTTTATTGCTGGGAGAAAAACGTCGCCAGCTAAATGTATACATAAATAAATTTATCGTAATACATGAATGAAGCTGGGAATAGGCGACGCAATGATAATTACCCCTGGCTGGAATGGTTACATGATGTGTGAACCGAGGGTTTTTCTTTTCAGAAAATTTATGATGAGGAAAGTAAGAACTCTTACAGGGGATTTGTAAGCGAAGGAATGCTTGAAAAGGTAAGAATTCTTTTGCGGGTACTTTTGGGTTATACGAATTGGATCTATTTGATGCGTGAAGCATTTAAGATGCTAATGCGAATTGCATTAGCGAAAGCTTACGCAGACTGGGTTGCCGTTATGGGGGTTTTTTCAGGAAGGCGAACCGTGGGATCTAGCGGAACCGCCATAGGACAATGTTAGGTTGGACCTCGAGGAGATCGGCCCGGTTGGTCAAGCGTGGAAGGAGAGTGCACAGGACAGGGAACAATGGTGGAGTCGAGTCGGTGAGGTCATGAACTATAATAGTAATAAATAGTAATAGTAAAGCCACTGGAAAACAATCTTATTTTGGTGCGTCTAAAGGGTCTTCCTTAATAAAAAAAATTGCCTGAATAATTGCAGTTTCCAAATAAATAAATAAAAGGGTGTTTTTGCAATGATTTTTAGTAACCCCCAAACACATTTGGATTTGTCTGTCAATACTGTTGTCTCACCGGGTGTTGGATCGGAACTGTTTTAAAAGAAACAACAATTGTTTGTGTTGTAACTTGTAAATCATTTTAAAACATTGGTTTTATTAATTTGATTGTAGGTCTAGATTTACAATAAAACGCATGAGCAAAAAAGCAATTGAAATAAAAACAAAATAATGTAGTCGAATTATTCCAATCCTGAGAAATACGAGTAGTTTTAATGATCGATTACACACTAGTTTGGTTATCGGCAATTAAAGCTTTTTTTAATAGAAGTTCCACAGACGAACTTAAAATCAATCTCGTTATTGGCCATGTTTGGTGAATAAAATAATGCTTGTGCTTAATATACAATAATCGCAATGATGCATGATATAATTAACAAATAAGTGTTATTAATGTCTTTGCATTTGTTCTAACAATTGTACTATAAGTAATTTAAACCAACACATAATTAATTCCAAAATTGTGTTTCGACTACACAACAGGACACTTGTGATTACTTAAATTGTTTATTTATTAAATTACTTACTTTCTACTTTTCAATATGCATTAAATTAACATGACTCATATTTACACAGTTAACAACAAATATAAAAATTAAAAATTATAATTTATTTATTACTAGAGGTTTGTATGTTTTTCCTTTTTCTTTTTTAATTTACTACAAAAGATGCATAAGGATGATACAATTTGTTACTAATCAAAGGTTTCCTTCACCTTCTCTTTTAATCTATTATCATTGGTTTCGAAGATACTTGGTATTTGGCCTTGAATTAGAATATCGCAATTAGTTACGATATATTCATCTGGAATAAATGCAAAACAAATACAAGAATATTGATAAAACACTTTTAATATCATCACTAATTCAAATATATACTTTGCTTAATGAACGAAGTTAAAACGATTCGTTTTATGGCACACCCACTGGCACATTTGACGAAAACGTGCCATCATCCAAAAGCACAGACCTCCAGCGTCGCGTAACTTTGAACCAGCATTTTTTAAGTGATCTGTGTATATATAATTAAGGAAAATACTGCCAAATGTTAACAGTGATACATAACAAACCAAAACCAGACCGTTTTTGATTTGTTTTAAAAAAGGATATAATAAGGACCACGGCGGATGGCCTCCATTTATGTAAGCTACATATGTGAATCCATCTTTTCCTTTTCCTCGGATATTATAGTAGTACGGTAAAAACGCATGTAGAAGGAATCTAAAATCGAAAATATAAATTTTGTTATGCGGTTGGCCAATTTATTTATTTTGGGTATTTTCTGGTCCCACTATTCACTTTTTATTTGCGTAATCGTAAGTCTTCTTGTGCGTGTGATTTGTGTTTTTAAATTAATTGAATAATCATAAGTCTTCTAGTGCACACATAAATTAATACCTTTTGCATCTAAATTTTTTGTTTTATCTGCTATTTGTAGTTCCTAAGAATTTTTGTTTCAATTGATCTATAATTGAAAATGTATTGTATGGCAGTGTTAGGAGGTTAAGATGTTTTGTTAAAATTTATTTATCAACCCTTTACAAGCATCTTTGATTACAATTTTTCGTCTAGTTAAAAAGGCTTTGCTTAAATCCTTTATTTTGTAGTATTTTTACGAGTATTCAAATTAAGCGTGTGAAGCTGAGACGACTCGCTGAAGTTGTTGTTTTTTTATACAAACGCGCGTACAAATGGCATTTAACAGTCAGAGCGTGGGGGTTCTCTATACTACATGGAGAACCAACCCACTATTTCCGCCTAATTTCGACCGCCAACAGCGTGTCGAACCAACCCTAATTTCTCCTACTTATCTATTCACCTGAAAAGCATGTTGCAAAAACGGACGCATAGCTGAATTCATTATTCTATGCAAGTAATGCATAATTGAATTCAGCTACCTTTCTGCCATACGGCAACTCCAGTCCTCTAACCATGACGTTTCCACCGGAAATTCCAATCCATGTGGTTAGTAACTACAAGTCGAATCAAACGACGCTGTTGCATAATCATGCAATCGCTGGAGATATCAAAATATTTAATTAGTTCCCACGATAATATTACCCTAGCCAAAGTAGCGTCACTTCGACTTTCCCCAGACACTCCATTCGCTGGGGATCAATTATCTCTTTTCACGGGTGAATAGGCCCAGCTACACCCCCCCCCCCCCCCCCCCTTAACAGTTCTGTCTTCCTACAGTTCAATGCACTCTGAGATCAAAACAGTCATCGCATTAGGGCAGTAGGTCAGCCTCAGAGGCTGCATTGATACAAGCACACAAGCTAAGCCAATCCCAAAGTTATTGCGCTCTCCCTTTTGTTCTTCTCATCCTTCGCATGCCTAGCGACTGTCGAATGATGTGCAAGTATTATTCACCTCGCTGAGACATGTAAATGAAAGGATTCATGAGAAGAGCGCGATGATGATTGGCTAATAGCCGTGCGAATGCAAAATCCATTTTTCATCCCTAATTGGGATTAGTCGTTTGTCATTTCTCATCGCGATCGGTCACGCCGCCGCTCGGAATAAAATTTAATTTCGTCGCTTTTAGATCAGTCACTATCCAACCACAGCAGCGTACACACGCTACGTCGCGCATTCAAAAAGTCGCTAGTCGTTTTACAATCATCACCGCGGGCTGCAATAGTCAATTTTCATCCCTCGTTGGATTATTATTATTATTATTTTATTATTTATTGGCCTGTAGGAACCCGGAAGTTCATGACCTCACCGACTCGGCTTCGCCATCCTTCCCTGACCTGGGCACTCTCCTTCCACGCTTCACCATTCGATCCCTCGTTGGATAGAGTTGAAATTCAATCACCACGCTAAGTCGAGTGTTATTTGCTGGCGGAAGTCATTTACAAAATTAAATTTACCGGGAATATGTGCTAGAAACCGAAATTCGTATTGTATCAGAATTAACACATTAAAACTCGTAATTGTATCTAAACCAAAAGTAGTAATTGAAGTGTATATATGTAAATAAACGAAAACTATTTCGAAATACAAGAAAAAAACAATAGAAAAAAATAAAGTTACAACAAAACAAATTTTAGTGTTTCTATATTTTTGTTTCTCCTTGGTGAACTGTTTGCGGCGGAACTCATTTTATTTGCACAGTGACGTTGGTGGGTGTAAGTGAACCAGAGTGATACATTGACTTCACATACTTAAACCCCCATAAAGGCACAGGGCGAGCGAAAGAAGGCTGAGAGAACAAGGGAAGGATAAATCGACGGTAAATTGGTCTTGAATGTCTGGATATGACAATGACGAAGAAACACATGATCAGACAAAGCACTCCACATACGTGTAGGTTGGCTAGAAAACGATTGTCAGTCTGTTATCCATACGTCTGGAGTTGATTTTCAATGTATACTGATTCGTTCTCTCTGTTTGAAGGGCATCGCAGGAAAATATTTAAAATAGTGAAATGTGTTCACTATGATCAGTTGAGCAACGACGGGATAGTATCCAGAGATAGACAAGATACATTGCGCCTATGCTCTAATTTTGCCTTGTTCCTCAATGAGTTTCACTGTCCGTTTTTGCAGCAGATCGAGCACATGTATCGCTTTAGATATGCTAGGTTGATCCAACATGTTCGAATGAGTATGAGAAACGTAGTGTTACCTGGAAACGAGTGAAACGGGTTGTGAATAATGGACAAAAGACCGTTTATGAGAAATTGAGCAGGTGAGAGTATGGAGTTTTGTAAGTTAATTCACTGTCAGGCAGATTTGACAAAATCCAGAATTACTCAGATTGAGCCATCAGGGTCTCGACAACTTCATAAGAATATAATTCCGATAACAGGACTGGATGTTAAACTCGTTCTAACGCTTTTGCGATATCCAGGACGCGTAAAGACCCACTTTCTGGGACATGAATATGGTGTACAACTTATCCTTGGGGACTAATATTTCTACGAACTTTCTAAGTAGACTTGCGATCAATTTCATTAATATTCCGTTAAAATATCCAATGCGACAACCTTGTTTGGACCGAAACGGTAGATGTAGTGGCTCCACTTTTCTGTAAGGTACGCTAGTTTGTTATGGTTCTATTTATAACAATTAAATCAATTAAATATAGAAGGTGGGACTTACTGTGGTTTATCTTGGATATCTTGGGATGATGTGGCGGCTCGCGTCAGGTTGCAGGGGGCGTTGAAGGCTGCTCCCCTGTTCAGCAAGCTTCGTTAATGAACATGCATCCGCTTATTACTTGCGCCACCAGAGATAAGTTAGATAAACTTGCTCAGCTGAATGAAACGGTCAGCTGATGAATTTATGAAGTGTTTCTGATTCTTCTTGACTTGCATTTGGACGTTGAAATTACATCAAATCCATAAATTTAAATATTGTTGTTTCTCTTTCGGAGATTGACGGCGAATTGTCATTTTTCCGAATTTATTTTCGATGTATTATTTTTATTTTATTATTTTTTTTATAGAATTTGCATAAAGTAGTTTATGAAAATTAGCTACTTGGCGCGTTATTTCCTTTTACGGGTAAAGAGGGGAATCAAAGGGGGATTAGTGGATTCTGGGGGGACCTGGACTCAATGTCGGTCCGTAACAAGTTGAAGGAAGGCTAATAACCTTGCCCGGAAAAACAAACTATTATGGAAAATTTAAGAAGCCTCGGATTTGGACCGGATACACGACGACAACCACGGAAACGAAAATGGCTAAGCAATTTTTAGAATTTCCTCGTGAAATGTCCGCTCACTATATAGAGCTCGAGCTGCTAGCCGATGGCCTGACCGAATATAAGGCTGACATAACAGTGAAGATGTATTGATTAAAAAGGATACATATGTGTATACCAAACATTTAAATTGAAATAGTAATATCTAAATATTGTAAAAACAAACCAAGTGATTAAAAAGGATATATATGTTATACCAAACAATTAAATTGAAATAGTAACAATTAAAATAAAAACTATAATAAAATAAGACAAAAGTGTTTTAATTAAAGTGAGTAATTCCCTTAAGGAAACAGTGCCGTGCAGAGTTAGGGAAGAGGAAAGGAAAAGGAAAAAGGAACAACGAAAGGCGCAGTAAGGATCACACAGGGGAACATAGGGTTCCATATGACCCAATGTCCTTAAGGAAACCGTGAGCACCCCTTTAATAAGAATATATTTTAATTGTGTGCAAACAAAATTGCAACATGTCATCCAGTTTGATACGCCCAGGCTCTGGGCATCCTGATCTACGCCATCCCTCCATCGCAGACAAGGCCTGCCGCGCTGTCTCCTTCCACACATCCTGCCACAAAGGACTTTCCGGGCAGGCTCCTCTTCGCTCATTCGAGCTAGGTGTCCCGCCCATCGGAGTCTACCGAGCTTGATTTTTCTTACAACATCAGCTTCAAGGTAGATCGCGTACAACTCCTGGTTGTAGCGTCTCCGGAATCGTAGCCGAACATACAGGGCAAAGTCTCTGCTTTTGACCCGGCGAAGGCCAGGACGACCCTTGTCCCTGTTCAATCCAAGTTGACATGCAGTCTCCACGTGACACCCCTGGATAACTACTTTGGCACCCGCCAAGTAGTGAAACAATGCATGCAGCGACATCCTGAGAAAGGTTGACGAAGGCTAATAACCTTGCCCGGAAAAACCATTTTATTATGGACAATTTAACAAGTCTCGGATATGGACTGGATATCGGTGAAGAGACTTGCTAAATAAGGCCAAGATCGGATTCCGGTTGTAATGCCGATGATGATGATAACAGCATTACTAGAAATAAGTTGGACGGGGAGTAGTGTTGTTCAAAAAAACGAGTATGACATTTATTATAGCTGTCATGCAAAACACCATGTGCTCGGGGTAGGGTTCCTAGTCAGCCAAAAAACGAA
The DNA here is from genome assembly GCA_963931805.1 of Microdon myrmicae. Taxonomy (NCBI): domain Eukaryota; kingdom Metazoa; phylum Arthropoda; class Insecta; order Diptera; family Syrphidae; genus Microdon; species Microdon myrmicae. Next base: position 62,973,071 of record OZ007498.1, read on the forward strand.
GACTGCCATTATCGGCTTTAATACAATTTTTATTTATTTTTTTACACTAACGCGCCCACAAAAGGCGATTTGAATAATAGCAATAGACGAGAGGCTTTGTACTCGTCGCGTGCGAGACAAGTTTAAGAACATAAGCCATATAAACGTTCATGGACCTACAGAGGAGTCCCCTGACGACGAAAAAGAAGAATACTACGAGAACATCGAACGGGCCCTCAACGCCTGCCCAGGATACGACGTGAAAATCGTTCTTGGTGATTTGAATGCGAAAATAGATCGGGAGCCGGTTTTCAGGCACTACGCAGGTTTCCATAGATTGCATGAGAACACTAATGACAATGGACTACGAGTCATCGAACTGGCAGCATCAAAGAACTTGGTCGTTGCGAGTACCTGGTTTCCACGTAAAGATATCCACAAAGCCGCCTGGGTATCACCTGATGGAGCCACTCGCAACCAAACTGACCACGTGTTGAGAGATCACCGCCACCCCTCGAGCCTGATGACGGTACGAACAAACCCAGGTGCCAACGTCGACTCGTATCACTATCTTGTTGGTATAGTTTTCCGAGATCGGATTGCCTTACGGAGACGTATTGCATTCGCGGATCAGGTTCGGATCAACACGGCTACCCTATGCAATGAGAACACCAGTAAGACCTTTGGTCATATGTTAAAACTCGCCCTCGAAGAACTCGATGGAGGGAGAGTAAGTCCTGGGACCAGAATGGCGGGAGTAGAAGAGCAATAGACACGCTTTAAGAATACTGTCATTAGTACACCCAACTCCATCTTAGGCGGTAGTCGTAGAGATCGGAACGACTGGTTTAATGATGAATGCAAACTAGCGTATGAACGTAAGAATGCTGCATACCGGGCAATGCAGCAGTCTCATAGGACCCGGGTACGCGAGGAGAAATACAAAGAGCTCAGAAGATTTAAACAAAAAAAAAAAAAAACACTCCACAGACAAAGGAAAAGTGCATGGAAAAAAATCTAGTCTGTGAAGAAATAGAGAACAGTAGAGAGCAAGGTCCACATCAGGGTCGGAAGTTATACCAAATAATCCGCAGTATGACGCGTTACATACCACGCTGCACTTACTGCAAGGATAAAGAGGGTAATCTGATCACCGATCCTGAAGGCATTCTGGAGCGATGGGAAGTGTACTTCAATGGATTGGTAAATGGTCAGTTCACAGAAGAATTGGAGGCTCTACCAATGCAAGATCAAGGCCAAATGCTGCTGCCACCAAGCATTGAGAAAACTGTAAAAGCCATAAGACAGCTCAAATCAAATAAAGCCCCCGGACATGATGGCATACCAGCTGAGCTGACCAAACAAGTAGGGACAGCGTTACATCACACAATACATGAGATCGTGGTGCACGTATGGGAGCAAGAGTAGATGCCGGAAGATTGGTGTCGTGGAAAAATGTGCCCCATTCATAAGGGAGATATCACAGTGTGCAGCAACTATAGGGGTATAACATTGCTGGGTACTACTTATTAGATACTCCCCTCTATCCTACAAGTTCGGATAACCCCATACGCTAAAGTCAATATCAGTGTGGCTTCATCCCAGGCAAATCAGCGATTGATCAAATATTCACCCTTAGGCAGGAGATGGAAAACTGTCTGGAATTTAAGATCCTATTATATCATCTATTTATGGACTTTAAGGCCGTCTACGATGGCATAGCCAGGGTAGAACTATATAATGCCACAAGAGAGCTCGGCATTCCAAACAAATTGATATGGCTTTGTTGGTTGACCTTGACCAACGTAACTTGTCATGTAAAAATAGTGGGATTGCTGTCCAAACCAAGAAACATCTTTAATGGACTCGGACAAGGGGACGGTCTGGCATGCCTCCTCTTCAACTTGGCGTTGGACTATTGTCACCAAGTCCAGCCAGATACTTGCCTACGCAGATGGCATCGACATCATCGGTAGATTGTTTCGATTCGGCTGTACAGGACTGGTTCACCCAGATCGAGCAGGCGGCACAGAAACTGTGACTGCGAAGAGAAGACCTAACGTTGGTCAAACTATCAGGGTAGTGGAGCACGAATTTGAAGTAGTGCACATCTTTAACTACCTTGGGTCAATAGTATCAGCCGATAACAATATGGAAGAAGGAATACGCGGACGGCTGATCAAATCCAACAAAGCCTACTATGATCTATCAAGGCTCTTTAAGTCTCAAAATTTATCCAGAACATCCAAGCTACTACTGTACAAGACCATGGTCTTACCAGTACTTATGTATGGATCCGAGACCTGGGTGCTTAATAAAAGGCACTCGGAACTCTTAGCCGCGTTCGAGAGGAAGGTCTTAAGGAGAATTTTGGCCCCGTTTGTGAGGGAGGACAATTCCGGAGAAACTACAACCATGAGTTATATGCGATCTACCCTGAAGCTAATGTAAATCAAGCTCGGTAGACCCCGATGGGCGGGACACCTAGCTCGAATGTGCGAAGAGGAGCCTGCCCGGAAAGTCCTTTGTGGCAGGATGTATGGAAGGAGACAGCGTGGCAGACCTTGTCTGCGATGGAGGGATGGTTGTAGACAAGGATGTCCAGAGCCTGGGAGTGCCAAACTGGATAACAACGGCTCGAAATCGGGACCGATGGAGAGATTTGTTAAATAAGGCCAAGACCGGATCCCGGTTGTAGTGCCGATGATGATGATGATGATCCCTTGCCAAGGACGCGGTGTGGGACCTGGCATTGTCATGAAGGATGATATCTCGAATGAGCATACCTCGTCTTTTGTTTCGATATGCGGCTTTTGCCGACTGTAACCACTGACAGTGGTAAGCTGCAATCACTGTTCGTTGTTCGTGAAGAAAATCAATCATTAAAACTCCCTTTGAGTCGAAAAATATCATTGCGAGAGCTTTTCCGACTGAGTGACGAGTTTTGGTTTTCACTGGGCAGCCATCATCCTTCCATCGCAAGTCTACCTAGAAAATTCGTAAAAATATTAGTCCCCTAGCATAAGTTCTACACCATATTCATATCTCAGATAGTGGGCCTTCTTTACGCGTTCTGGATATCGCAAAAGCGCTGGAACGATTTTGACAGCCAACACTGTTATCAGAATTATATTTTTATGAAGTTGGTGTCAAATCTGCCTGCAGGTTCTCCCAATACAGTCCTCGGAGGGCAAAACGCAAGAACCGTCGTTCAATTTTGCGGATATGGGATACTTGATATGGGGACCAAACCTAGCTACCGTATTCAATAAGAGGGCGAACGAAAGTAATGTAGATCGATCGAGTCACGTAAGGGTTAGAAAATTCCTTAGTTTAGCTGACTATCACATAAGATGCCGAGATCCTGAATCGAGTTAACAGAGGATAAAGGTTGGTTGAATAAGAGGTAGGAGCGGGGAGGGGAGGGGTGCGCTTCCGTGAACACGTAATTGATTGACGTTTGTTGACATTAAGCTCCAAACAATTCTTCTGACACCATAACGAAAAGTTGTCAAGGTATATCTGGAGAAGAAAAGAATCAAGCGATGCACAAATAGTTTTGAAGAACTTGATATCGTCGGCATAAAGGGAGATGCAGGAATGCTTGATAATTATATCGATGTCATTTATTGCTAATATGAACAAAAGGGGCCCTAGATGACTGCCCTGGCGACTCTCGGAAAGGATTTGAGAGAACGGACCTGAAACGGACTCTGTAGAGGCGGTTACTCAAGTATGGATACTTTGAAAAGTATCAGTCTGTGCGAAATTGTATCGAAGGCTTTAGTAAAATCAACGTCGACCTCGGTAGCACGGAAAGGATTTGAGAGAACGGATCTGAAACGCACACTGTAATACGGGTTCGAGACCCAAGGTGGATAATTTGAAAAGTATCAGTCTGTGCGAAATTTTATCGAAGGCTTTAGTAAAATCCGTAGTAACAACGTCGACCTCGTTGCCGTTCTCTAGGGCTAGTGTTTGGGAAGTAAATTCGACTAAGTTAGTGGTGGTAGATCTCCCACCAAGAAAGCCGTGTTGCCTGGGTGAAATTAGAGATTTGCAGTGGAAGCATAACCTTTGGTAGTGAATGTTTTCAAACACCTTGGGGATGTGGGAGAGTATGACGATGGGACGATCGGTTGAGATACCACCTTTGGGTTTCTTTTTGTGCATGGGGATGATAAACGATGTTTTCCAAATATTAGGAAACTCACCTTGAGAGAGCGATAGATTGAAAATAGTCAAAAGAGGGTAGAGAGAACGGTGGAGCATTTTTTTTAGGAATATAGCGGTATATCGATAGGTGGTAAAAGATAGATGGTAGCATCTTCTACCGTCAAATCATCGAAATTGAATGACATTTTGTTGAGGTACTCGTTAATGAGGCGATAGTTCGCTTTGTGGAAGTTATGTGAGTAAATGTCACGGAATGGGGCGGGCCGCGCTAAAGAATTATGAAAAAAAAAATAGGTTGAGGGGCGAGTAGTGATTGTTGATTGTAGAGAAAACAGGGCGAGAGGGAGCTACTGAGGAATTAGTAGGGTTCGTCGTGAAAATAAGGTCTAGTTGTCTGCCTAGGTGGTTTACGACATTACTAACTTAATATAGGCCTGAATCAGTTAGTTGGTCAATGAAGAGGCATTCAGTATTGGTGTATGGCTGCCCGGTATGGTATAACATATTCCCATTCTACATAGAGAAGTTTTAGGTGTTCGAGAGGCAGTGATTGTGATCTTTCCTTGGAATGTATAGAACACCAGAGTCGGAACGTAAGAAGTTCTACCCCAATACAGTCCTGTACGACAAATCATGACTAAACAGGATAGATAGCTTTATAATCAAAATTATCCGTAGACACACTTCAAGGCCACTGAACTGAACGGACTAGTCTTTCCTTTAGATGGGAAGAAATCCATTTCAGCAGTCCACGTTCGAAGCCGAGGATAGTTTGAAGAGGATAAGATTGTGGGAAATTTTGTCAAATGCTTTACTGAGGTTGGTTGAGACCATGTCAACCTCAATACGGTGCTTCAGTTCTGAGAGTGTGAACTCAACAAGGTTGGTTGTAGTTGATCGGTCATTAACAAAATCATGTTGGCTTGGTGAAATAAAAGATTTGCATTGAAAACTAAGGGATTCGTATAGAATGCTTTCGAGAATCTGGAGTAAATGGGAGAATTTGATGGGGCGGTAGTTTGCGATAGCGTTTTTGGGGCTCTTCTTGTGGATGAGGGTGATGAAGGAGGTAAGGTAAATAATCGAATTATACATCTTTTTGTGGATAGGTGTGATGAAGGGGGTTTTACTAATGTGGGGGAATACATCTTGAGAAATTGAAGTTCAGTGAGAGGGGAGCAGAGAGAATGGATGAGCATTTCTTGAGGATTGCGGGGATACCATCAGGGCCAGGTGTAAACTCGTCTTTGAGTTACAGTAGCTTTGATTTAATTAAGGTCGGATCAAAAGAGTTGTGGAGAAGGGGCCCCCGAGTTAGGTAAGTAGTTGAAGTATGAGGGTCAGGGACAAAGGAGACATTAGTGAATGATTGTTTGAATAGAGTGGCGAAGAGGTTGGCAATAATAACAAGATCAGATGAGGTATGAGAGTTTAAGGTAAGCGATGTGGGGTAACCATCGGATTTACGTTTATGAGTTGGAGTAACTTATATTCAATTAGCAGCGGATCAATTGATTTGGTGAGAAGGGAATTATTCAAACTAAATGAAGTGGTTGTACCTGCGAAATCTATTTTAACTAAATAGAAAAAAAATCTTTTCCCGAATCGATAACCCATACCCAACCATCATCATCATCATCATCGGCACTACAACCGCGATCCGGTCTTGGCCTTATTTAGAAAGTCTCTCCACCGGTCCCGAGTGCGAGCCGATGTCTGTTACATAATTAACAAGCGTTAATTATCACCCCCTTTTTGTCATTACGAAAATACCGCTAATTCATGTCCTTATCCTAAGAAACATACATCACATTCCTAAAAACAACATTTTCCTACATGCAATAGTCACATTTCTAAAATCACATCATGCCTTACAACACAAAATCCTATCCCAACAATGATAATTGTGGTCAAAACTTTCCGCGCAAACATACAAGGCTTTCAATCCGGCGAAGGCCAGGACGATCCTTGTCCCTGTTCAATCCAAGTTGACATGCAGTCTCTACGTGACACCCCTGGATAGCTACTTTGGCACCCGCCAAGTAGTGAACCAATGCATCCAGCGAGATCCTGAGAAAGGCTGGCGCAAGGCTAATAACCATGCCCGGAAAAACAAATTATTATGGCAAATTTAACAAGTCTCGGTTATGGACCGGATACCGGTGAGAAGACTTGCTAAATAAGGCCAAGACCGGCTCCCGCTTGTAGTGCCGATAATGATGATGTGGTTCACATTATTAAGTTTCTTTTGCTGATTTTTTTGCAGTTTTTGTGATGTTTTTTTAAATTTTAGTTGAGGTATTCAGTATCATTTTCATAATATACTATCAATGCCTGTTTGCTCCTTCGCATACAAGCATGTAGGACTGACAGCTTATTGGGTTCCAACATATTTTTGTTAATCTTCATAGCCTAATTGATCTTTTTTCTATTCTCTAAATGTGCACTTATCTTTACCTAACGGGAGCGAATTATGTAAAAAAAACGACGAGATATTTTTCTAATTTCAATATACCCTCATACATTTTTTAAATTTATTGACAAAAAAAGTAAAAAAGAAACAATAATTTACCTTCTCTTTTCATAGAACATGATGGCAGGTTGGTTTGTTGTTAAAACGTGTAAAAATATGGCTTTAACTTGATGTCTCTCATCGGTTGTTAAATGGTTCAGTAAGGAATCCAAAAGTAATGATCCGATACCGTTTCGTCGATATTTCCGGTGAACACCTAATGATAAGATGTATCCAATATCTGCATTGCGTCCCATTGAGTTGGGTAGTATACCCCTGTCCTGAAATGTTATAAATTTGGGTAAAAACCGAGCGAAAATTACAAATGAAATGTGATGATGATCGGGAGGTATTTAATATGCCTTCTTAAGTTGTACTCCGGAATATGATTCTATCAAGTTGTTAAAAGGCCTGCACTTACACCACAAAGCCACCAGAGATACATACACCCAGCACTTATCTCCACACAGTAATGCCAATAACCTCAAAAAAACACATCAAATAATCAATATTAGCGCCTATTAAGAAGCCCAAACAACTGGCCATATACTGTCCTTTATGGTCATGCCCTTCCTCTTCATCATTCTAACACAAAGCCTGGAACAAGATCAACTTCCGTGGGGGTGGCAACCAAGAAATATCTCATAGGCGACCAACAGGACATGTGTGCATAACAGTCGAACTCGATTTCCGGAGCCCCCACCAACCTTACCCAATGCCTACCAATATAGTACCGTCTCGTACCAAGCATCAGTTCGGCCTCCTGCGTCGCAAGTAATCTTATGAGAAGCAGTAAACTACGTTGGTATCATGTGCAGACGGCAGAAGTCATCGGTCTCGAGCATCAAATGTATACAATTGGATACCCCAATTGCCAGCTGTATTAACTACGCAATATTGACGGCCGAAGGCGACCCTTATCAACCGGTCGCATGATCTACCGACTTCTAAACCCCTGCGAACGTTTGAATCTCAGTGCGTTGTTCTTTTCTGTTAGATGGGAAGTTTCTTTGAAATGGTGGGATGAGCTCTCTCGACGGTTACATCTCCGTATGACGAGGTGTTTTCACAACAATTGGTCGTACGAAGCTGTTCAGATATGAGCTCGAATTTTGACGGTGCAATAGATTCGTTGTGGTTATCTTCAATTTGTTTGAATATATCTCGACGTGGAGTATTTTATATTATATCATCATCATCATCATCATCGGGACTACAACCGGGATCCGGTATTGGTATTTTCATTTAAGTCTGAGGCTTGTTAAATTTTCCATAATAATTTGTTTTTCTGGGCAAGGTTATTAGCCTTGCGCCACATTTTATATTATATACTAAAGTTTATTGTAAATATATGTTCTGAATCCAGAAAGTTGTAATGGGGGCCTCGTGTTGTGTTATCTCCAGTTCTAAAATCTAATCTTGATATCGTTTTTCCTACGTGGTGACGTGTGTTTAGCATCGTGTTCCGAAGTGAGATGTGAAAGGTGTTTCTTGTTTCGGTAGGTTATTATTATATCATTCACATCCAGACTCAGTTATTGGGATCATTACTTAATTAATTGGTGCGTGGTGTACTGGAAAACGTGATTACCAGAAGCCGTCGTTCAATGAGGATTGTTACTCCCATGGAAACAAACGCTGGGCAACCACCACCAGTACAGCCCGCGATTCCCCGTCGCAATCCATCGATCATTGATAGTCTCCCTCTGGGATGGGTTGAACGTTGTCGCTCAAGATTGGACGCTAGACACCGACGGAATGACACGGGAGTAACTTATCCGTTCAATTTTGTCTGAGTACTTTTAAAACATATGGCACAAGGTTAATAACCTTGCCCGGAAACAAAATTATTATGGAAAATTTAACAAGTCTCGGATAAGGACCGGATGCCGATGGAAAGACTTGCTAAATAAGGCCATGACCGGATCCCGGTTGTAGTGCCGATGATGATGATGGTGACTTTTAAAACATAATAGAAGTTTCAAGAACCTTTTAAAGTCGGGTAACAACAATGCTTATCTCTTTCGTCGTAAGATTCATATGAAAGATTGACAGACGTTGCGGACCTTAAGAGTTGACATTTTCCCAGATTATAGTTTGATATAAATTTAGAATGCACCCGGGGAATTCGATAGTGCGTATTAATCACAGTGTTTTCATTAGAGATAACACTGTTGAGAAATCTCGAACGTTGGTGTGTTAGGTGTTATATTGGAACAAATTGTTGACAGAGGAAATAAAATGGATTCGCTTATAGTTGGCGAGAAACTAGTTTGTACCAGAGAGATCATTAGTATTTAAATTGGATAAATCGACAGTTTCATGGTTAAGAGGGCTATTAACAAGAACACGAATATTGCGGTAATCACGACTGTGCTATCAGAAGACGGATAATCTCTTCGCATCATAGGGAAATTGTGGGGGCGGTAATTAGACCGAGCGGGGCAGATTTGCCCCATCCAAAGCCACTTCGATTGAGCGAGCATAAAGATGTTTTTTTTTTTTATCCATTGAATCTGGGTATCGCCAGCTCCATGCTTCGACAATAGGGCTGGGTGGCAAATGAATGTTTTTAAGATATCCAGTGTGACAACCTCGATTTCACCGAAGTAAGGGATGGAGCAGGGCCACCTTTCTGTAAGATATTATTAGTTCTCTTGTTGAGGTGTTGTTACGAAAGCTGTATGGGAGATCGGTAAGGTCATTTGATTTCTGATATTTCGAAAGTTGATGATTAATCACTGACTCCATAATCTGAGACTGGTCAGCTCCTCAATAGTATACTGGTTAGTATACCCGCCTGTCACGCGGGAAACCGCGATCCGGTCTTGGCCTTATTTAGCAAGTCTCGAGGCTTGTTAAATTTTCCATAATAATTTATTTTTACGGAAAAGGTTATTAGCCTTGCGCCAGGATTGGTCCTTTAGATGTTCACCAAATTGTCACCATAACATTTTTGGGTGAAGATCGAACTTGGGGGGTGTGTTTTGGGTTTTCACCTGCATCCAACCACTGCCCAGGTTTTTTACGGTTATCATACAGAGTCCACTTTTCATCACCGGTGACTATCCGGTGCAAAAACGGTTCAGCTTGGTTTCTTAATCTAAGCGATGAGCAGATTTCCAGGCGACGTAGTTTTTGGGACTCGTTCAGTTCATGGGGTATCCACTTATCGAGTTTCTTTACCTTTCCTATGAGGTGTCGACTTATTGTCATTGGGGATAGTCCCATGCTTTGTGCAATCTCCCGTACCGATTTCGTTGGGTTCGCATCAACCGTTGTTCTTAAAACATCGTCGCCAACTAACGTTTCCGGCTTCCCACCGGTTCATTTTCGAGGCTGAAATCTCCCGTTTCCAAATTAACGTCGAATAGTGCGTTCGTTTACCGCTCCACCCCCAAATGCGTCATTAATATTTTTCATTGCCAATGACGCATTATGTCCCATTTTAAATTCATAAAGGAAGAGGGTTCGAATTTGAACCGCCGACAGCATGGCAAACAATCCCCAGAAAAAAAAACTGTACTTGTAACGAACGCTAAAATTCTCACACGTAAAGTACACGTACCAATTTACTTTATAAAAAAAGAAAATTTAGCGTTCTGGCACAGATGTTCACTCGAGAACTTCTTATTTCCGACTGAGCAAAAATCGGACATTTCATGTGGTAGAACCCAATATTTAGCCATTTGAATTGGACAGAGGAAAGACCTTCCGCAACGGTTTATGCAGCAGAGAGGAACATATCTGCAAGAGAATTGTGGGAATACTTTCCGGGGTACCGGATTTTTATTTGTGTTCAGCTCTTTGAGTGCTCGGGCAAGTTCGAAAGGGAATATGGCTCATGGTGTGCTGCTTTTGCTTAAGTTAAGGTGAAACTGATGTGATGTCATGTATTGTTGAGTTGCCTGTGAAACGTGCAGCCATAAGCCGAAGAATGAATGAAGCGATGGAATCGAAGGAATGAATGAAGCGAGGACTTTGTGCGTTGAATATGTGTAGTGTACCCAATAAAAAGAAAACGCATTTCCTATAAAATACACGAGATAATAGGATAATACATCAAAAGTGACGATGGTACCTTCTGATATAAAGAATTCCGGAGGTAAACTAGTCTCCCATTCGGATCTCCGGGGGGGACTATGTCAGGGGGAACATCATGCAGATATCATGATAAATAATGGAACTTTAAGAGGTTCGTCATCGCATAACCGGGCTCGTTCTCGAGGCTCTGCCCACGCTCGACTGGTGACGGCATTTTGTAACATCAGGGGCATCAGTTTCACCAATACGAATGTAAACGCGAGGCTGGGGAAAGTTTGAAATTGCTCGGCGTCACGGTTTGTGAGAATATATCATGGCATAAACACGTGTCGAGTATCGCCAGGTCAGCCTCAGGAAAACTGAGCTATCTTTTGAGAGCCCAGAAATATTTTACTCCGACCCAACTTCTTCTCCTATATAAATCCCAAATTAGACCCGCGCTCGAATATTGCTCTCATGTTTGGAGCTCGGCTCCTAAACATACCCTCGACCTACTTGAGAGCATACAGAGACGAGCGATCCGCCTAATCGGGGACTCGGCGTTGACGTCGGGACTACAGTCGCTATCACATCGAAGGTGCGTAGCCGACCTCTGTCTGTTTTACAGATATTATCACGTGTGTTGTTCTTCGGAGATTCTTGGTATTGTTCCACGCAATTCGGCTTATATGCGCACCACAAGACAATCCGACGGATCGCACCCGTTTGTGGTTCATCTCCCGACGGCGCGAACATCACTGCATCAGGACTCGTTCCGTTACAGAGCGGGGAAGCTGTGGAACTCCCTTCCCACGCGAGTGTTCCCGGAGCGTTACAACCTGCAACTGTTCAAAAAGAACTGCAACAGTTATTTGGTGGCATCTCGGGGCGCCCACTCGGCGCTATAGGTTAACCTCCCCCGAGAGAAGTCTAAAAAAAAATCCGCGATCACAAAACAAAATGCTGGACAGCACATACCAAAGCGCTTACACCATAAGAAGTCAGACAAAACGTAACAATACACATAGCTCAGGTGTTCCGATAGATGTGTGTCATCTATTAACATGTTAGCTGAGAAGTGACTCATTGTGGATTTGCTATGCAATACGCATTAAGTGTTTTTAAATTAGAAACATAGCTTTCAGGTTATGATTGGGAAACCGATAACCGCTTGGTATCGATATGCATCGGGAATGTTGATGGAGGAAATTGTATTTAAGGAGAGATTTTTTGAGGAATAAAGCAGATACAAGCTGACTACAACCGAACTTGCATCTCATCTTTTCTTGGCAGATATTTATAGCATTCATGCTTTGCCCGTCAAATACACTCGTATTTTCCGGCGGGAACCTATGGCATTCATGCCCTGCCAAATAGTCAAGCGGAGATCTCTCTTGTTACGGACCGACCTTGAGTCCAGGTCCCCCCAACATCCACTAATCCCCTTTCGTTAGTTTCCCCTCTTTACCTCTAAACGGAGAACAACTGGCCAAGTATTTAATTTGTGTTTCGGATTCATGATTATATGCTCGGGGAGAATCTATTACATCGTCTAGTACTCTCCCCGACACATATTCACCACACATGCCAGCAACACGATGACAGTGGAGAAACTGTCAAGTAATGCATTGTTTACTGTTGTTGGTGCTCAACGATAATTACGGTGACATCCTTGTGTTTTGGTGCTTGAACAAAGGAATTGGATTTGATTTAAACAGGAATTAAATTTTGCTTTCGCACGCCACCATGTGGCTTTTTCATAAATAAAACTCAACCATAGACTTAACAATATTAATAATTGAATTAACTCGCACGCCACGATGTGGCTGTTAAATTTGTAAGAACTGTTAGTGTTCAATAAATGAAAAACTTTCCATAGTCGAGCGTTGTCTGGTGTACACTGAATTCTTTTCGTTCGTGAACTTATAAACCTAGTGAATTAAACAATTGTTTAAACATAAATATTGACTTTGGGTGACAACAACATAAGGAACACAGACACATTCGTCAAATACATCCGTTCAGCGCGGATGTCTGGATTCGCTGGTAAAACCCAGGAACAACAAGTTCAGCTTGAGATCAACAGGTATTGCTGTGCCCTTCATTTAAATACAAATTTAGTTTCAGGCAACATTGGTTTCATCAGGCAACGTGCTCACCGTCGCAATTCCCCGAATGACATTCCTCGTTCGGCGGACCAACATCATATAGGATCTCGGCTGACGACATTCCCGTCAGGATCGAGAGACACAACATTTTTCTGGTCCTTCGAGCCGGATCCAGTACTCTGGATCGTCTCATCGCTGCTCAGTTCGCGGCACAACAATAATTGCAATAGCAACGAATGCTGCAATTATCAAGGGAACGTGCAAAGGAATACCACAATACAGCTGTGTACCTGTACCTACCAACAAAAAACAAAAAGGTACACATTAATAGCGGAAGAGAACAATGGTCAAAGTAAACCTCGCAGTTGTGAAAATAATATTATGAATATTTGTTTTCAAAATAAAAGTGTAAAGGAGTTTCTAAAATAAAAGTGTTCGATCAATTACGAAAGTGCAAATTTATAAATAATTGCATGTGATACCGACTTACGAAAAGTGAAACGAGAACAGTCGTTCATGGCATAACGAAATTATTGTATTCGTAATCTACTGCAATTTGTTTGGAGTGAGGTTTATCGAAATTTGTGCCCATTATGCAATTCTGCTCGTAATAAGATCAATTATTTCACTTAATTGTACAGCATTCAGGAAGGATACAAAATAGCCATTGCTCGTTGTGACCGTACATCGGCGGCCAACGGCGTGAAGTCCTCTAAAGGAATCAACACACGAACAGAAACCTGAAAGACAGCTGACGTTTCACAATATACTACAGATAGTGCACCAGAAGATTTAGCCATGGAAACTAAATCGACAATTGCCACCGATATTTCGAAGCGTACGACCGACTTGAGTGAACTAAAACGAAATGCCGGCATCAGCGGTCACCAAGGCTGCACTGGCCGAACGGCGAAGACTCGCCAAAGCAGAACGTTCAGTTGAACTTAAACAGCGCAAAGCTGAAGTAGACGATCTGCCGAAGCCAAACCCAGTGCAGCAGCGAATGCTGGCACAGACAGTGGAAAAGCAACCCAAAGCTTCCCCGACGACATTCCTCGGTCGGCGGAACACCAAAGATCTCGACCGACGACATTCCTCGCGCGGAAGAGATCATACATGTTTTAACACTATGCGTAACGGAGCCGACAATGGTGACGGTGGCGACGGCGACAACGCTGAGAACGGTTCCCCGACGACATTCCTCGGTCGGCAGAGATCATACACGTGTTCATCACCAACACGAGTCGGAACCACATGTAACAGCGTCAAAAAATGCTATCAATCGCTCTGCAAAAACGGCAACTTCAATCCGCGAAGTTGAAGGGTTGGAAGACGAACTTTCGACCACGATTGAAGAACTCATCGCCGCTCAGTTCGCGGCACAGGAGCGCATCTCTGGCACCTTCCTCAGCGCACAGGACAAAGGACAACTAAGTCCAACAATAATCGAGGCACCCAAATGCGCACTCCGCGCCGAATGGGAAGCCATCTCCAAGCGGCACTACGACATCTTCTACATGGCGGCACCTGAGGATCAACAACACGAATACTTTGCGGAGGATTTTATCGGCGAGGCTGAAGAAATCTACCTCGAGGAAGAGACGAAGCTCCTCGAGGCCCAGTACGCGCTCTGACTCAGCCTCCCCAACCATGGCCAACCGCGCCACTCGCCTCCACCCCAGCGAGCTGCCCCCAGTGCAGCTGCCAACGGTTGACATGTTCCAGCAAAAGGAACCGCACCCCAGAACAGTGGGTAAGACTCAGCAGGCCGCCGACCAGAGTGCCGCCTGCCCAAAGCCCAACATACCCCAGGTCCCAATGATCGACCAGCCGAAGCCCCCACAGAAGACGATGCCGCGCACGCGTCGTGGGGCACCAGATGACATGGCCGTTCCTCGTGGATTGCGAACTTACAACTCCAACCCAGAGGAACTGGTTCACTTCGCACCGCTTCCAGATAAAGCAGTGGGCACGGCGCACTTAGGATCCGTGGCAGAATTAACGCCAATGCCTCCCACAAAACCGCCTTCGACTGTTCCAGCAACAGTAGCCGGCCCGATGACTAACTAGCCCAGTGTCCCGATGCACAAAACACCGCCGGCACCCCTAAGGCAACAGGGCCCTTGCACATTCTGCAGGGCCTCACATACTATCTACGCTTGCGAGAGCTTCCGATCATTCACACCCGGCCGTCGGAAGTCCTTCGCACCAATTGTTTGGGTCGCCACCGCCTACGCGACTGCCACTCCAGCAAGGCGTGCCGTCGATGCCAGCGGAGATATCACACCTTGTTGCATGTCCGAACTACCGCCATCGACGGGACAACATCACCGCCGCAACGAGCCAAAGGATCCGCCCCCCGGATCGACCGTCATGAAGGGGCCTGCGCACACACCATCAGCACCCCTTCACAGCATTCCGCGTTGCTACCAACAGCGAAAGTCATCGTGACGTCGGAGAACCAACGAAGGATTGAAGTCCGTGCTCTGCTGGACCCCTGCATCATCCGTCCCCACCTACGGTGTCGGGCGCACTCGTGGCCTTGCCACCAGGACTCAGGCCGCCATCAGCATCAGTCCTCGCCTCCACGGCTCGAGCCAATGGACACTGAGGCCCTTCATCCTATCAGGGTTCTCAGTGTATGCACCACCACCACAATCAGCGACGAGGGATCTCTCGTTCATGGCGGATCTGGAACTTGCCGATCCGAACATCGCCTCCGCTGACAAGGTGGACATCATCCTTGGGGCAGGCATTTACCCCAACATCATCGGCGAAGGTCTAAGGAAGGACCAACGTTCCGGCCTCCTCGCGCAGGCCACTGAATTGGTTGTGACAAGGACTGTCACCAGCCATCACATGACCATTCCTCGTGGGTTGCGAATTTACAACTCCGACCCAGAGGAACTGGTCGAACTTACGAGTCACGATCGCAGCACCCGTCAGCGACCGAAAATGAAGTCTCATCGGCATCGGCCCCAGGGGCAACCTGCGAGGCCCATGAAACCACCAGCCACCGACCATTTGCGTAGCCCAGTTACCAGACATGCCCCTCGCCCGCCGAAACACCGCAAGGGCGACAGGCACCCGTAGAACCAGCAGCCGCCCCACCCAAGGGATCCAAGGCACCACATCACAATTGGGATAGGGGCGTGCAATGCCCCGCCTGGCGGGCGGCGCTCCCCAGCATGCAGGGATAAACAGGATCCCAGCGAACCAGCACGCCTCTCAGTGCATCAACAGAGGTTGCACTCCAACAACCCCGGAAGGCACTTGGCCCGCGACTGCCATTCCGCCAGGACACGCGGACAGTGCCAGAGACGACGCCGCACCCGACTCCACGCTACAGCGTCACACAGCAACGGCCACATCCCGCCGGCCACTTACTCCAGATGGGCGCCAACGTGCGCAGGACCAACCACCACCGGTCTCGATGCCGCGAGACACATCACAAGGCATCACGTGGTTATTGATCGTGGGTTGCGACTTTACGACTCCAATCCAGATCAATTGGCCGGTTCCGTGACCCCAAAGGTTAGCGGACTCCAGCGATGGAAAATACCATCACATCGTCATCGACCCTCCAGCCGTCAGCGCTCCTCAGGGCGGGCGGCCCCCCAGACCCGACCATCCACGTGAGAGTGGACAGCAGACAACCGCCACTAGTGGACCGCACACCCCCGCCTCTGGGCCACCATGGAGCCAGATGGTTCGCCACTGCTTGGCG
Organism: Microdon myrmicae; assembly: GCA_963931805.1. Taxonomy (NCBI): domain Eukaryota; kingdom Metazoa; phylum Arthropoda; class Insecta; order Diptera; family Syrphidae; genus Microdon; species Microdon myrmicae. Next base: position 62,989,596 of record OZ007498.1, read on the forward strand.
AAGGCGGGCGGAATGTTTCGGATTCATGATTATATGCTCGGGGAGAATCTATTACATCGTCTAGTACTCTCTCCGACACATATTCACTACACATGCCAGGAACACGATGACAGTGGAGAAACTGTCAAGTAATGCATTGTTTACTGTTGTTGGTGCTCAACGATAATTACGTGCTCAACAGGTATTGCTGTGCCCTTCATTTAAATACAAATTTAGTTTCAGGCAACGTGCTCACCGTCGCAATTCCTCGAATGACATTCCTCGTTCGGCGGACCAACATCATATAGGATCTCGGCTGACGACATTCCTCGTCAGGATCGAGAGACACAACTATTTGCATAAAGTAATTTATGCAAATTAACTACTTTATGCAAATTAACTACTTGGCGAGTTGTTCTCCGTTTAGAGGTAAAGAGGGGAAACTGACGAAAGGGGATTAGTGAATGTTGGGGGGACCTGGACTCAAGGCCGGTCCGTAACACTCTCTCATAACACACTCTACCCCTGTTAGCACTGTTTGGACCAGTAGGATCCGACTCAGCAATACGTTTACCTTTTCAAACGACATTTTACGCTTTACCTTTACATCGGATTTTGTATTATTTTTCACGGCGACCTTGCATTACCTTACGCATGTTCTTTGCTGTCATTCCTAGCCCCCTTGAATTTTCTTCGGTTTTGTTCTGTATTGTTCGCATTTATACAAACGGAAGTCTAACTCTTTATCCTTAATAGTCTCTCTGCACACGGAATTGAATCACATAGTGGTTACAGTTTGGTATTGTGTATCCTGGGTGGAATAAACGTCCAGATACAAAGTGAAATCATACCCTACGGATCAACTATACTGTTAACATCGTTATTGGCGAAAAATAACGACCAATTTAAATATACCCAAAAAATGAATATGATCTTTCAGTTGGCTTTCTCGTAGACCAATTTGACCTCCGAAACAAGTCCTCGTTGGCTTTCTCACAGTTCTATATTTTTCTTTTGGGAACTTCTTCGTTAAAATTATTTCGGCTTAGAAGAAATGCGGATGGCACAATATAGTGGTCTAAAGTGTCTAAGAACGAGGAAGCCTCAATTGCGTATTTATTATGATAGCACATGAGGAACAGGTCCAAGATGTTAGTAGAATGCCTATGCCGCGATTTATATTCACTAGTTTAGAGTTGAGTTAAACTGTTTGAATCGGGATTTAAAGAGCCTTGATAGACCATAGCAGGCTTTATTGGACTTGATCATTCGCCCGCGTATTTCTTCTTCCCTATTGTTATCGGCTGATACTATTGACCCAAGGTAGTTAAAGGATTGCACTACTTCAAATTCGTGCTCCGCTACCCTGATAGTTTGACCAATGTTAGGTCTTCTCTTCGCAGAAGTTGCCACCATATAGTTAGTTTTTCGCTCATTAATGTGCAGTCCCAGTTTTTGTTCCGCTTGCTCGATCTGGGCGAAAGAGTCCTGTACAGTCGAATCGGATCTACCGATGATGTCGATGTCATCTGCGTAGGCAAGTATCTGGCTAGACCTGGTGACAATAGTTCCTCTAGTTGTAATGCCAGAGTTATAAATTGGGTTACAAAAATTATAGTCATCAGATAAGGATGTCCAACGACAGCCGTTGTAATTAAGAAAGGTCTGCAACATAAGGTCGTTTACAGCACAGAGTATACAAGTTTCAGGTGCTAGAAGCCTGCACTATAGAAATCCTTTTATACATGTGGTTTCAGTTTATGCTCCTGAAGCACCCCAGGGTGCACTGTTCACCAATGAATTTGATATTCTTTTCCGAAATCTCAAGTTAAGCTCGGAAAATAATTACTTCTTTGATGATGGGGATTTCAATTCTAAGCACAGTGCCTGGGGTAATTTTATGTCGAACAAAAGTAACAATGCGTTGTTCGACTGGTGCCAAAAAAATGTTACATCGAGGATATACTAGAAATTGTTTGCTAGAAGTACGTCGTATTATCCAAGGGGAAATTCCTTCTTGTATATAAGTTATCAAATCTGGGAATGCCCGAATATTTGTTATACATTATCTACGATATGATAATGGGTAAACAAGTTGTGGTGAAATGTGGAGATATAATCTCTATCAAGACCTTGCACATCGGAACAGTGAATTCTCTCATTTTGTTTATCATTTACACTGGTGATCTAGTATGTTTTATCAACCATGCCATTACATACGCCGACAACACCGCTGTGTATAGATCTGGAGAAAAGATTGGTGTCATCAACAGATTTCTGTAAGATGACTTTAATAGAATCAAACGTTTTTGCGACAACTGGAAATTAAGGATCAATTTCAAGAAAACAAACTATTCTTTTCAGAACCCCCCGTCCAGGGCATCGAGGGATACAACACGGAATTGAAAAAATGTCCCATTGTAGAAAGTAATAATCTTCCCCTACAAGTAAAAACTGTAGTTGGATACTTTGGCATCTGGTTAGAGCAGAATCTTTACCTTGATAAGCCCATCACCAGCTCTTACCGCGGCTAAAAACGCATATGCTATGACAGGAAGTTCTCTTCCGTAGCCCTGTGAGTTGGAGGGTTAGAATATGCTCACAGCTAGGCCGGCTTGTCGTAAGAGGCGACTAAATACCGGGTGGTAGGTGGGGCCACAGCGTTCTGTCGCCCAGTGAAATACCACCCCATCAAGCTATAGGCTCAGTGAAGTGGTCGAGAGAAATCCCTGGCCATCTTTCAGAGTTTGGCTGATGGGCCGTTTCGAGAAAAGGTTAGTTTACGTGGTAAGTAAGTCCCAAGGTGAGATGCGACCCCGTCACGCTGTGCATTCCGCGATATAGGAGAAATCTTCGACTATGTTTCGAATCTATGGCTGATGGCACGAACTGACACAAAGATAAGTTATGATGGTACCTTCTGAGATAAAGAATTCCGGAGGTAAATGCAAATATTTTGATCAATACCCGAACTTTAAGAAATTCATCATCGCATAATCGGGCTCGCTCTGGAGGTTCTGTCGACGTTCGACTAATAACGGCATTTTGTAACATCAGGGGGATCGGTTTCACCAATACGAATGTAAAAGTCGCCCACCAATATTTGCAAACAGCGAAACCTGATATCCTTGCCCTAACTGAGACCCAGGTCGATTCGTCAACTTATTTGACATATCTTCGGTGCTCAGGATACGACTTGCATTCGAAATTCGTTTTAAGGATGGAGCCTGTGTCTCTACGCAGTCCGATCTGGCTTGCCAAAGGATAGAGACGTTAGAGTGCAATAACTTGGACATCATATGGTTGAAGGTCGTGGTGGGGAATTCTGTTAAATTTATCTGTTATCTTTACTGCTCCCCGAATGACGATCGACCGGCGACACTTTTCGAACATCTTTCACGTATCGTCGACTGGATACAGATCAATCACCCGGGTTCTGAAATGGTCGTCCTTGGGGATTTTAATGTACACAATTTCGGCTGGTTGGTGCATTTTAACAAAACCGACAAGGCTGGCGGAGATGTTTGCTGTCAGCCGGGATTTGACTCAACTTGTTGAGGAGCCTACACAAGTGCCGGATACCCGAGGTGAGTATGCGAACACCCCGGATCTGTTTTTGACATTCGAGCCGAGTATTTATACCCTGGAGTTTGCTGCGCCACTGGGAAACTCGGACCACTGCTTGGTATCGGTCGGGCAGCCACTTGCATTTCAAACGATTAACCGATCTAAGAAGCTTCGCCATGTATGCAGGTATGGGGCTGCCAAATGGGACGATTTGTCAGATTTGTTCGCATCCTTTCCGTGGTCGGAGGTGTGGTTCGGAGACTTCGATGTTAACGCATGCGTGGAGTTGGTCAAGGAGATTATTCTTCTCCGCAAGGAGATTTGCTTTTCGCACTCCATTAAAAGAAATTCATCTGATAAACTGGTTTGATAAAAACGCGAGCAGATTACAGCGGGAAAAAATAGAGATTTTAAACAATGGCGCTCCAATTTCGTGAATTTATTTTCCGCCGGTCCTTTTGGAGCCACCTGTGATAGCGCCGGTACGGTCTTCGATGCGGAATGTGAGATTCCGCCCGCGTACTGTTCAACGCATTCTACTTGGGCTGGACTGTAGGAAGGCAACTGGCCCGGACGGAATACCAGCAGTAGACCTTAAGAACTGTGCTCCAGAACTGTCATCGGTTCTTGGAAGACTCTTCCGGTAATGTTATGCATGGAGAACATTTTCTACCTGCTGGAAGGTGGCTCGAGTTCAGCCAATCCCAAAACGGGGAAAAAAGTGTCTCCCACAAAATTACCGGCCGATAGCATTGCTGTCAATGGTCATGGAAAAAGTCATCAATGCCGAGTTAATAAAGTATTTGGAGTGCAACGGACTTCTGAATGATCGTCAGTACGGACTCCGTGGGCAGCGGTCTGCGGGAGATTTTTGATTCTTATAATCTGCGATTGAGGGGCTGTTACGTAAGTCTTTGCACAATTCAAATACTTTAAATATAGTGAAAAATATTAACCATATTAATAAACTATATTCAAATTGTTAAAATAACACTATAACAGGGCATGGTGAGTCTAGGGCGGTCGCGTTGGATATCTCCAAGGCTCTTGACCGCGTCTGTCACGGAGCATTTCTGAACAAGCTTCGCACCTACGACCTTTCCCAGCAGCTATGCGACTGGACGAAGAGCTTCGTTAGAATTTAAGAGAATTGATCGATCCGGGTAGTTGGAGATGGCGTCTTCGATTCTGTATCCCGTTAATCCCGAGGTCCCTTAAGGTTCCATTTTGGCTTCAACCTTGTTTTTGCTTTACATGAATGATTTGTTGGGGTCAACGGATAACAGAGTATTCAGTTTTGCGGATGATAGTACGCTTGCTTCCTCTTTTTCGAGTGATCGACCGATTGGTGCATCAGCTGAGACGTAGCCCAATCGAGTCTCTGAATCGGGATCTGTATAAGGTCCTCCAGTGGGGTAAGTCCAATCTCGTTGACTTCAGTACAACGAAGACACTGCATACCACATTCATAAAGAAAAGTGGATCATCGGTTCTACAGCTGATGATGAATGACCAAGAACTTGAATCTGGGGAAAGCTTGAAATTGCTCGGTGCCACGGTCTGTGAGGATATATCGTGGTATAAATACGTGACGAGCACCGCCAGGTCCACCTCTGGAAATCTGAGTTATCTTTTTAGAGCTAAGAAATATTTTAGTCCGGCCCAACTTCTTCTCCTGTATAAATCCCAAATTAAACCGCGCTCGAATATTGCTCTCATGTTTGGAAGTCTGCACCTAAACATTCCCTCGACATACTTACATCATACAGAGACGAACGATCCGCCTGATCGGGGACGCGGCGCTGATGTCGGGACCACAGTCACTATCACATCGAAGGCGCGTAGCTGACCTCTGTCTGGTTTACAGATATTATCACGGGCACTGTTCTTTGGAGATTCGTGGTATTATTCCGCGCAATTCGGTTTATTTGCGCTCCACGAGACAATCCGACGGATCGTACCAATTTGCGGTTCATCTCCAGACGGCGCGAACATCTCTGCACCAGAACTCGTTCCGTTACAGAGCTGGGAAGCTGTGGAACTCTCTCCCCAAACGAGTGTACCCGGAACATTACAACCTCCAACTGATCAAAAAGAACTGCAATAGTTATTTGGTGGCATTTCGGACGCCGTGTCGGAGTTATAGGTTCGCCTCTCCCGACAGAAGTATATTAAAAAAAGTGTTCTGGACTCCAATGTCAACATAATATCATACTCGGCATTTATCCGACCAGTATTGGTGTATGGCTGCCCGGTATAGTATAACATATCCCTATTCTACATAAAGTCCTGTATGACAAATCAGGACTAAACAGAATAGATAAATTCATTATCAAGGTTATTCGTGGTCACACTGCAAGGACGATGTGTAGTGAAAATAATCTCGTGTCGGGAGCATTCTATCCCAATGATATGTATATGGAGAGTACTCTCCAGAATGGGTTTATTCCCCTAGAAGCATTCCCCTGTCTTGGATAGGAAAGGACTTATCCAAGACAAACATGGAGTCTCTATGATTTATCACTAATATTTCACCTCGCCTACGTTTTAGCGTAATCAGTGAAGGAGATAAATCAATAAGACACCGATTTAATCCCAACTGGTGGTGGACTTGTGACGGAGAAAGGAGTTTACGTTCCCAAATATAGTGTCT